>CM040812.1:28315433-29000433 GCA_022829025.1 Squalius cephalus
TGTAAATAATGCGTGGATAGTGGTAGAACGCGTTTATAAATGCCACTATTAAGAGTGAAATATGAGTTAACATTGTTAAATATAACAGAGATGATAATCGCAGTCGCACTGCATACAATATTTTATTATTTGTGTGTCCGCTGAAATTTAGTTCGGAACAGATGCAAAGAAACGGACTGCAAAATTTATATAAACAACTTTCAGAATCTAGAATTGCATTGGATTTATTCGGATATGAGGAATATCAGTGCATGTAAACATTCCCATTAAACAGTCATATTTTACTCACCCTCGTGCCGTTTTTAGTCTCTAGCTCGCCACGACTGCATTATGTGATCAAACAATTACAGGGAAAACAGTATGACTGTGAATTATTATTAAAAATTGATGTTTTCTATGTGAATGTAATTTATTCCTGTGATCAAAGCTGAATTTTCAGCATCATTACTCCAGTCTTCAGAGTCACATGATCCTTCAGAAATCATTCTAATATGAATTTGATGCTCAAGAAATATTTCTTACTATTATCAATATGTTGCCAGTTTTTCTGCTTGATAAAAACCGTAATATTTTTGCAGTAATACTTTTTAAGGGTTCTTTGATGAATAGAAAGTTCAAAAGAACAGTATTTATTTAGAAATAGAATTATTTTGTAAGATTATAAATGTTTTTACCATCACTTTTAATCTTTTTAAAAACCTTATTTACCCCAAACCTTTGAATGGTAGAGTTTCACATATAAGTATAATGGCCTATTACGAGAAGACAGGAGGGGCTGCTAAAATCCAGAAAACTGAATCCTTCGTGTTCATGCCTCAGTCATCATCATGTGAACAAAGAAAACATTTTATGAACATGACTCACGTTCTTCTACATGTTGAGTTCAAACTGAAGCAAGTCTGAACTTCACACACACAACACACAAACCATGAGAATCAAACTTCTTTAACACTGGGATCTTCTCGGTCAGAACTTTATAGCAAGTGGAATTTTCATTTTTGGATGAACTATCCCTTTAACGCTTGTAATGGAATACAAACTCTGAAAAATGTATGAATTATTAATAATAGAGCCATCTAATCTCCTGCATAAACACTCACTCACCATTTAAACACAATTTTCCTCCAGCTTCAGTAAATGGTTTGCTTGTGAACTAAAGGCCTCATACACTGCTGGCCAAAAAAATTCAAATAATAATAATAATAATAAAAGTCTCTGTTTGGATAGGCAAATGTTTCAGAGTCTATGATTGGATCATTATTGCAGTGATTATGTTTGGGAACAGTTCTTCTAACCCTAACTGATGGAGTGTGTAGCTTTTCATTTCTTAAACAACCATGTATGAAGACACATTATGGCCATATTTCAGGATGACATTACAACATTTATTTCCATGAATTTTTTGGTAACCGGTAGGCGTGGCTTGGGAGTGTCCTCGTAGGGCAGCGAAGCAAGTGCATTCTGGGAGTCGTTGTCTTTCATCCACATTTTCTGGCTTTTCTCAGTCTAGAAGGCTCCAACTTCTAAAATAATTTCACATTTCTACTACATAAATGACCCAATTTAAATACACATTCATCTTTCCAGCGGTGAAATATCCCTTTAAGCTCTGGAAGTGATTCATGCTCCCTCCAAACCATTCTTTCACAATCTGAGCCTGATGAATCTTGACATGGTCATCCTGGAATATGGTCATGATGTGTCTTCATACACAGATGTTTAAGAAATAAAAGCTACACACTCCATCAATCAGGGTTAGAAGAACTGTTGCCAAACAGAATAATCACTCCAATAATGATCCAATCATAGACTCTGAAGCATTTGCCTGTTTAAATCCAAACAGAGACTTCTTTCTTTTGGCCAGGAAGTGTATATTAGGATTATCTGTAATTCGGCACATGAACAAACCGGCAGTGATTCTCCGAGATCTGAAAGGTGAAGTGTGTTAAACACATTTGAACCCAGTTTAATATGCTCAGTAAACCATCTGTTGGTCAACATGCTGAAGAGAGTAAATACTGTGACACTCAATGTGTGGAAATCTGACACTGAAACAACTTTTCCAAACTAAAATCAGCTGAGTTTTGGGTAACGGATGTTTTTAATATCTGTCAAAAAAAATGAATAATAATAAAATAAAAAAAAACATTTGATCACAAATGATGGGCTCTAATTGGTCACACAGAGACACGGCTGTACGGTCATCGCTGGAACCGTAGCATCAGGAAACCGTGCTGAAGAACACATGGAAGGAATGGACAACAGAAAACACAACTGAAACCTTTCAAATTAAAATAATATTAATAATAATAATAATAATAATAATATTACAAAACAAACAGACTGTTGGTCCAAGTCAAAATCTGGACATTGTCATTGTTGAAGTTTTAAAACATTCATCATAAAAACAAAGTCGAGTGGTCATATTTGGACCCTATTAAATAAAAATGGATTGTTTGACGTGGAAAATAAATCAAGCTGAAATGCGTTTCTGCATTCAATTTTACTGGAGTGAAAAGTGACGTGAAACAAACAGTGCTAAAAATCTGCTTCCTGTGCTATTCTACGACTTCCTACGGTGATCCGCTTCACACTTCAAGTATCTGCTGTACCATCAACACCTCGACCGCAGAAATCCAGACGCATTGAACATTCACATACGCAACGCCATTCAAACGCTTCGAGTGATAAAGTCACGTGTTCGTGTTCGTGCTCCCGACGGCGGCGCTCCACACAGCCGGAAAAAAGGGAAAAGAAAGGTGTTTGTGAGAACGGGAAGACTGCGCTGATGAAAGACAAGTGCACACGTGCAGGATCCTGAGTGCATGCTGTCCGTGGGTCATGTGACGGGTGAAGCGGGTCATGTGACGCGAGTAAAGGGTCTGAGATCTGACGCGGTCTTTTCATCATCAGAGATATTAGCACAATTTACAGACAAAGTCTTGATATATTCCATGAGATAGTTACCTTTTATAACATTTATAATTATAACAAGGGGAAGCCATATAAACAAACGGTCAACAGGAGGTTCTTCAGTGGCAGCGGCGACGCGGAAGCGTTCAAATTCAATTTTTCGCTCTTTTTATTGTTTTTTTTTTTTTTTTTTGCTCGTTGTTTCCGGCCGTTCACCTTTAGATCCAGGCGTGGTGCGCTCCGGCTCCGCAAGAGTGAGCGTGTCCGTGAGCGCCAGGCAGCGTCTCTAGGAGTGGGAGGAGTTTATGGTTTGGTGGTTTATTAGAGTCGTGTCTGAGCCTCGGGGACGTAGATCTCGATGCTTTCGGCGCTCTCGGTGGCGGAGTTCTGCCGCTCGGAAACGGCGCGTTTGGCCGCCATCAAACGCTTCCTGGCCTCCTGACGCTGTTTGTCGGCCACAGAGTCCAGGCTCTTCTCCTTCCCGCCGCTGGGCTTTATCTTTACAGTCTTCTTTGGTGTGTGGGCTGGAGCAGGCTTCTTCTCCTCCTGAGGACAATCATTCAACAGGTAAAATAGAATTATCATTTTTGAACTATTACAATATTTAACCATTACATTAAATAATAAAATAAAAATTCATAATGAATCATTAATATTAAATATTATCCTGCAACCTCAGTTACACCAGAGGGAAATGATAATAATAATAATAATAATAATAATAATAATAATAATAATAATAATTAATAATAATAATTATTAATAATTATAACCTGAATTGTGCAATAACATAAAAAAGGTATAGTTAATCCTTATTTTTAACTATTTATTAATAAATAAAATACTAATATATATATATATATATATATATATATATATATATATATATATATATATATATATATATATATATATATATATATATACCAAATATTTAATAATATTTATAAAATAAAACCAAATATAGATAAAATATAAAGCAATTAATTAATGAAGAATATTTAATAGTTATTAATAAAACAGAAAAAATATTAAATTGTTTAATCATTAACGTTAAATTTAACTGTTAAAATACACTCTGCTAGCTTATAACATCAAAACAAAAATTACATTTACTTAAAATAATAAAACAAATATAAAATACATTTATAAAATAAACATTACATTTTAAATGATTTAAAAAATAAATACATATAGAATAGAAAATTAATTATTTTTAAGTACATAATAATGCAAAATAATTTATTAAATAATTTTAAAAACAAATAATTTTAAATACAAAATAATGTGCAGTATATTAAATATATGTATAAAATAATAAAATCAATTATCAAATTAAATCTAATCATTCATGTTAATTCTTAACATATAAATACATTACGCTAATGTATCACTCGCTGCGTTTGCACTGGACATTACTATTTTTAACAAGTAGCATCTGACGCACTACATGTTCATCACATGACCGTATTACGAGGATGGGCAGCTCCAACAAGGGAACGCTTCTAGATCTAAACACTGAAGTATAACCAGAAACCAGAACTTCATTCTACCTTCACATCGGTTAAACAAGCAAAAGGAAGCGTTAGGATGTTGGAAAGGTACATGAGTTGGACCTTTTTGTCCTGGGTCTCAGACATCTTCCAGTCGTTGGACCTGAGGAGGTGGAGCTCGTCGAACTTCATGCTGATGTCCTCGATGGACAGCTGGAGTAGATCCCAGAACCCGGCCAGATCCTGCGCGGTGGGTCGCGGCTGAGCATTCACATCCTGACGGAAACAGACACGTCACACACTCATTTCATAGCTCTTGGAAGAACATCTATCCACTTCAGGTCCATCAAATCGGTTTTGGTGTCAAAATGACACATTTCCATTATGATTCTGTTTCTGAAACGGCTTTCAATGTTTCCGTTTGCCACAATACAAGACAAAACAACAGAGAAACCAGAACAATGATGATTTACTACTGTGTAACCAGGGTTTGAAGTTAACACCGGCTAACCGGCCAAATGCAGGTTAAAATCCACTGTGTCGGGTAATGCTGTCAAATCACCAGACAATTTGGTTTCTTATGTTGACTCACTTTGCTGGGGAAGTTCATGTAAGACAAATCTGCACAGATTTAGTGCAAATACTCAACTCGAGTCATCATGATATATTAAACACAGAGTACTGCGCAGAATCTGCTCATATCTGGCTTACGTGAACACACGTCACTACACAACAAATAACGGCACGCTTGTTCATTTGCATTGAAGCAATAGCGAAGATTAAAAAGCATCTGGTTAACAGAAAAGACATTGATATTTTCCAACATCCTACTTTTTTTTTGATGTTCTTTGTACTGTATTAATGTGTCCACCTAAAAAGGATGAGGATGAAAGAGGAAGAAAAAAAAACAAAAAACATATATATATATATATATATATATATATATATATGAGGGTATATAAACTGATGTAATTAATCTGGTGGGGGGCTAGTAGAAGTTTTGAATGGCCGGTAAATTAAAAATTTAGTAGCCCAAATTGGCCGGTGAGTGAGAGTTGATTTCAAGCCCTGTGTGTAACGGTACACACACTACAGCACTGATATGACCTCATGAAATCTTCAGGGCTGTTATATGAATGAACTGAACTGAGGTGATGAGGACAGAGTGCCAGCAGAGGGCGCTTCTACAGCATATCATATCTGTGAGTCGCATGACCGGATCTGGGTTGATGATCAGCACTCCTGCAGTTTTTCCAAGTCAAAGAGAGTATTAAGGAGAGAAGAATGGCGGGACAAGATTTTACCCAACAGAATGAAAGTAGTAGAACAATGCAAGATATTATTGGATGGTATTTCTCCTCATCCTGCCGCCTGTTACATCAGCAGAAAAAAGCCACACTAAGATATTATTGAGATTTGAAACATTTTGTCATGTACTATGTATTGCAGTAACACAAACTGTGATTCATATTGCGATTTATGGCCTTTAATTTAACTGCAAATGTCCCCAAAAACATATACTTTTTATGTAATAGGATCAAGTTCTCAGTCTGTTCATTTTACATCTTCATATCAATCTCCTACATATACCATATATGTGTGTGTATATATGGTCACCGTGATTTTTGTAGATATATGAAACTTATATATGAACTTATATATGAAACACACATATTATATATATATACAGTGCTATGCATAAGTGAATACACCCATGCTAAAGTTGACTAAAAAGAGGAATAAAAAATCATATTTTGGAAATTGAACTTAATGCCTTAATTTAAAAAATTAGGAAAAATCCAACCTTTAAGGACACCAATTTTCTTTGTGAATGAATAATGTATCGTAAATAAATAAATGTTCTTCCTTAAAATACAGGGTGCATAAGTGAGTACACCCCTATGTTAAATTCCCATAGAGGCAGGCAGATTTTTATTTTTAAGTATTTTTTTTTTATTTTTTTTTTAGGATACTATGCATCCTGATAAAGTTCCCTTGGCCTTTGGAATTAAAAGAGCCCCACATCATCACATAGCCTTCACCATACCTAGAGATTGGCATGGTTTTATTTCAGTTAGCCTAAAAGCTGGTTTGATTTGCATTGAGAGATGATCTTATGGAAAGTACTCCATGCCAATCTCTAGGTATGGTGAAGGCTATGTGATGATGTGGGGCTATTTTAATTCCAAAGGCCAAGGGAACTTTATCAGGATGCATAGTATCCTAATTTTTTTTTTTTTTTTAAATACTTAAAAATAAAAATCTGCCTGCCTCTATGGGAATTTAACATAGGGGTGTCCAAACTTATGCACCCTGTATTTTAAGGAAGAACATTTATTTATTTACGATACATTATTCATTCACAAAGAAAATTGGTGTCCTTAAAGGTTGGATTTTGCCTAATTTTTTAAATTAAGGCATTAAGTTCAGTTTCCAAAAGATGATTTTTTATTCCTCTTTTTAGTCAACTTTAGTATGGGTGTCTAAACTTATGCATAGCACTGTATATATTGATGCAAGTAAAGGATATGGTCTTATGACTTTTAACATGGTGTCGGGCTGAAGATAAAGCAACTGAACTGACTGAGTGACCCTTTGTCTTTTTTCACTTATGCATTGCACTGTATATATATATATATATATATATATATATATATATATATATATATATATATATATATATATATATATATATATATATATATATATATTTATTTATTTATATACATGCACACATTCATTAAATATTAATTTAATGAATAAATAAAGGTGAAATAATGGTAATATATTTATATAATATAGGTAAAAAAATAACATGACAATAAAAAGATAAATGTATATATACACACACACTTTCTATATTTATATTACACACACATTTTATCCTTAAAAACAAAATAAAATGAATAATTATAATTATATTTAAATAAATGGAATAAAAATAAATAAGTTAATTAAATTAAATGATTTAAATTAATGCAAAATAAAAATTAATAATTATAAAAAAATGTAAGTAAAAAAAAAAACACTTTTTGTGTGTGTATATATATATATATATATAATTTTATATTTTTGTATGACCATTAAGATTTGCATTGTGAAATTTTCACAACAATTATGTATACTTCATCCCTAAATAAAAAATTAAAGTAGAAACAATTTTTAATCCTTCAATTACAGCTACAATACTACATTACAACAATCAGAATCACTATAAAGAAAAAAATTATTTAGAGAAAAAAAATTCAAAAACATGTGGGAGAATTACAGGAATTGAGAGGCGATAAAAAAAAACCTTTAAAACTTCTGTTTGTTCATTTTTTCCCCCCTTGATTTCAGGGTGAGATATAAGGTGTGCATGAACTCAGGACTGACGCTGTGAGTGATCGGCTCTCAGGACACTCACCAGATTCTGCTCACAAAGGCCCCGAAACTGCTTAAACTTCTGAGACATCAAGAGCTGAGCGCATCCGACGGCACTGCGGACCTCTCCCAGCACTACAGGAAAACACACACACACACACACACACACACACACACACACGCTCTTCGTAAGCCTGCTATCTATTAGAGCTGGCCAAAAAAATATACATTTATCCATTTTAATCGATTCTCATTTTTATGAACTGATATCGGATAAATCGCAATAAGCTTTGTGCTTTGTTACTTCTGATATGAAACAAAGTCTCAGATTTCAAATTCTGTCCATGTTGTTGCTCTTTAATCGCTGTAGTGCCTCAGATCAAGCAGCACGTGAACCGATCATCTCTTCAACTTCACTACCAGTTATAGCATCAAATAAACATGAATGATCATCAGAAAGTGAAAGTTTTTATGAAAGTCCCTATATAAATGTTTTTAGGGATGAAATGATGTGAAAATTTTGGCCGATACCGATAATTCTTTATATTTGAAAGCCGATAACCGATATTGTTGGCCAATAAATCTAAATCCAGATTTTTATATAATTTTTGAGGGCTTGATTACATAAACAAAAGTCTCACTATTAAAATCCATGTCCCAAGCACACAATTATAATGTTCTTCTTATAATATTATGTCGCCGATAAGACAGACTTGTGCTACATGACTATGTTGCACTTTACTGTATTTTCCCCTTTTTGAAATGATTCAAATCATATTTCAAGTAATTCAAAACCATCATGGCGAACAGCGCGTATCTGAAGGAAATAATTCATTATTTATCGGCTTTAATATATCATCCAAATTTTCTTATCGGGCCGATAACAATTTTTTTCACATATATCGGCCGATACCGATATGGTGGCGATATATATAGCGCATCCCTAATGTTTTTATTTCAACAAATGAATTGGAGTAGAAACATAATTATGCCATTATGAAGTTAGTATCATAACTTTATTAGTTTATACAAATCAGTTATTTTTTCAGCGTTAGTTGAGAGATAATTTGCCATGTACTGTACCTGATATATACCCAAGATAATCTATATCGAATCGAACTGCAAGCTTGTGAATCGAAATCGAACCGAATCGTGATATGTGTGTCAATACCAAGCCCTACTATCTCTGTGTTGACAGCGTGTCAATCAAAGCACACAGACAGCAGAAACATTGATTCAGTACGTTTGCATCTGCCTGCTGTGGAGGAGCGAGAAACACATCACCATTCCTGCATTATCATGTCACAGAAGCTGCCATTGATCTCTCTCTCTCTCTCTCTCTCTCTCTCTCTCTCTCTCTCTCTCTCTCTCTCTCTCTCTCTCTCTCTCTCTCTCTCTCTCTCTCTCTCTCTCTCTCTCTCTCTCTCTCTCTCTCTCTCTCTCTCTCTCTCTCTCTCTCTCTCTCTCTCTCTCTCTCTCTCAATGACTTTAATCACAGGCTCGAGGAGCCAAAATTAGCAGGCGACAGAGAGCCGTCTCTGATTAAAGCTCATTAATGAGGCCGCACGTTTAGAGAGAGAGTGATATCATCCTTTATTCACAGATCCGAAGGGCGTTTGATGCACGTCTGTAAAGGGAAGCTCCTGCACATTATATCAGTAGTATTGGCACTGAAAATACTCTAGAAAAGTCTGAATTAAGATTTAGTGAGTAAGTCTGAAATCAGGTTCAGTTAAATATGGTAAAAAGGGTCATTTAAGGTTATTATTCACAGTGGTGACAATGACAGTTACCAACAAAACCATTCTAGTTTTATTATTTTAAATTGAGCATGTGTGTATGTCTATATATATAACACCAAAAACATTCTTGCTTTTTACTTTTTATAAATAATCTAAATATTAAATATGTATGTATATATATGTGTGTGTGTGTGTGTGTGTGTGTGTGTGTGTGTGTGTATATATATATATATATATATATATATATATATATATATATCAAACACACATAATTATTTATAAAAAAAGAGTAAGTAATAAATTACACTAATTTATTTTATGTATAATATATTTTTATGTATAATTGTATTTTTACGTATAATTATAATTTATCATGTGTATATTAAAATTATTTCTGAGCAATAAAATAAACAATAATAATAATAATAATAATAATAATTTATTATTATTATTAATTTTTTTTAGCTATTTTTTAGAAATATTTGTAAAAAAAAAATAAAAAAAAGTAAGGTAAAACTTGATTAGCCATCAGGTATTGATTGGATAATAAAAATGAAGTTAATTATTTATTAAAATCAATAAATATTAATTATTACCAATTACTTTTTAAAGTAACTGAATAGATTTTTTAACTGAACAATTCAACTGAAATTAGTTACATATTTGAAATTAAACTCAAATTTAATTATTTGATTTTATCCTCCAGGAATTGGTTGGATTAATGAAATTAATAGTCAGTTAATTTTATTATT
The DNA here is from genome assembly GCA_022829025.1 of Squalius cephalus. Lineage (NCBI taxonomy): Eukaryota > Metazoa > Chordata > Actinopteri > Cypriniformes > Leuciscidae > Squalius > Squalius cephalus. Next base: position 28,325,697 of record CM040812.1, read on the forward strand.
AATTAGTTGATCCAATTGAAGTGAATTAACTTAATTTGGTTTTATCCATCAGGAATTGCTTGATTAAAGGGATAGTTCACCCAAAAAAAAAAAAAAAAAAAAAAAAAATTAGCCCATGATTTTCCGTCTGCCGGAAGCTAGTTATTTTAGTCGATAAAGTTTTAAATATGGATATTTTTCTAACACGAACGCATCGCTTCATTTATTAACCCCCCGGAGCCGTTTCGAGAACTATCATGAATAGATGCGCTTTGATGGACTTCCAAAAACAAAAACCCATTCACTGCCATTATAAAGCTTGGAAGAGCCAGGACATTTTTTAATATAACTCCGACTGTATTCGTCTGAAAGAAGAAAGTCATATACACCTAGGATGACTTCAGAGTGAGTAAATCATGGGCTAATTTTCATTTTTGGGTGAACTATCCCTTTAATGAAACTCCTTGAGTTATTTGTCGAGCGAGTATCTCACCCTCCTCTGACAGCTGTTTGTCTTTGGTCTCGAGGTCCATCTGTCGACACCAGGCCTCCATGCGGTCCGTCTCGGCCTGGAGAAGCTTCTGGAAGCAGCGCCCGTCCCTGAGGCCCGCCGACCCCCCGGGCTGCTCCGCGGACCCGTTCACGCTCCCCGTCCCGGCCTGCAGAGAGGGGTCCGGCGGGGGCAGGGAGGACGGGTCCAGCGCGGGGTCCAGCTTCTCCAGAGACCGGCTGGCCGTCTGACTCTCCGAGGGTTTACCGTCGTTCTTCTCCTGGGATTCGGTCTCCGTCGTCTCCTGTCTCGACGCCATGCTCGTGAAGCGACTGAGTCTAGACACACACAGAGAGAGAAGAGACACTGACCAACACTGACAGCAGTTCAGCTCGAGGTCCACACGGGACTCTACTGGACACGTACTTTAGTTTCCATTATGAATCCATTATGTAAAAATCGATAAGCTGGAAGACTGTTTGAAAGTACTAGGGCAAAAAATAAATAAATAAATAAATAAAAAGTAATAATAATAATAATAATAATAATAATAATAATAATAATAATATACACATCTATATATCTATATCGTTTTTTTGTTTCATTTTATTGATATTATTATTAAAAAGGTGTGCCATTTTCTATATATATATATATATATATATATATATATATATGTGTATGTATGTGTGTGTGTATATATATATATATATATGTGTATGTATGTGTGTGTGTGTATATATATATATATATATATATATATATATATATATATATATATATATATATATATATATGTGTATGTATGTGTGTGTGTATATATATATATATATATATATATATATATATATATATATATATATATATATATATATATATATATATATATATATATATATATGTCATATTTAATAAAAAAATAAAGAATAGCAGATGAGTGAAAGGAAGAAAAATAAAAAAATCAATTAACAATCCTCCAAAATATCGCCATATTCTTCAACATTATTTATTTCTCTAATATAATCGCTCCAAACAAACAGAAATTTAAATCAATTTCTGAATATCAATTAAATGTTAATAAAGTAGAAAAGAGTTAGATCTGCTTCATTTCATTTGTCCGTCCTAGGAAAAAAAGCAGCGAGAACTGAACCGGAGGAACAGAAAAGAGACCGTAGGCCGGGAGAAAGACAGACAGCTGGTGTGTGGGAGACAGCATACTTAAAGAGAGAGAGATGCAAAGATATGAAAATAGACTGAAACGCAGAGCGCCAGGAAACAAAGCGAGCAGAATCTCATTATCTCCTGCCGTCTACACTGAATCATTACTTGTGAGTGTTTCCAGCACCATACATGGCTGAGAAAGCTGACTCACAGACTCGCTCTCAGAGAGAAGTGCTGCCGTATCAAATTCCACAGCGCTAAACGGAGGACCGACATTTCTTTGCTCAAGGATGCAGAAGTCAGAGAGGAAACTCACGGCCTGCCGTCTTCAACCTGAACCCCTATGGACTGGAACCTGGTCGTGGGAGTGTGTTCCTCTCTCTGAAACGGCTGCACACAATCCACCTGCGGCAAAACAAAAATATATTCATCTGAAAAGGAGCCAACAAATCTATTGCTAAACAATAGTTATGATTAGGGATGCACCGATATTGATACCAGCACTCGGGTGTAGTGGTCGACCGATATATCGCCAAGGGCGATCAGTTTTTCTGATTGGCCGATGTGTTGGAAGCAGGACTTTTATTTTGACGACGCTATGGACTTTTATTTTGACGGGCGGCGCTGAGAAGAGAGGCAGTGCCTGATCACACAGAGCTCACATTCTCCGTCTTCATTAGTTTACGATCTCTGTCAGTCATATCTAATCTTTTGTTAGACTGAACTTGTAAACAAAGAAAGTAAATGGTATGCGAAAAAGTAAAGCGTTTGCTTTTATATTATTTGTTACAGAAAAGGCAAACAATCAGGCTAAAATACTTTCTCATTTACCGTCAACATTCAGCAAATGCGCATCTACATCATTTAAACAAATCTCTGAATATCTAATAAACATTTAATTTCACAATCCTTGCAGATTTAATGGAATCCAGCTGTGATATCTTGTGAAGTGTGCATTTGTAGCCTGATAAACGTGTTACTGCGAGTGACGGTCTGTCCGTGCGAAGTGAGTGAATGCGAACAGAAGATCAGCCTCACAGGAGACGCGATCGAAAAACTGGAAATCCTTCATTTTAAAATATGCTGTGCTATATCCAGTTGCCCACTGTGTCATATTAATATCGTTTTCACTGTGTGCTGTATGTAATATTAGCATTACCTTGTCTTTATGTGAAAAAATATGATTACCAGTGCGCACGAAATTACCAGATTACTGAGTGCCCTGCTACAGTGTTTACTTCCTTTTTATTCACATATTCGTTTATTTATAAACAATTACTTTATTTGTGATTCAAATAAATTCTTTATTGCAGATTCAAGAAGTTGCCATCTAAAGTATAAGCATGTTTATTTTAAGGATTTGTTTTCTAATTTATTTCTAATTTATTAAATATTGATAAAAAAATACAATTATATATATTATATGGCATTTGATGCAAAGCAGGATTTTTCCTGCTCTTCTGAAATAAAGCAACGTATTATATGACGCACTTAACATTTATAAACCTCCCTCGCTAGTTTCCCCAGAGCACTGAATGAATTTCATTAGTCATGGTAAGTCACGTCCATGAGCTCATTAACATATGACTGCCCACATTTACATATCAGAGCCAACTCTGCATTCAACAAACTAGCCTGTCCTGATGAATGAATCATAAGATGATTTTACACACATTCTAACAAAAAACAGACAGTATCTATAAACTTTCTAAAACATTTTCATAAAAAAAATTATATACCAGTAAAATTGTTCCTATACATGACTATGCAATTTCTTATTATATCAAAATATCATTATATATTATATATAATAATGCATATTAATATTATAATTAAAAAACAATTGAAATGTTTAGAATTGTATAATACTATACAATTTTGCATGACCAATAATATGTATCATTTACCATTTTTATTATATATTAATGGTTTATATTTATTTTTATTATTTTTGTAAAAAAAAGGGTAAATCATAGAAGGGCCAAATGACAAAAAATTAAATGCGACAGATATTTATCAATTTGTTTGGTGATTTAATAATGAAACAATTTTTATCTTTATTCACTATTTAATGATGTATTTATTGATTTTCTTTAAATATTTAACAAATATCTTAAATGGCCCTCCACCATATAGAAGGGCATTTCTTTGATCACAATAATAAATTGTAAAATCCTAAATATCTGTAAGTCTTAAATGTACAGTAGCAAAAGCAGCTTTTTAATATCTAAATTAGTGCTGGGCAACGATTAATTGCATACAAAATAAAAGTTTGTGTTTACATAATATGTATTAAATATGTGTGTGTATTGTGTATAATAATTTTGTATTTATAAATACACACATATGCATGTAAATATTTGCTTGTATATACTGTATATATATTTATACTCAAGTTATATATTTATATATTATATACAAATAACACATTTTTCTTAAATATATACATGCATATGTGTGTATTTATATATACAAAATAATTATACACAGTACACACACACTTATTATGTAAACACACATTTATTATGTAAACACAAACTTTTATTTTAGATGCGATTAATCGCGATTAATCGTTGCCCAGCACTACTCACAATGTCAACCAGAAGTTGCTTTGAGCCCAAATGAGCAACTACAGGAGATGCAACAAAACTGAGCAGACTTCAAGCTTATATGCAAATGAGCAGCGACTACCAATGAAAGTGACGTCACATGACCGGATACCAAAACTGCAATCCAATAGCATACATCACGACAACATCTTTATGCATACATCTCAAACATATTTATGCACGCACCTGAATACCAATGGATGAGAGTTTCCTCTTGGGCGGAGCTTGCAGGTCTTCAGGTGCCAGCGTGAGACTCGCAGGCTCGCTTCTGGTGTCTGGGGCGGGCGGGGGCGGGACTATAGAGGGAGGAGGCGTGGTCACTCTCGCGCTGGGCAGATGCACGGGTTCCCGCGGGGCAGGGATGGGCGGCCGCTTGACGCTCTTGGCCAAACTTCCAGTCCGAGAGCTGGCGAGGCTGTCGGAGGAGTTGCTGCGTCCTGATTGGCTGTTGACGTCGCTGCGCTGGTCCTGGCTGTCCAGGTACGTGTCCTGGGCGGATTCGGTGCTGCTCTGGACCGTAACCGAGATGTAGGGTTTGGAGGTGGTGCGTGGAGGAATAGGAGGAGGAGCCTTCTTACAAACAGCCGTACACGTGGAGACTAGAAAAAAGACAGGAAGATGGACAGTCAAGAATGTTCTCACTAGTGTTTACTTCAGTACCAAGTCGATACTTAAAGTAAAGTGACTTTTTAATGTTTTCAAAAAAATTGTGATGTCTGTGATTGTTTTTGATTGTATTATGATATGTCGATAATTTAACATGTTATGTGTTATGTACGCATCTACGGTGGAAACAACTTTCCTCTTGAGGACAAAAACTATCCATCCATCTTTCTATCCATCCATCTATCTATCTATCTATCTATCATTCCATCCATCCATTTTTCTATCTATCTATCTATCATTCCATCCATCCATCCATCCATCCATCAAACAGCATTAATAATTAACTAATCACATTTATTTCATATTTTTTTAATTAAAGAACTATGGGTAACTAACTAAGGGCTGTCAGATAAAAATTTGAATTTCAAACAATCGTCAAATAAAATTTAAAAAAAACTTCGAACTTTCGAACATTCGAACATCTCAAGAGGCGCGTCGAGACATGATGCATGTATGTTTTCTCAGGTTACTGATGCAGTTTTATGCACCATTGTAACCTAATTTTCCTTGGATGCACATTAAGGAAATTATATTTTATTTAAGAACAATTGTTTTAAAAGTTAATGCACTTTAAAAAGTGAATGTCATTTCATTTCAACAAAAGATAAGATGTTTGATTTGGTTTATACTTGTTTATTGCGCTTGCTTGCGACCTTAGGAGACAATTTTGATAATATTTAAGAAAGAAATTCGAATGCCATTTTAGGCGCGTTCCCATTACAGATTTGTGCAAAACTTTTACGATTTTGACAAAAAACTATTGCGAAATGACGGCATTTCCATTGACCGATGTTATGCGAATAAAACTTCGGTTTTTCCTCTCGTGATAAGTAAAATCATTCCAAAAACCATGCGAACGGACGTTGGTAGGTTTATGTACTAGGCCCTATATCCCAGCCACTGCACTAGCCCTTATTATTAATCGGAGGAGATGTATGTGTGTTTTCCAAGCATTAATGGTAAGGAAGGAACCTTGTTATACTTGTGAGCGGCACATATGAGGTGTTTCTGGGTGTTTCTCCCTCATTTCTGCTTGGAGGTCTTGATTGTGGCATTTATTTAAGGTTTAGAATCCTTATCTAGAATCCTAGAATTATTTTGTCTTATATGAATTTAATAAAGAACTCTGTCTCGTATTCTGTCCAAACATAACGCGTCATCTACGTCAGGTGACCTGTAAATGTGCAAAAACTGTTTCCATTGCAGTTTTGCGAAATTGAAAAATTGAAATTTCTTTTTCGAATTGCCTGAGAAACCACCTCATGCGAGCGCAAAAACTTTTTTGCGATAAATGGGAGTTTTTGCGAAATTGACGTGTTTCCATTGGGCGCATTTTCAATTCGCAATTTCAATTTGCGCAATTTGAAGGGTAATGGCAACGCAGCTTTTGACAGCCCTAGTTCTCACTAGTGTTTACTTCAGTACCAAGTCGATACTTAAAGAGGACCTTTTTACATTTTAGACTTTTTAATGTCTTTCAAACAGCATTAATAATTAACTAATCACACTTATTTAAATGTTTTTAGTTAAAGAACTATTAAAATAATATAGTTATAATGCAAAAACATTGGTACAGTAGGCTGAAGTTTTACTGGTATTGGCACTGACAACTGACATTTTTGGCACTGACACCAATTCTCACCAACCCAGAAACAACCTCAATACAAAGTCTCTTCAGAATGTCAAACGTTTTTTCCCAGCAGCCTCTGCTCTTGGGGGCAACAGGAAGAGATGAGACAAAGACAGGCATTTACATACTCGAATCTCGACAGCATTCCTCTCATGCCGCCGCGTCAGGAATGTGTTGGCCTGCGCCCACAAAACATGGCCTAAATCTGCTGACGAGACTCCAGGTTTTGTACGGCGTGTCATGAACCCTGATGATAACGCTTAACGCCGTATTATTAGCCTGCTGAACAGTGTAGGAGAAGCTACTCTGAAACCGCACGCGATAGTGGGCGGCATGACCATATTCATACAGTAGTATGATTTTATATACGGTCTTTTTATATCACCATACAGTAACTTTTGCAGAGAATTCAACCACAAAATGTTTTATATATTATGAAATGAAATGCTGTGATGTCTGTTTGATAATCTAGTGGCCTAATTGCTTAAAATATGGAAATTAAAATTTGTGTAGGCCTATGCAAACCTATAGATTATTGGTAAGAAATAAATGGCAAGAAAGATATCAGTGCACTAACAGCTTCACATTATAAAACACAAACAAGAAAAACATAAATACATCACAACTATGACTGGATGAGACATATTTGATGGCACTGTAAAAAGTCAGTAGAAGTGGGATATAACTGGAACTATGAACTTGAACTAGATTGAAGCTTAAAAAGACAATATCTGATAAATAATAATCAGATTATTTTAAATGACAATTAAATTTAGATTTTTTTTTTTTTCTGGCAAAAAATCAATAAGGAAGGATCTAGGAATTAAACACAAATCAGCACAAAATATAAGTGTATAAAACATAATAATCAGAAATGTTTCTTGAGCAGCTGAAAATTCAGCTTTGATCACAGGAATAAATTACATTTAACATTTTATTCAAATAGAAAACAGGTCTTTTAAATTGTAATAATATTTCACAATATTACTGTATTTTTGAACAAATAAATGCAGCCTTGGTGAGCAGAAGAGACTTTCAAAACCATTAAAAAAAAAAATCTTACCAACCCCAAACAGACAGTAGTTACCAACCTCAAAAAAATTTTTCAAGCCAAAAAATAAGTATCTTAATAAGACTAAATATAACTAAAATCACTGAACTGGAAAATGTAGATTAGTGTACAATGTTTTAAATAATAATTTATTCTATTTAGTGTCCATATCATTCATTTAACATATTTAATATTGGGTGCATCCAAGTTATTTGACATATTTGAACATTTTATTAAAAAAGTAGCGCAATAGTTACTTTCCCTGGTAATTAGTTACTTTTATAATGATGTAACTCAGTTACTATTTGTGAGAAGTAACATGCCCAACCCTGGTCATATACCATTACCAAACACTCAAGAGAGTTGTCATGAAATGTAATATTTGTGTTATGTCAATCAATAATGAAGAACATGATTGGGTATAAGATAGGACTGTTTTGCGACAAGCACAATGACTCGTGTTCCTGAACAATCAGGGCTAATATCTGCCCTTCCTGAAGAGGAAGAACTGTCGGTGAACAATCCTCCTCTGTCTTGACTGTGCTGTATAGAGGACTCAGTGCCAGGACAAGTCCAATGCGGGGACTGTGGAGCTCACAGACAATATTGGATAAATCTGTTCCCTCTCTCTAGCACAGATGACTGGCATTGTCCACTGTGTGTTGTGCTCGCCGTCTGGTGCCAGGACAGATGCCACACAGCAGTCTATGGCTGCGTTTACACACATTAACATATGATCAAGCAGATCGGATCATAAGCCAATCAGTACACGTGTGTTTATTAGGACTGCACGATATTGAAGAAAAATGCGTTATGCGATATTCGATACGATAATGCTTAAAGTGTGTAAAATAAACTTAAATTATCTTTGAAATATTTAAAATTATATAACCAACATACGTGTTTCACATTCTTTTTGTGACAAGAAAACATCCCTACAACTTCTGAAAGTGAACAGCAGTGTTTTACTGTAGCGTAAGAAGTGTTATTTTAACATCAGCTTAGTTTTCACTGTATGAATCAAATATATACTGATTCTTAGCTACGAAAGTTATTCAGACATGAGCAGTGAGTGATTTTCTCTTTGTATGTTGTTCATGACCCTAGTTATTGCAAGCCGTTGCGATATGCATATCACGATATATACATTTGCGATATTTCGATAATATGACAGGACGATTTGACATCAAATAGCCAATAAACATAAGCTACTAGGGCAAATATCGATTTCTTGATTTTAATTTATTCTAATTTTGATATTGATTCTTAAATCCATAGAACCGATCTTTAAGGGGTCGTTTACACAACACTGTTTTAGCTTAAAACTGAAAACTTTGTATGCGTTTTGGCTGTTCATTTACACTATAATGGCGTTTTGGGGCCCTGAAAACACACACTTTTGAAAGCAGAATTCAAAGTCAAGTTTTTGAAAACGAGGCCATCCTTAAAAATATTCTTGTTTGCCGTAACCCGACCGACCCAGTCAATTTAGGTCCGACCCAATTATTTATTTATTTTCCCTTTTAGTCCGACCGACTTGCCGATTGTAAACTTGCGTTAAGACCGACCGATTTTTTTTACTCTTCAAATTCAAACAACTAATACAAATGCAATAAAATGATATTAATTATATTTTATTGTGAATAAATAGGCCTACATATAGGCTACAAACGTAGGCTACGCTCTTTCTTTTAAATAAAAACCCGTGGCGTCATCTATGATAATAAGGGCTGTGTAGGCTGTAGGCCTATGCGAAATGAAAGCGAAATCGCGACACTCAGATCCACGAAAAATATGTTTTAGTAGGCTAATTCTATGAATTACACTGCGCAAACCAAAAGTAGGCTATTATACCCACCGGATGAAGAGGGATTGGCTCTCCACAAAACATAATTTATAGCCTATTCATTTTATTTTATTTTTCGTGTTCGCATTTATGAGGAAGAAACAATGTTACGGACGTGACCGCTCTGAAAGCGGCAATTAAAACTTCACAGAGATCTCAAACAGGCATTTAAAACACCAAATATTAAGAATGGGCATATCAAGCAAAATAAAATTCGATGATTGATCGAAAATTGTATCTCTCCCCCCACATGCTCACCGGCAATGCTCCGACAGTAAATTTCTCTGTAGGCTACTGTCTAATAGGCCTGTGTTGTAGCCCACAGTCATTAAAAAACGATTTAGTTTCATATTCATGTTTAAATAAAATAATATTCATTTTTTAAATTTCATGTTGATTATATGAAAAGTGAATAGCATAAATAAGATATGATCCCGAAAATATCGGAAGACAAATGGAGTAGGCAGACATGATTTTAACCACTTCATTAAGTTTGTTTTTGTAGAAAGTCTGTCTTTAAAGTGAATTTCGTTTTGTATTAATTGTATCTTAATTTTGATCAATGTTTCATCAACCAATTTCATGTATTTAATAAATAAGAGGTAGGCTAAATAAGGCAATATAATCAGGACACAGAGTCGCCGGCGCGTGAACTGGAGCTGGTCTCTTAAATTAACCGAAACTCAGCGTATAAGCTACTTGCCTCACAGACCTGAGACATATAGGCCTATATATAAAAAAGCATGAAATGTACACTTTTAAACAAAACAATTCAAAACGAAAGAAAACAGACTGCTCTCTGCTTATGTAATGAAATGTGCATTTCTCTCTGGCGCGTTCACTAGGCTACTGCGAAGATCGCGTCAGCATCGTCAACTTCATCTTTGACACAGAAAACACTTGTTTATTAATAAACAATTGAAATGTCTCCTTGATATATTTGACATACTAATAATCATCACTTTTCCCAATTCTGACAGCTTAGGTGCGTTATTGGCAGCGCTCCCGTTACATGAATAGGCCTATAATATTACCGCTATAATATTATTCTTTGGTGTTCAGTTTATACAGGTTTTCTAATTGTTATTTAATATATATATATATATAGCACGAAGTTCTGGAAAACTGTCAGTGAAGTTGACCAAAATTGTACATTTTTTTTTTACATCGAATTTCGAAAAAAAAAATATAGACCGACCAACCGACCTTTTTTTTTTTTTTTTTGCTGTTACGGCAAACCAAGATATTTTTAAGGATGGCCCGATAGCGCTATCATCTCAGTGTAAAATACAAAAACGTGACTTTGTGAAACCGGTGGCATCATGCGCATGCATATTACGTGTTCAGTCTATAGCGTTTCTTTACAAAGTGATATCGCCACCTACTGGCCCGGCAGCAGAATACATCGTGTTTGGTCGTGTTCGTGGATCGTTTTGACAACATTGTCATCTGTATGCGGAAAACGCAAAGGAAAAGCATTTAGTAAATGTACCCTTAGTCGTCTTTTGAGTTGATGCCTGAACAAAACTTAACTGAACATGATATGTAGAAAAAAATTGTGCAAAAATGTTGACAAAATTCCAACAATAAATGTTGTTTTGTCGCTCAAAGGATTAGTTGACCTCAAAATGAAAATTTCCTGATAATTTACTCACCCCAATGCCATCCAAGATGTCTTTCTTTCTTTAGTGGAAAATAAATTAAGTATTTTGAGGAAAGCATTTCAATATTTTTCTACACACAATGTGACTTCAATGGCACCCAGAATGTTGAAGTTCAAATTAATGCCGTTTCAAAGGGCTCTGCACGATCCCAGTCGAGAAATAAGGGTCTTGTCTAGAAACGATCTGTCATTTTCTAAAAAAATAAACATTTATATACTTAACAACCACAATTGTTCGTCTTGTGCTGGTCTGCGACGCGCCAGGTATTACGTCATCATGTTGGAAAGGTCATCAGAGCCCTATGAAACTGCATTGATTTGAACTTCAACATTCTGGTTGCCATTGAAGTCCATTGTGTGTAGAAAAATCCTGAAATGTTTACCTCAAAAAACTTAATTTCTTTTCCACTGAAGAAAGAAAGACATGGACATCTTGGATGGCACTGGGGTGAGTAAATTATCAGGAAATTTCAATTTTGAGGTGAACTAATCCTTTAAACGTGGAGTAACAGATCGCTGTTGCGCTTCAGTTCAAGCGTCATGTTAAACGATCATCTCTCCCTCTTTACTACTAGTTACGGCATGAAATAGACATGAATGAACTTTAGAAGGTATGTTGATAGATACAGCACAATTTACGAAAATGTAAGTTGTAGCTCAAACAGTAGAGCGTTGGCGCTAGCAAAGCCAAGGTCATGGGTTCAATTCCCAGGGAAAGCAAGAACTGATAAGAATGTAAATGTGTAGCTTGCAATGAAATGCAAGTCGCTTTGGATAAAAGCATCTGCCAAACGCATAAATGCAAATGTATCAGGTCTCATGTAATCAGTGTTTCAGCTGCGGAAAGACATCAATAAAAAAGCTAGTAAAAAATGTCATGTAACGTCACATTTACCTCAAAAAAGCCAGACAATGCACAGCCCTACAAGCTACACTATGGCACTCAGAGTCAAAAGCATGATCATTGGTAACAGTAATACTCACCTCTAAAAGCATGGAAATTAGTTACTCAAGATGCCATCAAGGAAAGCACAAACCCCATAGTAACGAAAGTGCAACGGCTAATTATTTCCCCTGACAGATATTGAACGACTTACTTCAGCAGTGCTTCACTGAGATGTAGTGGCAATTTAATTAAACACTTTTATACTGAGAACAAATCTCAATGCAGTACCGTATTAATTACAACAAGACCTCCCTCGGGAACTTTAACAGTCGAGAGGCGTGAATAAAATACAGTTTGCGCTTTATATTTGGTACTTTGCACTGAGGGTGATATGAGTTTATGACACAGTTCTGGCTCGACAGGGAAGGCTCAGGCCAGATTAACGCATTAGAGCCAGTCGCTTTGCCCCGGGGCCCCTGCCAAACCTCGCATGGCCTTTCTGTGAACACAGAGGACAGGCACTAAAATACCAGCAAACTGAGTCTGAGAGGCACTGTGGATCTCCCTCCTTCAGTGTTAAACGTGTTGTTAAAAGAGTCGCTGTTAAAAATAATAAGTCATTCAAAATTGAAATTCTGATTTTATTCAGCTACTCGCTTTTATGCTGCTCCAATTTATTTATTCTGTGGGGCACAAAAGGAGAGACTTATTTTTCATATGACACTTCATCCTGACCACGTCTATCAGAAAGCCAGTGCTTGAGTCAATATGAACTAGTTTCATGATGCTTTTTGGAGCTTGAATAACATGGTCACTGTGGACTGTTGTTTTATGCATAAGAGCTAATAATTATTTTGTGCTGCAATGGAAAAATAACAGCATAGAGGTTTGGAACAACACGAGGGTGAGTAAATGATTTAAAGCATGCTGGAAACATGGGTTAGTTCAACCAAAAATAAAAATTCTGTCATAATTTACTCACACTCATGTCGTTCCAAACCTGTAAGTCTTTTGTTCATCTTTGGAACACAAATGAAGATATTTTTAATGAAATCTAAGCTATTTCTGTCCCTGGGTTAGCGAATATAAACAGAAGATCAAGCGAACCTGCTTGACCCGCGAGAACAAACCCCATTGGTTCTTGCAGAAGCTCAAACGTGCTGCGTAACACGAGAATGAACCTCATTGGTTCTTGCTGAAGCTCAAACGTGCGTCAAAGTGGTAGCCTAGTTGCGTAGACTGTCAATGGAGGGACAGAAAGCTCTCAGATTTTATTTCTGTTCCGAAGATGAACGAAAGTCTTACGGGTTTGGAACGACATGAGGGTGAGTAAATGATGACAGAATTTTCATTTTTGGACGAACTAACCCTTTAACTGGTCACAACTAAATAATTCATCTTGGTCCACTCCATACAACGCATAAATGCAAAGATGTGTAACAGACTACACTACACAGACTGAACTCATCCCTTCCCTTTCATCACATGCAGACTTGTGCAATTAATCAGAAACACACATCCTAATAAGGATTACATCTCTCCATACCACAGCACATGTTTACCAAGAAGAGAAACATTTGGCTGAAAGTAAGACAATCTAGTCCATTCGGCTTAAAATATTGAGTACAAAAGTAAACTTTTCAAACATATATTATAAATGCATAAATTCACAATATTCTCCATTCAATCTCATTCTTTTGCATGAGATTATGCAAAATAATACCTAACCCCTAGTACCTTATGTTTGGGTTAGGCACCCTGTAGCTTTACATTTTCAGCATGAGATTTAAAAACTATGCAAACAATATTCAAAGTTAAAGTTATCCCTCCCTGACAAATGCATTTGACCTCATTCAAAACACGGTGCATAGAAACTGGCCATTGTGTGTGTGTGATCAGATTCAGATCTCACACGTGCAACCGAAACCCAGATGCATTAAATCCCCTAAGGCAGCATTTGCATGAAAAGCAGCATGCCTGAAATGTAAGCTGTCATGTTTAGGTAGGAAATGCTGTCATGCTTTGCCTGTCTAGACGGATGCATCAGTATAAACACACCTCCAGTAGCCAACATGACATGCTAACATGAGCTAACCTGCTAATACAATCAAAATATCCCTAAATCAAATATTAAAATGATCAACGGAAATGTATTCCTGACGCTAAATCTCGCTATCATTAGATGTGATGTTCGTGACTTCCTCTGACCCCGAGCACATGCCAAAACCAGCAGCACACGCGATCCGTCTCGAGGCGATGCGCGCGCGTTCGCTCCCCGCACTCCGGGTATAAAAATCCACACACCTTCTCATTTTCCTCTTCCTCTCGGTGTAAAGCGATCACAGTCGATGGCGTACTTCCATCACGTCACGTACAACAGAAAATACGCAATTAAGTGATCCACTGAAAGGTTTTTTTTTTTTTTTTTTTGTTCTGTCTGTGTTGTTTCCTCCCACCCGCTATAATATCCTTCCGTTCAACGGATGCCACCACCATCCACGTCTCGAGGAGTCGAGGAAAAAGAACCGATCCGGTAATCCGCTTTCAGGACGCGGGATTGGAGAAAGACGCGCTCGAGGCGTTCACTTGCTGCGCTCTGATTGGTCGGGGGGCGGGGCGTTAGCTCTTGACGCGGTCAAATCAGAATCGCTATTTTTGTGCGTCACACAGAATCCCCGCTTGCGTGCGCGCTCTCACTTCTCAGCTGCAGTTGCCAAGTCTGCTTATTATAAGCAATTTTAGGCTTGTTCCCCAAATTTAGATTTAGGCAGTCGCGGGTTGATCTGTTTTTGGCCTTATTTGCTCAATACAGGTGCGTTTTTGGGCTTGTTACTGGTTGAAACACATAGAACAAAACGTATGCCCGCTTTATCGTTATTTATTGTTTTAACTATTAACTATTAACTTTTTATCAGTCTAGTTTTCACATCTTAAGCATCTTAAAAGGCATCTTTTTAAGATACAGCAACTTTATGTCATTATAAACGGCTTTTGATGCAACAGCAAGACATAAACAGTATCTTATTTAGATAGCAGGAGAAAATGAACGGTCAGGAGATTATGTAATTGTGTTTTATATGTTTTAAAGACAATAATGAATTCAGAGCCTTTATGCCAGGTCATTTGGTCATTGAATAACGTGCTGTGTGGGAGTTGGTGGACTGTTTTTAAAGGGACTAACTTATATTCTGCCCACTATTTTTAAGAGGGAAGTGAAACAGTTTGCATAATTCCACCATAAACAGTAGTATATATTGTGGTCACATGACCTCATCATGCTCCATGTTTATGATACAGCAAGCTATCTAATTTTGTGTTTGGCAATCTGGTCGACTGAAAGAGATGTTCAAAAATCATGGCTGATATTACTTCCGACTCATCCATCACATCGGAAATGATAGGCAAAGTCCCTTTCAAGGAAAGTCTGTTTTCTCAGCGGCCATATTTGTAACGCCTCCGGAAAGCTGTTTCAGGGATTAAAAAAAAATCTACTTGAATGGGGAATTCCTGAAATCTCAAAAACTGCTTGCCACACTTGCATTTAAATAACATATTTTAAATCAGCAATAAAATCTGACATTAACTGTTCCATAAATGTTGTTTCTTATGCTCAAATAGCATTTAAAAAAAGCTTCTAATGATGGCTGCAGCGATCCGATGACTTTACCAATCAGCGATTGGCTCTTTTCTTTAGAAGGCGGGACTTATTCCGCCATATTGCGCATTGCACTTTCTCCCATTCATAGTAATATGAGTGCACCATCTTTCTATATATTAAGTCTTTTGCTGCGTCCCAATTCGTATATGATCCGTCCTGAATAGTATTCGAAATTAGAATTAGTGTGTCCCAAATCCTAGTATGTTGAAGTGAGTATTTCAAAGATCTACTTTTTCCAGTTAGAATCCAAAGTGCAGATCCGTGCACACTTTGACGGCTAATATTACCCACAACCCATTGCATGTTGGACATGGATTCAATTAGAACTACAAACATGAATAAACGGTGTTAAAAACTACAAACATGGTAGATGAGTGAGTCTGAGTCTGGTTAAGTAGAGACGTTTAGATAAAGGGGTTTGAGTGAATAATAATTATTATCTAACCTGACATTGTGAACTTTTCTAAAGATACGTTTAGCCATTAACTTGGAACATAGCGTTTGTGATACGTCAAGTCGAGTGCATTGCATTGTGGGATACAGTTTCCAATGCAGCTGCTCATTGTGTCATATATACTAGGTCACCTGGGTGTTGCATATAGAAAAATCACATTCACAACAACTGTGCACAGTATGTGTGCATATTATAGCATGCTATTCCAAACATAGCTGGACTGGACAATGATAGCACTGGCTTTTTAATGCAGCAGAAGTGTAGAAGAGATAAACAGACGGCCAAGGTTTGTTTTTCTTGACAGCTTACTACCTAAACTAAATTGCATTAGCCAGATTCCTCTCCAAAAATAGACTTGATTTTATTATTCGGTGTTCTGAGTGTAGCTCTACTGTTAGTACACTTTTCAAGATGAATGTCAATACATCATGAAATTATGAGAACGTTGTTTGATTTAATAAATCTGGACTGTGTCCGGCTTGCATATTAAATTATAAGACATATCGAAATACAGTGAAAAGCAATAAAAAATAAAGTAGATCATCTTAAATGAAACATGAAAAAGCAGACGGGCCACTGGCTGCTGGTTTATCAAGCGTTGTGCCAAACTAATCTGATTGATGTCTGTTAATTCCTCTGAAAAGCGCCTAAGATGAGGTTTAATTTGCAGTGGAAGTTTTGCCAGAGTCGGTCATGATGGGACGAGAAACATTAGCCGTTAAGCTCAAGGATTCATCTCCGCAGGACACCACCAGCACAAATGTAGGTCAGAAACTTGTGTATGTGTGTGTGTGTGAGAGACAACTCACTGTTACACACTTGGCACTGGTTATTTGAGATGTAATAAACATTATGACTCCTGCAGTCTACATGAGAAAGGACAAAATCTGTCCAAAAGCCTGACCAAAATAGTTCATGTGATGCATGCACTTGCATACGTAATATATAATACGCCTTTTGAGATGAGTGGATAAATGACGACAGTATTTTCATTTTTAGGTGCACTATCTCTTTAAGAGGACCATGAGACAGTCTTCATGGTCTACGGCTGTTTTGACTCTCACACCATGATTCCAGATCATCTGTCTGGACTTGCCCACATGCCGACCTCTCAAAGGAAAAGCGGTCCGACTTCACACTAAGGTCTTTATTACTGTGAAAGAAAAACAGGGCTTGTTTGGTTGCACTGACAACAACTTTGGAGGCAATAAAATGACCTCATGATATTCAAAAAGTCCATTAGGCCTGTGCTTATCATGAAGTTTTTATATTGCCTGTCGACGTGAACTTTGTCCACATTATCAAAGCTATGGTTTCTGTTTATGCACATGCAAATTCAGTACTGTCCCTGTGATTGTCGACAACCGGGTCACATTTAGTTTTTTAGCATTGTTACTTTAAGGTGTTCAGTGATTTATATTATCACATGCATCATTCATTCACTGGCCTTCATCAGTTTTTCATGTCATACAAGGTTTTAAATGCACTAAACAAGACCAAATCAATCAGGTCCACAGTCAGAAACCACAGCAGTACAACATGCACTAGCATTCAGAAGTGGGATTGCTAAGATTTATTAATGCTTTTGAAAGAGTCTCTTCTGCTCACCAAGGCTGCATTTATGTGATCTGAAATACAGTAATATTGTGAAATATTATTACAATGTAAAATAACTGTTTTCTATGTGAATATATTGTAAAATGTAATTTATTTCCTGTGATCAAAGCTGAATTTTCAGCATCATTACTCCAGTCTTCAGAGTCACATGATCCTTCAGAAATCAGTATAATATGATGATTTGATGCTCAAGAAACATTTATGATAATGATCAATGTTGAAAACAGTTGTGCTGCTTCATATTTTTGTGGAAACAGAAATATTTCTTTAAAAAAATAATATTAACAACCCTAAACATTTGAACCAGCGTATATAATTCACCACTTATTTTATGTCTCAGGTGTACATTTTTTGTCTTAAAACAATACAGTTTGGGATGAATGACTATAAACGAGTGAATCTCATGAAAAACATGATGCTGGTGTACATTTTCCTTTTTACAGAGCCACTAAATGAGAATCCAAATTGAAAATAATGAAAATTAAACACACAAAAAAATGTCTGGATGCATTACAACAATGAGAATTTAATGGGTAAAAGTGCACAAATTATAACTGTCATAGAAACAGGCTTGATTTTCTTTACACAAAACATAATTTCTCACTTTTCTTTTGATTTTGGGGTGGTTTATATTCTGTCATGACAACTCGAGAGTGTTTGGCATGGTAATGATTATGACAATGTTTGATATTGGTCTTGGTGGAATAGATCTGCTACACTTCTGCATAGCTGCCAACTTTTGGATTGGGGGGGATGTAAAAAAAAATCATGCATCACAATAAGTGTATTGTGATTGTCAAAACATTTTAGTAACTAAACTGAATTTTATTAGGTCTAGTGACAATATGGTACAATGTTTACATGGTACAATTTCTGGTAAGCTGTGTTTTTTTATTATTGCTTGACATAAATTTCACGATTTCAATTAAATTAAATTCTTGTGATTTGATTTAATATTGACTAATTTGGATAAATATTAGGTACACAAGATAGGCGTTAATTTTTCTCAAGAAAAAATAAATCTCACCTAATGCTGTAAACATACAGAGAGCCATTTCAGCTGGCAGTATTATTTAAGGTTAAAAATAACTCAAATTAAATATAATGCGTTTTTTATTATAATAACAGCTTTATATAATGATATAAGTAAAAATATAATAAATATGTAATATAGTACACATATTTAGCTAAATACTCTCTATAGCTCTTTTTCTAGACAGCTAACGTGCTAGCCTATATTATGGTCATTAATGGCTTTCCTGAGGTAAATGTTATGTGACAATTGTTCTCCGGCTGTTTTATTGACCTCTTTCCGCAGTTGAAAAACACTGATTGATCGATATTATGTATGAGGAATATACATTTCGGTAAGTTGTACTGTATCTTTCAACAGTGTGCATTCGTGTTTATTTTCTATTAGCTAGATGATCGGTTCACGTGTCGCTAGGGATCTGTCACGTCACATTTACAAGCGCCAAAACGGTATTTATTGTTTGAATTTCGTCAATTTCATTTTTTTTATATCATAAGTAACCTGCTCTGTCTAGTCTGTCGGTCTCCGTGTCCTCTTTGCTTCGCGATTTTTCTGTGCGTGAGTAAATGGATGTGTGGCGTGAGAGCGTGTGAAAAGTGTCAATTGCGTGAGAGTTGGCAGCTCTGCTGCTGCTGCTGAAGAGCAAATACGGGACTTGCTACTGCCAATACACACACGCCACGCTGCTGTGAGCAAGTAAGACGTGCTGCTGCTGTATAATACAGCATACATGAATTACCCGTAGCAGATCTATACAGGTGGAGCTGGGGAAGGTGGAGGGTTTCTGAAAGCGCACTGCAACTGCTACAGCAAATGCTGACCAAGTATTTGAGGACTGAGCTGCGATCTCATTGGCTACTGACACAGCAGGAACCAATCAGCTGTGCCCTATAGAAAATCATGTGATTGCAAGCAGATTGAGTTAAGGACCAATCAGCCGCCGCCATCTAGAGTTTCATGACAGAACTTTGTATATAGCAGGTCCATGAATGTGATCCTCTCTGAAGGTGTGTTTGCATGCGTGCAATACTCACTGGTGACGCTGTTATAGCTACTGATGGATGACGTTATAGGTGGAGTCTCATCGGAGTCCGTATCGTCGTCCTGGGAGCAGCCGGCCTGGATGGCCCTCAGGTAACTGTGGCTTCGGGACCGGAAGCAGGTCGGTGTGGGCAGATCCAAGGCCTCCACCGTGTGAGAGTCCACCTGCCCGTACGCCGCGTGTCCCCCGTAGCCCTGCTCCACCTGAAAGGACACATGAAGGTTGAATCGACCCGTGTGAAGGATGCGTGCCTCGCATGGGGAGAGATGGGGACGCCACTTTAGCCTGGACCGAGCGGACATGAAGAGGGAACGGCTCTAAATCCAACAGCAGATTTCCATGCTTTAGTGAATCTTGAGTGGTTTCCATTAAGTCTATGCAACAAATGTGGCATAAAATGAGAAAATCCTTACATGTATTCCTTCCACAGTTGCACTGATCCTTGTCTGTTAATGAGAACTCTGTTTTATAAAATGCTAGTAATTTAGATATTTTTTCACCCAAAAATTCTCATTTAGAAAACTCCCATAAAACTTGGAAAATTGAACAAAAAAAATGTTTTGTATCTGTCTATGACATTTTTTAATTCATTTTTGAATTTATATTTTAATAAAATAATTATAATTTAAATATTTATAATGTATATATTTTAATTTATTATATAATATAATATGCATTGCGAAACTTAAGCAGGACACACAAATTATTTACAAAGGGATTTGCTTTTCTAAGCTGATCATTGTGGCACTGCCAGTGTAGGATGTCTTAACCTGAAATATAATAGTCCTCTCTTTTTCTCTCCAAATCCATCAGGAAGAAAGAGTCAATGAGTCCTTCTGTGATTCAAATGACCTTTAAGTCTTTCCAAACTATCCTGCAACCAAAACACAATCACGGTTCAATCTCTCTCGAAGGAAAAGCGGCGGTAGTTTGCAAGCCTGAATGAGCCGTTTAGATGTTGAAGAGTAAAGAGAGAGTTTGTGTTTGTTCATCCAGCGTGTGACACTTTCCACAGGGACACAACAGATTTGTGTGTGTTTGTCAAGAATAAACCTGACAATTAAAGGCAAACAAATAGACAGACATACCAAACTGCAGTAATTAAAGTGGAAAAGAAAAAATAAATCACAAGATAATTCCTAGGATTTTTTTTCTTGACTTCTTTCCCTTTGATTCACGCAATTACTCTCCGACAGCATTCTTCCAATCTCAGAAACAACTTCTCCTTGAAACATCCATCAGTCTTCACAATAATCCCAGTAGGCAAAGTAGATCTTCAAAAAAAATCAATTCTTCTTTAGAAATCATCAACATTTCAAGCCCTCGACTG
Organism: Squalius cephalus; assembly: GCA_022829025.1. Taxonomy (NCBI): domain Eukaryota; kingdom Metazoa; phylum Chordata; class Actinopteri; order Cypriniformes; family Leuciscidae; genus Squalius; species Squalius cephalus. The sequence continues at coordinate 28,346,812 of CM040812.1, forward strand.
GCTTCACTAGTCTTGAAGTCTTCATCAGCATATTGAGAGGGAATGTAGGCGAACACCCAAGTATCTCCTCCCGATAACATGCCCTCAAACTGATTTCCCACACTCCACGTCTCCTTAAACTAGCTTTAGGATGTCTTACAGCATTTTTAATCTGGAACAGTCTGTTCCTGAGGTCGAGTGAACAGCAAAACCTCTCTGACACATTTCAGCGTTCGCTCTGCGATGTGGAACACATAACAGCACGATTTACAAGACTAAATAGAAACAGACTTTTACATCCTCTGAAGAAAGTGTGAGCAAAACTCTCTGATAAGATGATTGGTTGCTGTGGGTGGTTGTTAGGGTGTTTTGGTTGCTATGTGGTTACTAGGCTGTTATTGTTGCTAGGATGTTCTAGGGGTTGCCACTGTATGTGGTTACTAGAATGTTCTAGGGGTTGCTATGGTGTTGCCATGTGGTTATTAGAGTGTTATAGGGATTGCTAGTGTATTGCAGTGTTGTTCGGGGGTTGCTTTGTAGTTAAAAAAAAAAAAATTCACCATAGCAACCCCCAGAACATCCTAGATTTTCTAGGGTTTCTAGGGTGTTCTGGTGGTTGCTGTGGTTTTGCTACTGTATGTGGTTACTAGAATGTTATGGGGGTTGCTATGGTATTACCATGTGGTTACTAGGGTGTTATAGGGGTTGCTACTGTAAGAATGTTCTGGGAGTGATATGGTTCCATGATACATATGTTGCTATGGTTCTGCTATATGTTTTCTGTTCTGTGGTTTTCTATGTGGTTACTAGGGGGTTCTGGGGTTGCTATGGTGTTACCGTGTGGTCATTAGGGTGTTATAGGGGTTGCTAGGGTGTTGCTATGTGGTTTCAAGTTTGTTCAGGGAGTTGGAATGTAGTTATAGGGCATTCTGGGTTGCCGGGGTGCTGCTATATGTTTGCTATGATGTTCTGTGGATTGTTATATGGCTACTAGGGGGTTCTGGGGGTTGCTATATGGTTGCTAGGGTGTTGCTGTGGTGTTGCAGGTCACTAGGTATGGGCTGGGTCCCTTCTTCACTTTAAGTTCTGTTTCTTTTATGATAATGTGCACCAGTTAATTGTGCATTAAACTAAGTAACTACAATGTACTTTAAGTATTAGCAATAATAACAATGATGCATTATTAATGCTTTGAAATAAATGAAAGGATGACCTGTCTCATGGTAGACCCTCGTCCCAGCGTGGAGCAGCGCTGACCGAACGCCCCGTCAGTGTCCCAGTTCTGCAGACCCGCGTCCCCTGATGTCATCAAACAGTCCAGGTTATCCAGGCTGCGATTGGTGGGGACCTCGCATAGAGGCGGCATACAGCTGAGAGGAACGCAAACACAAGAGCATCAGATCACAATGCATTCTACAGGAAACCTTTGATTATGCTACTTAACCAATAACGTGACTTTATGTTTTATTAGCGTCATAGACGAGGTGAGAGAGAGCCAGGTGCAGGACGTTAGGAACTAAATAAAAAATAAAGTTTGGTGAGGATTCAGCCAGGATTCTAGTGGAGGTGGACGTCATGCATCGGGGTATTTTGTGGGGAACGTGTGTTTAGTGTATAAAGTGAGAATGTGTCACGTGATCAGGTCGTGCATCGGGGGGTTTCGTGGGGAACGTGTTTTTAGCGTATAGAGGTAGAATGTGTCACGTGATCAGGTGGAGGCGGGGCTTAAACACTGACCTGTGCAGGTGCGGCACTGATGTGGCGCTCTGCAGAGGAGACCAAACCACTCCGAACCAACAGGGACTCTGTCTGCTAGTATAGGAAGGGTGGGCCGTTACATGGAAGACTGATGTCTGTTTCTAAGGTTCATCAACACTGGCTCGACTGATTATTGCATGACAAACGCTAGTATGCGAAACAGTAAATAGAAACGGCATCTTTTGCAGAGCTATTCACAGGGATTTTTTTCCAAGTAAGATTTAACCATAAACGATTCAGTCCAAAGTATAAAACTACTCTTTTCCCTGTGATCGATTTTAATCTATGTAAATAGGGGGGATATCAAGTTTCCAGAATATTTAAGATCCAAATGTTCTTTAGGGTTTGAACTTTAATTATCCAATGAATTTGCATGACTTTTCCAATTGTCCGTGAAATATTTTATATGATTAAGGATTTTTTTAATTCATGTTTTGAATTTTTTTTTTTTCAACGTACCACTTTTGAAATGCCAATAATTTTTTTTTCAAATATTATATATATAATTCATATTTATTCAAATTCTAACATATATTTCTAAGAAATATTTATATCTATTACAATATTTACAATATATATTGTATATTACCATACAAATTTACATATATATGGTACATATACACATTACATATGACTATTTATTTTGATTATTTATGAATTTATTATTATACAGATATTTGTAAAAAAAAATAAAAAAAATAATAATGTCCGTTTTATATGTCTCTTTAAAGGTAACAAAGTAGATCAAAATTAATCAATTTTCATAAAAATAAAAATAAAAAACAGGATTCCAGAAATTTTAAGAGGCAAATGTTTTTCTGGTTTCCGCTCAATTTATCTTATGAATTTGCATGACTTTTCCAGTCTTCCGTGATTTGCTGGATAAGGATTAAAGATAAATATTTTTTTTTAATATATTTTATTTCAAATTTCTATACAAATTAAATTTCTTTATGAATTCTAGTAGTTTTTATTTATTTTAAATCATGTGTAAGTTTGCTGAGGCCTTGGTTGAGAACCACTGTGTTTATGTTTGAAATTGAATACAAGCATAATGTGTAGTACGTAGTGTATGCTTAGTTTACTATACTTCACATGTAGTGTATACTAAATTACTATACTTAGAACAAATAGTATGCATTATGTTCACAGTAAGCATTATGCAGCGTGCATGTTTAATCCAGTGAGTGGCATTTCTAATGGAAGTTTGATATAAAACTCTTTGCAGTTTGATATTACTTCAAAAAGAACCTCAATTTGCCCTCCATTTAATCTCAGAGGAACAATCGAGATATTAAAGAGATCTTCTTTGTAGTTTTTCTTGACCGTGAATAAAGTGAGTCTTGTTTAATGAGAATCATCCTATGGTTGAACACTTCAGATATGAAGCTTTATAGTTCCTAATCAACATGCTGCCATCTGCTGGTCACAGGGAATATGTTCCTGATAGCATCAATGATCAAATGTTCAATTTAGGACATTTGATTAAGATGAGGCACTAAATAATGCTCCTTAAATAGTGCAGCAATTATCACAGAGAGAATCACATTTAAAGTCTTCATGCGTGCATGTGGAGCCTTGTGTCTGTCTGGAGATGTGTTTGATTGCATTGAGTGTGTGCATGTTGTAATTTCTCATAATATCTGATTATGAAGATATTTGATGTTGAGTTTTCTTGCTGTCTGAAACATAAAATAGACGGGGTTTTGCAATGTTGTGTGGCACAATCTGCCAATTTCTTGAATTTTGTGTCAAGCAAAGTGAACGAAATGAGTCTCAAGTTAAATTTAGTGGGTAATGTATGTGTTTTCTGTGACGATAGACTTCACAGAAGTTAGTGACAAAACATCATGACATCCAGAAACATTCTCAAATAAAATATTACTAAAATATACAATATATAAATAAATAATACTAAAATAACACTAGACTAATTAAGCTATTCTAAACTGTTTTTATAAGATTCGTGTAATTTACATGTAGTTAAACTAAAGGTACCCTTTTGAAAAAGTAGCTATCTAACAGAAAGTATGGATATATGATATCATACAGTCATATATGCACAAGGCTAATTAGATTGAAGATTGAACCTGACATGAGTTTAGTCACATTGATCTTACTGTTATGTCTGTCTTTATCCTATAAAACCTGATGTATTCTTCTTTTTGGGAGAGATTCTCTGAGAAAAAACTCTCCCGGCCATGGTTAAAAGCATTTGAAGGACATTTACTGAATTATCTGTCTGGTTATTATTGCTGCGCAACAAGTTAGTTAGGGAACTCAGCCGACATCGATGAGGAGACGCACCAGAGTATAAATATTATTGAACCGGGATGTCGATTATAGACGAGACCCAGGTAGACTTAAAGGGTTAGTTCACCCAAAAATGAAAATTCTGTCAGTAATTACTCACTCTCATGTTGTTCCAACCCCGTAAGACTTTCGTTCATCTTCAGAACACAAATTAAGATATTTTTGATTAAATCTGAGAGCTGTCTCACTCCTCCATAGGCTTCTAGGTAATTTCATTCTGCCGGACCAGAAACACTCTCATATTTACACTCTCACTCTCAAGACCAGACAGCTTTCATATTTAATTAAAAATATCTTAATTTGTGTTCTGAAGATGAACGAAAGTCTTACGGGGTTGGAACAACATGAGGGAGAGTAATTACTGACAGAACTTTCATTTTTTGGGTGAACTAGCCCTTTAAGTCAGGTGTGATGTTGTGTTTGCTGCGGGACTCACCTGCGGGGCGGTAGGGGCGGCTGCTGCTCGCTGAGGGACTGCTGGGTGGCCTTCAGGTAACTCTGTCGTCGAGCTGCGGTCTTGGGCGAGGGTTTGGGTGAAGGGGGTCCGTCTGAGTCCTCGCTGTCCTCCACGTCTCCCATGGCTTTAACGTAACTGCCGCTGCGCATGCGCCTGCACGGGATCTCTCCCGCGGCCCCTGCTTTACCCAGCGTCCCGCTCCACTCACCTCCAGGCACCTGCCAAAACACTTACTGTTACAATACACACAATCTGCATCTGGCTCAAAGATCTCAACTAAAACTTTTTGAAATAAAGCGTAAAATGCATGTGACAAGCTCTTTTCATTCATGCTGGTTTTACTGTTGAAATGTCATCCAGAATGACAACAAATATTATTAATATTAATATATATATATATATATATATATATATATATATATATATATATATATATATGTTCTTTTTTTCTTCTTTTTTTTTCAAATATTAAGTTGTGTTAGTTCAAATATTAATAGATATTTGTGACAAATATTTGTATTTATTATTAATAAGTATAGAAATATTTTTATTTATTATTACTATTGCACTTTATGTATTTATTAACATACAAATATTTGTAAATATTTAAAACTGCTCAAATATTAATCATATATTTTTACAAATAGGTATTATTATTATTTTATGCATATTGTTTTTTCAACATAACACGAAATGCCATTCATATGTTCAATTATTGTTCAAATATTGTTGTTATATATAAAATCAAATACTAGTTAAAAATTATATATATTTATAATATACTGTACATATTCTAATAAATATGTATTATTATTAAAATATTTGTATTTATTATTATTGCACTTATCACACACATGTTGTTTTTTAAATGCTATTCAAAACGACCACAAAATATTGTTCAAGTATATTTTTTATTGCATTTACTATTATACATGTATTTATTATTATGCAAATATTTGTAAGTATATATACCGTCAACATTAAAAATGTTTTTTTTTTTAATTAATCATATATTTTTAACACACACACACACACACACATATATATATATATATCATATTTATTATTATAATTTTATATAGAATTTAAATTCAGTAATAGGTAACAATAATAATTCTATCATTGACCCCTTTAGAAACAATTTAAAAAATATATAAAGTATAATAAAAATAATATAAATAAAGTACTTATCTGACATTAAGCATGATCATAATCAATGTTATAATTCAAACACAGCCTATTATGAAATCTTGTATGTCTTATCCTAGTAACATTTGCCTCAAATATCAAGAAATCCATCTTTCGTGCACTTAAAAGAGTTAGTTCACCCAAAAATTCAAATTCTGTCATTTCGTTCCAAACCCGTAAGACATTCGTTCATCTTCTGAACACAAATGAAGATATTTTTAATTAATTCTGAGAGATTTCTGAGCCTCCATTAAAAGTCGGTTCACCCAAAACTCTGACGCTTCAAAAGAGATCATAAAACTAATAGATAATTAATTCAATCCGAGTGTTCTGAAGAGAAACAATCGCTTTATATGATTTAATTAACAGATTTAATTTAGGCTTATATTCACATATCAACATTGATCAGTGAATGTACATAGAGGACTCAAATATGGTAAACAGAACCGTACTTACTTGACGACAAAAGTCTTATAGGTTTGGAATGAGTAAACGATGAGAGAATTCTCATTTTGGGGTGTACAATTCCTTAAACTATTCCCCTGTGGTGAAAATGTGTAAATTCATGTCAACACCATTGCTGAGTATTTTCTCCTTAAAACTGCAGTGAACCAAAGACAGTCTCAAAAACACGCTTTGAAATCGCTGGTGTTTCTGACGTCACAAACTACCTAGTAACCAATCAGATCAACGTGTGATCGTCAACGAGTGGATCTCTGAGCTGAGTGAGTGAGTGGAGGCGGGGCTCATTTGCATATTCATAGAACCCCGTATACTTAATGAGGCAAGGGTGTCGAGTTACATTCAAGCTATTTTGATGAATTGTTTTTTTTTTTTCGAGGAAAAAACTTTTAAATATGTAATTTTGGTGATCAAAGATGAGTTTTAAGGGATGAAATGATTGACTACAGCCAGCCTTTAACTGTCTTTCTTTCGTTTCTGCATGTCACCTGTAGGAAGTTGCAGGTCACCATCTCCTGTCCGTGGCAGGACTTGGACTTGAGCAGGGTCTGGTTGATGGTTGCGGAGCCCTTCTGAAGCACCTGTCGGGCCTGACTGAGGGTCAGTGTTGACCAGGAGCCTCTCTTAACCAGCACGCTGTCCCCCGTCTGGCCCCCGGCGGGCAGGCTGACCTGAGGCTTGAGGTCTCCGCTGCTCTTGGAGGATTTGAGAGTGTGCGCAGCGATGGTGTTGTAGCCCTGCGGATTCAGTCTGGGTGGCGCTTGACTGTCCGACACGGCTCTTCCCAGCGTCATCATGCTCAGAGGGTTTCGATACGCCACTGCTAGCGGCCCGGCGGGGGGTTGAGTCGGTGGATCGTCCTCTAAACCGTCATCTGAGCTCCAGAAGCCTGAGAGATTGGGCCGTGGACGCCGTTTGGTGCCTTCTGTCTTAGCGCGGTCTTTGCTTTTGCTTCGCCGGGTCGTTTTCGCCGTGTCGCCAGCGGTTATGCTTCCTTTAACCGCCGATCCCTCCAGGGATTGCGACTTGGCGAAGAGTTTCTGGACGGATTGGACCAGGTTTCGGATGCGGCTGGGACTCTCGCTGCGCGGCTTTGCGCCGCGGCTGCGCCGGTGGAACTGTAACGTGCTAAACCCGTCACGCTGTAGCGGTAGGTGGCGCTCCAGCTGGTCCAGAAGGTTTGCCGGGAGCCGGTTCATCTTGGCGGCGGCCGCGGAGGAGATGGTGGCCGTGCCGCTGCTGATCATGGCCGGGGCGCCCAGTCCCAAGCCCAAACCCATGGACATGGAGGACGTGAGGGTGCCAGAGCGACTGCCTGTCTGAGCCATACAACCCTGAGGAGACGAACCATATCATCACAAAATTACATTAAAATTATGCAGGTGCACTAGACCAGGGATGCAAAACTCAGTCTAGCTTCAATCCTAATTAACCCTTTGGTGCTTTTCGCGTGTCGGTCAAAAGTGACCTTTTTTTTATTATTTCAATTAAGTGAATGCACTATATTTTAATTCGATAATGTTTTTTATTTCATATTTTGTATTTTTTAGGGGATTTTATGTTACTTAATTATATTTATGCTGTATTTATAATCCATTTATTCACTTTTTGAGCATAGACCTGAAAATGTCATTTTCAACTTAAACTGTCGTAAATCTTGAATGCTTTAGAGCACAGACGTAAGTTTGATCTCCTTGGCAGATTATTGCTGAAGTAAAAAAAGTTTTGAAAAGTTAACTTTAAAAAAGTTACAGAATTTTACTTTTATTATATGAAAAATGTAAAATATTGTATTCAATTATATGAAATATATATTTTCAAAAACATGTTTTACTCCAAAACTGTGAGAAAATCAAAGTCATAAATCTAAACAAGTTGTGTTAAAAATTTTAGCCTGATATCTTAAAAAATGAGCTTTCAGTAAGATTTTGTTTGGCTGCAGTACCAAAGGATTTCACTAGATGAAATCTGTCTCCCATTAAAGGAGAACTCCGGTCAATTTTAACATTGAGCTAATTTTTTTGTAAATTTGGAGTGCTGTCAGTACAGAGAACAACGACAAAAATCGGTGTTGCCTACACCGTGTTATCCTCTTTTTAAAATTTGCACCCTGTTGACTTCAATGGGGCAAGTACTAAACCTGCTTTTAGCCTCTTAACATCCTTGATGTGTCATTACAAGTGCACAGCCATGTGAGTGATTCCTTCTGAGTGAACACGAGTGAGTCTGACTGCAGTAGATGTGAAAGATATGAATAAAAATGATGTTTATTCAGCCAGCGCTCATACCTGTATTTACATCCTGTTTTCGGCTGAAGTCCACAGTAGTCGATTGTCGAGTTCGGGCGCATGATCGTACGTACTAAACCAATGCGCGTGAACTCGACAATCGACTACTGTGGACTTCAGCCGAAAACAGGATGTAAATACAGGTATGAGCGCTGGCTGAAATTTTATCATTTTTATCCATATCTTTCACATCTACTGCAGTCAGATTCACCGCGTGTTCACTCTGAAGGAATCACTCACAATGGCTGGGCACTTGTAATGACACATCAAGGATGTTAAGAGGCTAAAAGCAGGTTTAAAACTTGCCCCATTGAAGTCAACAGGGTGCAAATTTTAAAAATAGAATAACTCGGTGTAGGCAACACCGATTTTTGTCGTTGTTCTCTGTACTGACAGCACTCCAAATGTACAAAAAAATGAGCTCAATGTTAAAATTGACCGGAGTTCTCCTTTAATGTCCAATGTGCTCATTTTTGACTGCGAGGAGCTAAAGTATGACACATTTTTCAGGACCATTTAATCTGTCCGAATCATGTCTATGATTTTGTTTTGTGTGTTCAAATAGCAAGTGCCAAAACCTTTACCAAGTTCCGTTCCATTCTGATGAAGTAAAAAATGTAATAAAATATTTTTTTTTTAAATTTTCGAAGAGCACCAGAGATCATCAAGTCCTTCAGGCTTCTTTGAAAACTACAGGTGTGTTGAAGCAGGGTTGGAAATAAACTTTGGAAAAAGTTTTTCACCTCTATACTAGACATTTACTATAACAAGTGTGGGTTAAAAATTTGACATTTGTAAACTGTATTAAATATGTCACATGCACAATACTACAATTATTGTAAATAACTACAAATAGGAAAACTAGAGATCTATTTGACCTTCGCAAAACATTTGTGAAAAGTCGGTAAAGGGGATATTATCGCAGTTGTCAAGTGGCTGTATTATTAAATATATATATTAAAATAGAAAACAGTTATTTGTAATTGTAATAATATATCAAAATTGTACTGTATTTTTCAACAAATAAATGCAGAGACTTTCATGAGCAAAAACATTCTCACCAACCCCAAACTTTTATACCAGTATTTTACATATTAAAGTTTTTATATAATAAACAAAAAACACACATACTGTATAATGTGTTTGATTGGGATCAGATGAAGATAAAGCCAGGCTTATTATACAGTGCTTCCATTAAACCAATTAGTCAATTGACCACTGACTAGTCGGTCTTAAAAATATGTACTGTAGTTTTGCACATTCCTACTTCTAATAACTGTATTGCTGCAAATCACATCCATGAACAGTCCTTAAAGGGATACTCCACTTTTTTTGGAAATAGGCTCATTTTACAACTCCCCCAGAGTTAAACAGTTGAGTTTTGCCGTTTTTGAATCCATTCAGCCGATCTCTGGGCCCTGCGGTACCACTTTTAGCATAGCTTAGCATAGATCATTGAATCGGACAAGACCATTAGCATCTCTCTCAAAAAAATGACCAAAGAGTTTAGATATTTTTCCTATTTAAAACTTGACTCTTCTGTAGTTACATCGTGTACTAAGACCGACGGAAAATGAAAAGTTGCGATTTTCTAGGCTGATATGGCTAGGAACTATACTCTCATTCCTGCGTAATAATCAAGAAACGTTGCTGCCATACCATGGGTCCAGCAGGCGTAATGATATGACGCAGCACCTGAAAATAGTCGACCCTATAGTCTACCGAGCTGGGGACTATTTTCAGGCGCTGCTTCATATCATTACGCCTGCTGGACACATATTAACTAAAAAGCATGTTCTATCATATAATGATAATATTAAAAACAAATACACAAACAAAATTAACTAAAGTATACAACCCCTATTTTAACAATAATTAAGCATAGCGTCAGTTCTGGCAGGTTACGTAGTCAAGCTCGCGTCAGCTGACTCTCAGCTGATCCACGTCTACCTATAGGAATATGACGCCTATCACTGTATACATATATAAGCTCCTTCAGTATTATCAGTAGCTGTCGCGTTTCTCAGGAGCTCATTACCCTCCTCCATCCCCAGCTCCTCCTCTCGTCAGTCAGGATTTGGCATTCTGATTCCCCTTTGAATCAGAATAAATACTCGAATTATGTTGTATTTAAAAATCTTAAATGAATGATATCTGCATACATTCATGTTGGTTATGTTCTGTTACCCTTAGGGGGTTATTGCTGCTCTTATTCATGCTAGGCTGCATGGATGCGTTCTCGCCCAGAACAGAACCATACCACCAATCCAAACTGTTAGCTAATTGTCAGTCGTATTTGACGATAGTGGTCCTGATAGAAGTAAGAACATATGTAAATATAAAAGTATATATGTACCTGCGTGTAGTCGCTCTGCTCCGGCTGGTTGCTGTAGTGCAGGCGTGGGAAAGTGCTGCTGTTGGTCAGCTGGTTGTTTAGAGGCAACAGGCAGTCCGACTGCAGGGTCGTCGGGGGGGAAACGGGAAAATGATGGAGGTGAGGATCCAGAGTGCCATAATGGTTGACGGTGGGGCTTAGGAAGAAGGCGGCATGGGGGTCCGGGGCCAAGGGACACAAGGGCTCCTGGGGGCCCGCGGTGGGGTCACAGGTGTCTGACAGATGTCGGCTACGGTTGGCCCCTAAGCTTTTCATGGTTGCTGTGCAGGGTCCGTCCTAAAACATGCTCCCAGATGAAGAGAGACTGTGGCCCTGGAGGGCGACCCCTAGAGGACAGAGAGCGCAAACACACATGTGAAGTCAGTCTCAGTTCCAATGGACTTTGTTTGTCATGGGAACATGCTGAGAGTAAATGCATTGTAAATATTCATATCACTGTGTATCAAGTGAAGCTGAAATTCAGATACGGTCATGGTCGTTTTGTTTCCGACACACGCATTAAGCGATTGACCAATCACAACAGACTGAGCCATCTGACCAATCAGAGCAGAGTAGAGCAATCACAACAGACTGAGCCGTCTGACCAATCAGAGCAGAGTAGACCAATCACAACAGACTGGGCCATCTGACCAATCAGAGCAGAGTAGAGCAATCACAACAGACTGGGTCATCTGACCAATCAGAGCAGAGTAGACCAATCACAACAGACTGGGCCATCTGACCAATCAGAGTAGAGCAGACCAATCACAACAGACTGGGTCATCTGACCAATCAGAGTAGAGTAGATCAATCACAACAGACTGGGTCATCTGACCAATCAGAGTAGAGTAGACCAATCACAACAGACTGGGTCATCTGACCAATCAGAGTAGAGCAGACCAATCACAACAGACTGGGTCATCTGACCAATCAGAGTAGAGTAGATCAATCACAACAGACTGGGTCATCTGACCAATCAGAGTAGAGTAGACCAATCACAACAGACTGGGTCATCTGACCAATCAGAGCAGAAGAAGCTCGCCGAAAGGTGGGGTTTAGAGAGACCGAATCCTTGATCGAATCGTTTCAGACTATGAGAAAAGAGCTGATGTTGCAAAGTAGCCTATATTATGAGAAAATTAAAGTGTTTTTTTTTTTACATTGGATGCATGTAAACCTGTTGTAGGAGACTCCAAAACAAAATTAAGAACCTTTAAAATAGCATAGGGACACTTTAAATTGTAGTGATATTCAATCTTATAGTTTATATCAAATAAAGCATCCTTGGGGAGCAGAAGACTTTTTTTTTTAGAAACATGAATAGCCTAAATCTTACCGATCCAAAACTTTTGAACGGTAGTGTGTGTGTGCAGTGATTCATCATATGATGATCAAATAATGGAGATGAGCATTACAACAACTGGGCACATATCCAGCTGTGTCATGCAGTCAAGCACACTTTTTAAACATTTATGCATTTGGCAGAGAGTTTTATTTATTCTGATAAATATAACACAGCACTAGTAAACTAAACACAGCACTATACAGCACGTCAAAACTCTGCCTATGCGAGACTTAAAAGCTCAAAGCTCTGAGTGCACATCTTCAATATTTCAAAACAGAACACAGTAAATCGATGGCACATAGTGCATAAAGAAATTGTCAAGGTTTTTATGCATGCAAATTCTTCCAAATCAAAGAATCTCATGCTCACATTCAATAAGTTTTGCAGCACAATATTCATGAAACTAGCGTCCTCGTTGTGTGCGAGTCACTCTTCCCTTCGACATTCATTCATCTCGAGCTGAATATGTGAGTCACGCGCTCGTCGGGAGCCGAATCGCACGAGACAATGACTCTGAACCGACGGAGCGCCATTCACAAAAACGCCAGCTTCTGTCGGCATGCTAAACATCGCTGTTTTCATCTGTCATTACTGCACTCCGCAGTCGATGAGTCACGAGCCTGAAAACTTCATTAGCATTCAGCCCGCAGCTGCACTCTCTCCCGCGCTCGGCGCGAGACACGCGAGCACACGTTAGCGAGGAGAAAACTTGACAGTCATTTTTGCACAATTTGAGAGCCACCAACTGGGCTTCTGATGCCGGGCTGAAAGTAAAAAAGAAATTGCATGTGGTGAGACGTGTTTTGTGTGGATAATGTGAAACTACAATGAGGAAAAGTCACTCCAGCGACCTTCCCCATCCAGCAACATAGTGTCGGCCTAGCCTATATCTGGAACGGGTGGGATCCACATGTAGCCTACCAGATGTGGCCCGGATCTGGGCCGACACTATGTTGCTGTCTGGTTCGTCTGTTAAAATAAAAATGCAATCACTATACACTAACCATCATGTCATTTGGGGTTTAAACAAGTTTTTCTTTTTTCTTTTTTTTTTTAGACAAATGTGAGCATCAAATATCATCAGGCTTTTAAGGAAGGTTTATTTGTTCATCTGTCAATCATCATTGCATTGCATTGGATTGTATGTGTTAAAACTATTGGCAGACAGTGACAACTGATATTTATATTTTTATTTAAGTAGCCTGTTATGCTGTTATAGAAATCTCATAGATTTACATTACAAGCAATCAGAATTCCACAGTTCTTTTTGACCATAAATATCAGCATCTACATCAAATGTAACATTTTTGTTCAGTTTGGGCCCTTACGAATAAAATTGAGGTGTTTTTTTTTTCATCCACTAATGCATGAGTCCATATTCTAATTATAAATGCCTGATGTATTAAAATATGATACTTGTCACTACTTGATCCTAGTTTTATATTTCTCAGTTGTTTTTAATTCGATTATGCTGTTTGCAGTGCTTCATGGGATTGTAGTTCTTTCCTTCACTAAAGCCTTCACTTTTTGTCCAATTTTCAAATACTTTTTTGCTTCAAATCAAAGTTTGTAATGTTATGATTCTCCTCGTAGCTGGTTGGCTTGGTTCATGGCTTATAACGCATTAACAAAGACTTTTTAAAAATCCCTATGGGGAAATTAATGGAAAAAATACAGAACCAACATCTCTAAAAAAGTGGGCAGGCACTAAATGCACTCCAACGCATCTTGTGAATGAAACCAAAACACCAAAACCTAATCATAATCACTTTTAGAATGTGTTTCATCTAAACAAATTTACTCGAGTTTGGTTTATCTCTTAGAAAAGCCTCAAAACCCTGAACCCCAAAACCTGAATTTAAAGCAAGGACACATGCCAGCAGGACGTCCTTCCTTCCTCAGATCACACTGAGATGACAGCCTCAGTGATCACTATCCCAGCGCTCCTCTTTATCCTGAACACAGCACCTGACTGCAAACACACAGATGTCATGAACATACTGAGGAAGACTGTCAAAACAGCATAGGCTACTATAGGAATAATTCTGCAGTAGATAGTTTGTACTATGCACAGTATGCATTTTATGTATGCATACAATATCCAGATGACCTTACTCCATTTGTTAAGGTTTTGCAGTATACAATAGAGCATTATGGGCCTATTTACATCTGCTAACTTCATGCGTTTTCTCTGATCCAATAGCCATCCGATTGTGAAAAGACCAGGTGTAAACACATCCGAAAGACTTTCGTGACGGGTTTAAATCTGATCACTCAAACCACTTCAGGAGGTTTAAGACGCATTACAGACCAAACTGGACAAGTGTAAATGCATCTGGTTGTCGAAGCCACACCCAAATGTTCCTCTTTGCTCCCGGTGGCCAGATCCCACAGCGCTTCGCCACAGAAACAGAACAGTTGAGCATCTTACTCATCTCACTTGCACAAACACAGAGCAGTATTCCTCAAAATGAATAAAACCGCTGAGATGCAAACTCAGAATATAATGCAAACTTGCACTAATTATTATGTTAAATAACACACATATACTTTATGTATTTAATCTCACTTTAGTAAGCAATGTCTTTGCTGCTGACCTTTGATGATCAAATTCAATTATACTAATAAGCAGAAATGACTTTAGATAAACATTACATTTGTGTTTTATTTTTTGTTTTTATTGTTGAAGAGCGCTGAACTTTCTTGTCTGAGTTGCGCCCTCTACTGTACAGGAGTGAATCTGCATTTCCTTCCGTCTGAGGCTTATTCATTTCACTTATGGTGTGAAAGGGCCTTTGACAAAAATACAATAACTTTTTTGTTATTTAAAAACAAACAGGCAAGCCCAGTCCAGAAGAGAAAAAGTAATGCAAAAGTAACGTAACGCATTTCTTTCCATAATTTTTTTAGGGAGCAATGCAATATTGTAATGCATTACTTTAAAAAAAAACAAAAAAAACTTTGGTACAACACTGGTGACATGTATAAATAAGTCCTATCTATCCAACAATGCAATGCTTTCGACTTGACTATCCATTCTAGCATAATGAAAGAACCAGAAACTATATCAATCATGGTTTTTGAAACCTTCCTTCTGATTATCTAAAACATTTTTTTAATTTGCATAAAAAATGGCAAAAAAATCATTATCAAGACTGTAACCTGAATAAAGTATGGAACTTATTTGAAATACTTAATAGTGTTATTTTAGTATCACTGCAATACAGTAAAAGTTTCTATAAATATATATCTTCTTTAAAGTATCTGTGATTAATATAAAAATTGTAACACTTTATAAGGTCCCATTAGTTATAGCATTAGTTAATGCATTTACATGAACTAACAATACAGTACATTACACATTGCATTTGAGCAATAAATTACAGTATTTTATTAATATTTGGTAATATATTAAAAATAATAAAATAATGACAACTGTTCATTGTTAGTTCATGTAATCTCCATTAACAATTAACAAAGATTAATAAATGCTTTAAAAGTATTTTTCATTGTCATCTCTTGTTAACTAATGGAACCTTATTATAAAGTGTTATCAATATAATATATAATTGTATCTGTTGGCTGCAAATCATAACATGTCTACTTACTGTACCATGGCTACTTTTGTACTTTTAAAGGGCTGTCAAATGGAGAAATATGCTTTTTACACACACACACACACACACACACACACACACACACACACACACACACACACACACACACACACACACACACACACACACACACACACACACACGGCTACCCAGTCAAAACATGACCTCCAGCACACCTAGAGTCCAATCACGTAACTCCTCCCCCTTCAGCCCAACAGGCCACACCCACTCCACCTCTGGCCACGCCCCCTGCACAACGAATGATGGATGAATCTGACAGAAGAATCACTGCACGTGCAAAAGCTCATTAAAATGTTGTGCCTGTGACCGTGGCAGGAAGCAAATGGTGTGCGAAACTAAGATGGACAATCTGCGGGCACTCATTTAAGGCAGTTATCCCCTCTGGAGATGATTAAAACCTTACATGGACCTGTCAGGTTTAGAAAGTCATTAACGGGCCTTTGATGGATCTATGGCTGCGTTTAACAAACTAAATAGGGGCCAGGGTAATGATAGACGTTACGAACAGAGCTGTAAGATAATGACTGATCCAGGATGGCTAAGACTCCTCAGCTTATTCTAATGAGGAAGAGGAGAGACTGCAGAGCGAACTGTTTCCAGATCAGTGCTTATTATTGCCATAAGCGGATGATGAGAGTTTCAAAAGGCTGAGATATGAAAGAGCAATGAACGATGAACTGAGATAATTTCCTTCAGTGATACCGACCCAGGGCTTATGGGTCCTGATTAGACACAGTGCTTATATATATATATATATATATATATATATATATATAAAGCTAAACTTCACTTTTGCTTTCATATTTCTGATGTAATTGTCATTATGGCTTGGTGAAGTTACTGACTTAGGGAGACTTACGTCGCTAAATTTTCAATGCATGTCTTTAGTAAATCCTGACAGTAGTTTTTTAACGCCAAAAGAGGGGATTGCACTAGCGCAAGCTGTTAGTAAATCTGGCCCTTAAACTGTCGTAAATCTTGAATGCTTTGAAGCACAGACTTATTTTTTAAGAAAACACTTGGCAGATTATTGCTGAAGTGAAAAAAGTTTTTAAAAAGTAGAAAATAAAAAAAAAGGTTTTAGAAGTTTAAGTTTATTATCACAAAAAATCCATAAAAATACTATTTTTATTTATTTATTATGAATAAAAATGTATTTTCCAAAACATATTTGACTCTAAAACTGTGAGAAAACCAAAGCAATAAATCTGAACAAGTTGTTTTCCAAATGATACCTCCAAAAATTAGCTTTCAGTAAGATTTAGTTTGAGCGCAGTACCAAACGCTTCCACTAGATGAAATTCGCTTCCCATTCGTTTCAAATGTCATTTTTTGAGCATTTTAAGTGTGAGTATTTTGTTTTACCTTTTTGAATCATGTCCATGATTTGTGTGTGTGTGTGTGTGTGTGTGTGTGTGTGTTCACACAGCAAATGCCAAAAGTTTCGTACCATTCCGATTAAATAAAATAAAAAAAAATAGATTTTTCAGTCAAAAATTACCGAACAGCACCAGAGGGTTAGTGGAGAAAACATCACAGAACATGGAAAATTAGTTGGCTTGCATTTTTCAAGATTAGGCTACTGGATTACTCTCGGGAATGGAACAAAACAAAACTCAGTTAACTAGCCACTCTGGATTATATTTAAAATATATTTGCCAAAAACAACACATTTTTTTTTTTTACAGTAGTTAAAGGACTTTGATTTAAAAAAAGAGATTTGTATGTGTTCAGTAATCTTTAAAATGACTGATAGCAACAAGGCTTCTCAGTGCAGCGAAATTGATTGACTATTTGCGCTGTCAATCATTTAGCTGTCATAAGGTCAATAGTAATAGCATATCTGACAAAACAACCACTAGAGGCTTACGATACTTTTGATTATTCGAAACGATTATGTAGAGAGCAACTTCAAAATCAAGTCCCACACAAAACTGTACTTGATATCTTTTGAAAACGAGTCTTCTTTGAGTACACAGCCACTAAAAGTTCCAATCTGCCACTCAAACTCTACAGCGCCATCACGTGGTGAAATGCACAAATGCACTCACTGTTGCAGCAATCGTTATGGACTGCAGGTGAGCAGTCTGAATCACAATGGGAGACTGGTGTCAATGACTAAGTGACTTATGAAGGCGAGCTGATTGGCGAAGGGTGAGAGAGTGGAGAGACACAGGAGAGAGCGAGAGCTGTGTGTTCGTGACAGTAATGCTTATCAGGCTCAGTGGAGTGAGAGGAGAGAGGGGAGTGGTATAAGGCTTCAAAAGTCATAAGTGGAAGGTGGGGTGAATATGAAATTGTGGTGAAGGTGGCGGTAATGTTTAGTGAAGAGGCTGTGTGTTCACAAACCATCCGGAAGTGTCAGTCAAAGGCTAAACACAACAGAGCCATATTCCCTTATGGACAAACTTCATCTGGTGGTAAACATAACCCTGGTGTGATCCAAATTGCTGTCGTGGAGATATTTCATAAGATTGAAAATGAGGATGACCTCCTTGAGCACTTTGGTGTTTGATAAGGAGTGTTGAATCAGACGGGGACGCCCGAAAATCGCAGGGGACAGCAATTTCCTGCTAGCTCAAACAGTGGAGCGTTGGCGCTTGCAACGCCAAGGTCACGGGTTCGATTCCCAGGGAAAGCAAGAACTGATAAGAATGTAAAATGTGTACCTTGAAATGCAATGTAAGCGTCTGCCAAATGCATAAATGTAAATTTGTAGTGGCTGTGACATTATGGAGTCCACTCATTCAATCCCACAATGAACAACCGATGAATGCTCAACGGCTAGAGAATACCCATAATGCACTGTGACAGTTGTGCCAATTTTTTCAAGCCCGCTGGTCCAATAGGGTACAGTGTAATATTATAAAGGTATAAATTCCTTTTTGCTGATTATAATTTTTTTTATTTAATTTAAAAGGTTTATACATGCTAGTTTCCACAACAGAGTTAAAAATAAATCTTTTAAAGCCCCCCTGTGGTCAATCATTTTATCCCTTAAAACTCACCTTTGATCACCAAAATGACATATTCAAATGTTTTTTCCTTGAAAAAAATTATTCATGTCTTAAAATATCTTGAATGTAACTCGACACCATTGCCTCATTTAGTATACTCTGTTCTATGAATATGCAAATGAGCCCCGCCTCCACTCACTCACTCAGCTCAGAGATCCACTGGTTGACGATCACATGTTGATCTGATTGGTTACAAGGTAGTTTGTGACGTCAGAAACACCAGCGATTTCAAAGCGTGTTTTTGAGACTGTCTTTGGTTCACTGCAGTTTTAAGGAGAAAATACTCAGCAATGGTGTCGACTTATGAATTTACACATGGTTTGTCTTAAAGCATATTAAAAACACCACATAGACACATAAACAACATTAAAAAGCTGGATTTTCACCACAGGGGGACTTTAATTACTACTGGAGCTGCCAGTTTGCTAAGTTGGTAGCCCTTCTGGCGCACTCAGTGTCCGAATTCACTCACTCGTTTTCATTCACTCCTTCAAGTGGACTATATTAATGTAGAGAATAGTAAAGGAGGCTATAGATTTCGAACACAGCCTTCCTTCCAGAAACAGCAGGATGATTTGTTTTTGGAGAAGACAGCTGACTTAAAGGGTGAGCTCAGTGTAGGAAAAATAATACCTCTCTCTAAAGAAATTTGAAGTAAACATATGCAAATCCATACATTTCCCCCCCAAATCTGCCCTAATACAATCTATTCCTTCATAGCGTCGCACCAGGACACCAAAAACACCCTTTTTTTTACTTTCAAGATGGCAGTGCTTGTGAAGCGTTGGAGTCGAGTTGAAATTCATTAGGAAATAAGTGAGCTTCCTCCGCTCTGTTGAGGCATCAAACACATCTGTTCGATATCTGAATGGCGCACAAAAGACTTCCGTCATTGTAACTGCCACTTAACAGGAGCTGCTTCTGTTCCTCACTGATTGCATTTATGACTGAAGGACTGAACGCCACTGCAGCTCATTCATTATTCGGCCTTTATTAAAATGTGGCTGACAGCAGATCTTACACTCATTGAGACCTTGAAAAGACGCCTGCAGCTGCTAAAACTATAGTTTACATTGTTAGTGGTGTTTGCAAAGACAAGCATCACTATTGCACATTGTTTTAGCCCGGTCTGAAGGTCAAGCTCACCCTCCAGAGCTTCTGTCTCCCATTGCTAATGAATTTTAATATATATGTTTACAGCTTAGATTTTGAAAAGCTGTGTAATTTACAACAGTAGCTGAAAACAATGACTTAACAGCTGGTTGACACTCACCAAGATCACACACAGCCATAAAGTTATTTAAGAGGCAGATTGTTTTTCAATCAATCAATCAATCAATCAATCAATCAATCAATCAATCAATCAATCAACCAATCAATCAATCAATCAATCAATCAATCAATCAATCAATCAAACTTAATTTATAAAGCACTTTAAAACAGAAGTGGACCAAAGTGCTATACAGAAAAATAAATAAAAGACATAAAATACATACTTTATTTATACAGAGAATATAATACAAATAAAACAAATCAAGAAACATCAAACATAAGAAAAAAATAACCATACCATAAAAACAATAAAATAAATAAACACAGCCATACATTTAAGAGGCAGAATATTTGATTATTTTTTGTTGAAAGGTTATAAACACTAAAATTATGAATATTACTGTGATTTGGATGAGGATTTTTATTTAAAAAAATAAAATCACTAATGAACTTAAGTAAAATAAAAGAAAAAACTATAAATAACACTAAACTGTTCAATTTTAACGTTTTTGAAAGAAGTTTCTTCTGCTCACCAAGGTGTGTAAAAAATTTAAAACAGTAAAAACAGTAATTGTAATATTATTTCAAATATCTGCTTTCTATGTGAATATATAGTAAAATGTCATTTATTCCTGTGATCAAAGCTAAATTTTCAGCATCATTACTCCAGTCTTCAGTGTCACATGATCCTTCAGAAATCATTCTAATATGATGATTTGATGCTCAATAAACATTTCTAATTATTATCAATGTCGAAAACATTTCATATTATTGAGGAAACTGTGATAATTTTTTTCCCCCGGATGAATAGAAAGTTCAAAAGAACAACATTTGCTTTAAATCTTTTGTAACATTATATTTTACTGTCACCTTTGATCAATTTAATGCATCCTTGCTAAATATAAGTATTACTTTTGAACAGCAGTGTATGTTTTCACTATAGAAATTTCCATTATTATTCCAAGCCTGTAAAACAAAATGTTAAAATTCCCTGATATTTCAAGGTGTTCCATGAACATGTGAATCCTAATAATTAAATTGATCAATACCGAAAAATTACAACAAACACTTCTTTCACAAATATTATAATTCAATAGCATAACTGTGGTTTGAAGCAACTTGTATATTAAACTTAGATTCTTGCGCTCTTTCCAATATATTAATATAATATTTCAGACGCAGAACTGTTGATTTAATAAGCCGTTCTTATAGATAAGACATTCTTGTCACTCTGCTGCAGTTCTTGAGCGGGTCGGTCTGTGAATCTCTCTGTGCTCCTCGTGATCCACTTTCAAGCACTTAACACCAATAATCACTGTCATGAACTGAGCACGACCTCCCAGGTACAAGGACGAGCCGGCACACACCAGACTCTGCGGTCGTTCATCACGCTTCACACTGGCTCTCAACCACTTCCTGTGGAGGAGAAGAGTGAAGGACAGGAGGAGGACGTTCACTTCACCGACTGATGAACGAGAGCATCTGCCAGATGTGTGTAGACTGAATAAATGCAGAACTACATGATCCTGAAGACACAGGTCACATTTTATATGAAGCTTCTACTGACACAGAACTACAAAACCACAATAAAGAGGAAAACAGGGCTTTTCTTGCTCCTTTGCACATAATAAACTCTTCTATATGGAATCAATTAGTGTGGAATCTATATAGGCTATGTCAACACATTCTCATCCTAGGGCGTCATATTCTGACGCTTTTGACATTTCGTCTACATCCAACGCACATGGCACCCTTTATCGTCAATATGAGATAGCTTTGTTCGGTTATGGGTAGGTTTAGGTCTGGGGTAGGGTTAGGGTTAGACCGCTAGGAGGCGCCTTCTGGCCCATACAGTATCTATCTGCGTCTCATATTGACGATAAAGGGTGCCATGTGCGTTTGATGTAGACGAAATGTCAAAAGCGTCAGTATATGACGCCCTAGGATGAGAACGGGCTGGCTATATCATGGTTTCCACTAGAAATATTAAGCAAGGTTTCAACAATTATATTGAGAAATGCACTCAATGCAGAGTTACTGTCATGAACTGAGATCAACACTCTCCATAATTTATGGAGTTGTTTCAACCCAAATTTGGGTCAAATATGGACAAACCCCAGCCTGGAAATCCAGACCTAAATCTGAAAGATTAATGGTCTGGCGTCGACTAGTGAAAATCGGCCAGCTCGAGGGGCGGCACCAAACATGCATTTGAAAATCTCACTGCACGCAATTGGATAACACTACGACCAATCACAACAAGCCCCACCGACGGAGATAACTGGTAGATTAGACTCTTGCCGTATCCGGTCGGCAAAACAGCAAAAACGTCCTTCTTGCAAAGGAAAGATTCGAGCGCCGTCTTCTGTTCCTCTTTTAGAGAAAAAGTCTAACTCTTTCATTGTAGTGGTCAAAGCCATTTCAAACAACTGGTGTTCATCCATAGCCATCTCGCAATGTTTACTAATGACGTCACAGCGCTGTCGTCATCTCGCCTCCGGCCCGCCTATATCAGATAACCCGCTGTGATTGGTGCAGCTCGGATACAAGGGCATAGGTAATGAGCATCAATACTCGACGCCAGAGTAACTCGCTGAGCAAATTCAACTTGTGCTCTCGCGAGAACTCTGGATTTCCAGGGTAGACAAACCAAGCCATTGGTTTACATTTTTTTTTAATTACCTTTTTTAACCCAAAGGTTGGGTTCATCCAAATTTGACCCAAAATTGGGTTAAAACAACCATGCATTTTTTTTGTGTGTGTTTTTTTACTGTATTTTTGATCAAATAAATTCAGCCTTTGGTGAGCAGAACAGACTTTAAAAACATAAAAAATTAAAATAAATCAACCCCAAACATTTAAATCAGTGTATTAAATTATGGAGAGTGTTGATCTAGAATAAAATCACTTCAAGATTCATTTTAACGCGTGTCGGAATACTGAACACAGAAGTCCTTCCCAGAGCACAACTTGACTGTGCTGTAAAATAAGCGCTGGGCCGTGTGACTGTGACGTCACATTAGACCGGGTCACATGAGCTGGACTCTGAGGAAGGCTGTCAGTCGCTCTCGCTCTCTCCCTCTCTCTGCGTCTCTCAGGGCTCCATGGACGATCACTGACATAACGACCAAACCCTGCGAGATCAGACCGCAGAAACCCTCCGTTCACGTGCCCAACACGAGCCCGAGAGGAGAAGTTGTGAGAATGACAGAAAAACAGAGATGTCACACGTCCCTGTGAGGCTGATGACTCAGATGTGTGTGTGTGTGTGTGTGTGTGGTTTGGCGCTGGACGTGTGAAAGTGTGAGAAATGGCTGCTTTGAGAGTGTGAGAGTTGCACAAGAAAACACGCCTTCCCCATTTTCTCTGTTTGCCGAACACATTTCAATGCCGACGGATTTCCAGTGGAACATGGATTCCTTTCAGGGCTCTAACTAATCTGACTAAGATGTTAAAGACCCACTGAAGTTCATTGGAATGCGCAGCTTTGTATGATGCGTTGACGTAATTTCCAATAAAACATGAAGCTAAGGCGGGACATATTGAATGGCTCCTCCCCCTTTTCAAATAGCCAATAGCGTTTAGTTTACTTCACAGACTGCAAGTCGTACTTGACAGCACCATGGAAGTGAATCCCAGCGCTGATGATACGTTGGATTCAATAGTAGAGGTGTGAATAAATTCTAGCCATTCCATTCTTAACCAACGTACAGTTGGGAAACGGAATAAATCTCGAGCGTTTGAGCAACCGAACACACATTTCAAAGCTATATTGCTCTGATGTGTCAAAGGTAGCTTTGGCCAGGTGGTGTTTATAGCATAGGGGGCAGAGCTTTAGATTCTAGAGAGCATTTGATTGGACAGAAGATGTGATGAGAAGCTGAAGTCTGCGGTGATGTCATAAAAACCTGTGATCCATTTTAGCGGAAGTGAGAGACAAAGTTTTGAATTCTTATATCTCCTAAATGCAAATTTTGTCATTGCTTTGGAACACACCAGCTTACTCATATCCTTAAGTCTAACATACTCATTCTAAAAGCTAAAAAACTTGCATTTTGATTTCAGGGGGCCTTTAAGGGGTAGATTTTGCTATTTTACAGCCATTGCACAATATTTAATATCTCAAAACAAACCTATTTGCTCTGAGATTCAAAATGTTTAATGCAAGAAATAAAATACCTGACGTCATGCAGTTCTTCAGAGCAAATAATGTTCCAAAACACCTTTAAAACTTAAGAACCTTGATTGTATAATATTTTCCTCCTTGCTAATCTCAGAAATATGTAATATTAAATAATGAAATCCTTCCACTGATAATATACAGCAAGAGCTCTCAGAGCCTGTCACAGTCCTCAAGTGTTTCAGCCCACGAGTGAAGTAGAGGACCAGAGGCGTCCAAACTGTCATGTCATTTCCTGTCCTTTGAAGGCTCGATGCGTTCAGCATCTTTGTGGATGATAATTATAATTTGGAAGGGGAGAGAGAGAGTTTAACCAGATTGCGTCTTTGATGCTGTGCCCTGCACTATTAAAAATAAAGTTTCCAAATGGGAATTTTCACAGTGATGCCATAGAACAACCGTTTTTGGTTCCTCAACGAACTGTTCAGTGGACAGTTCTTAAAATAACCTTCTTTTTCTTTGTGTGAAGATGAACATTCTAAAAAATCTAAAGAACCCTTTTTCACTGTAAAGAACCTTTTGTGTTCAATGGAACCATCGATGGCAATAAAGAAGCATTATTATACACAGAGTGTGCAGTGCTAATGTCAGGAATGTTGAGATGCATGTTATAAAACAGATCGACATCAGTTTCTTTTGTCATATTGCGGTTGCCGCCACATTTTCACTTCACTCTGCACCTAACATCATCACTTTAGCATGGTAAAACCACTGTAAAGCCTCTTATTTCCTTGTCAAATCATGAAAAATTTCCATTTAAACAAAACAATTCCATGTACTATACAGAACATACAAAAGTCAAAACTCACTCATTAAAAGTGCATAAACAGGGTCCCCTCTCACTAAAACGCATTAACAATTTATAACCCCCCCCCCCCCCCCAAAAAAAAAAGTAATAAATCCCAAACTGTATCTCAGTCTAGATTTACAAAAATGTGAAAAAATGTTTGCTAAGCAATATACATGGACAAAATAAAATATTGTTTTTTCTTTTTTGTAAAACAATTAATTATTATTACTAATAATAACATTGATATATTGTTATTGTATATATATATATATACACATATAACAAAACTATTAATTTACTCTTAAATGCACAGTCAAAATCTTGAGCTACTCAGTTTTCAATATGTTTGACAGGATAGAAACAACATTAACTCATTAACATAAACGGACAGACACGCAGGTGTCAGGTGTGATTCCAAACTCAGGCTAGTGTAAAGTTCCACAGACTTACACAGAAGGAGGGACCTGACCACAATATCTGGGTGTGGGGTCTTTTGACTTGCAACCATCTAGCAACATCATAGCGACCAAATAATACTGATGCAATGTCTGAATTCGGGAGAGCGTGCTAATTCTGCCATATAATGATAGTAAAAGTAGGCAAGAAATTCCAAGAGTAGCATGTTAGTATGCTATTTCTGGCAACCAGCAAGTTTTGCATGGAAGGATCACTTCCACTTAACAAAATGAGTGATGCATATCAGTGATATTTCATTTGAATGTCTAGTATAGAATTTCACAGGCTTGGATGATATTTCACAGGCATTAATGCAAAACTAAGTCAAAGATAATCCAATCAAAATTATAAAGCAGATCTTGCAGAATTAGAAACAAACCCCATTCAGTCTCACATTTAACCGGCACGGTTCTCTTTGTGAGGTAACGTATCAATTTTAAAGATGTTCTTTTAATGTTTTAATGATTAATGTTCTTTAAAGATGTTTTAATGCTCTTTAACGCTGTTTTCCATCCAACTTCTTATTGATTTCCATTCAACTTCCAAACATCCAGGTGTGATCATGTCAACGGCGACAAACATTTCAACATGCCGAACAGCCATTTTCGCAAAGAACTCCAGCGAATGCCACAATTTACCTTTCAATTTCATCGCCTTCTCTTTTGGCACAAACCTGGTTCTTGGTTTGCCGGCTCACTGTTACATCCTGTGGCTGAGCATGAAAGAAATTATCCGAGGACAGTCTCTCGAAGTCTTCGTTTTCAACACATCACTCATCGAGGTCATCTTCAACTTCAACTATGCTTTTCTAGTCAAACAGTACTTCTTCAGTTGCTCTAATTGTAAGCTCATTACATTCTGTTTTGGCCTGTTCCTGTTGGTCGGCCGTCCTCTGTTTCAAACCTTCACCTGTGTGGAGCGTTACATAGGCGTTCTCCATCCTGTGACCTTCCTGAAGCTCAAACCCATAAAATACAGGATCACCATTTCTGCCATCGGATGGATTCTGATCTTCTGTTCATGCCTTTTGACTGGAATGGGAGTCATTGACTTCAACGTCTTACTTTTGCCAGAATACTTAACTTTTCTCATCACGAAAGTGTTCACTTGCTTGACGGTCCTGAAGGCTCTGAAGCGTCCTGGTCCAGGTGAAGACGTCAAGAAGAAAGATGGAGTGAATCGGGATAAAGTTAAGGCTTTCCGGATCATTCAGATTGTGCTGGTGTCTTCGGTGGTGACGTACGCTCCTATGGTTATCTGTCTCTTGCTGTATTACATTATAGATTATAACACATTTCTTCTGGCCTGGTCTGCTTGCTTTTGTTCAGGCATCATGTTTGGCTTCATGCAGCCTTTTCTCTATCTCAAAAGAATTAGAAATGTGTGCCTTTGTTTTGGCATTTAAGAGTTTCAATGAATCTTCCTGTGTAACTGAGGTAAAAAACTGAAACTTTTAGACTTACTGTTCAAAAATAAAAACATATTTGACAATACAACCCCTAGAGACTTTTGATGACTCAATTGACTGGGTGAAATGAGTTCAATTTATAACAAAAGAGTAAATCAGTTTTCTTGTAGTCTACAAAGGCTCATGAATTGGGAATGGACTGAAAAGTTCTCAGACCAACTTTGGCATCTTCCACTCAAAGTCTACAGTGCCACCATGAGTTAAAAATTTGCAAATGCATGCATGAACTTTGGCCTTGAAACATAACTCTTTCTCTTCAGATTTCCTTCGTCAAGCAAGTTCATCATACTCACAAGTTTCTATTTTAGCAGATTATACGATTTCACGACGACTCCTACTAGAAGTCAGGTTATATTTCAGGAACATTTTTCCTACTGAAATAAAATTTCTTAGAGGTCTTTAGCATTATGTTCTATGGGACCCTGAGCAATTAGATAAAACAAAAAATTACTTGCAACAAATTCTCACTAAATGTGTCTCTGTAATTGCTGTCTGCAATTATATTTCATAATTTTGTTCTGTGAAATAAAATAAATATATCAAATAAAATGTGTTTTGTGATTTTTGGTATCAAAGAGCAAAGAAAAACAGACGTTGCCAATATCTACAGTATAATGATGTGCCAGATCATAAAGATGTATACATTTTGAGATGTAAACAATATATTCAGATTTGCATTTATATAGTCAGGAATTATAAATATATATTCCGGTACAATTTACATTTAATATTCAGAGATTTTAATCTATACATCCAGGCTTATAATCAGTGGAGGGGCGAGGTGTCTAAGTCACAACATCTAGCTACTGGAGTGCCTCAGGGCTCAGTGCTGGGACCACTTCTCTTCTCCATCTACATGTCATCACTAGGATCTTTCATTCAGAAACCTGTTTTTTCCTATCACTGTTATTCTGACGACACACAACTCTACCTCTCATTCCAGCCTGATGATCTGATGGTTGCTGCTCGCATCTCAGCCTGCTTGACAGACATTTCTTGCTGGGTGAAGGACCACCACCTTCAACTAAACCTTGCGAAGACAGAGTTGCTTGTGGTCCCGGCCAAACCAACACTACACCACAACTAATCGATTCAGCTGGGTTCATCAACCATAACTCCATCAAGGTCAGCCAGGAACCTTGGAGTTGTGATTGATGATCAATTGAACTTCACAGACCACATTGCTAGATCTGCCTGGTCTTGCAGATTTGACAAACACAACATCAGGAGGATCAGGCCCTTCCTTTCAGAGCATGCTACGCAACTCCTTGTCCAAGCTCTTGTTCTATCCAGACTGGATTATTGTAATGCTCTCCTGGCTGGTCTTCCAGCTTGCACTGTCAAACCTCTGCAACTGATCCAGATGCTGCAGTTAGAGCGATCTTTATCGAGCTGAAGAGAGCACACGTCACACCTCTCCTCACAAAATTGCACTGGTTGCCAGTTGCCGCTTGCATTAAACTCAGGCATTGATGTTTGGCTACAGAACAACCACTGGCTCTGCTCCCTTTTACCTAAACTCATTACTCTTCTGCAAGTGAACATTGTCTCGTGATGCCATCTCAAAGAGGCACAAAATCACTTTCACGGACCTTCACCTTGTTCCCTGCTGGTGGTATGACCTGCCTAAGTCAACCCGAGCTGCTGAGTCCGTACACTGTATATATTCACACAAAAAGCAATATTATATACAGTATAGAGTAAGCAAGAAATATATATGACAATCACTCAGAACAGTCTAGCAACACCCTAGCAATGAGGCAGCTTTTTTTAAGGGAAGCAGCACTTGACAAGTTATTTATCTCAGTATTATTTAATTTACATGTCAAGTATAGCATTTCACAGGCTGGGATGATATTTCACAGGTGTTAATGCAAAACTAAGTCAAAAGTGATCCAATTAGTCATTGATCAAAACTCTGGTTTGCAGCATCTGAAACAAACCACATTCAGTCCCACATTCAACCGTCACAGCTCAAGCAGTCTGGGTGTTTAGTGACTGTCGGTGGATAACAAAAACACTGAAGAACGACTGAAAACTAATCTGTGAGGTAGCGTATCAACTTTAAAGATGTTTAAATGTGTTTTTAATGTGTCTTTCCTTCCACTTTTCCATTGATTTTCATTCAACTTCCAAACATCCAGGTGTGATCATGTCAACGGCGGCAAACATTTCAACATGCCGAACATCCATTTTCGCAAAGAACTCCAGCGAATGCCACAATTTACCTGTCTATTTCATCGCCTTCTCTTTCGGCACAAACCTGTTTCTTGGTTTGCCGGCTCACTGTTACATCCTGTGGCTGAGCATGAAAGAAATGATCCGAGGACAGTCTCTCGAAGTCTTCGTTTTCAACACATCACTCACTGAGGTCATCTTTAACTTCTGCTATGCCTTTGTAATCAAACAGTACTTCTTCAGTTGCCCTAACTGTAAGGATGTAACAATCATTCTTGGACTGGTGCTGTTGGTCGGTCGTCCTCTGTTTCAAACCTTCACCTGTGTGGAGCGTTACATAGGCGTTCTCCATCCTGTGACATTCCTGAAGCTCAAACCCATAAAATACAGGATCACTATTTCCGTCATCGGATGGATTCTGATCTTCTGTTCATGCCTTTTATTTTCAATGGGATGCATTGACTTCAATGTCTTACTTTTACCACAACACCTTACTTTTCTCATCACGAAAGTGTTCACTTGCTTGACAGTCCTGAAGGCTCTGAAGCGTCCTGGACCGGGTGAAGACGTCAAAAAGAAAGATAGAGTGAACCGGGATAAAGTCAAGGCTTTCCGGATCATTCTAATCACAGGTTTATATTCATTTACTTATATGGGGGTGGGGGGGGGGGGGGATACTAAACCATAATGAGCCTTTTATATATGGGCTATAGCAAGGAGTTTCATTATTTATTAATAAACTAGTAGGCCTATGTGTTTTCTGAGTCAGTGTCGGTTGCGTCGCCACCCATAAGAATAACATCATCCTTACTTATTACTGGTGGTGACCAAACCACATACAGGAGCGAGGTAGCAAGTCTATAGTGAAATGGTGTGAGGAGAACAATCTCACTCTCAACATAGACAAAACCAAGGAGATGTTTATAGACATGAGGAAGAAGAGAAGAACTCGTCGTCCACTGATCATCAACGGGCTTGAGGTGGAAAGGGTGAGCGGATTTAAATTCCTGGGCGTCTACAACAGTGATGACTTCACTTGGTTACATAACACAACCCAGCTGGTCAAAGAAAGCACAACAGCGGCTTTACTTCCTCAGAAGGATGAGGAAATCTGGCATGTCATCCAAGATCCTCATCAGTTTTTACAGCAGCGTCATTGAGAGCATCCTAGCCAGCTGTATCACAGTGTGGTACGGTAGCACCACAGAAATGGACCGTAAGCGCCCACAGAGAACGGTAAAGACTGCTGAGAGGATCATTACAACACCATTACCTCCTTGCAGAACATCCACAGAGGTCTAAAGAAGAGCCAGCTCCATTGTTAAAGACTCTACCCACCCCCAACGCAAACTGTCCTCTGCAAAGAGGTACAAAAGTGTCAAATGTAGGACGTCTAGAATGAGAAATAGTTTTTATCCAGTAGCCATCAGAATATTAAATGGTATAAACATTAATTGACCCAGATATGACCCTGATATGACTCGAAACTATTTCAACAAAGTCTCATCAAACCGTTGTCGGTCGTCCTATATATTCATATTCTGCACCGCAGGCATTGATGCACATATGTGACCTGCACAGACTTTACACAACTATACTGTACTATATTGCACTGTTTGTATATTTGTAATTTATACCTTTCTTCTTATTTATTTATTAATGCTGTATTCTTGTTTTTTATCTTCTATTTTTTAACGGCATGCAGTGGAAAGCAAAGTAAGAATTTCATTGTACAGGGAACTGGGAAACAGGGAAAAACTTTGGCGCCTCCATGTTATGCAAACACATGACCCGACATTCTGTAATTAGCACAAGGACCAGGTTTAAATGATCTGTCCGTCACAGTCTGTGTGACTTAGCCACGACTATTAGGAGGAAGCCCTATTAATTACCCTATCTGTCGACATGATGCTGGTGAATCGCAGAGCTGGTGCAAACATATCTACATTGCTATGATCAGATGCTTTCTTAACTGCGGTTTTCTCACCGCTGTCATCTTTGTTGTGTTTATTTTGCTATTGAGAGGCATCGGGATGCAAAGGTATTTCCAACGTTTTACTTACTTAGCGAAGAATGAAAAATAACTTTGCTGTGAGTATATCGGGCATTGAATCACATTATGGGCCCTATCATACACTTGGCGCAATGCGGCACCAGGCGTGACGCAAGTGTTTTTTGCTAGTTTCAGCCTGACGCATTTTTCATTTTCACATCCTGCGCCACGTTGTTTAAATAGCAAATGCATTTGTGCACCCATGGGCATGCTGATCTGAAAACCCTTGCGCCGTGCACTCTAGGCCATTCCCTTAGATCGTTAAAACGGGGCCCTCAGTCTCTTGTGTGTTACGTGTGAACGAGTGCGTACAAGAGCAATAAATCACTGGCTGCAGTTTACTTAACGACCACCATAACAAAGGTTTCTGAATTCTACATGTAGCCCTTTTAAAACTGTGTAGCTGGGGTAAAAATGTGAAACTTTTACATTTATTGTTCAAATGACCTTACGACAGCGGCTAGTTAACCACGTCCAGCACTTTTCAAGAGCCTGATCATTTTTTGAACACATTACTTCAAATCTAGTTCATCATAGTTTATCAGTGTGCAAAAGGTAGCAAGCACAAGCTTTTGTACCAGGTTGTTATATTGAAACACTAAATATAATGGTAGAATACAAGAAAACAGTGAGATTTCAAGGGAAATACCTACCCAAGTGTCCAGGAATCAGATAAGAAGTCGTTATGCTGAAATGCTAAATATAACTGAAGAACACGAGTAAATAGTGAAATTTCAAGAGAAAATCTAAACAAGCATCAAGAAGTCCAACAGTCATAAACATTGACATTAACACAGATAAAAAGTGTAATGGTTTGCAGATGCACATTTTTTTGTGTGTGTTTTTCTTAAAATAAAGTGAGCTTTGTCTGCATGTCTACTTATCTGCATTATTACTTATCAGAGCACAGAGATGTTGAAACCGGAGATTCACACTGAAGTCCATTCAGCATGCTTCTGTTTTTCAAATAACATGAAATCAACAGATGTGCAAGTATCTTGAATGAAGCCTGTTTAGTGTACAGATGTTTTACACAGGGTATTATGCAAATATTCTCCATACATTTTCTGATGATGAAGCATATTGCCATATAAAACTCCATGTAATTGGCTGATCTGGGTCTAGAGTTAATAGAAACTCCCATAATTCACGCTTTATTCACACAGTCTTTATTTTTAATGGAGAGAAAACATCAAGGAATCACGGAAGTATATGGTCAATGTCAGAAAAAACGACAAGTTGACTTGCATTTTTCAAGGTTACTGGCTGATTTACTATGGATACCTGATATTCAAATTCAATGTGCCAAAAAACATACACCTTTTTACTATACTTAAAGGTAATTTGGAGGTTTGTATGGATTCAGTAATCTTTAACCTTGACAAACTAAATAGCAGATAGCTTTTTTCAGCCTATTTGGGCTCATAAGGTCAATAGTAAGAACATATCTGACAAAACAACCACTAGAGACTTTTGATTATTCTAAATGTTTAAATATGTAGAGTGCAATTTCGAAATCAAGTCACACTCAAAAGTAAACTAAACAAAAACGAGTTCCAATCTGTCTTTTGGTATAAAAGAATAAAAAAAAAGATGTTGCAGAATATATGCATGTATTAAGAAAAAAAAATCCTGTACTTCTCATCAGAGCCCTTTACTAACCAACGTCCCTCAGGGTTTTTGGTCTAAAAGTGTGCTCCAGTCCATTTGGAGAAAATCTCTCATTTACTTCAAAACACTTTAGAGAGGAGTATTGTTTTTTATTTTTACCCAAAACGAGGTGATGTGAGCATTAAGGAGTGTTAAACACTCAATTCCTACTCACGTGCAGAAAGTAATTAAGACTCATAAAGTAAAAAAACAAATGATGATTCAGGAAACCCTAATATGGACAAAAGCATTGACCAAGACAATTCAGATTGAGATGTTTGGACTGATGAAACATGAAGATAATAAACACTCGATTGCAACAATATATGGTTCATCTGTATTCTTCAAGCCTTATTGGGAATTTTCATAAGAATGAGGTATATTATGATGCTTGTAATCGACATAGCCTATGTTATCGCTTAGAATAGCCTACTATGAAATACTTTCTGCCTTATTCTGATACGAAGCCATGTCATTCCACAAGAAGGAAGTTATTTCAAACACTCGACTGAAGTTATGTAGTGGTATTCATCTCGTAAATTGTGTTTTGGTGCTATGTTAAGCTAACAAGCTAGCTGAAAGGAAGTTCACGTATGATCAGTGTTAAAACTGTGTGGATAGAAGCACATCAGTAAAAAAATAAATAAAATAATTGAGTTTCGTCAAATTCGTTTCATTACTTTGAGTTTTCTTTTTTTCTTTTACCAAAAGTACAAAGTAGGGAAGTTGAAAACTTTTTTCTCAACTCAAATAAAAGCATCACAATTTAAAGAAAATGCACTCAAGTTCTGCAACGAAATAAGTAAAAAAATTCATTAGTTTCCATCTCTGTCGAATACTGATGCTATGGCTGATTTCTGAAAAGCATGCTAGCACACCACTACTATTTTTACCATATAAAGATAGTAAGAGCAGTATGATATGTCAAATTCAACACACTGTAAGATGGAAACCACCCAACCAACGTGGCAGCAAGTTTTGCATGAAAGCACTATTAACATTTTCATCACAACTTGCTAAATGAGAAATGTAGAAAATAGTGTCAAATTTATCACAGTAATATATTTCATTTGCATGTCTAGTATTGCATTTCACAGGCTGGTATGATATTTCACAGGCATGAATGCAAAACTAATTCAAAGATAATCCAATAATTAATCAACTCAGAATTATAAAGCAGATCTTGCAGTTTTTGAAACAAACCAGATTCAGTCCCACATTTAAGCGGCACGGTTGTCCTTGTGAGGTAGCGTATCAAATATGAAGATGTTTTAATCTTTAACGTTCACATTGTCCTAACCTTTTCTTCCACCTTCTTGCTAACTTTATTTCAGCATCCAGGTGTAATCATGTCAATGGCGACAAACAATTCAACATGGCACACGTCCATTTTCGCAAATAACTCCAGCGAATTCCACAATTTACATCATTATTTATTTGCCTTCTCTTTCGGCACAAACCTGGTTCTTGGTTTGCCGGCTCACTGTTACATCCTGTGGCTGAGCATGACAGAAATGATCCGAGGACAGTCTTTCGAAGTCTTCGTTTTCAACACATCACTCATCGAGGTCATCTTCAACTTCTGCTATGCCTTTATAATCAAACAGTACTTCTTCAATTGCTCTTACTGTGAGTATGTAACAAACACTCTTGGACTGTTGCTGTTCGTCGGTCGTCCTCTGTTTCAAACCTTCACCTGTGTGGAGCGTTACATAGGCGTTCTCCATCCTGTGACCTTCCTGAAGCTCAAACCCATAAAATACAGGATCACCATTTCTGCCATTGGATGGATTCTGATCTTCTGTTCATGCCTTTTGACTGGAATGGGAGTCATTCACTCCAGCGTCTTACTTTTGCCAGAATACTTAACTTTTCTCATCACGAAAGTGTTCACTTGCTTGATGGTCCTGAAGGCTCTGAAGCGTCCTGGACCGGGTGAAGACATCAAGAAGAAAGATAGAGTGAACCAGGATAAAGTCAAGGCTTTCCGGATCATTCAGATTGTGCTGATGTCTTCGGTGGTGACTTATGCTCCTATGGTTATCTGTCTGGTGCTCTTTTATATTTGTGATAATAACACATTTTTCATCTCATGGTCTTTTTGCTCATGTTCAGCGGTCATCTTAGGGTTTTTGCAGCCTCTCCTCTATCTCAAAAGAATTAGAAAAGTGGGCCTTGGTTTTAGATTATGTAGCTGAGATGAAAATTTGAAACTTTAACATTTCCTGTTGCTTAACAACATATTTGACAAAAACACTGGATACTTTTGTTGTGCTTATTATAGATGTCTGTATGTGCTAAAGAGTCTATGATATGGCTGAATGATATTGGAATTGCAATATTTAGTTGTTCAGCATCATTTTGCAACATGATCAAATACAGGAATTTAAACTAGATTAATGATGATGACTTAATAATGACTGAATAATTGTTGAATGATTTTGTTGGGGAGTACAAAATAAAATACATTTTTAAAATGATGAAAAATGACTTAACTCTAAAGACTTTGGCAAACCAACCTTTTAGGGCTGAACAATTTGGGAAAAACTACTCTTTACAAGAAGGAGCTTAAAACCTCTTTTTGAAACCCTTTTTGAAACCAAACAGTTTATTATGAGATACCTAGAGTGGTTTAAAGAGCATTGCAGAGCACTTTAACTCAAGCAGGCATGATATCGTTTAAAATTAATTGAAAATATCGCAGTATATCCATTATTTACAGCAGGTCTCTCAGCAATCGGTGCTGTTTAGAATAAGTTATCTCCCTAAACTCAACAGGGATGATAAGAAACGTTAATCAAGCCAGCGTCCCCCGTGAGCGTAAGTGAATGTCTTACATTAGGAGGCTGGAGATAAAGAAAAGGCAAGTATTTGATGGAAATCATTTACTTGGCTGACTGTTCACCGAGGACATTTTGATCTGATAGTGAAAATGAGGACATACATTTTCCTTCCAGAAGTTTATAGCTTCTACCAACATCTACCCACAATCGCACAACCTTTGTTGTTTTTGTTTTGTTTTTGTTGTTTTTTACCAAAAGTACAATGGTGGGAAGTTGAATACTTTTTTTCTCAACTCAAATAAAATCATCACAATTTAATGAAAATGCACTCAAGTTCTGCAACAAAATAAGTAAAACAATTCATTAGTTTCCATCTCTGCCGAATACTGATGCTATGGCTGATTTCTGAATAGCATGCTAGCACACCACTACTATTTTTGCCATATAAAGATAGTAAGAGCAGTATGATATGTCAAATTCAACACACTGTAAGATGGAAACCACCCAACCAACGTGGCAGCAAGTTTTGCATGAAAGCACTATTAACATTTTCATCACAACTTGCTAAATGAGAAATGTAGAAAATAGTGTCTAATTTATCACAGTAATATATTTCATTTGCATGTCTAGTATAGCATTTCACAGGCTGGTATGATATTTCACAGGCATGAATGCAAAACTAATTCAAAGATAATCCAATAATTAATCAACTCAGAATTATAAAGCAGATCTTGCAGTTTTTGAAACAAACCCGACTCAGTCCCACATTTAAACGGCACGGTTGTCCTTGTGAGGTAGCGTATCAAATATAAAGATTTTTTTATGTTCTTTAACGTTCACATTGTCCTAACCTTTTCTTCCACCTTCTTGTTAACTTTATTTCAGCATCCAGGTGTAATCATGTCAATGGCGACAAACAATTCCACATGGCAGACGTCCATTTTCGCAAACAACTCCAGCGAATTCTACAATTTACGTTATTATACAGTCGCCTTCTCTTTCGGCACAAACCTGTTTCTTGGTTTGCCGGCTCACTGTTACATCCTGTGGCTGAGCATGACAGAAATGATCCGAGGACAGTCTTTCGAAGTCTTCGTTTTCAACACATCACTCATCGAGGTCATCTTCAACTTCTGCTATGCCTTTATAATCAAACAGTACTTCTTCAATTGCTCTTACTGTGAGTATATAACAAACTCTCTTGGACTGTTGCTGTTGGTCGGTCGTCCTCTGTTTCAAACCTTCACCTGTGTGGAGCGTTACATAGGCGTTCTCCATCCTGTGACCTTCCTGAAGCTCAAACCCATAAAATACAGGATCACCATTTCCGTCATCGGATGGATTCTGATCTTCTGTTCATGCCTTTTGACTGGAATGAGAGTCATTGACATCTGTAGTTTACTTTTGCTAGAATACTTAACTTTTCTCATCACGAAAGTGTTCACTTGCTTGATGGTCCTGAAGGCTCTGAAGCGTCCTGGTCCAGGTGAAGACGTCAAGAAGAAAGATAGAGTGAACCGGGATAAAGTCAAGGCTTTCCGGATCATTCAGATAGTGCTGGTGTCTTCGGTGGTGACGTACGCTCCTATGGTTATCTGTCTGGTGCTCTATTTTACTTGTGATAATAACATATTTTTCATCTCATGGTCTTTTTGCTCATGTTCAGCGGTCATCTTAGGGTTTTTGCAGCCTCTCCTCTATCTCAAAAGAATTAGAAAAATGGGCCTTGGTTTTAGATTATGTAGCTGAGATGAAAATTTGAAACGTTAACATTTCCTGTTGCTTAACAACATATTTGACAAAAACACTGGATACTTTTGTGGTGCTTGTGATTATTATAGATGTCTGTATGTGATAAAAAGTCTATGATATGGCTGAATGATATTGGAATTGCAATATTTAGTTGTTCAGCATCATTTTGCAACATGATAAAATACATGAATTTAAACTAGATTAATGATGATGACTTAATAATGATGACTTAATAATGACTAAATAATTATAGAATGATTTTGTTGGGGAGTACAAAATAAAATACATTTTTAAAATGATGAAAAATGACTTCTTAACTCTAAAGACTTTGGCAAACCAGCCTTTTAGGGCTGAACAATTTGGGGAAAACTACTCTTTACAAGAAGCAGCTCAAAACCTCTTTTTGAAAGCTTTTTTCAAACCAAACAGTTTATTATGAGATACCTAGAGTGGTTTAAAGAGCATTGCAGAGCACTTTAACTCAAGCAGGCATGATATCGTTTAAAATTAATTGAAAATATCGCAGTATATCCATTATTTACAGCAGGTCTCTCAGCAATCGGTGCTGTTTAGAATAAGTTATCTCCCTAAACTCAACAGGGATAAGAAACGTTAATCAAGCCAGCGTCCCCCGTGAGCGTAAGTGAATGTCTTACATTAGGAGGCTGGAGATAAAGAAAAGGCAAGTATTTGATGGAAATCATTCACTTGGCTGACTGTTCACCGAGGACATTTTGATCTGATAGTGAAAATGAGGACATACATTTTCCTTCCAGAAGTTTATAGCATCTACCAACATCTCCCCACAATCACACAACCTTTGTTGTTTTTTACCAAAAACTACAATGGTGGGAAGTTGAATACTTTTTTCTCAACTCAAATAAAAGTATCACAATTTAATGAAAATGCACTCAAGTTCTGCAACAAAATAAGTTAAAAATTCATTAGTTTCCATCTCTGTCGAATACTGATGCTATGGCTGATTTCTGAAAAGCATGCTAGCACACCACTACTATTTTTACCATATAAAGATAGTAAGAGCAGTATGATATGTCAAATTCAACACACTGTAAGATGGAAACCACCCAACCAACGTGGCAGCAAGTTTTGCATGAAAGCACTATTAACATTTTCATCACAACTTGCTAAATGAGAAATGTAGAAAAAAAGTGTCTAATTTATCACAGTAATATATTTCATTTGCATGTCTAGTATAGCATTTCACAGGCTGGTATGATATTTCACAGGCATGAATGCAAAACTAATTCAAAGATAATCCAATAATTAATCAACTCAGAATTATAAAACAGATCTTGCAGTTTTTGAAACAAACCCGACTCAGTCCCACATTTAAGCGGCACGGTTGTCCTTGTGAGGTAGCGTATCAAATATAAAGATGTTTTAATGTTCTTTAACGTTCACATTGTCCTAACCTTTTCTTCCACCTTCTTGTTAACTTTATTTCAGCATCCAGGTGTAATCATGTCAATGGCGACAAACAATTCCACATGGCAGACGTCCATTTTCGCAAACAACTCCAGCGAATTCTACAATTTATATTATTATTCATTCGCCTTCTCTTTCGGCACAAACCTGGTTCTTGGTTTGCCGGCTCACTGTTACATCCTGTGGCTGAGCATGACAGAAATGATCCGAGGACAGTCTTTCGAAGTCTTCGTTTTCAACACATCACTCATCGAGGTCATCTTCAACTTCAACTATCCCTTTGTAATCAAAAAGTTTTTCTTCAATTGCTCTAACTGTGAGTATGTAACAAACACTCTTGGACTGGTGCTGTTCGTTGGTCGTCCTCTGTTTCAAACCTTCACCTGTGTGGAGCGTTACATAGGCGTTCTCCATCCTGTGACCTTCCTGAAGCTCAAACCCATAAAATACAGGATCACCATTTCCGTCATCGGATGGATTCTGATCTTCTGTTCATGCCTTTTGACTGGAATGGGAGTCATTCACTTCAACGTCTTACTTTTGCTAGAATACTTAACTTTTCTCATCACGAAAGTGTTCACTTGCTTGATGGTCCTGAAGGCTCTGAAGCGTCCTGGACCGGGTGAAGACGTCAAGAAGAAAGATAGAGTGAACCGGGATAAAGTCAAGGCTTTCCAGATCATTCAGATCGTGTTGGTGTCTTCGGTGGTGACGTACGCTCCTATGGTTATCTGTCTGGTGCTCTACTTTACTTGTGATAATAACACATTTCTCATCTCATGGTCTTTTTGCATGTGTTCAGCGGTCATCTTAGGGTTTTTGCAGCCTCTCCTCTATCTCAAAAGAATTAGAAAAGTGGGCCTTGGTTTTAGATTATGTAGCTGAGATGAAAATTTGAAACTTTAACATTTCCTGTTGCTTAAAACATATTTGACGAAAACACTAGAGACTTTTGGGTTACACTTTATTTTAAAGTGTCGTTGTTACGGTGTAATTATATATTTAAGTACTGAGTAATATTAAGCAACTAATGTACTTACTATAGGGTTAGGGTTGGGTTGAGGGTTAGTTGCATGTAATTATGCATGTAAATGATTGTTATTACTATGGTAAGTACATGTAACATATCTAACAAGGACACTGTAAATAAAGTGTTACCGACTTTTGTCATGCTTTTGATTATTATAGATGTCTGTATGTGATAAAGAGTCTATGATATGGCTGAACGAATATTGGAATTGCAATATTTAGTTGTTCTGCAACATGCAACATGATAAAATACAGGAATTTAAACCAGATGATTTAATGATGATGACTTAATGATGATGACTTAATGATGACTGAATAATTGTAGAATGATTTTGTTGGGGAGTAGAAAATAAAATACATTTTTAAAAAGATTAAAAATGACTTCTTAACTAGACTTTGCCAAACCAGCCTTTTAGGGCTGAACAATTTGGGAAAAACAACTCAAACTCTTTAGCAACTCAAACCTCTTTCAGTAACTATAAAATAAAGTTTAAATAAAACTAAAATAATCAATCAATCGATAAACAATCCAGATCATGTGTCTGGACGCACACAAAAACTAACTAAAGTTAGTCAGCATGAAACAGCATTAAAATTTTGCTTCCACAATGTCACATTTTCCAATGTAAAAGGATACTAAATGAGAAAAAAGAAACGTTCTTTCTGATTCTTTGTTGACATGCAGTGAGTAATTATTCACCATTTGACCAGGATTGAGTTTTAAAGTAAAGAGTGTAAATGTAGATTTCTTGCAAACAGTTAGTTTATTATGAGAGTGGTTTAAAGAGCATTGCAGAGCACTTTAACTCAAACAAGCATGAAATCGTTTAAAATTAATTGAAAATATCGCAGTATATCCATTATTTACAGCAGATCTCTCAGCAATCGGTGCTGTTTAGAATAAGTTATCTCCCTAAACTCAACAGGGATAAGAAACGTTAATCAAGCCAGCGTCCCCCGTGAGCGTAAGTGAATGTCTTACATTAGGAGGCTGGAGATAAAGAAAAGGCAAGTATTTGATGGAAATCATTCACTTGGCTGACTGTTCACCGAGGACATTTTGATCTGATAGTGAAAATGAGGACATGCATTTTCCTTCCAGAAGTTTATAGTTTCTACCAACAATGCACATCTCCTGCTTTTGTGCATGCACGCACGCACACACACACACACGCACACGCAAACTGTTGTGCTCAAATGTTCCACTAGTAAACAAGGGTGGAAAATATCCTCATTTCATTAGCATTTCTAACAGCTATTATGATGATGATGATGACGACGGATGAATGGCATGAAGCAGCAACTGCTGTATTATCCTCCTCTTTTACATAATGTATGCTAGCCAACAGAGCACAAAGAATGCACCACGAAATATTGTATTTACAGTTGAAGAACTTAAATGATCTTATTTTGGATTAATTGCATGTTATATTTCGCCCATAAATATATTTTGCTTGAAAATGAAGCCTATTTGTAAGACCATTAAAGTCACCATGAAATCAGAATGGACAATTCTTGTTTTTTATGGAATATTGCTGTATTTATTATAAATTATTTATCCATGCACATCATTATATTTTCAATTCATGTGCCTCGTAATCTCAAATTAGAATAACTTCACCGCAACCTGTCACTTACATGAGATCCACCAATAGCAAATCACAACCATCCAATCAGTTCCACAAGCCCCGCACTACATTTGTTCTTGTTTGAGAAGCTGTTTCACTCTGATATCCGTCACAATAGGGAAGAAAAGACTATCGCAACTTCCCTGTAATGTATACGTAAATGTTTTGTTTGTTTTATGACATCATTTTTATGACAGGCTCATGTGAAAAACTCAGATACTCAGATTCTAGTCAGAATGTGAGTCTGATACTGCTCCATTGGGCTGTGATTATGGGCGTGTTTCAACCGAACCAGGAAAGAAAATGCCTCTGCACTCAATTGGATAGACCTACAACCAATCATAGCAGCGGAGTAAGTGACGCATGTTTTTCATTCATGTTTCCGATCGACAAATGCCTTGATCGCGGTTCTCTGTTCCTCTTTTAAAATGAATGCGCTGTCGATATCTTCTATAACAGACGTGATGGCGGAATCTACACATAATGTTTTATAAACAAAGTTCGGAGGAGCACGTTCAAATAATCGATCCAATCAACTTGTCATCAAACAATTACCATGTCTACCCTATCAACATGAGAGGAAGCATGTATTTATTCACTCTGTCAACTCACCTAACATTCCTTGACAGTTTTCAGCATCCCTCCACTCACTCTCGGCTTGTTCTTCTACAGCCAGGAATACGGGAGGAGTACTTTGGGTTCGGGCCGAATACCGAGCCTGGAGCCCTCTCCTCGGACAGTACGCCAAATATGCATTTATTCTATCTGACTTAATTGTAAGTGTGAAATCTCAATTCTCCAGCGGCAGTCATCTTTGTTGTAAACGAATTCAACCCAAGCTACACTGGTAATCCAGAGTTCTCGCGAGAGCACAAGTTGAATTTGCTCAGCGAGTTACTCTGGTGTCGAGCAATGGAGCTCATTAAATATGCCCCTCGATCTGAGGTGCACCAATCACATCGGGTTATCTGATATAGGCGGGCCAGAGGCGAGCTAACTGTACGTTCACACCGCCGCCGACTTGAGCTTCCAAAGTTACCGGAAGTCATTCATTTTCAATGGAAGCTGGCTTCTCTCAGCTGCAAGGAGCGTCAAATCCATCGGCGTCGTGTTTTGGGCGTTTTGAGCGTCAATCAGAAAGTTGAAAGTAGCTCAACTTTATGGTAATGAGCTATGACGCGGTTCAGCGGCAAGCAGT
Organism: Squalius cephalus; assembly: GCA_022829025.1. NCBI lineage: Eukaryota > Metazoa > Chordata > Actinopteri > Cypriniformes > Leuciscidae > Squalius > Squalius cephalus. Next base: position 28,389,514 of record CM040812.1, read on the forward strand.
GGCAAACGCCAGCAACCAATCGGAATATAGACGTCCTTCGCGCTGGCTGATTCCGGAGAAACATACGATGTAAACTTTAGTTCCTACCAAAACATTAGTTCCGAGAAAATGGAGGTTAAGCTGATCATCGCCGTTGCTGGGTTTCCTATCATTATCGGATTAATTGCACAGTTTAACCATCATAGAGTGAAAGTGTATCATTTGCATGTGTTTTTAAGTCCTGTCAGTTTAACATGGCGTGCTTGACAGGGCATATATAAGAACGAGCAGAGAGACAGAGAGCCCCGGCCGCGCGCGCGCACTCACTATTAATAATAATAATAATAGCTAATTATTCATTTTTCCCGACCAAATGTGACCAAAACGGTTATAAAAATGCTGTCGTTATAAAAGGTTTCTAGTGTCAATGTATTGCTTGTTTTTTCTGTTTACATTTCATGGTGTGACACTTCTCTTCTCCCATGATCGAACATAGAATGCTGCTACGTCAGAGCGGCCAAAGCGTCAACAAGCTTCCCCGTACTTTTTGACAAGCGTCCTTGACAGGGCGGCCAGAGCTTCTTTGCAGCTCAAGTCGGCGGCGGTGTGAACGTACAGTTAAGATGACGACAGCAATGTGACGTCGAAGTCATTAGTAAACATTGCAAGATCCCTATGGATGAATACCAGCTGTTTGAAACGGCTTTGGCCGCTACAATGAACGAGTTAGACTTGGCTTTTTCTCTAAAAGAGGAACAGAAGACGGCGCTCGAATCGTTCCTTTGCAAGAAGGACGTTTTTGCTGTTTTGCCGACCGGATACGGTAAGAGTCTAATCTACCAGTTAGCTCCGCTGGTAGCTAAGCGTATGGGGTTTATTGTTGTGATTATCCAATTGCGTGCAGTGAGATTTTCAAATGCATGCTTGGTGCCGCCCCTCGAGCTGGCCGATTTTCATTAGTCGACACCAGACCATTAATCTTTTAGATTTAGGTCTGGATTTCCAGGCTACCCAAGCGCTATTTGGTGACGTGGATGATTATGTTACTGTTGATCATCTGTCCATCATCGAATAAAGCCCGCCCTGACAATTTGATTGGTCCAAACAGCTTCGGTTCGGGCATAATAGCTCAACAATGGATCAAGTCCAGACCAAACTTCCAGGCATAAAAATTCGGCTGGCATCCAGGCTAGTGAAAAACATCTTGAAGGTCCTAAAAATACACCTTTTTTTTCTTTAGGCAAAATATTGTTTATTTGTTACTATTCATTTTGGGGTAAAATAATAGATACTCTTTTTAAACATTTCTTTTCACTTCCCATAATTCCCTGTATTTGAAGTGAGATGTCATCTTGACATTAAACATGAGAAAAACGAAATAATATAAAACATTACAGTTTTAAATCTAATATTATATTAAATACATTTAGAAAACAAAATTTTAAGTTTCTCGCAATTTTATGCTTCAACTACAGATGGCAATACCATAATGCACCTTTAAAAATTATACTGAAAGTGCATTTATATCATAAGATGCAGACAAGCTTTCTGAACTTTCATAATGATGTTCACATAAATTGTATTGCTATCGTATCGGATAATGGATGTTTCGTTCCATTTTGTCTCTGAATGTTCTCTCCCCCTTCCCCCCAAAAAGAGTAAAAATCACTGGTAGTTTATCTTTTCAATAGGTTTACACCTGGGAAATTATCCTATAAATGAAAATGACAAAACAATCCCTGCATTCGTTGTCCTTCTAAAATGAAACACTATTTACAGCATTTCTGCTGACGTGTGTTTCTGAGGTTTCATCCTCCGAGCCGAAACCAGGAGGAAAATATGCTATGAAATATTCAGCGTGTATTGCACATCTCAGCTGGGTTCTGCCAACAACACCTTCACTATTAAAGTTCGACCCACACACACACATCTCAGTGGCGCTGCACCATCACGAGTGTAATTACAGGGGAGCGAGGCGCGTTTCTCTGGGGCGATTCAAGCACACATGCTCACTACAGCCCACGTTCATCTGTGACTCAGTGTAATTCCCAAACACTTTCTCCACTTCTCATGTTCCCCTCGAGTCGATCGAGCACAGACATTCAATTTCACGATGGGGCGATTCTAGGGGTTTTTCAACTGGGGGGCACAAGAGGGGCTACAGTTAATACAGAGGGGCCAATCTATTATTGTGTTTATATGTAAAACTGTAGATATCCAAATCATTTACAGTTCAGTAAGCTTTAAAATCAGCAATAAACAGTGATACATTATTATCTTTTAATGGCATTTATTCACTGCTGTAAATAAGAACAGTCAAATTCAGTTTGTATTAACTTTTCACTTTTCAGAAGTGAAAAACTGTAATAAATAAAATAATCTAATCTGTGAATAGAGTACAACTCACAAAAATAATAAAACTCAACATTAGGTTATATAAACTTTACACAAATCCTCACAACCTTATACATTGACAAAAATAAATAAATAGAACAGCCTTATTTATACAAATGCAGAAGTATATTAATCATTCATATAATAAATACACAATTAATTAATATAATTTTATTAAGTAAATACAATAATAATAACTTGTATCCACATCCTATTAAATCTGCATAGCAGCAGTAAATTTGCATTGATGAATAGACAAAATCTAAATATGCCAAGGCTAAGCCTTGTGCATATGACTGTATAATATATCATATATCCATACTTTCTGTCAGATAGCTACTTTTCCAAAAGGGTACATTTAGTTTAACTACTTTGTAAATTGTCTAGTTTGTAAATTATATATAAAAACAGTTTAGGATAGCTTAATTAGTCCAGAGTTATTTTAGTATTATTTATTTATATTAGTGGAGCGGCTAAGTGCTAATGTTTGGCAGAATCGTTCAGTTTATGATACAAGTGTGAAAATTGGCATGAGCAGTCTCCATGGGTCACTTGACAAGAAAATTGTCCGAGCCACTTGAAATTTCAAGATGGCGGCAATTTTTCAAGATGGCCGACACCTTAGTGGAGCAGTTAAGTGATATAGTGGTTTATTTGGTGATACAAGCATGAAAAGCATGATACAAGCATGAAAAAGCAGTCTCTGTGGGTCACTTGACAATAAGCCACCTACAGCTACTTGAAATTTCAAGATGGCGGCCATTTTTCAAGATGGCCACCACCTTAGTGGAGCAATTAGGCTTAAGAAATCATTTAGTTGGTGATACAAGCATGAAAATTGCCATGAACCTAATTGCTCCACTAAGGTGGTGGCCATCTTGAAAAATGGCCGCCATCTTGAAATTTCAAGTAGCTGTGGGTGGCTTATTGTCTAGTGACCATCAGAGACTGCTCATGCCAATTTTCATGTTTGTATCACCAAATAAACCACTATATCACTTAACTGCTCCACTAAGGTGTCGGCCATCTTGAAAAATGGCTGCCATCTTGAAATTTCAAGTTGCTGTGGGTGGCTTATTGTCTAGTGGCCATCAGAGTCTGCTCATGCCAATTTTCATGCTTGTATCACCAAATAAACCACTATATCACTTAACTGCTCCACTAAGGTGTCGGCCATCTTGAAAAATGAAAAATCTTGAAATTTCAAGTGGCTCGGACAATTTTCTTGTCAAGTGACCCATGGAGACTGCTCATGCCAATTTTCACGCTTGTATCATTAACTGAACGATTATATCAATTAGCCGCTCCACTAATAGGCTATTACACATTTTAGTAATATTTTTAATTGACGTTGCTATTTATTTTTATGTTTTTTATTTGAGAATGTTTCTGGATGTCATGACGTTTTGTCACTAACTTCTGTAAAGTCTATCTTAATAGAAATGTATACATTAGGACTTCACATTCAGTTTTATTTGAGACTAGTGTTCACTTTGCTTGTTATAAAATTCAAGAATTAGCCAGATTGTGCCACACAATATTGCAAAACTACAAGATATTTGAAGAAAAAACCCATCTATTTTATGTGTCAGACAGAAAGAAAACTCACCATCAAATATCTTCATAATCTCTAGTTATTATGAGAAATTATCCATAAGAGACAGTTACATACCATGTCCGGGTTGCAAATTGTGCAAACAGCTAAATTCTTTTCATGAATATGGTCCATATCGAAGTGTTTAAATCCAAACAAACAATATTCGTAGATTCGCAATAATTTTGTATTGATTTTTTGAAGTTTAATTACAATTCTTATAAAGTCATTATCGAGTCTTGCGGTATGACACTGATTTAATATATAGAGTATTCGTTCTCAAGTCAAAGTCAAGTAATTTTCTTCATTAATTAGAATCTAGACTCACCAGTCACATTTGATATTTACAGCTTTTAAAGTGTGGAACATGAGATAAACATAATACGATTTGCTTCGGCATCTAACTTGCAATATCACTTGTGTATCGGCCGAAAAAAAAAAAAAAGAAATCACAACACAGGAAACCCTGATTGTGTTATTAGGCTATTTATTACATTCATTCATTCAGCCACAGAGCATTGTAATGAGATCGAACCTGGTCTGTCCTCCTAACACTGAAAGATGGTACCAACAACTCTGCAACAACTAATTACAACTAGCTAATTAAAAAAAAAGGAATATAAATTAGCTCAACTTACCATGTGCTTGTTTTTTTTAGATGAAAAACAGAAGCTCACTATTCTTATGCTGCCTTCATGTGCTATGGAAAAGATGATATTTTCCACTTGTGAACTGGTATTTACCAGTGTGTTGTGTTCAAGTACTTTTGTTGTCGTAATGTAGGCTAGTACCCGCAAGGTCTGTGTCAGTAGAGTATCTTTTTTATCTTTACAATAAAACAAAACAAAACAAAAAACGTAAATGTGGTGCTTTCTGATGATTAAAACATAATTAATAATAAAAAATAATAAAACGACATAAAATGATTAAATATGAACCAAGGAAATTGCGGCGAAGTTGAAAATTGAGTGTTAACGCATTATATTACAATTGTTAATGACACAACATTGTATAGGCTACAAAAACTATCCGCTAACAGTATTCACGACTCTTGCGTTGCTCTCCGCCATTTTGAAAAGGTCAAAGGTTATCTCATCTCGGCAACTCGTGCATCAACATATTCTACGAGTTGCCCAGTGGAAAATACCACATGAGGGGGTGTTCATGTGCATTTTCCACGTCGGCTTTTGGTATTTACCATAATTACCATAGCACGTGAAGGCACCATTAGTCCGGTTGTTGGGAAGTATCACCGAACCGTTAATTATTCAAATGCAAGCCGAAAGATATCATTTGAATTTTTGAGTGACAGACAAGTAGAAGGGTGTGGCACATTGTGGGGCCAATCAGATTTCAGGAGGGACCAGGGGCACGTTCAAGTTCAAAACAGTGCGCAACGTTTTGCTACGGTTTCCGGGTTCAACGTCATGTTTCCTGGAAACGGCGTGCACCGGTGTGCAACGGGGTTTGAGATACGTTTTCTCTTGTTTGGTGGGTGTGTCAGAACTGCAGTCCAATCAGCAGCAACATGTATATAAAGCACGCGGTATTAAAGTGAACTTGCACAATGGGTTCAAGGAAAGTCATTTACAAATGTGTTCGATGCAACAACTGAGGATATTAGAAGACATGTTTGTCGTAAGTTTTATTGAACAAATATAGGATATCAACATAAAGATGTAGTTGTTTATATTTTTAGCTTCATTGCAAGTGTATGACATTTGGTATAGAATTAAACAATGGTAATTAAGTGCTTTTCCTAAAAATGAGAAAGAAAATACAGGGTATTAAAACAGTATGAACTACAAATAAAGTCAGTATGTGAGGCTAAATAGATGTGTTTTAGTCTGAATTAGGTAAGATGTGCTTCCATTTCAGTTTCAGCAATCTCTTCACTCGATTGGGATGTTGTCTTTTGTACTGGGCGGCGAGTGCAGTAACTGTAACATCGGGCATATTTTGTAGTATTAAACACATATTTATACCGACTTCATCAGGCTCAGAAAATTCTTCACAAAGAACACAAAGAATGGCCTTCTCAGCTGCCATAGTTGCAACTCTTGCGTCATCAGAACAGTGTGTTCAACGCATCACCGTTTCTGTTTAAAAAACGTTGTGCAACGTTTTGTCGGGGCTGAACGCAGCCCAGTGTCCCCATGGCCCCTCCCCTGTCTATGCCACTGCACGTGCTTCACATCTGCACACGAGAGGAAGACAGATCCACACAGTAAAAATATATATATATTTTTTGAAGTTGTACATAAACTTTTGGAGTTTACCATGTTTTTTTTTTTTTTTTTTTTTTTTTTTACAAGAAAACACTATTCAGTCTTTCTACTTCAACATTTCATGTTTAATTCATTGTGTTACATGACATTTTATTTTATTTTTTCAGTGCACACTAGAATTACAATTCTAAAACGTTTCTCTATTTTAAAAAATAACAAGCTTTTGTCATTTTCAGTAGACAATGAGTGGTTTAAAATGTAAAACAGTACTAGTAATAGTAAATCTTCAACTAAAATGAAACTTAAAATTGAAATATAAAAATGAAAAGTAAATCAAAATATTACTAAAATAATATATTAGTTTAAATGGCTCATGACATGCAAAATCAAATTTATAAGAGGACATATAAGAGGTCTTTGTACCGTTAAAACATCCTGCATGTTTCAGAGCTTAAAACATCCTCTTCATGATTTATTCAAGCTTCAAAAACTGCTTGTATTTGATATTGCGGGATCTGTGACATCAAACGGGCAAATATGCATATAACTGCCTCCAGGACAAGACATCGAACCAATAGTTATGCATCATCACACCATATGCCCTGCCCACTGGCATTCAGTCGCTTAGCGGCTGATATTTGCCAGCACTGGACGTGAGCATCAAATCTTTTCTCACAGTGATAGAAAGCGTTTCAGTCTCAGTTCAGTTCAGAAGATTCAGTCTCTCTAAACTCCTTGTGATTGGTCTACTCTGTTCTGATTGGTCAGATGGCCCAGTCTGTTGTGATTGATCTACTCTGCTCTGATTGGTCAGATGACCCAGTCTGTTGTGATTGGTCTACTCTGTTCTGATTGGTCAGATGACCCAGTCTGTTGTGATTGGTCTACTCTGTTCTGATTGGTCAGATGGCCCAGTCTGTTGTGATTGATCTACTCTGCTCTGATTGGTCAGATGACCCAGTCTGTTGTGATTGGTCTACTCTGTTCTGATTGGTCAGATGGCCCAGTTTGTTGTGATTGATCTACTCTGCTCTGATTGGTCAGATGGCCCAGTCTGTTGAGATTGCTCTACTCTGCTCTGATTGGTCAGATGACCCAGTCTGTTGTGATTGATCTACTCTGTTCTGATTGGTCAGATGACCCAGTCTGTTGTGATTGGTCTACTCTGCTCTGATTGGTCAGATGACCCAGTCTGTTGTGATTGGTCTACTCTGCTCTGATTGGTCTGATGGCCCAGTCTGTTGTGATTGGTCTACTCTGCTCTGATTTGTCAGATGGCCCAGTCTGTTGTGATTGGTCTACTCTGCTCTAATTGGTCAGATGGCCCAGTCTGTTGAGATTGATCTACTCTGCTCTGATTGGTCAGATGGCCCAGTCTGTTGTGATTGGTCTACTCTGCTCTGATTGGTCAGATGGCCCAGTCTGTTGAGATTGGTCTACTCTGCTCTGATTTGTCAGATGGCCCAGTCTGTTGAGATTGATCTACTCTGTTCTGATTGGTCAGATGACCCAGTCTGTTGTGATTGGTCTACTCTGCTCTGATTGGTCAGATGACTCAGTCTGTTGAGATTGATCTACTCTGCTCTGATTGGTCAGATGGCCCAGTCTGTTGTGATTGGTCTACTCTGCTCTGATTGGTCAGATGGCCCAGTCTGTTGAGATTGGTCTACTCTGCTCTGATTGGTCAGATGGCCCAGTCTGTTGAGATTGGTCTACTCTGCTCTGATTGGTCAGATGGCCCAGTCTGTTGAGATTGGTCTACTCTGCTCTGATTGGTCAGATGGCCCAGTCTGTTGAGATTGATCTACTCTGCTCTGATTGGTCAGATGACTCAGTCTGTTGAGATTGATCTACTCTATTCTGATTGGTCAGATGGCCCAGTCTGTTGTGATTGGTCTACTCTGCTCTGATTGGTCAGATAGATGGCCCAGTCTGTTGAGATTGGTCTACTCTGCTCTGATTGGTCAGATGGCACAGTCTGTTGAGATTGGTCTACTCTGCTCTGATTGGTCAGATGCCCAGTCTGTTGTGATTGGTCTACTCTGCTCTGATTGGTCAGATGCCCAGTCTGTTGTGATTGGTCTACCGCTTACAGCACGTGTCGGAAATCAAACAGCCATTACCATTTCTGAAGTTCAGCTCTGGATCTTCCTCAGCACTTGATACACAGTGATACGAACAGTAACGATGGCGTCGATTTTACCACATGAATCGCACCCTTTGGAAGAGCAGCTAAGTGGATTTGCTTTTGCTGAGCAGAAAACAGCGTCTTCTTGTGTCGACAACACAAACCAAACTCTTCCAGTCTCAGCTACAAGTGTTTGAGGGCAGGGCAAAGAACATTGCATTCACAAACAGCTATATTACACACTGTATTAAAGGTAATATCCGAAAAAGCATAATAGGGGCACCTTAACTTAGCAAACACAGCTAATGCAAATCATCTCACAAATGGTAAAATATACAGAAAAACAGCAGACAAAAAAACAAAAAAACAAACAAAAAAAAAACAATAAAAAGACGGTCAAACACCAGTGAAAAATCTTGTTTGAGAGTAAATTGCTCCTCAGTTTCAGGACTACACACACACACACACACACACAGACACACAAAAATATAGTAAATGTTGAAATTAATATTAACTAAGACTAATAAATGCTGAAGAAGTAACTAATAGTTAACGGTAACTAATGTTAACTAACAAATCTTATTGTAAAGTGTTACCAAGTTTTTGTGTCACTGTGAGCTGTGTGAGTATTTTACAGTATTTTATCTCATAAAGCTTCTGATATGCGTAGCACCTTACGTGTGCAGTGTGAATGCCACAAACCGTTAATAAGCGTGCCGAAATAAATACACACCGCTTACGCACAATGTGTGAAATGGCCTCAATGTGAGAAAATAGTAAAAACAGAAAGACATCTAAAGGTTACTTTCAGAGACAAAGTCAATGCAATGAGTTGTGCAATTCTGTTGGGAATATTCGACCCCTTATGTAATGCTGGAGGCGAGGTATAAGCAACAATGGTCAGATCTGTATTAACTAGAACTAGGCATTCGACTGGATTGACTTTATTTCCTGCAGAGAGTAAAGGATGACATCTTTCACACTAGTCACAGTGATTTCCTTTTCCTGTCTTAATGGACAATAGGAAAATAATTGCAGAGGAACTTTTTCAGATTACCCACTAGTGCAGAACTAACAAATTCAAACTACAATCAATGAAGTTAGTTTGCATTTCAATTAAAACTTACCCCATTATCTTATGCTTCTGTTCTTGAAGCCGATTAATTGAATTTCAAATAAATATTTGTAGATACATAATGTGTAATGCAATGTATGCACCAATAAAGCAGTATTTAAAATTGTAAAAGACTTGAACATGAACAAATTTGAGTAATGACACAACTGAATCACTGAATCATGAATCTTCATTGTTTTGATTCACTGAAATGGACAGTTCGAACTGATTCATGGGAATGAAACAAACTTAGCAACTGTAACACCTTTTTTTTTTGTCCTCAAGTTTAAAGTCAAACACAATTTGTGTTTGAACGTCAAAATTAATGACCAAAAAAGCCATTAAAATCATTGTGATATTCATCATGTTTTATTTTATATTGCCAGCAAAATCATTATGAAAATACTGTGAATTTTTTTGCCATCTGTCTCTCCTGATTCAATATTTTCTGGATTTTAAAGAGTACGTTTGGTGAGACTTACAGTTAATCATAATGATAAAATTAGGAAAATGTTTTAATATTTATTGTGCATTCAATGGTTGTAAACATCAATAAAACTTAAGATTTATTTTTTAAGAATGATCTTGAGTTTAGTTATTAACAGTATAAAGGAAACCATTTTCAGTTATGTCAATAATTTGTAATGTATGAGTCTTAAGCAGACAGCATGTGGACAGCCACACATTATTTCCATCGTGGAAAATCTCATCTGCTCTCTCACCTGCTCACACACAGTCAGATGCTCATTTCTCAAAACATTTGAAGTGACAGAAACAACATGTGAACAGGATGAACCCACATGACAGATTGATGGATGGACGGATGTCACACACTCAGATCTGTTCAAACATACACAGGTGTCAATGCACACAACTTCTGCAATTCTGCTGAAATACAGAAAGCTTTGCATGGTTTGTGCACCATTCACGTTTCACATTCAGTTAAAAGTAATGCATTACAATATTACGTAAGAAAAAATGCAAAAAGTTCAACACTCTTCCTTCAGCAATGTGCTGTTTATCTAAAGTAATTTGTGCTAATTCGTATGGATGAATTGGATCATAGAAGTTCAGCAGCAAAGACATTGGTTAATAAAGTGAGATTAAATACATAAAGTATATTTGTGTTATTTTACATATTTAATTATTGCAGGTTTGCGTAATAGCTGCTGAGTTTGCATTTCACAATTTTATTCATTTTAAGGAATACTGAATCTGTTGTAATGTTGTAACTTGTAATGTTACCCTCAACACTGGTTTGATTACATTGCTTTAACAGTATAGAGTGTTTAATAGTCAAAATGAATGACAATTATGTTTTCGCACAAAACTTGTATTGCAAATCTCAACAGCTTGATTGCTTGTATCATCACAAAATGTAAACTATATAATCACTCAGTTCAAATCTCCTAAATGCATAAATACATGAAGGTATTAAAATATTATTAACATAAACATTATGGTTTTCTGTAAAGCTGCTTTGAGACAATGTGTATTGTAAAAACAAATAAATTTGACTTGATTTGACTTAACACCCCCGAGCAGTTACTTTCTAGACACCTATAGCTCTACTTCAATGGTCAAAGACTGAATTCTCCAAAAACACTGTCAACAATATGTTTCAATAACATATTTAAAAAAAACGGACAGCAATTGTATGAAAATCTTTTCCCTTTTACAGTATGAAACATTTAACATCAAACTTTTAGAAATTTAGGCTCACTCCATCTCACAGAATTCCCTCACATCACACCTTAAATATGTTACGCATCAAATAATTTTGCCATAAGACTTAACGTAGGTGCAAAACAAATGGTTTTGGAATGTAATTGCATCGGACAGTGTTATTTCTATAATCTTACTGTGAAAATGGGCAAAGATACTTAGCATGGAAAAAAGAGAATTGTTGTAAAAACAAATGGCTATATACTGTGGCTCAGCATGAAGGAGACATGTTCAGTGCTTTTGAACACTTTTCCTGTGGCATGCTTGCCATGATAATAGCAGATTGTCTGAGAAAATATTTTCGCGCAAATAATGCACAATAAGGCCTACCTGTTTCCATTAAAAATTTGGCCTGTGGAAAAGATTGAAAAAAACTTTTTGATTTATTTATTCAAAAACAATGCGAGGATTGGCTACTAAATGATTTTTAGCAATTTAATGTGACGGCACATCCATATCTCATGTTTTCCTAATGTCTTGTACCGTTAAGCATGGTATTATGTGGATGAATATGCATATGCAAATGATATGCAGATGAGGATATGCATAGTAAAACTAGGTGTTATAAGCTCCATATATGGTTATGTCAGGGTGGAGACGCATGTGAACACAATCTTCCGCTGACTGGGATTTATAAAGGAAATTGTGCGCAGGTTCTGGCGTACGCACGGTTTTATAAGTCTGAATATTTGTGACGCATGCCATTTTTGGCTTTCGGGCACACATACACTTTTAGTAAGGATCCTACCCCCAGTTTTATAAATGAGACCCCTGGACCATGGCATGGTGGGTTTAGGTCATGGCTCATGGAGCATGGGCAGACCTGGCAGGTTGAACACCTCCAGGGAGACACTGGCAGTGCAGGAAGCCAGGGAGGTGCAGGTAGTTAAGAAAGCAAGGAGGGATTGGCCTCCATGACCTTAGCAAGGTACCTATAAACGTCATTTTCTCAAAACTACAAACTTTTACATACATGCTGCTCACACAATATTGTAGCAGAGTTTGTGCTGAATACAGTGTAATCAGACTTTAGCCATGAAAGTGTTACAAGTAACAGAATTAAGCACAAATGTCAGAGCATGTCAGAACACCTCCAGGGTCCAGAAAACACCTCAGACCTTTAAGATGTCTCTAAAATCTCTAAAAATGTCCCTGAGGGCAATCTCATTAAAGTCCACTTGGTGACACAGTTCACAAAAGTCTGCCACATAATCCTCAATGGCCCAGTTGTCTTGTGGAATATGAAGGAGATGAACTGCTGGGTTCATGGTTAAGGGTCTAGTATTCTGTAAAGTAGTCCACTAAAGGTGAGCTCGATAGAACCAAAGTGCATTTATTAACTTTCAGCGTGAACGGATACAAAGACTTGACTTGACTTGACAACAGGGACAATACTAGACCAGGTAACAGGGACAATACTAGAGTAACAGGGACAATACTAGACCAGGTAACATGGCAAACATGAGGGCTTAAATACACAAGGACTAGTGACTAAACAAGACACACCTGTGAACATAATCAAGACAATTGACAGTATCACATGACAGGAGCTGACAAAACCAGGAACATGACAATGGAAAAACTTAAAAATAAAGGACATAAAACATGAACATGAAACAAAACTCAAAACTAGACATGACAGAAGAATGGGTCATATTGTAGATTCGGACATTATGTGAACAGTCTGATGTTGTTTACACAGTATACATTTCAAAATACATTTCATTTGCATGCCTGATATGGAATTGAAAATGGGCTTGAAAATGAGAATTTGAATGGTACTTCAATGCAAAGCTGTTCAATATGTCAAAGACACCTAATTTAGTTGAAAGGAGATTTTTTTCCTGGCAGTCATACTAGCAGTTATAGAGACCGTGCTTGTTGGGAACGACAACGTGCTTGTTAAATTCAACATCAGCTTCTTGTGAGTAGACATTTTCTATACAAAAAATGTATTACCTTTTTTAAACTTGCTTTGAAACTTTTTTTCTTTACTTAACTAATTCATATTTTGTACTTCAACATAGTTATTTTTCTTTTTTTAACAGATAAAAGAAAAACTAAACAAAAATGGACATGTTGGAGATGACAAACATCTCAACATTTAGGGCATCGCTTTTGCCTGTGAACTCCACCATTTTTAATGTTTTACACTCCTACTTTATCACAACCTCATTTGGCCTCAACCTGGTTTTTGCTTTTCCAACAAACTGTTACATCCTGTGGCTGAGTGTGAAGGAGATGATTCAAGGACAGTCCACTAAAATCTTCATGTTCAACGAGGCACTCGCTGAAATCATCTTCTGTTTTGTTCTTTTTTTTGTTATACCAGAATATTTCTTTAACTGCATTGATTGTAGGTTAGCAGTGGTCTTTTTAGGACTGGTGCTGTTGGTCGGTCGTCCTTTGTTTTTGAGCTTCATCTGTGTGGAGCGTTACATAGGCGTTCTCCATCCTCTGCTCTTCCTGAAGCTCAAACCCATGAAATACAGGATCGCCATATCCGCTGTCGGATGGATTATTATTATTACCTCGTGTGTAATCTGTACAACGGGTGTGATTAAACTTTACAACTTACTTCTACCACAATTACTCTTCTTTTTCTTTGTAAAACTGTACAGCTGCTTAATGGTCCTGAAGGCTCTGCTGCGTCCTGGACCTGGTGATGGCGGCAAGAAGAGGAATGGAGGAAACCTGGACAAAATCAAGGCTTTTCAAAACATTCTGGTCCTGCTGGTCACTTCATCACTAACATATGGTCCTGTCTTTGTTTCTCTTGTTCTTTATCATATTTTAGATTTAGAGAAGTTTCTCTTATCCTGGTCTATTTCCTTGGCCTTTGGGATTATATTAGGGATTATGTATCCTGTCCTCCATCTAAAAAAAATTGGAAAACTGCCCTTTTGTTAAAAACAAAACAAAAACGAGTTGTATTGAAACTTCTTATCCAGCAGAGGACAAAACCATACTTGTATCCTTTCCTTCATTTCCTTCAAATTCATCCAACAAAACAATCTAGGGTTAATATGAGTCTGATTAATTTAAATCTCTTTATATAAAAAAATACACATTAAATCCAATCAAATGTGCACTTGGTCTTGTCATTGTTGCCTGTCTGGTGTAGCTGTGTATCTGAGAGATCTGCTGTAGTAGATTTAAGTAACTAGAAATTGGCCCATTTTGAACACCAGGAATCTTAGGATTTTTTTGGGGTCTTACTGTAGTCCTTTGTACACTTGAAATTGTTTAAAGAGGTCCTATTATGTCCTTTTACGATGTCTTGATTTTGTTTTTGGGCTGTACTAGAATATGCTTTCATGCTCGATTGTAAAAAAAAACAACAACAAAAAAAAAGATTTCCACATATTTTACATTATTACAGCACCTCTCTCCCCAATCTAGATAGAACATGCTATTTAGATCTGGTTTCGATGAAGCGCCTTCTTCCGAAATACGAAATGTGCTGTGATTGGTTAGCTGGCCCAGTGTGTTGTGATTGGCAACGCTTAACGCATGTTCGGGAAATGTCACGTTCCTTACCATTTTCCTAAGGGGTGGTGAACAGTCTTACAAAAGCGAGAGCTTACAAAAGCTACAGTAAACACTATATTAACACTAATGTTGGCTAGAAGGCTAGCGGAGGCAAAGCTTTGCCCTTTGTTTACATCGTAGCAACAACATAAAACTTATAATTGGAACTGTTAAAGGTCCCCTATTATGCCCCTTTTCACAAGATGTAAAATAAGTCTCTGATGTCCCCAGAGTGTGTATGTGAAGTTTTAGCTCAAAATACCCAACAGATCATTTTTTACAGCATGTTTAAATTGTCATTTTTTGGGGCTCAGAAAAACGCGCTGTTTTAGTGTGTGCCCTTTAAATGCAAATAAGCTGCTGCTGCACGGCACAGGGGGCGGAGCTTCACGAGCTCACGCTCAGTCTCTCAGGACAATTTCATCTCACGGAATGATGATAATATCAGAAACTCTCAGTAACGGTGTTCATTTCGACCCGGAGCCGGACAATAATGCCTACAGCAGGGATCGGCAAGTAACTTTGGCCACGGGCCAATATTTTTTTTAGCCAGTAGATGGCGGGCCAGCTACACAAAGTAGGCCTATGGATACAAATTAAATACTCTTATATAGGCCTATAATAGCGGAATATGATGGGTCCGTCACCGTCCGTGGATCATTCGTTCAATCGTTTTTTCAAATTAAAACCAAAAATAAAAAGATGAAAAACGACTTGTTTTTCCATTAGGCTATTTATTTCCTGAACTAAAATGAAAAAAAAACAAATAACGACGGGTTTTCTGATTTTGTGCTCAGATCAAAAATAAAAAAAAATTATTACTGGATTAGACAAATTTTAATTTTGATTTTTCATTTTTAATTTAACACCTTAGGCATATATCAAGGAAATAATTTTAAACAGATCAAGTAGCTACTATTGTGGTAACAGATTACAGACATTTTAATAAAGGTGTGAATAGCAATCATGCCTCATTCGCTTACAGTCCGACTTTTGAACTTTATTCCTTTTTTTTATTATTAGTTATAACTAGATGCGTATAACTAGATGCGGCAGGCGCGAATTTGACGCGCTATTCGCGTCCGGTGTGAACGCACAGTTATACTTTCAAATGTAATCCCGCGCCGCATCATTCCCTATGGGCGTTTCACACAGTATGCGGTGGTGAAATCGCCGCGCGACTACGGCTTTTCTCAAGTAGTGGAAGAGTTTTGTGCAGCATTTAGCCTAGGACTTCCAAAATAATCCGGCGGGCCAGAAAATATTGCTGGCGGGCCAGTTTTGGCCCGCGGGTCGCCAGTTGCCGTTCCCTGGCCTACAGAGTCAGAGTGCTGTAGAGATGGAACAGGTATAGTTTAGTAGTTTAATTATGGTTATAACGTATTTGTCATTTGCTTGTATATATCCATTATTAATAGCCTACAAGTCTGCTGTTTCGGACCAGGTCCGAATGATGATCAAACATATACTGATGAGTTTAATAAAGTTTATTGTACATAACACAAAAGATGAAGCGTCAGTTTTACTTCAGAAAATCACAGTAAGAACTGAGTAAACACAGTAAGTTATAAGAAGTGCGCAAGTACATAAACGAATTTCAGTAGAGTTGAGGGAGCATTTTCTTTAAAAACAAAATAATTCCACCTTGTCTTCAGCGGCTGCCTCAGAATTCAGGAGTAAATAGAGAGAGCTATGTGGATTAATACATCCAGCCACACAACACCTACAACGCTTGGGAGACATTCTCGTCAGTGCAGCAGCTGTGAACTCGATCAGGGCGGGGCTATGTTGAAACGGCAGTGTCTGTCAACACTCGTGGGCGGGGCCTGTGCTTAGTGACGTCACTAAAACAGCATTCTGAAAACAGGTCGTTGGGAGACACTGCTGATGATTTATGGGGATTAATAAAAAAGGAGTGAGTGGATTTTTATCACTATTGGGTGGTTGTGTACACACACTGCCAACACACATTTATGTCCAAACAACATGCAAAAGTGAATTTTGCATAATAGGGGACATTTAATAGAAAACGCATCTACAAATAATAAGACATACTTGCAAAGTTGTATTCCACCAACGACAGATTATCCTGACAAGGTAGGAACTGCTCCATTTCAGGAGACACTTTTGTGCGTAGCCAGCATTGCACTACGGGTTCTGGAAGCTGTTCTTCGTAAAATGTGCAGCACACAGATAAACGTTGGGATTATAATTTTTAGGAACGGTGTTTAAAATAAGATCTGATCTGAGGGGCCATCACGTGCTTGTCCGCACGGACAACACATCGGTGGTCTCTTACATCGTCCATTAGGGGGGTCTGAGGTTACGTCATTATGCAAACTGTCACCAGATCCTCCTGTGGGCCCAAGGGAATTTGCTCTCTCTAAAGGCAATATACATCCCAGGGTTTTTAAATCCAGGGCGCAGACATCCTGTCAAGGCAGTGGCTGAGGCCTGGGGAATGTAGACTCCACCCCGAGGTGGTGGAGCTCCTATGAAAAACTTTCAAGCGGAAGCAGACCTGCAAACCTGTCGGCAGCATTTGAAACAAACTACTATCTTTGTAGACCTTCTACATACACGGCAGGTGTCAAACTAGAATCTGCTAAACTAAAACTAAACCTACTAAACTAAAAGAGTTCAAAAGATATGTAAATATTTTATACATTTTATGTAAATATCTTATCGCGTAAATTTTCTTATAAAAAAAAATATATATATGTGGGAGAACTTTAGGACATGCAGCATTCTCTCATCCTATTTTATCGCTGTCGCTCTCGGCATCAACCTGGATCTTGGTCTTCCACCAAAACGGCTATATACTGTGGCTGAGCATGAAGGAGATCCACTTAAATCATGTTCAAAGCAGCACTAGCTGCACATTTTCTTCTGCGCCTCCTACATTTTTCTCAAACCACATCTATTTTTTTTTTTTCTTTTAATGTATTGAATGTGGATTTGGATGGATTCTGATCATCTGTTTATGCATGTTAGTGTCGGTGAACATCATTGTACTTTACAATATACTTTTGCCAGGATTTCTTATATTCTTTATTATTCAGCTTTAATCTATTCGCTTGCTTGATGTAGTGATTACAATTTCAAAACACTGCTTCATGAAGTTTCGAAACCTTTACGAATCTTTTGTTCCGAATCAGTGGTTTGGAGTGTGTATCAAACTGCCAGAGTCACGTGATTTCAGTAAACGAGGCTTCATTACGTCATAACTGTTTCAAAACATTTCAAAACACTTCGAAATTTCAATGGTTCGCCGCTGGGGGCGATTATCTGTCAACCCATGGATCATGAGGAGTCACTGAGAACCAATGAACAAGTGTCTGTTTACCTGATCTCTGATCAGTTTTATACATTTGTATATGTTTTAATTAGACATTAGTATAATTAAAATGGATAATGCTAGTTAATAGTCTCTTATTGGCTGAGCCAATCATATAACAAACAAAACAAACCCTGACAATTAATAAAATAACCTATATACACTTGATAATCTTGAAAATCTTCTCGACACAATACGGCACATTTGCTTCAACTGTTTCAGTTTCACAAAGCCTCGATTTGCCCAAACACTAGCTTGATGATCCTGACAAAGTGCAATATATATTAACTTCCAATATTGATGATCCTGACAAAGTGCAATATGTATTAAAGGAGAAGTTCACTTTTAAAATGAAAATTCTGCCATCATATACTCACCCTCATGTTGTTTCAAAGCTGTAAGAATTTCTTTCTTCTGCTGAACAGAAAGGAAGATATTTAGAAGAATGTCAGTAACCAGACAGTTTTTGGGTCCCATTGACTTCCATAGTAGGAAAAAAATATACTATGGAAGTCAATGGGACCCAAAAACTGTCTGTTTACTGATATTCTTCTAAATATCTTCCTTTCTGTTTAGCAGAAGAAAGAAATTCATACAGCTTTGAAACAACATGAGGGTGAGTATTATATGATGACAGAATTTTCATTTTAAAAGTGAACTTCTCCTTTAACTTCCAATGTGAACAGAAACAAAAGACTTGACTTGACTCGACTCGAGTCGACTCGACTCTGACATTGGTAACAGGGACTCGACTCGACTCTGACATTGGTAACAGGGACTCAACTCGACTCGACTCGTCTCTGACATTGGTAACAGGGACTCGACTCGACTCTGACATTGGTAACAGGGACTTAACTCGACTCTGACATTGGTAACAGGGACTCGACTCGACTCTGACATTGGTAACAGGGACTCAACTCGACTCGACTCGTCTCTGACATTGGTAACAGGGACTCGACTCGACTCTGACATTGGTAACAGGGACTCGACTCGACTCTGACATTGGTAACAGGGACTTAACTCGACTCGACTCGTCTCTGACATTGGTAACAGGGACTCGACTCGACTCGACTCGACTCTGACATTGGTAACAGGGACTCGACTCGACTCTGACATTAGTAACAGGGACAATACTAGACCAGGTAACATGGCAAACATGAGGGCTTAAATACACAAGGACTACTGACTAAACAAGACACACCTGTGAACATAATCAAGACAATTGACAGGATCACATGACAAAGGGGAGCACATGACAAAACCAGGAACATGACAATGTGAAAACTTAAAATAATGGACATAAAACATGAACATGAAACAAAACTCAAAACTAGATATGACAGAAGTATGGGTCATATTGTAGATTTGGACATTATGTGAACTCTGATGTTGTTTACACAGTATACATTTCAAAATACATTTCATTTGCATGCCTGATATGGAATTTTTGGCCTTGGAAATGAGAATTTGAATGGTGCTTCAATGCAAAGCTGTTCAATATGTCAAAGACACCTAATTTAGTCGAAAGGAGATCTTTACAGCTCACATTCAACATGTTTGGCAGTCATACTAGCAGTTATAGAGACCGTGCTTGTTGGGAACGACAACGTGCTTGTTAAATTCAACATCAGCTTCTTGTGAGTAGACATTTTCTATACAAAAATTGTATTACCTTTTTTAAACTTGCTTTGAAACTTTTTTTCTTTACTTAACTAATTAATATTTTGTCCTTCAACATAGTTATTTTTCTTTTTTTAACAGATAAAAGAACATGGACATGACAAACATCTCAACATGTAGGGCATCGCTTTTGCCTGTGAACTCCACCATTTTAAATGTTTTACACTCCTACTTTATCACAACCTCATTTGGCCTCAACCTGGTTTTTGCTTTTCCAACACACTGTTACATCCTGTGGCTGAGTGTGAAGGAGATGATTCAAGGACAGTCGACTAAAATCTTCATCTTCAACGAGGCACTCGCTGAAATCATCTTCAATTTTGCTCCTTTTTTTGCCATACCATTACATTTCTTTGACTGTATTGATTGTAAGTTCCCAGTGGTATTTTTAGGACTGGTGCTGTTGGTCGGTCGTCCATTGTTTTTTAGCTGCATCTGTGTGGATCGTTACATAGGCGTTCTCCATCCTCTGCTCTTCCTGAAGCTCAAACCCATGAAATACAGGATCGCCATATCCGCTGTCGGATGGATTATTATTATTACCTCGTGTGTAATCTGTACAACGGGTGTGATTAAACTTTACAACTTACTTCTACCACAATTACTCTTCTTTTTCTTTGTAAAACTGTACAGCTGCTTAATGGTCCTGAAGGCTCTGCTGCGTCCTGGACCTGGTGATGGCGGCAAGAAGAGGAATGGAGGAAACCTGGACAAAATCAAGGCTTTTCAAAACATTCTGGTCCTGCTGGTCATTTCATCACTAACATATGGTCCTCTCTTTGTTTCTCTTGTTCTTTATCATATTTTAGATTTAGAGAAGTTTCTCTTATCCTGGTCTGCTTCCTTGGCTTTTGTGATTATATTAGGGATTATGTATCCTGTCCTCTATCTCAAAAGAATTGGAAAACTGCCCTTTTGTTAAAAAAAAAAAGAGTTGTATTGAAACTTCTTATCCAGCAGAGGACAAAACCATACTTTTATCCTTTCCTTCATCTAAACTCATCCAACAAAACAACCTAGGGTTAATATGCGTCTGATTATTTTAAATCTACACATTAAAAAATACACATTAAATCCAATCAAATGTCTATTTGGTCTTGTCATTGTTGCCTGTCTGGTGTAGTTGTGTATCTGAGAGATCTGCTGTAGTAGATTTAAGTAACTAGAAATTGGCCCATTTTGAACACCACTGTTGTGTAGCTTAAACATTGGGCAGTAAACATGAGCCGTATACAAATCTTAGGACATTTTTTGGGTCTTACTGTAGTCCTTTGTACACTTGAAATTGTTTAAAGGGGTCCTATTATGTCCTTTTACGATGTCTTGATTTTGTTTTTGGGGTATACTAGAATATGCTTTCATGCTTGATTGTTAAAAAAACAAAAAAAATGTCCACATATTTTACATTATTACAGCACCTCTCTCCCCAGTCTAGTTAGAACATGCCGTTTAGTTCTGGTTTCGATGAAGCGCCTTCAGTGTGTTGTGATTGGCACCGCTTAACGCATGTTCGGGAAATGTCACAATCCTTACCATTTTCCTAAGGGGTGGTGAACAGTCTTACAAAAGTTAGAGTAAACACTATATTAACACTAATGTTGGCTAGAAGGCTAGCGGAGGCAAAGCTTTGCCCTTTGTTTACATCGTATCAACAACATAAAACGTATAATTGGAACTGTTAATAGAAAACGCATCTACAAATAATAAGACAAACTTACAAGTTGTATTCCACCAACGACAGATTATCCTGACAAGGTAGGAACTGCTCCATTTCAGGAGACGCTTTTGTGCGTAGCCAGCATTGCACTACGGGTTCTGGAAGCTGTTCTCCATAAAATGTGCAGCACATAGATAAACGTTGGGATTATAATGTTTAGGAACGGTGTTTAAAATAAGATCTGATCTGAGGGGCCATCACGTGCTTGTCCGCACGGACAACACATCGCTGGTCGCTTACATCAACCATTGGTCTGAGGTCACGTCATTACGTAAACTGTTACCAGATCCTCCTGTGGGCCCAAGGGAATTTGCTCTCTCTAAAGGCAATATACATCCCAGGGTTTTTAAATCCGGGAGCAGACATCCTGTCGAGGCAGGGGCTGAGGCCCGGGGAATGTAGACTCCACCCCGAGGTGGTGGAGCTCCTATGAAAAACTTTGGTCGAGCGGAAGCAGACCTGTTCGCATCTTAAGAGACGACACACTGTCCACTGTGGTTCTCACTCAGTCAGCCAGCTCCTCTGGGGCTGGACACTATTATGCAGACATGGCTGAGGTCACGTCTGTACGCATTTCCCCCAATCTCTCTGCTCCCAGGAGTTCTGGAGAGAGTTCACCGGGACGGGATCCGTCTTCTGTTAATAGCCCCGTTTTGGCAGGCCCGAATACGGTTCTCGGACCTAGAGTCTCTCCTCAAGCCGTCAAGCAGAAACTCTAGGCCCGAGAACCGTACTCCTCTGGAGATTCCGCTCGGGAGGGACTTTTTCTCTCAGGCGAGTGGGTTGATCCTTCACCCCTGCCCAGAATTGTGGAAACTTTGGGCTTGGCCTCTGAGTGGGCCCAGCTCATAAGTTCAGGTCTCTCAACTGAGGTTGTTGAGACCATCCTACACTACAGAGCTCCATCCATGAGGAAACTCTACACCTTGAAGTGGATATTGTTCACTTCCTTGTGCGGAGAGAACCAGCTGGACCCAGTTATCTGCCCTGTGGTTGCAGAGCTGCGTTCCTCCGCAGGTCTATCCCCCTCCACACTAAAGGTGTACATGGTGGCCTTAGCTGCTTACCAAGTCCCTTTAAGTGGTGTATCCTTGGGGAGACACCCTCTAGTAACGTTTCCTTCGTGGCTCTGTGAGGCATCAGACTAAGAGACTATGGCTGCTTTAAATACATTATCCAGTCCCTCCAGGATTTCGCGATTTTTTTGTGTGATTTTTGCGATCAAAATGACTGATTTTGTGGTGGTAATTTCCAGAAATTTGCGAAAAAATTTGCGATTTTTATATTTTATAATTAGGACATCACATTTACAATAATAGTATTATGTCAGATGCACAATAGTCATACATGACACAAATCACAAACAAAATGCATAAAACTTGTTTATTTTGGTCTAATCAAATTCTCATCAAATGAAAAACTTTTGAAACAACCTATGGGCAATTTTTTTTACCTGACCTATGTAAATATTAACAGCAGGTGTAGTAATCAGGCATGTGATTGGCGAAGGACAAAAAAGCAGGAAAATATACTGAAATTCAATCAGGCAATCATACATTTCACAATTTTATATTTATATATGAATGTCAAGAATTCAGAAGTGTGTATATTTATATAGCCTACACTACACTACACAGAAATAACATACAATTAAATTATGCTTATTTTAAATGTATTGTGCAGACTAGGTATACAAAAATATAGGCTTTTAATAATCTTTCAGTGCGCAAAACCATGAAAATATTAAACGCTTCAAAACAGAGCGCACAAAGCGCGTATGCGCATCGGGGGCGCAGAATGATGTGCTCAAAGCAACATGGAGTCACAGTGTGCAGCGCTGCACAAGTGCGCATTTATAAGTTCACGGCACAAAGCGAAGAAATGTCGAGCGCACAAATCCTAGTGTCTATCTGTCCAACAGTTTATTGATAATTTGTTTCTTCACAGTTTTAAATTCCAGTTATTGTGCGTGTGATACCGAGTCCTTGTGATGTGTGTGATCTAACAGGCACACGGTAGCGCGAGTCGTTTAAAAACAGCAACAAACTCCAACAAAATAAAGTCATTTTATGCAAATACACAGCCTTTTCTCTACAGATCAAGCATTATAATGTGAATATCATATTGGAGAGAGTTTTACCGTGCATGTATGCTGCCCCAGATAGCAACGTGACATTGATTAAATGTTGAAATTCCATCAGAATCATCATTTTGGTTGAGGTTGAAAATACAATGCTAAATAATATTGGATCAATGTTGAAAAATCAATGCTAAAATAATATTGGAACAATGTTGAAAATTCAATGTTAAAATAATATTGAATCAATGTTGATAATTCAATGTTTTTCGGTGTTGAAAAGACAAACATTGAATCAATGTTGATAATTCAATGTTTTTCAGTGTTGAAAAGACAAACATTGAATCAATGTTGATTTTTGGTCAGCTTAAATTTCTCCACTGGTTGCCTAGACAATCCTAACTTTGGTTGCCAACCGCCAATCAGATCGAAGCGTGGATAACAGTCAACAGAATTCAAACGCAGCTAACAGATTTCAAGCGCGAAACAGACAGACGAAGCATTCAGGCAACGACAGAGTGATTTTTAGAGGTAAGTTAATCTTAAATCTCTAATCTTTCATTTCTCATTTTTATGCATCTATATTTCTTACAACTTATTTGCTTTTCCTGGGTGAGTCGGAATGAACTGCTGTGTTAAATTTATTAATAACATGAACAAACCAACGGCCGGGATTTTCCCATATTGAATTTCAATTTGTCTTTTACCAAACGTCATCGTGGGTAAAACTAACAGTGGGTAAATTGTTCATTTTCATTCTTGTGAGAACTAACCCTTAAGTCAAAAAAGGCGCAAAGAAGCGTGAGTTCATAACGTTAACTTAGTTGGGCACGCAAATGGGAGACGACGGGCACGACAGCTAATATAATTTGTGTATTCCAATAATAGCTAGCTATTTATTTATTTTTATCCATGATGATATAGCGTTTCCAGAACTTCCAAAAATGGGTAAAAAATATAGAAATAACAGCTGTAATAGGGTCTATACTCAAATTCATTAAATAGTTAAATAAATTCAAATGATTTTGAATTCAGGGTATTTTTCAAAATTTCAAGTTTCACTTAATTTTGTAGTACATTTGTCATTTATAATTAGTCATATTTCCAAATATTTTCTAATTGTGTTTTGTTTTGTTTAGATGCCTTACAACAGCAGGCGGCAGAGGAAAAAGGAGGCCTCAGAGCCTCAGAGTTTATTTTTTTCTGTTTCGGTACAAAGATGGCTCCGTTACGCCCCTGAACGGCTTGGGGGTATTGCTCGTGGTGGAAACCCCTGAGTTCATTAGAATTACGGTACGGTATTTTACCCAAGTAACGTTAGAGGTAAGTGTGCCTATTAGAGCAGCCCCTTCTCTGCCTACGTTTTAATTGTTTTAAAACCTACCCATTTTATTTAGTATATTGATTATTTTCTTTGGTTGGTGTTATTAATTTATATCTGAGTTCTGATTTCTGTTCTAGTTCTTTTTTTATGGTTACTCAGCTATGTTGCTCTTATTTTTGTTTTATTTTATAATGCATGTTATATCTTTTTTTTATAGAATGCATGCTATATTGTTTAATGTTGTTCTTCTGTAAAGTACTTTGGTCTGTTCTAAATGTGATACATAAATAAAATTGAACTTGAAATATTTATCAGAGTAATGTTTCATTCTTTCTTACCGTAGTAACTTACTGCACTGTTTTTGTCTTTGTCACCACAAAATGCATTTTACAAATGAAATTTCATGTTCAGTTTTGGGGGCATAAATAAATACATTTGCTTGTAAACTGAAGGATGTAGTTTACTTTGAATGACATTTTGATTAAAAAACATATTTAATTGCAACCCAACTGTTACTCCATAACACCTACATGGTTTCTGTCTGAAAGGAGTCATTTAAAAATGCACAGTACAAGCATGATAAACTAGCATAGAATCTTGCTGTACATGAAGTAAGATTGATTTTATGTTGATTCAATGTTAAATAAGTGATTTAATTATGGTTGAAATAATATTGATTTTATGACCATATTGATTGATTTTTCATCGTTGATATAACATTATTTCAGGGTGCAAACCTGATGAAAAATCAATGTTAAATTTCAACATTGATTCAATGATCTTTTGGTTAATGCATTAACATTGATTCAATGTAGATTCAATGTTGGTCTGCTATCTGGGGCTGTAACCGGACGAGGCGCGCGCGCTGTTTGAATACTGAATGGAGAATGTTTGACAGCCGCAAAGGAGGGAAAACGAGTTTTCGTAAACTTTAATGATGTAAATAGACTTCTGTCCCTCACATTAAGCTATGAAATAGGCTTCAGATGAATTTGTCACCCAAAAAAAAAAGCGGGAGGCGCCGAAAAGCGCGCTGTTTGCATCCCTGTACTTGGAAAGGAAGGAAAAATGCATCTCTTTGCCATCTGTAACCATGGTGACGTGCCGCCCGGTGTGGCCCTGTTGCACGGGGACGGCGATTGCGGTTTAAATGCGTTTTACATTACAGGCTTCAGTAAATCGAGGAAAAGGAGTTTCCGCTTTCCCCGCAACATCTGTATCCACGTAAAAATGCATTGAAACTTTAATTAAACTAGAGATATTTCAATTGGGTGATTATAATTTAATGTTTTGTGAGGTATTTTTCATTTTTGTGATTATTTTGCGGTTAAATTAGGAATTATGCAGGATCGCAAAAAAATGCGACAATTTGTTGATTTTGCGTTGTATTCAGCGATCGCGGAATCGCGAAAAACTGGAGGGACTGATTATCGTCAGGAGTTTCCCTCCAATATGTTTGTGATGTGGCGGTGTAACGGTCACCAGCTGGAGTGCCCTTGAGAGCCACCAGAGGGCACTCCACATAAGACTATTATCACTCACAAACTACATTTCCCAATACTCACTGCCCGGACTCATCATCACTTATCACTGATCACATTCACCTGTACCTCATTCACTGATTGCATTCACCTGTGTCTCATCCTGTTAGTCTCAGTCTATTTATACCATGTTCATTCATTCACTCACCGCGAAGTCTTGTTTAAGTGTTACACTGCATTACTGAGCATTCTCCTGGTTTTCTTGTCTCTTGGTTTTGGTTATCTTGCCCTGTTTCCTGGATTACTCTCTTGTATCTGGTCCCTGCCTGTTTTGTTTGTTTCTTTGTTGGTTTGTTTGGACTGCCTACCTGTGTTTTGACCTTTTGCCTGTACACTGGATTACGCCTCTGGATTACCCACAATAAAGCTGCGTTTGGATCTTAACCCTCGTGTCTCGGAGCAGTTTCGTAACAAGCGGGATGTTGCCTAGCCGCACACATCAATGAGGTTTTATGACCTTGATCTCGGCTCCACTCCAGGGGTGCAGGTGATTTTGTCTTAGAGATTTCACACAGACAGGCACTCGTTACTATGGCATTGTGGGTATAGTGTTCCCACCGCGTCTCGACACAACTCGAGTTCCCTTGAAAGAGAAACGTCTCAGGTAAAAAGTTTACTTTTTTACTTTTAAAAGTAAATCTTTTTAAAAAAAGATTTTACATTTTCCCTTTTTAAAAATCTAAATTTACAAGAATTATTTTTTAGTTTTCAAATAATTAACGCAAGTTACTTTGTTTTTTCTACAAATTTATTGACCGCTCTCCTGTCCGCATGTTGAGAGAAATCGTGAGTAGGTTCAGAGGCGTTGTGTGTGAACGTCTCAGGTTACGTATGTAACCCTGCTTCCCTGAAGAGGGAACGAGACGCTGCGTCGAGGTGCGGTGGGAACGTGATTTCAGTAAACGAGGCTTCATTACGTCATAACTGTTTCAAAATGTTTCAAAACACTTCGAAATTTCAATGGTTCGCCGCTGGGGGCGATTATCTCTGTCAACCCATGGATCATGAGGAGTCACTGAGAACCAATGAACAGATGTCTGTTTACCTGATCTCTGATCAGTTTTATACATTTGTAGACGTTTTAATTAGACATTAGTATAATTAAAATGGATAATGGTAGTTAATAGTCTCGTATTGGTCTGTTTAGCTGAGCCAATCACATAACAAACAAAACAAACCCTGACAATTAATAAAATAACCTATATATACTTGATAATCTTGAAAATCTTCTCGACACAATACGGCACATTTGCTTCAACTGTTTCAGTTTCACAAAACCTCGATTTGCCCATCACTAGCTTGATGATCCTGACAAAGTGCAATCTGTATCAACTTCCAATGTGAACAGAAACAAAATAAACAACATACTTGACTTGACTTAACATGAAACTCACAGACAATGGTAACAGTGACTTGACTTGACTTGACTTGACTTGACTTGACTTGACTTGACTTGACTTTGGTAACAGGGACAATACTAGACCAGGTAACATGGAAAACATGAGGGCTTAAATACACAAGGACTAGTGACTAAACAAGACACACCTGTGAACATAATCAAGACAATTGACAGGATCACATGACAAAACCAGGAACATGACAATGGGAAAACTTAAAAATAAAGGACATAAAACATGAACATGAAACAAAGCTCAAAACTAGACATGACAGAAGTATGGGTCATATTGTAGATTCGGACATTATGTGAACAGTTTGATGTTGTTTACACAGTATAGATTTCAAAATACATTTCATTTGCATGCCTGATATGGGATTTTTGGCCTTGAAAATGAGAATTTGAATGTTGCTTCAATGCAAAGCTGCTCAATATGTCAAAGACACCTCATTTAGTCGAAAGGAGATCTTTACAGTTCACATTCAACACGTTCGACAGTCATACTAGCAGTTATAGAGACCGTGCTTGTTGGGAACGACTGAAAATAAATTCAACATCAGCTTGTTGTGAGTAGACATATTTTATACAAAATAAATTGTAATGAAATG
The DNA here is from genome assembly GCA_022829025.1 of Squalius cephalus. NCBI lineage: Eukaryota > Metazoa > Chordata > Actinopteri > Cypriniformes > Leuciscidae > Squalius > Squalius cephalus. Next base: position 28,417,887 of record CM040812.1, read on the forward strand.
AAATTGTAATTCATATTTTGTCCTTCAACATAGTTATTTTTCTTTTTTTAACAGATAAAAGAAAAACTAAACAAAAATGGACATGTTGGAGATGACAAACATCTCAACATGTAGGGCATCGCTTTTGCCTGTGAACTCCACCATTTTTAATGTTTTACACTCCTACTTTATCACAACCTCATTTGGCCTCAACCTGGCTCTTGCTTTTCCAACAAACTGTTACATCCTGTGGCTGAGCGTGAAGGAGATGATTCAACGACAGTCGACTAAAATCTTCATGTTCAACGAAGCACTCGCTGAAATCATCTTCTGTTTTGTTCTTTTTTTGGTTATACCAGAATATTTCTTTAACTGCATTGATTGTAGGTTAGCAGTGGTCTTTTTAGGACTGGTGCTGTTGGTCGGTCGTCCTTTGTTTTTGAGCTTCATCTGTGTGGAGCGTTACATAGGCGTTCTCCATCCTCTGCTCTTCCTGAAGCTCAAACCCATGAAATACAGGATCGCAATATCCGCTGTCGGATGGATTATTATTATAACCTCGAGTGTAATCTGTACAACGGGTGTGATTAAACTTTACAACTTACTTCTACCACAATTACTCTTCTTTTTCTTTGTAAAACTGTACAGCTGCTTAATGGTCCTGAAGGCTCTGCTGCGTCCTGGACCTGGTGATGGCGGCAAGAAGAGGAATGGAGGAAACCTGGACAAAATCAAGGCTTTTCAAAACATTCTGGTCCTGCTGGTCACTTCATCACTAACATATGGTCCTGTCTTTGTTTCTCTTGTTCTTTATCATATTTTAGATTTAGAGAAGTTTCTCTTATCCTGGTCTATTTCCTTGGCTTTCGGGATTATGTTAGGGATTATGTATCCTGTCCTCCATCTCAAAAGAATCGGAAAACTGCCATTTTGTTAACATTGAAAAAAGAGTTGTATTGAAACTTCTTGTCCAGCAGAGGACAAAACCATACTTTTATCCTTTCCTTCATCTAAACTCATTCAACAAAACAACCTTGGGTTAATATGCTTCTGACTATTTTAAATCTCTTTATATAAAAAATACACATTAAATCCAATCAAATGTGCACTTGGTCAAGTCATTGTTGCCTGTCTGGTGTAGTTGTGTATCTGAGAGATCTGCTGCTCTAATTTGAATTGCAAAAGTAACTAGAAATTGGCCCTTTTTGAACACCACTGTAGTGTAGCTAAAACACTGGGCAGTAAACATGAGCCGTATACAAATCTTAGGACATTTTTGGGTCTTACTGTAGTCCTTTGAAATTGTTTAAAGGGGTCCTATTATGCCCTTTTACAATGTCTTGATTTTGTTTTTGTGGTGTACTAGAATATGCTTTCATGCTTGATTAAAAATGTATTAATAAAATCCACATATTTTACATTATTACAGCACCTCTCTACCCAGTCTAGTTAGAAAACGCTGTTTAGTTCTGGTTTCGATGAAGTGCCTTCTTCCGAAATACGAAATGTGTTGTGATTGGCAACGCTTAACGCATGTTCGGGAAATGTCACGATCCTTACCATTTTCCTAAGGGGTGGTGAACAGTCTTACAAAAGCGAGAGCTTACAAAAGCTACAAATAATAAGACATAGGCTACTTACAAGTTGTGATCCACCTACAACAGATTATCCTGACTAGGTGGGAACTGCTCCATTTCAGGAGACGCTTTTTTTTTCAGCTTTATGAAGGTCAAACAAATTCGTTTTGGTAACGGGAAGGAAAAACAGCGTCTCTCCAACATAGCGACAACACCGTCTTCTGTAATGCAGCTCAACCAGACCTCATCCTATTTTTTGCATATTCCGTGGGCAGATATTATTTAAATGAGTAACATTGTGACTTCATAAGATCCTAAGAAAACAAGTTTCTAGACGGCAAAGGAGCCGTTCTTTGTAGTCCTTTGAAAGTGAATTCTGTTAAATAAAACATCTCTCTTTGGAGTGGATTTTGAGCTTTGTGACCTTGCAGATCTTTTTTATGCTCAAACAGCAACATTACACACTAACTAAAGTTGAAAAAGTGAAAACGCACAATAGGACCCCTTTAAACAAGATAAATGATGTATGCTTAAAGGGTTAGTTCACCCAAAAATGAAAATATTATTTACTCACCCTCAAGTCATCCTTGGTGTACAGTATATGACATTCTTCTTTCAGACGAATACAATTGGAGTTATATTAAAAAATGTCCTTGCTCTTCCAAGCTTTATAAAGCTTCCGGCCGTCTGCCAGAAGCTAGTTATTTTAGTCGATAAAGTTTAAAATATGAATATTTTTCTTACACAATCACATCACTTCACTTCACTTCAGAACGCCTTTATTAACCCCTGCACAAAAGGGTTAGATTAAAATATTTAATTGACAGGCCTAATATATATATACAGTATATACAGTCATGTGAAAAATAAATGACACCCCATTGAATTCTGTGGTTTTATATATCAGGACATAATAAAAAAATCATCTGGTCCTTGAAAGGTCCTAAAATTAGGTAAATACAACCTTAGTTGAACAACAACACATGACATATCACACAGTGTCATTATTTATTTAACAAAAACTAGGCCAAAATGGAAAAGCCATGGGTAACAATCTAAGTAAACCCTTACTGCTTCCATGGGAGTTAAGAGGGTAAGTAGCAGTCAGGCGCTGCTAATCAAATGTCTTTGATTAATTGATCCTCAGCAAGTGAGTGCTGGTCTGGAGCATTCAGGTGTGTGTTAACACAAGGCCAAGGAGGGAAGGCATCAGCAATGATCTTAGAGAAGCAATTGTTGCTGCCATCAATCTGAGAAGGGTTATACAGCCATTTCCAAACCATCTGAAGTCCATTATTCTACAGTAATGAAGATTATTCACAAGTGGAAAATATTTAAAACAGTTGCCAATCGTTCCAGGAGTGGACATCCCAGCAAATTCACTCCAAGGTCAGAGTATGCAATGCTCAGAGGAATCGCAAAACACCCAAGAGCTACACCTCAGACTCTACAGGCCTCAGTTAACATGTTAAATGTTAATGTTCATGGCAGTGCAATTATAAAAAGACTGGACAAGTATGGCATGTTTGAAAGGGTTGCCAGGAGAAAGCTTCTTCTCTCTAAAAAGAAAATGGCAGCATGGCCTAGGCTTGCAAAGTTGCATCTGAACAAACCTCAAGACTTCTGGAACAATGCCCTTTGGAAAGACGAGACCAAAGTGGAGATGTTTGGCCATAACGCACAGTGCCGAGTTAGCCAAAAACGAAACACAGCATATTAGCACAAACACCTCATACCAACTGTCCATTACGCTGATGGAGGGGTGATGATTTTGGGCTTGTTTTGCAGCCACAGGACCAGGGCACCTTGCAGTCACTGAGTCGACCATGAACTCTTCTGTAAAATTGGCTCTACAAGCAACTGAATCATAGGGTGGTGTACTTAGTTTGTCACCCTTGCCTTTTCCATTTTGGCTTTATTTTTCTTAAATAAATAATGACACTGTAATATGTCATTTGTTATTGTTCATCTGAGTTTGAACAGTCTGATGTTGTTTACACAGTATACATTTCAAAATAAATTTCATTTGCATGCCTGATATGGAATTTTTGGCCTTGAAAATGAGAATTTGAATGGTGCTTCAATGCAAAGCTCCTCAATATGTCAAAGACACCTCATTTAGTCAAAAGGAGATCTTTACAGCTCACATTCAACACGTTCGGCAGTCATACTAGCAGTTATAGAGATTGTGCTTGTTGGGAACGACTGAAAATAAATTCAACATCAGCTTGTTGTAAGTAGATATTTTCTATACAAAAATTGTATTACCTTTTTTAAACTTGCTGTGTAACTTTTTTTTTTTTTTACTTAACTAATTCATATTTTGTACTTCAACATAGTTCTTTTTCTTTTTTTAACAGATAAAAGAAAAACTAAACAAAAATGGACATGATGGAGATGACAAACATCTCAACATATAGGGCATCGCTTTTCCCTGTGAACTCCATCATTTTCAATGTTGTAAATTCCTACTTTATCACAACCTCATTTGGCCTCAACCTGGTTTTTGCTTTTCCAACAAACTGTTACATCTTGTGGCTGAGCGTGAAGGAGATGTTTCAAGGACAGTCCACTAAAATCTTCGACTTCAACTGGGCACTCGCTGAAATCATCTTCTGTTTTTCTCTTTTTTTTTATATACCAGAATTTTTCTTTGACTGCATTGATTGTAGGTTAGCAGTGGTCTTTTTTGGACTGGTGCTGTTGGTCGGTCGTCCTTTGTTTTTGAGCTTCATCTGTGTGGAGCGTTACATAGGCGTTCTCCATCCTCTGCTCTTCCTGAAGCTCAAATCCATGAAATACAGGATCACCATATCCGCTGTCGGATGGATTATTATTATTACCTCGTGTGTAATCTGTACAACGGGTGTGATTAAACTTTACAACTTACTTCTACCACAATTACTCTTCTTTTTCTTTGTAAAACTGTACAGCTGCTTAATGGTCCTGAAGGCTCTGCTGCGTCCTGGACCTGGTGATGGCGGCAAGAAGAGGAATGGAGGAAATCTGGACAAAATCAAGGCTTTTCAGATCATTCTGTTCCTGCTGGTCACTTCATCACTAGCATATGTTCCTCTCTTTGTTTCTCTTGTTCTTTATCATATTTTAGATTTTGAGAAGTTTCTCATATCCTGGTCCATTTCCTTGGCCTTTGGGATTATGTTAGGGATTATGTATCCTGTCCTCCATCTCAAAAGAATTGGAAAACTGCCCTTTTGTTAACATTGAAAAAAAGAGTATTATTGAAACTTCTTGTCCAGCAGAGGACAAAGCCATACTTTTATCCTTTCCTTCATTAAAATAAAATCATTCAACAAAACAATCTTGGGTTAATATCCTTCTGACTATTTTAAATCTCTTTATATAAAAAATACACATTAAATCCAATAAAATGTGCACTTGGTCTCGTCATTGTTGCCTGTCTGGTGTAGTTGTGTATCTGAGAGATCTGCTGCTCTAATTTGCATTGCAAAAGTGACTAGAAATTGGCCGTTTTTGAATACCACCGTTGTGTAGCTAAAACACTGGGCAGTAAACATCAAGCGTAGCGTCAGTTCTGGCAGGTTACGTTAGTCAAGCTGACTCTCAGCTGATCTATGTCTACCTATAGGAATATGACACCAATCACTGTATACATATATAAGCTCCTTCAGTATTATCAGTAGCTGTCGCGTTTCTCAGGAGCTCATTACCCTCCTCCATCCCCAGCTCCTCCTCTCGTCAGTCAGGATTTGGCATTCTGATTCCCCTTTGAATCAGAATAAATTCTCGAATTATGTTGTATTTAAAAATCTTAAATGAATGATATCTGCATACATTCATGTTGGTTATGTTCTGTTACCCTAAGGGGGGTTATTGCTGCTCTTATTCATGCTAGGCTGCATGGATGCGCAGGGAGTTCTCGCCCAGAACAGAACCATACCGCCAATCCAAACTGTATGCTAATTGTCAGTCGTATTTGACGATAGTGGTCCTGACAGAAATAAACTTGTCTTCCTCCACAGATTTCTGAATGCTCCATTGGGCCATATACAAATATTAGGACATTTTTTGGGTCTTACTTGTAGACATTTTTACACTTAAATTATCTAAATCTGTTTCTTTCAAGGATTGGGCCAGCCATACATATGGAAAACAACCACAGTAAATTATGACAGCATAAATTCCTCACCCACCAAACTGTAGTCCAGTCTGACCAGCACTGAGAAAATCATTTACAGTGAAAAGTTATATCAGAATAATTTAGACCAATCACACCTTACCAATTACAGACAATGTCTAAACCGATAATCTCTGCCTCTCTCTTGTCAGAAACCCTGTTTTATGTCATTTATCGTTCTGCCACTAATTATTTTTGCTTGCTATATGATAAACCTTACTATTATTATTGCTCATACTTGGGATTTGAATACATGACCCAAGTGCCTTCTGTGTCACAATGAAGATGCTAAAGGTACCCCTAGGTGTCACGGTATCAAAAAACAGGGAACTCCATTGATTTCAATGAGAATTCTTTAGCGTCATACACAGTTGGTCATGGGAATGTTATCGTCATGATGAAATGATATATTAAGTTATAATTTTGCCATCAAGAAATGTTGGGTTGGGATTCAATTTCAATTTCATCAGCCAGCATAATTTTATTTACATTTATTTTATTTACGCTATTTAGACAAGTTTGGACACGTAACCCAACCCCACATCTAAACTGACCCATGTGTATTATATAATATAAAACACAGGATATAACAGGCAGGATATGAAGACAGGCACAATTTTCATTCATTCATTCTTTATTTGACCAGGTTAAAAACTCCTTTACAAGAGTGACCTGGCCAAGAAATGTATTCAAAAAGAACAAATATTCCAAGTGTTCAGAGTCCAAACGTTTGATTTGTGTGAAGAACAGACTCAAAAGAGATCACCGTCTCCATCCGCCGTATGTCCTATGCACACATTTAAAAATTGCCGCCCGAAGAAGTAATCCCAATTACGTTGTCACATCGACGTTACGTCTCCCATTCCCTCCTTCAGGGACGAGGGTTACAAAAGTAGTGTCTCAAAAGTATAAATATTTATAATATGCAAATGCAATGAATTAGATGTGTCTTGATCTGATGCATAAGGCAAACAAATGAAATCAATGGAGTTCCCTGTTCTTCAATACTGTGATGCATAGTAAAAACTATAAAGACATTTTAAAACATAAACCAAAAAAAAAAAAAATGGAAAACAACATTTAAAATTCAGTTTAGCAAAACACATCTGAATTCAAGTGATGTCAAAAAAGTTTACACTATATTTTCCACTTTATGAATTTAGCATGACCAAAGGGAATCTAAGGTGAAACAAAGTTATTCTAAACCTGACAAATAGGATTGTGATAAATAGTTTTTTTCATTTGCATGCATATTGTTTCCCAAGCTTGACAAACAAAATTTGAATGCTGCATCAATGCAAAACTGCCCAAAAGATCCAAGTCATGAATCATAACTATAAAGTATTTTAGCAGCATATGAAACTAATCATATTCAGTGGACCTTCAACCCGTTCAGAGCCAAACTAGCAGTTAGTTACTGTGATTTTGAGTCTTCAGTGGACAACCTAAACACTGAGGAACGACTGAAATCAAGTTGGTGAGGAAACACTCTTAATTTACTTTAAAACTAGAAACTTTGTAATAGTCACTCTTAGAGTCCTAATGGACCTTTATTCCTTCCACCTTCTTCCAAGGGTTTCAAAAACACTATGACCATGTCAGAGGTGACGAATGCTTCGATGTGCTTGCCGTTAATGTACGTAGTAAACTCCAGTGAATGCCACGTTTTACCCTCCCATGTCGTCGCCGTCTCTCTCGCCATCAACCTGTTTCTTGGTTTTCCAGCAAACTGTTACATACTATGGCTGAGCGTGAAGGAGATGATTCAAGGAAAGTCCACTAAAATCTTCATCTTCAACACGGCACTTGTTGAGGTCATCTTCTGCGTCTCCTACGTTTTTCTCATACAGCGTTTTTTCTTTGGCTGTAGTGACTGTGAGTTTGGCTTGCTCTTTCTTGGACTGGTTCTTTGGGTCGGTCGTCCTCTGTTTCAGAGCTGCATCTGTGTGGAGCGTTACATAGGCGTTCTCCATCCCGTGACCTTCCTGAAGTTCAAACCCATGAAATATAGGATCGCCTGTTCGGCCATCGGGTGGATTCTGATCATTGTCTCATGCCTAATATGCACTCTGGAAGTGATTACGCTGTTTAACTTACTTCTGCTTGAATTCATCATTTTTTTCAGTGTAAAACTCTTCTGCTGTTTGATGGTCCTGAAGGCTCTGGTGCGTCCTGGACCCGGTGACGACGTCAAGCAGAGAGATGGAGTACACAAGAATAAATATAAGGCTTTTCGGATCATTCGGATGGTGCTGGTGTGTTCAGTGTTTATGTACGGCCCTAACATCATCTCTCTTGTGCTTTATTATGTCATAGATCATGAGAAGTTTCTTCTTTCCTGGTCCATTTCCTTGAGTTTGGCGGTCATGTTAGGGTTTGGGTATCCTTTCGTCTATCTTAAAAGTGTTGGGAAGCTGCCGTTTTGTTAGCATTTTTCAAAAATGGCTTGATGAAACTTCTATAGCACTTAGGGGAAAACACTTTGAACATTTTGCATTTGCTGTCAACAGCTGTCAAGCTTGGCAAAACAATGTAGGGGAACTTATAATGAACTTTAGGTTGTTCTAAATATACGTGCATGAAAAAGAAAACTGTTTTGAAGTCCTGCTCACAAAAGCGGTCGTGATATAGCTTAGAGATTTCACAGAGCTGTTGTGACTTTGCCTTTATACTTTGCATTGCAAAGGTGACTCTGCCACTATTGTGTAGTTAAACAGAGCACTAAAATCCCATCTGTCCCCTACAGCTCTGACTTACCCTTTACTTCAAAATCTACCCTGGAGATGTCTGCATAAAAACAGAGGTTACCTAAAAACGCCAAATGCATATTCATCTTCCTGATTTAATGAATAAATACATAAAATATCTACTAAATTATTAGGATCTGCATCTTATCTATATAATATTTCCTACTTTGTATCATGGAACTTTGTATCATAGTACTTCTCATGCTCTCACTATAGGATGAATAGTTTTTGGTTCCTCATTTGTAAATCACTTTATATTAAAGTATCTGTTAAATTAATAAACATACATTTAAGAGTGCAGCTATCAAACAAGCTAATGCAATGCATACAGTGCTGTAATTTGAAATCTCTCACCCCATTTGCATATAGTCTCTCCTATATCCTACTTCCTTCAAGCACATGAGATAACCAAGGCTTTAGGCATTTTACCATTACAAATTTTAAACTTTTTTCATTTGCTCATGTTCCTCTATGCTGTTCCTCTACTTAACACATTATTCTTCTCTCAGACAGATTTAAAGTACAACGACATTCTAAAGTCCAGTATATCTGAGTGTATAATGATATAATTTCTAAATAATGAGTCGGTGATTATTCCAAAGTTCATCATCGAAAGCACTTCATTTTCAAGTCATCTATCAGAGCCATCATAGTCTTTCTGTATCTCTTCTCCTTTTGCCTGCTAGATTATTATCCGTCACCTAAACACACACAATATGCAACATAAAAGACATTTGTTTGAGCCTGGACCAAGGAAGAGGAATCAAATGTGATGCAAAATGTAGTGACCTGTGAATTGTTCATAATCAACATTTCTCTTGCTTCGTTTGCCATCTTGGATCTGCATCAGGAGTGTGTCTATAATGCCTTAAAATGCTGCTTCTGTCTTCTGCTGAACACAAAATGAGATATTTTGAAAAATATGGGTAACCAAACAGTTGTGAGCCCAATTGACTTCCATATATGAATAAAATTACTATGGAAGTCAATGGCTAACTGTTTGGTTACAAACATTCTTCAAAATATCTTATTTTATGTCCCACATAACAAAGGAATTCATACAGGTTTTGAACAACTTGAGAGAGAGAGTAAATGATAATCAAATGTTCATTTTTTGAGTGAACTATCCCTTTAATTCCTCACACAAAACATGCTGTATATGGTGTGAAATATATAGCACATGTAGACTGCTACTTGCATGGGTTTTGTCTTAAAGCCTGATAGTAAAAGTGTGACAACTTTGTATGAAAAAAGAAGGGCTTGGACATTATAATAAACTTATTTTTTGCCAAATTATCATCAAAGAGAAAGCATTCCTAGAATTCAGATGATGTCAGAGAAAAATGAGAGAAAAACTTCATTCAATACCAATAATATTGGTTGGAAAAATAGATAGTCACACACCAAACTCACGCCATTGGTTGAGGAGATGTTGTTGCATCAAGGTGAATGTGCAAATAATGTTTTGATTGAGTCACAGTGTTTATATTTCTTTGGGAAATCAACCTACAAATGGCTTACTTGTAGCTCTCTCTGAACATTAGGCTGGGATACGAGAAAGGGTTTTACCATCCAAAAAAATTACACACATCATCTTTAAAGAGATCTCATATGTGATATTATGGTCATATGGGACTGCATTCTTGCGAGTTTCACTGCTGGCACTCTGGCATAAAGTAAAAATTATCCAGAAAATGTTTAAGAGCTCTTTTCTTTTGTATTCATCGAAGGAGTCTGCTTTTCATTTTCAATTCCAAAGCATCAATTCTTGTTATTTCAAGATAATATTACACTGTAAAAAAAATAAGAAAAAAAGCCATTTATGGAAGAACAAAAAGAAAAGGCAACTGGTTCAAGGCTTTAATTAATTGACTTAATCGTTTGGAAGCAAATGTCTTGACTGACCTTAAAATGTCAAGTTGCCATGACTTAAGATATATCATTGCAACAATTATCTACCAAAATAACCTACAAAAAAAAAATTCTATGCAAACAGTCTCCTTTATTTCCATCATGTTTATATTTTCACAAATGTTTTCTATGAAAAATGTCCATGTCATGGAGAACACAGTGCTTGTTGTCTTAAACTGACCAACACTTGTACAAGAAACACAATCAACTAACGGACCATTTGGAGTATCGACCAAAGGCATCCCGACAACAACAAGACGATCAGTAATGTGATAAAATCAACAACAACAATCATTCACTGAACAATTGCATGTGACTGCACCTTTACTGTATTCCTGTCTATATTTTATCCAGTATGTTTTTACTGGGTAAAGTGTTTCATTATATAAAGATAACCACAGATAAGCCACTTCATGTGTGCATTTCCAAGGTAAATAAATAAAAGGATCTGATTCCTGTGTTCATTAACACTAGCTGCAGCAGGGCGAAATACCTTAAGATCAACAGTTCCACTCAAACCATCACTAAAGCCTTCAAATCACATTATTCCTGACAGCTCTGGGTGTCACAACTGTCATCTGAATAATTTCTGAGATTCAGACCAACCCCACACAGCAACATAGTGTCGGCCAAGATCCGGCCAACATCTGGTACACATGGATTCGACGCGTTCCAGATGTGGGCCAAATCTTCTGTCTGAGACACACGACTTCCAATATTGATTAAGACATTTCAGACAATATTGATAGCCAAGTTACCTTCTCTGTTTTTGCTCCATCAACATAAAGGAAAGGCAGGACCAGCGAGAAGCAACACTAGTGACGTTATTGAATAAATCATCGTTTTTTGAACAAATCGATTGAGTGAACGGATCAATGACTCATTACTTGTTTCTTGAACAAATCGTTTACATGAAAGATTCTTAGAATCATAAACACAGCATCTGAAATCGCATACTTCCCTACTATACATTAGGTAAAAAACATTATTGGCCATATTTTAACAATCTAAGCGCATGGTCTAAAGCGCACTGTGCAAGTGCACTTAGGCCGTGTCCGAATCCACTTTTGCTAGTTTAACGACGGGAAAAATGGTCGGTGCTCCCGGCGCATGGTCTAAAGGGTTGTCTCTATTCACTTAATGAGTAATGGTGTGTGTAATGTGCATTAAACCAATCAGAGTCTCATCTCCCATCCCCTTTAAAAGCCAGTTGCGCTAGTGCTACAGCGGATTCGCTATTTACATTATTTCGTCTCAGACAGCAACATAGTGATTGCCCAGATCTGGGCCACATCTGGTACATGTGGATTCAACGAGTGCCAGCTGTGGGCTGGATCTGGGAATCGGTTAAGTAAATTATTCAATTAATCATTTATCTGAACAATTCTCAACTAATCAGTTGTTTTGGACTAATTTTTAACAAGTAAATGATCCACTGATTCTCTCAAGATGACAGTCCCTAGTCGCCACCTACTGGTGTTATACAATATAACATACAGAGAGTCACAGATACAGTATGTCAATACATAATTAAGATTTTTGTTTTAACTAGGCTCTTATGCTCAGCAGAGCTGCATTTATTTATTTTTAAATACAGTGTAAAAACAGTGATATTATTAAATATTTTTACAATTCAACATAACTGTTTTCCATGTGAATATACAGTATGTTAAAATCTGTGATGCAAAGCTGAATTTTCAGCATCATTACTCCACTCTTCAGTGTCACATGATCCTTCAGAAATTGATAATATTTAGAAATGTTTCTTGAGCAGAAAATCTGCGTATTATAATGATTTCTGAAAGATCATGTGACACTGAAGACTGGAGTAATGATGCTGAAAATTCAGCTTTGATCATTTTTACAATATATTCACATTGAAAACACTTCTTTTAAATTCTAATAATATTTCACAATATGACTGTTTTTACTGTATATCTGAGGTAAAATATAGTGTCAAAAAATGGTAACGTTTTTGGTACAGGAAACTTAACATTAAGGACAGGTGCAGTAGAATATGGCCCCTTTAAACACACCTGTCCATGACATCTGTGCTGTGGAGGAGAGCTAGATCACTTCTGAAGACAGTCGATGGAGGGCGCTGACACAGCTGTTCCCGTCAGTCCCATGAGGAGCAGCGGGGGTGAGGATCATGGTACATCTCTGGACCAGCTCTGACTGATCACATCCTTACTGACAGACACAATCTCCCAGCAGGCATCAAAGCATCATCCTGTACGACATGAGACCAGATGCCCTCTGCTTCCACACCTTCAGACTCAAGCGTTCTGGCTAATCTAAGCCTGTGCTGGTATAATGTAGTTCATCTGCATCTGCAGGCCCCAAAATTATGTTTACCATGCGTACACTCTAAAAAACACTATGTTAAAAAAGACCCAATTTGGGTTAAATATAGAACAGAATGTTGGGTTAAATTTACCCAGCAAATTGGGCTGATTATTTAACCCAGCATACTGGGTTGATTGATTTTTACCATAGTACTAGTTTACTAGTTTTATTTTCTTTCTTTTTTTGCTTCATACATGAATTAATATTTATGGATTAATTTAAATCCTCAAAAAAAAAATACTCCTCACAACTACTGAAGACATTGACCATTTTGACGGAGCTGCACTGCTCTCTCCTGAAGAGGTTGCAAAAAGCCAGCGATAAATAACTCAATCCCTAGGTTGTTACATCTGACCCAGGATCTGGGTAACACAACAACTACCCAAACACTGGGTTGTTATATCTGACCCAGGATCTGGGTTACACAAAAATTACCCAAACACTGCGTTGTTATATCTGACCCAGGATGGGTTACACAAAAAACAACCAAACACTGGGTTGTTACGTCTGAAAACAAAAACTACCCAAACACTTTAAAAATAACCCCCAAAAAATGACCCAAAAATCTACGTCAATCCAGGATTTGGGAAAAAAAATAACCCACGAATGTAATTATTTTTAGAATGTAATTATTTTCCCCCATGCACTCTTTATTGTAAGGCTCAATGAAATCAGTTAGTTCAGTCAATTGTCTTAAAAAGATAAAAACATATTAATTAAAAAATATGAAGATAAAAAAAAGAAAAAACATGAAATTGCCCATGAATCAAAAACGGCAGCATGCAGGTCACATATTTCTAAGGTTGTGTGAGCCAAATGACTCATCAGAAAAGTTTTGGGATATTTTGGCTGTTGTTGTGCTTGTATTTGGAGGTTGGTCAGTGTTATCCATTCAGCACACGGTGCTTGAGCATCAGAACAAACCGCACCATCTGTCCCTGCCGTAAAGAGGAGCGTTTCAGCACGGTGTCATGCAGCCTGGTTCACTTTTCCTCACCAAACACTTGTGACCCTGTGTTCAACCTTCAGTAAGAGCAGGACTCATTCATGTCAGACATTTATCAATAAAAGGCCTTTATTGAACATATATCAACCTCCTCTGTTCTTCTCTGCTGATCAAATTAATCATTCATTTAAATGTATCTTTCGTTTACACAAAATTCTGAGATTTTGTAGAGGCAAAAAAAAAAAAAAAAAAAAAATGTCATTAAAGATTGAATGTGACTGAGAAAGTGTCAACACCGATTTGTTTATGTCACCATTCAAAAATATTCATGGAAATCTCAACATGGCATTTTTCATAGCAAAAGTACATGTACACTACCAGTAAATGTTTTTGGAATAATTTGTTTTGATGTTTCTGCTCACCAAGACTTTATTTAAACATAACTACAATAAAAACAGGAATATTCTGAAATATTACATCTTAAAATAATTCTATGTGAATATATAGGAAAATGTAATTTATTCTTGTGATCAAATCTGAATTTTCAGTATCATTACTCCAGTCTTCAGAGTCACATCATCCGGTAGAAATCATTCTAAGATGATGATTTGATGCTCGAGAAACATTTCTGATTATTATTATTGTTAAAACAGTTGTGCTGCTCAATATTTTTGTGGAAACTGTGGAAAACAAAGCAAAATGTTTTCAACATTGATGATAATTAGAACCATAATTAAAATTGAGCACTAATAATAACTGATAATAATTGAGCAGTCTTGATGAGCATAATAGACTTCTTCCAAAAACATTTTTTAAATATAAGAATTATTCCAGACTTTAACGGTAGTGATTTGAATCTAACTGACAACAATGGCTGACTAATAGATATCCTTTTTTATCTTTATCACCCAGCTATGAACAACAACACTTCTAGATTAGACTCTTTCTAGTAGACAAATAGCATGACAGCAAAGAAAACATAATGGCATAATAATCATCTTCCCTTCTGTGATCATAAGTCTGCTTTCAGACAAGAATATATTATTTAAATATATAACACAATGCTGCAAATGATAAATGAAGGAGGTGGAGTCTCATCCTCAGACCTGTTTGTTGCGGCACAAATCTAATCTCACTGTGAAATGAGAACAATTTCCAGCAGCATGAGCACATTAGAGTAAAGTAGTGTGACAGAGAGTGTTCAGTGATCAAATAAGAACAGGAAGCATTCAATTGCAGAGTAATATGCTATTTATTATTATAAAAAGCATAGTTATGCTTCTGAAATGTGATTGTATAAGCCACATTCTGACGTTATAGTACTGGCTATATTTAATTATTCAAACATCCCAATTTGTTTTGTCTGTTATTGTAGTGAGATTTATCTGAACTCCGGTTGGCGACTTTACATGTCAATCAAACTTGTCAAATTGGGCGGTTCTTGGCCAGATAAGCAGCAAGTTGATATAGAGAAGCGAGAGAGTGCGTGAATAGCGAATTGAGTTCTCTTTTGCATCTTCTTGTGCTTAACAGAGGCGTTTCTAGTCTTTCATCTGTATTGGGGCACAAGCCCCCAAAAAGTGTGCCCATATTTTGATACTTTTTTTAGTTATTCTGTTTTGTACACTGTAAAAAAAAATTACATCCCCAAGTCAAAAATTTCTAGTGACTGATAACATCTAAAATTTTTAATTAGTCTGACGTATTATTTCTCATCATTGAGCCAATGTTAACAGACTATTGCAACAAGAATTGCACTTGGGCCAATTAAAAAATTTAGATGTGACCAGTCACTAGAAAATTTTGACTTGGAGAGGTTAGAAATTTTTTAGTGTATGTAAATGGTTATACCTGCAGTATAGAGTCATTTAGATACACACACACAATACACACAATAAAGAGTTGCTTTTTCATTCACAAGTATAGAGCGCATAAAGAGACATGGTGAAGGAAAAAAATATGAGATGGGAGGAAAAATTTGGATTTAATGCGTTCGCATTCTCTGGCAAATGTTTATTTGCAAGAAAACGCGAAAAAAGGGGGTCTAGCGACACCCCTGACACTTGAACAGACAAATACACAGAACAAGTGCACAGTTAAGAGAACACACGTGTGTCATTAGATCCTCATTGATTTTGGTTCATTCACACTGCCGGTGAAGTGCATTCACACACAACCCGTAAAAATCCCGTAAAAATCCCGCAAAGACACGTTACATTGACGTGACTTGTAATGTCTCAGCAGCGTCTTCAGTTTGCTTATGAGCTGCGATTTCTCTCTCGAGAAACCACGCTTGTGCATTTTTTTTTTCTCTGATTCGATCATAAACTTGCGCATTACGTACCGATTCACAGCTGGCGAACGATCCCGGCTTCAGCGTCATCACTACGACACGCCATTATTACGGCTTTTGTTCACACAGCGCGCGTTTCGTTTTGCTACTGTTTTGTTTTTGTGTTTTTTATTAAAAATAATAGGCTAATGAACTCACCATTCAAGCAATCCGCCCCCGAATTGGCGCCACATCCCACCGTCACATCCCTATCTCTATGTAATTTATACAGTGAAGACTGTGCAGTGTTATTTTACATTGTATTACCCTATTCAATTTCTTTTCTATTTCAACCTTCTTGAAAAGCACTTTTTATTTCATTTTTATCTTTGTTTTAATGTATTTTTTGTGCTATCACATGCAATTTGTTAATTTATTCATAACTGTTTACTTGTCTTTAATAATGTTCATTTAATTAGGCTGGTATTTTTTTGTGGTATCAAAATTTGAATCAGGAATTGTAAAATTTCACTGGTATCTAAAAAATGTTGTCGTAACAAAAATAAAAAAACTAGTGTAGAGACAATTTTCACTCAGAAATCGCCAGTAAATTTCAGCTACTGAAATTGCAAGTAACACATTGAATTAAATGTGAAAGTTTGAAGTAGAAGGACTGAAATAGTATTTTCTTGCAAAACATTCTCTAATAATCTTTTCGCCTCTTTTCCACCGTCAGGCCAAGCCGTTGTCATTGCTGAACCGCTCCTGCAAACACACACGTTGAGGCGACCTGAAGACACTGAGCAACGACCAGCGCTGATCTATCACAGTGAGGTCTTGTAGCATTAATTCTGCTCGAAAAGCTGCGCAGAATCCGGATCGACCCACCGGCACTGAGCAATCCCTCCTCAACGCAGCACTGGCATTGATTTCTGTCTCAGAGAGAGGGATTGTTCCTTCCTTGCCCCAGTTAGGTAATCATATCTGGGCTCTATGAAAAAAAATAAAAAATACTAAGTCTTATAAATACATGCAGGAGGAACTGTATCTTAAATTCAACAAAAATGAACCTGGAAGAAAAATGAAGTCCCAAAGCAGATCACTAGAATTGCAATATGATCTATAGTGTTACAATATAATCTATTTAGGCAAATATTGTACACCTGCGCTCCATATTACGCTGTTCTAACTCTAATTCATCAAATTGTCCGTCTGCACTGAAACTGTAATGAACTCCTGCACTGTTTGTGAACTTGCATGTCTCTAATGCTGAATTCAATGAGAATTGCATCCAGTTATCATCTTGAAAATAAAAACATATTTGGGAAGATATTGCATATTATTACATACTGTATTTTTATAGCATGTGACCTTGAGCTGAAGCCTAAAGCAGGTAAAACAAAAAATAAAGATTTCCTGTTAGAAATATGTGCAGGTTGCAGTATTATTATAGCTCTTATAGGATATAAAGAAGTATATAAAATTATTTTATAGGTTATTTGAATATGTAATAGTTCATCAGACACATATTCATTTGATAAATACACACTAGGGGTGGGCGAAACAGCAAAAATATCATCAGGATTTTTATTTTTTTATTTTTTGTCAGTCAGGATCACGGTCCACAATCCTCTCACAATTCTTTTTCATGTTGGTTTTTCAAGTCGCTGAGCAGTACAGCCAAAACTAATTTCCCTATTTAAAAAATTTAGCCTTAAGAAGTAACAAAAAGGTGAAAAAAGGAGAGAGAAAAATCCCACCCTTTTGGCCAAGTAGTAGTAGTAACAATGGTAATATTCATGATATTAAGTATTAGCATTAGTAATTTATAATAATAGTAATAATAGTGTTAGTAATAATAATAATCATAATAATACATTTAGATCAGTCAATAAAATGATTGTAGATATACATTATTCTCTGTTACTACTGTTACTATCTCCGTTCGAAATCTGCAATTGCAGTTATTCGTGGAATTATCAGCTTTACGTGGGTTGTGCCTCGGCACGGCACAGCGCGGATGAATCTGATGTTTTGAGGAGATTGTGCGGCTGTCAGTCGCCGCCGGTGTGGAGTCATTCGCAATCACAGATTCTACTTTTTGGAAGTATTACCAACATAAGAATCTTCACCGGTTAATGTCGTCTGAACAAGTAACATCCACTTTTCTTCTGACCAACTAAGGGGAAAAAAGCATTGCAGTAAATCGCGCTGATTAAATCTAACGATCGCTTATCATATCACGTCAAACCGTGCAAATTATACTTTGTTCTCAAATTGTTAATGTTAACAACATCAGCATTGCGTGACTACATTTAATGCCTTTACGATATTTATCCTTGTTTTCGCACGGGCCGGTTGCAGTCTCTTTTTTTTCTGTGGCCACTCTGAAGTCTGAAGTCTTTTGCGTTTTACATCGGGTGAATCTCCAGTTGTCACTGCTGATTGTCGTTTGAACCTTTCTGGATCCGCCAACAAATTGATAAGTTTAATTATATCAAGTGCTGTGAGAAAAGGCTATAAATCTCCACCTCCAACATCCTCACACTCATAGCCTACTAGCCGAGACTCTTCTTCATGTGTACAGATGTGGCGTAATGATGCAAAGACATGCTCCTCCAGTACCACTGGAACTAAAAACATTATTACAAGCTTACCGTTTAGAATCGAGCTAAGGTAAGAAGAGAGTTTTGAACACTGAAAATTTATTTTGGATAATTTTCAACCCCAAAAAGTTACGGACTGCAGCTTTAATGGGAACATTAGCTAAATGTTTGTCAGCTGGGATGTAATTTACAGACACTGATGATGTTAAATAAAGATCACTATCCTCAAACCTTCATGATTTCATCAGGCCTTTTTCATAAACACTTAGTCCAATACTCCAGGGTTCTCTTGGTCTGACTCAACAGAAGGTCCTTCAGTGTCTCGTGGGATGAAATCTGATGCATATTAATTATGCATGGCAATCCACATATGGAATTATGCAAATGGAAATAGCCATCTTTATGAAATATTTAAATCCACAGCGATGTAGGAGAGTCAGAAACACACTTCAACTATCAGCTGTACAGGATTGGAAAGCCTTTCCTTTTATTTGAACAAACTCAAAGCACTGAACTCAATCCCCCGGTAGATTAGTTATGGAAAATATCTTTCAGTTCATATCAGTATTTCCTCTGAGAGTCCAGCCTGTAACGGAGGCGTGAGATCTGATGATCACTGAACAAACATGAAGTAAGTACATGTTCATAGAAGACAAATATTAAATATATATTCATATTTTTTCATATTCACAAATAAATGGAAGCAGACTCAGAAATAAGTTGAGAGAAATTCTTTAACACACACACACACACACACACACACACACACACACACACACACACACACACACACACACACACACACATATGTATATCCAATTCATGGTAATATTAATGAATAGATTTTGTTTACTTATGCATAAATTCTTATGATAAATCTAAATATAAAAAAAAAAAAAAAAAAAAAAAGTTTTTCTCGATTGCTTAAACACATTTCTTGAAACTATGCCTCGTATTCTCTAAACAGTAAACACAAATCCATAACGTCTCACCCAATTCCCCAAACATCTTATTTTCAGGTCAAAATGAAGCTCTACACTCAAAACCATTCACTCTTGCTGAAAAAGCAAACTTTGCCCTCAGACACACACACAAGCCCTCACAAACACACACAACATAGTCTTTCACACTGGTGCAATAAATTCAAAACAACATCCCCCCCCCCAACAGTTACAGTAGAGAGCAGTCTGAAGCACATCTACTGTACCTGTTGTTCTCCATGAAAGTTCTTATGATCGAGGCGACGGTGAAGCGACTCAAGTTTGGCTGAACTCGTTGCCCAGCCTCCCTCATAGTCATGGACAAAGACATGAATTTCATCTGAGACTTGTCTCCTTACCCTTCACCTTCCTCCTCCTCCTCCTCCTCCTCCTCGAGCTGATGCTTCATGGATCTGTGGATCCATTGTTCCAAAACTCAATAAACTGATTTGGGCCTTTTCATCTATTGAAGGTTCTGATTGGTTTGTGATCAATTTTGACTCTTAGTGTTTCCACTTGGGTAATTGTGTGCTAACTGAGCTGAAGCTGTGCTGACTTGAGTGAACAATATTGAATGCTAGTGCTTTCTAAATGACAACATGGTCTAAGCAATGAGAAATGAAGGGATTTGTGTGTAGAGTTGTGCAGTGACAGTTCAACAAATCTGACTCATGTGTCAAAACAACAGCAAAAACTGTAATACGTTTCACATTTATTTTGTGAACATGAAATAAATAATCACTCGATTTCCCGGTAAAAAAACGATTTTGGAAAATGCAGCATTTCATTTAAATAGTTTTAAAATTGTAGGAAGGTAATAAAGACACAGAACAATAGCGGGAATCAACCTACTGTATAATGTCTAGTTGCCTCTGCATTTGAAGTTGGTATATTTTATCAGTTCAATTTCACACTTTTAAGGCAAAATGAGACCCCACAAAACTCTGGTTTGGGTCGACAGTGGAACTCTTAAAAGCAATCAGTCCTCCTGTCAGTCAACCTCCCCGGGTCTGAGGATCTTGTTAACCTTAAAAAAGCACTTAAAAGTGTTCGTTTGCTCATTTTGGGCGAGAGCAAACACACCAGCCTGTGTGAATTCCAGCTGCTGCTCAGCCTATTTCCTCCTCATCTTCCTCCTCACAGGAAAAGCAGGAGGAAAAAAGCAATAACAGAGCAAAGCACAACACGCCAGGTGCACATAGTGCGCGCGATCAATTGGTCGGAGGGTGTTTTCTGGAGCAAAACAACAGGACTGTTTGTGTCGAAAAAGTTGTTTTGTGTTTTCATGCATCACAGGTCAGATATCATGATGTTCTGGATATGAAACAGGAAGTGCTTCGTCTGATTAACCAAAACATCACTTCGAAATCATTACAAAACCCCTTTAAAATGAATAAATGAAGCACTGTATAAAATGCACTGCATTGCAAAAATCTCACAAAACCTTTCAGGAACATGACAGACTTTGTCACCCCTAAATAAATAAATACAATTTCGCTTAAAATATGAAGCCTTTTTAGAGTCTTAATGTTTGCATTGTGACATTATTTTCAATTAAATACTATTAACATTTGAAGTATTATAATATTTGTACACAAGGTTGTATTTGTTGTACTGACTTTAATTTAGTCTGATTTAATAAAAAATAAATTATTTACCATTATATTGTTAATGTGATGCAGGAAAATATTACTCCATTACACTAATAACCATCCAATAGGTATCAGCATTTGAAATAATGGAAATGACAAATAAATAAATGTAAAAAATGTCACAATGCAAATCATATTTTAATATTTAAATTTATTTTTATTTTTATTTTTATTTTTATTTAAACAAAAAATCATATAAATACATATATATATATATATATATGAATGCTTTTTAATCTATTTTAAAATAATTCTTCTTAAATAAAATAGAATAAATTGCATTACAAAAAAATCTCAAAACAAATTCCAGGAGTGACTTGCCAAGCTGATGTGATGCAATAAAATATTACTCATTACACTAATGACCATCAGTATTGGAATGTCCAGATGCATTATAGTAAAATTAAGTCCTTAAATGATTATGAAAATAATATCACAATGCAAAACATCTCAATAGAACTAAAAAGAGACTTTATAAATGGTTTTAAATCATGATGTTAATTAGTCCCACGAGGAGGAGACGCGTGTGTTATATGTATGAATCAGTTTTATGATGGCAGAATGTTTAGCTCCCTGTGTCTTTCTATTTTTATTTGGTTTTCAGTGCAATTTGAGTTTCCCTGCGGTAGTGGTCAAGCTGCAGACCGAAGCTTTCAAATCACCTTACATCAGGTTTCATCAGCCAAAGGGACCAATGTAATATTCACATAGCATTTCACTGCCAAATATCATCCAGGCCTCAAATAATGAGTTGTCTTTGTCTGTGATTACAACAGGAAAAAAGTTACAAAACATATCCTTGTAACTTCATGTTCAGTGTAAAATACAGTACTCAGGACAGTGTAAGAAAATATTATTTTTAAATTCTCTGAAGACCATGTACCTGTACAAACCTCAAACAAACAAATAAATAAAATTTCGCTTAAAAATGAAACCATATTAATTGCCATATCGCAATTAAGCACATTTTCCCTCCATTACTATAATACTTTTTTAAGTAGCTCTGTATGGTAGTATTTGTTATACTGCCATTAATTTAGTCTGATTTAACACAAATAATTGTATTACCATAATATCGTAATGTAAAGGCATTTTTCATATCACATGACCAGTAGGTGGCGTTGTGCCAAAACGTAACTTGTAGCCTCCGGTCATGCTTGTGATGGCATGTACCAAGATTCGTCTTAATATGCTAAAGCATTACGGAGATATTGCCGAGATATTGATATTGGCGTGCTCTTCTTCCAAACTTATTCGAGTGTTATTCGAGAAAGGTTGGGTTTATCAAAAATCTTTTAATAACTTTTTGCCAGAATGGTCTGAAGATGAATTGAGCCAATTTTGGTGGAAATCGGACGAATCGTCCAGAAGAAGGAAAAAAAAAAGTAGGTTTTTCAGAAAATTCAAAATGGCGGAATTTTCTTTATGACAGAAAAGGACGTCGTAGGGTGCAACCGAATCATCGTGAGTCAAGGAATCATAATGGGGGAAAATATTTTGTTTTGCTCTTATGGTTCAAAAGTTATTAGTATAAACGAAAATGCAAATTTGGACAGTTGGTGGCGCTAGAGGGATTGAGTTAGATACTCCAAATTTGTTGTGGTTCATTTTCAGACTGTCCTTTATCTGTGTGCCAAGTTTCATCAAATACAGTAGAATAATACTGTTACAGTAATGACCATCTAATGTTCAAAATTATGCAAAATATATGCATATGTTATATGTAAAATATAGTACTCAAAAAAAGTAGATTTGTAATAATCTGAATGCAGTGTGTGGTGTCTGCCTGTGCAAAACTCACTATCTAACAACTAATCAAACACAACTATTAAAGAACGATCTATAATGTGCAAAACGTTGCATTAAGAGCTGGATGTGCTTGATTATGACACTACATTACCAAATACTATAAAAGTTATTAGTATAAACATAAGTGCAACTTTGGACAGTTGGTGGCGCTAGAGAGATCGAGTTAGAGACCCCAAATTTGTTGTGGTTAATTTTCAAACTGTCCTTTATCTGTGTGCCAAATTTCATCAAATACAGTAGAATAATACTGTTACAGTAATGACCATCTAATGGTCAAAATAAATGTTCTATGTAAAATAATGTGCTTAAAACAGCGGGAAAAAGTAAGACATTTTGATTTGTAATACTGAAGGGAATGTGTGTGGTGTCTGCCTGTGCAAAACTCACTAACTAATCAAACAAACCTATAAAAGAATGATCTATAACGTGCAAAACGTTGCATTAGGAGCTAGATGTGCTTGATTATGCATGACCCAGTAGTGTCTCCGGAGACAGTGTTTCCAAAACAAGAGAAAGGAAGGAACATGCCAAGAGCAAGGAAAGCGCTGGAGATCAATGACGTCTGGCACATCACGACACCTCAGGCGTGCCTGATCGCATGTCCAGGATCTGGACTCCACACAGCGATGGCAATGAGCAGCCGAACCGAGCCATCAAAGCTCTGCTTGGCTTTTTTCCTATGCATTTACAATTCTTAAAGGGACAGATCACCTAAAAAAGACAATTCTGTCATTATACCGCCCTGCATCATATTTGCTGAATGAAATCCAATAACTGGATCCAATAAATTGTGAGCTGATTCTAAAATAGTGACTGTTTCGCTCGAGCATGACACTTTCTCACAAAATATGTTATGCATTTTGTTGTGCAGATTTGGTGAAAAGGCTTATTTATTAATAAACTTGTGCTTATCTAAAGTTCTTTGATGTTTTCAGCAAACAAAACTGCCTCTCAATAGCCTAGAAAGCAGAAAATAAGCTCTTTAGACGCTTCATATACTCTGAGAAAATAATGAGAGACGAAACAACGGCCCAAAGCATTTACAGCACATCAGGAACTCAGAAAGAGTTTAGATTACAACACATCTGCTGCAGGAATCATTTAAACACTACAGATGAAAGTGACCCGAGAAGGATTAAGTTCAATGAATAACGTTAATGATGTGAGATTACAGTTTTTCTTGATTGCCTAAACACTATAACCAGGCTTTTGAACTAAAATTTCAAAACCATAACGGCATTTATCAAAAATCACACCCATTTCCCGAAACTATAAACACTATTCCCTGTTTTGACACATGAGTCAGATTTGTTGAACTGTCACTGCACAACTCTACACACAAATCCCTTCATTTCTCATTGCCTAGACCATGTTGTCATTTAGAAAGCACTAGCATTCAATATTGTTCACTCAAGTCAGCACAGCTTCAGCTCAGTTAGACACAATTACCCAAGTGGAAACACTAAGAGTCAAAATTGATCACAAACCAATCAGAACCTTCAATAGATAGATGAAAAGGCCCGAATCAGTTTATTGAGTTTTGGAACAATGGATCCACAGATCCATGAAGCATCAGCTCGAGGAGGAGGAGGAGGAGGAGGAAGGTGAAGGGTAAGGAGACAAGTCTCAGATGAAATTCATGTCTTTGTCCATGACTATGAGGGAGGCTGGGCAACGAGTTCAGCCAAACTTGAGTCGCTTCACCGTCGACTCGATCATAAGAACCTTCATGGAGAACAACAGGTACAGTAGATGTGCTTCAGACTGCTCTCTACTGTAACTGTTGAGAGCTGTACACTGTGCTGTGGCAACACATACATGTACTGTAGCTGTTGCACTATACTACTGTAATAAAAATAAATATTTAATAGAGTTTCTGATTGCTTCCATTTTGTAAAAAGGATGTGTTACAGTTACAGTAATCAGTACTTCTATTTTTCTACACAGAGATGATGAAATGGAAGAAGCCTGCCAAATATTTCAGTTGATGTGAGCCAGAGGGGAACAGGTTAGCAAGAGGATTTCCCCCCCGCTGCCTATAGGGCCAATACAGCCTGTGATGTGGACGAGATCCTCTGGCCTGACCCTGACCAAAGACGGGATGCTGGGGAAGAGGATTTCTTTTGTTTGTTTGTTTGATGTAATGTACAGTATTAAGGAATAAAAAAATGTGCCAATGTATCCATTGGTTGTCTTTTGTGTTCATCATGTGAAAAGTGTGGGGGGGGGGGGGGGGGGGGGGAATGTTGTTTTGAATTTATTGCACCAGACTATGTTGTAATGTGTGTGTTTGTGAGGGCTTGTGTGTGTGTCTGAGGGCAAAGTTTGGTTTTTCAGCAAGAGTGAATGGTTTTGAGTGTAGAGCTTCATTTTGACCTGAAAATATGATGTTTGGGGAACTGAGACATAGTTTCAAGAAATGTGTTTAAGCAATCGAGAAAAACTGTACTATCCTGCATCATAGAAAAAACTTATATTTCAGAGATCTTCATGTACACAGGACAGTGCAGTTACTGTGGCATGTCAGACTCGTCTGCGCACACAAATATATTCAGGACAGTGCAGAAACTGCATTCATTTTTGTCCATATTTATGCAAGAGAAGGAAACAAATCTTTTGAAATGGGCTCCTTCACCCTGCAGCCTGACGGAGAACAGTGCATCCTGGGTAATTAAACAGCTGAGCACCAGTAGTGCACAAAGAGAAAAAGAGCCAAAGGCCCAAGTCTGGTGCCATTCCACACGCATGACGTAAATAATGTGCACTACATTCATTAAAAACGATTAATATATCACACTGGCCACATGTAATTCTATTACTGTACATTAGCAAGAATAAAGGAACACTTACTATTAAAGGGACCATAGGATAAATATTTTATACTTCAATTTTTCCCAGACGATCACAAAGACTTCTTACACAAGAAAAAAAACAGTGCCGCTCAGTCAATACCGCCACATACGCGCTTCAGAGAGCTTATTCATACATTTTTAAAGAGATTATATATTATTAATAATATTATATAAACAATAATACAAAAAAATACATAATTTAATCACACCAGAGTACATTCTGGAAACTTAATCACCAACATAGTACTGTGAATATCACACAATTGCAGTTAATCTTAAAATATATAATATTTTTATTTGTGTGTGCTATGTATTTTATATATATTTTTTCACTTAGCTTGTCTTATTAATTATTAGGATCCTATTGATATTAAACAGCCTCATTACAGACATTTTAACTAACCGTGCCGCAGGGAAGACATCTGAAGTCACTTCTGGCGTGTTTGCCTGATTCATTATGCACTGATGGAGCAACAAAGTGAAATTGCTTGTTATAAATGATAAGTAATATATTAAATTGTTATATGTCTGTGAGCAGGAGGCAAATGAAAGGTTTAAAGAGGGTGACAGCGTGACCGTCCCGTACGTAGCCCACATGATGGATGAGAGCTTGAGATTCATTCGCTGATGGCGTTAAAGAAACATGTAGTGAGTGAAGGAGCCCTCATTTGAATTCTATCCACACGAGTATGGCGCTCGAAATGGTCCATTCGGCGACGAGACTGACAAGCACGACAGATAACATGCGTGAATATGTGCGTGTACGTCTCCGTTTGTTTTATATGGAGACGTATGGAAGGCCAAAAGGGCCAAAAAGTGTGGAACTGCCGCGTAAACACGTAATTACGTCTTAACACGCAATTTACGCGTTAACACGTCATTTATGCGTTAACATTACGTATTAACGCGTAAATGACGGGTTAACGCGAAAATTGTGTGAAATTGACGTAATACAATTTCATTTAATCACGTTAAATGATGTGTTAACGTGTAAATTGCGTTAAGATGTAATTACGTGTTTACACTGCAGTTTCCCCTTTGGCCTTCCATAGAGACGCACACGCAAATATCACGTCACGTAGACACATCAATAACGTGTAGCTGTTGATCTATACTGACGTCATGGTGGCGAAACGTTAGAAGTTAACGTGTGGATTACGTCTGTAAGTTGGAACGGAGCAGAGATGCGTGTATAAGACAAACACACACCTACACACACACACACACACACACACAGAGACAGACACACAGCGGCGGGTCATGAATGTGCTGATGATGCTGCGAGACTGGCCTCAAAGATTTAAAGAGTGCTTTAGCATGTCATGAATTATTCATGAGGCCGTGCAGGGTTCAGGTTTACGAGTGCTTTGTCTCAGAGAGAGAGACAGCTTTAGCTGTGTGAGGAACAACAGCCGACCAAACAACACACAACATGCAGCAACACGAAAAAAACTCAATCAGCTGATATGATGCATAGATTTATTATTTACATGTCAACCAATCCATTCTGTCACCAAAGTTATTAAAAATCATGGGTAATGTACATTTATGAAAACGACAAACATTCTCTAGACTATATTATTATTATTAGTAGTAGTAGTAGTAATAAAAATAATTATAAATTGTATCTATTTAATTTCCATGCTTACTGCTACAAAACACGTCAGGATTTGTGTCCAAAATATATAATATTTAGCTTGACCTATAATATATATAAATACTAATAATAAATGCATAAATTATATATATACATATACACACACACACACACACACACAAACAAAAACACATTTATAACTAGTATCATTGTCGGTTTATTTAGATTTTTTTGTTATTGTTTTTTTTTTAAATAAATAAATAAATAATGTATGTTCATAATGACATATTCTTTTAAGTATTTGTTGGGGAATAAAAATAAATAAAACATAGCTTCTTCCAACAGAAGTTTATGAAGCGACCATCATGATTGAACACGCAACTAAAGCCAAAGGAATTTGCATGACATGCCTGATTATTGTAGTATCTTGAAAAATGACAATAAAAAAATAGCAATGCTCTTATCTGATCAGAACTGAGGAGACAAGGTTACAGGAAGTGAAGGTTTCCCTCAGGTAGTTTATTTGGCAGTGGACAGCTGACTAGACAACATGCAACTACAGCCAAGTGATGTCAATGAGTTTACATCATGCATGAATATTGTTCATGTCTTGGTTACATATCAATGAGCACATCCATCTCCACCTGCACAAAGCTGCACAATAAATCAACGTGAGAGCTGGGTAGTACACACAAACACACACACACACACACACACACACTCACACACACACACACACACACACACACACACACACACACACACACACACACGACTGGTATACATTTCTAAGGAGGAGGATGAGATCAGCGTTGCAGGAGGAAAGTGAAGCCTTCACACAGGTTTATGAAGCGGTCAGCTGAAGCAGCCAGGAAACACATGCTATATCACAGCTGGATATTGACTCTCTATCCTCAGTCTGACCTCAACATCTGCACACACACACAGAGCTGTGCTGGCTGGATCACGTTGGGGGCACGTTGACTTAAAATAATGGAACAATCACATTACGTTCATTAAAGAAGCAAAAAAAAAAAAACTGAGCTACTGACTGAGATTCAGGTCATGTGACCCATCTCCTCCAATCACAATCCTCATTTGCATCTCCATACTGTCACTGCTAAAGATAAATGCAGAATATGCAACACATTTACAGTGAAGTAGTCTTTTACAAAAATAATACAACATTTTTTCCATTCATGTCTTAACATTTTTCCTAAAAAGTGCACACGTATACAGCCTTTGGCAGACAAAGAGGCAATTAATATTAGTGGCCAGTTTTTAATAATGGTTCTTATTATTATCAATGTTGAAATCTTTTTATGGTGCTTAATATTTTGATGTGAATGACAAAGGGTCTATTACGGTGCTCTTGCTGCTGTATTGAGTGTTTATGAATAATAGATGAATGCGAACCTGGCTTCTTAGACAAGCATTTATATGAACCGCTAGCTTGTCAATGCCATCCAGCACAAACACCGTCTGAAGGGACGGATCAGTTTAATATTGATTCCTCGATGTTAAGCACTGGTAACTTAGAAAGCCAGTTAGACGAGGAACAAAAATCAAAATCGAGAGTCTAAGCTTGTTAGACACATCTGTGAGATTCCTAAAGACTGCACGGAACTGCATCTCCAGTTGTTTGTATTGATTTTAATTCACATTTGTTAACATTAGTTAACTACATCATGCAGTTAACATGATCTGTCTGTCTGTCTGTCTGTCTGTCTGTCTGACTGAAAAAGTGTGTCTACACTAAGTTTTTTCAGTGTGCTAATACAATAAAGAGGCTATATGTAGAATTCAGAAACCCTTGTTGTCCTGTTATCACTGTAAAGCTGCTTTGAAACGACTGTATCTGTATTGTATAAAGCTCTATATAAATAAAGAAAACAGCAGTTCAGAAAGCATCGGATCGCAGTGATGTTTGCATCAGTCAACATGCTTTCATAGGCAACCTAGAAAGTAAAGGAAGGTCTCGTTTTTTAAGTTTCGTTACAAGCTGTTCACACATTGGAAATTAAAAGTGAATAATTACATATAGCACCTTTAAGATCAAAAGATATATCTTGTAACCATAGTAACTAATATGAACATGAACATTTTTATTAAATAACATTAAAAAAGGTCAATAAAAATATAAAGTATTGCTCAATTGTTACTTCATGTCAGCTTCATGTAGCTGACATGAAGTAACAATGAACTAACAAATTAGTCCTTATTGTGATGTTACCACTCATACTATGAAAACTACTCTTTTACATAGATCATTCAAACTGTATGTTCAGCCCACATAAACCCCCACTGCGCTCTTCATATCTAATGGCGGTCACGTCTTAAATCTGAGTGTGAATTATGAATCCGAGGACTCCAGGGATCTTTAATATAGCGTGCAGTGGGGATCTGTCAGAGGTTGTCATTCAACCACAGCTGAGCCAATCACAGGACGGCCACATCCATATTCATGAGCGGGACGCTTCAGAGAGTCAGAAGCGTGTGTGAATGTCACTGCTTCTCTTCTGAAGCTGGAGCGAGAGAGGTTCTGATACGGGATGTTCCTTATGGAGTGGGTCTTGGCTCCACACTCAATGCAACAAAAGCAGGAAAACCAGACCGAGGTCGGAGTGTGGATTGTGGACATTTAGGAGCATGTTCTCACACACACACACACACACACACACACACACACACACACACACACACACACACACACACACACACACACACACACACACACACACACACACACACACACACACACACACACACACACACACACAAGCTCACACTCATGTACACATTTATGTTATTGACAGATTGCCTTCTCACTAATGCCCAACCTTTTATAAAGATTAGTTTGAACCAATTCACAAAGCGTTTGTAAACCACCTGACTGCATGGGAAAAAATCTATCCATCCATCCATCCATCCATCCATCCATCATCCATGTATCTATCAATCCCTACATCAATCCATCATCCATCCCTCCATCCCACCATCTATCCCTCCCTAGCACCATCTATCTTTGCACTAGCAAGAAAGGCTCATAATTTCTTCATAAAATATAAAATTCTTTAAAAACAAATGATCAATTCATGCTAGCGTTCGAACCTCCCAGCACCGCTCTCGATTTGTTTGTCCTCTGACATAAACAAGAGCAAAATGAGGGTGACTCAGAGAGAAAATGATGTGACATAGTGAGACCTCAGTCTATATCTGCATTTTACTGTACATCTCAAAAAAACATCACATACTGTACATACTAAACAGAATGAGAGAGGTGTGGAAGCAATACTCCTCTGTAATAATCACAGACAGAAAAACTGCTGGAATGAATCTACCATACTGTGAACTGTGTAGGAGTTTGATCGATCCAGTATCGACAATGTCTAAACAAAAGTTAAAGAGCATTTTCTTTTTAACACAATATGACTCTCTCAGTCATGTGTTCTCAAACGCTAATGTGTGTGATTCTGCTGAACGCAAGCATGCGCTGTTAATCTTTGTCATTCTCATGTGAAGTTGCTGAATCATTTAGCCCGAGGACGAAGCACAGAGGACATCCACACTCACAATGACATCCTATAATACCAGTCACACTGTTTCTGTCCAGAACTGAGACACGGCTGGATAAGTGCTGTTCGCTGAGACATAACCCGCCCACACCACTGCCACTATAGACATCAATGATTCTGTCAAAATCCAACACAACCACAAACACTCGCACTAAAATTCTAATAAAAGTCTGTAGATTTAGATTCCCTTGCTTTTAATGCGTCTCTGCTGTATGATGGGATCTCATGGAGATGATCAGAGAGAAGCACTGAGCTATTAAAGCTATTAAACTGTTCAATGCTTCATGCAGAGAATCATCTCTGAACTGATTTAGTTGATTTAACATATACATTTTTAAAATAAATAACTTACTGGAAAATTCACCCAGCTAACAAAAATACGTTCTGAAAGGGCTTCGCTAACATTCCCAATTAAGTTATAAAACTATTATTTCTCAATGTTCTCTGAATGTTTAGTTCGTCCTCTTTTTAAAATGATTTAAAAATAGAACATTCCATTTTATCATTTTGCAAACATAATGGCAACATTTCGGAATATTCAGAGAACGTTCAAAAGTAACGAGTGCAACATTTAGAAAATGTTAGATGAACATCCAACTAAAGGTTTCAAGAAAAAAAAAAAAAAAAGACGTTCCATGAACAATGTACAGTATAAATGTTTTGTACTAATGTTTTGAGAACATCCCCACCGGCGTTTTTTTAAAGTTGCCTGCCACCACCAGCATTTTTGATCATTTTCACAAAACTGTCATGGCCCCCAGAAGAATTTTGTTGTATGAATATCTGAACACACATATAAAAAGAAAGAACAGAGCATCTGCTTTTAAACAAAAAAAAAAGTTTTATTCTAGCTTCATGCGTTCTTTTTTTATCAACACTTTCATACGTTTTCATAAAAGTTTTTTTTTAAAAAGCAACATTTTGAACAAAAAGCTGAGACTTTTTTTTTTTTTTTTTAAAGACTACAACGCATAAGTAATGTTTCTGCCTCTTCTTTGCCTGTGTTTTGAGATTCAGTACTCTTTCAGAAGATGCGTAATAGCGCCCACCGTATAACAGTGAAAACACAGAAAGCCGTAAAGAAAGAGTTAATACTAGATAACTTTGAAAGAACGTTCTATTAATGTTACTGGAAGAACGTTTGTTCATAACTTTGAGAGAACCTTGCTAGAAAGGTCCAATGAGCTGTGTCTGGAAATAAAGCTGCATTTTCCATTAGTCTATGCTTACATTGCTAACTAACAAATGCTATGGTATCATTTTCATCTGATCAATAATGAAGTGAACAACACAGTCTGTGTCAAACTTGAATGGGGTGAATATCCCCTCCAGAACTGCTAGAAGTGAGAAATGATCTTCAGTTCAGGTCATCACGTCTTCAAGGCTTTCATTAATCCAAACGCCTGTCACTCACCAACAGCCAGATTATCATTGCATTGACTTCAGAGCAGTACGTCAGAGCTCCATGTGAATGACCTTTAGCTTTTCAGGGCAGAAAACCCTGTCCTCAAGCCCGTGATGCAGCCAGGCAATTCATGAGGAAGGATCTGTAATGTAAAATTGACCAGTTTTGGAGCCAATATCATGGTATTGTTATGCATAAACCACAACAAGCCATTCTCACATGGGCTTGACGATTTTATACATTCAGCTTTACCATCACAGGAATAAATAGCTTACTCATAGTTGTCTCACAATACGGCCGCACAATTCAACACGTATCCGGTGAAGTTCTAGTTTTGGATGGATCGTCCATCTAAAAGTTATTGGCAAAGGTAAAGATGCAGCTCCCATCAAAGTGATGAAAATGCAGCAGTGGTTTTTCCTCAGTGGAGGTCACTCGTCGGCATTATGACTTCATAAATCTGCGCTCGAGCAAGTGGCGCGTACAGCCGGCTGATGAACAATTGGCAGGCAGCCCATCAATCTGCACACAAATCTCCATGTTTGACTCTTCATATACAACACCGGCCCCCAGGGGCCACTCATTCAATCTCAAGAACACTATAGGATCAACTAGAAAAAATGAGCATGTCATGAAGGTTAAATCAAATTGGCTTTTGTTGACTATGTTGCCTACATGCACGTTGTTGCAGTTAGGGGACATTGTACAGATGACTTCGTTTATAGTCCACCAGCGCTCTGATAGGGAGTCATTTATCTTTTCGACAACAAAGTCTGCCTTTCCTCTAGGAGAGTTCGGAGCCTCAAAATCTCATGCATGCATAAGCCACCACTGATTCACCATGTTTCCAGTCAAGATTTGAGCAAAAAGACAAGTCTGAGAGGGTGCTACACAATTCTGACAAGACCTTGTTTCATTATTGATTGAACAAGATTGCGAGAGCACAAACTTGATCTTCCCGTTCTGAAGTGCATTACACATGCAGCAAATCAGCACAACCAAGGCCACTGCGCTGGGAGAGTGAACAATGTGAACAATGAAAAAACAGCAGTGGCGCAATGCTTGTGTTCAAAGGCGTTTCAGCAAACGCAGTCTCAAACGCAGCATGCTAGAAAACAGCCGTTCTCAACTGGTGTGTCATCAACCACACATGGGCTGCAGGTCAACGGTGCAAAATGATAATTACAAAATGCAACTATCATGGATACTTAAAATGACATACACAGGATTATCAACTTTTAAAAGGAAGGTGAAAACCCTTCCCATATCTTTAGTTGTTGGCTACACTAACTTAGCGATTTAAACATTTAATTAATAACATGCATTAAATTAATAAAGCTAAGGTCAATAATTTCAATCAATTTAAACTACAAATAATACATTTCAATAATAATATATTTAATGTTGTATATATATATATATATATATATATATATATATTAAACTGTTTATTGCTTCATGCAGATAAACATCTCTGAACTGATTTAGTTGATTTAACATATACATTTTTAAAATAAATAACTTACTGGAAAATTCAACCAGCTAAAAAAAAAAAAAAAAAAAAAAAATTGAGTGTGTGTTCATTCATCACTAGCTGTCCAATCTGAGGCCTTTAGCAAAAACCAGTTGAGAACAACTTTAATAAAAGTGTGCTTACCTCGGTCGGGTTCTTTACATGCTCATCATTGCGTGAGACTGGACGGACGGTCCGGAGCGCTCCTCACATTCGGACAAATCCTCACTGCGGTTTGTGTCATTCTGGAAGCAGACGGCGGCTCAGTTAGACATTCACATCAGAACCTTCATATTCCTCTGAAATGAACACATTCAGTGTTTAAGCAGCTCAAGAGGATGAAATTAATCTTCACAGATAATTAGCCAGAATATAATACCACAATCAAGAGACTAATGATTGACTAAACGTTCCGTCTTTGCATTGTGTGGCGTTTCAAAAAGCAAAACACTGTGTTTTTTGTTAAGAAAGAGTAATAGTTCTTCTCTTCAACAAGCCACATGATCCATAGCACAAATAATTAGAGTCATGAGTTTATTCACATCCTAAATATGAGCATTAGTGATGCTGTTTTAGCAAACACCGCTAATAACTCAAGATTTAGTCTAAGTTAAACCTTACCAGACTAAACAGGATTTAAGAAAGTTCCGGAATAAGTGTTTGTCTAATGACGATTCTCCATTGACAATCATTTCAAGGTCTGAGAAGCACTCAGATTGAGTTCAGGTAAAGCTTCCTGAGTCACCGAAAATTAATTCTGATCCTGTCCTGATTAAATATCCTTAAAACATTTCCCTCAGCGATATAATTTGGGTTTTATTGCACCAAGGTCTGAACCAAATGAATTTAGCAGCAGATTCAATAAACAAAGCGAGTACGAACAGCTCACTCAAATCTAATGAAAGGGAATGGAGATCTCCCTGTCCTTGAATATGATGATTTTAATCCTGGGGTTCATCAATTACTCTTGTCACCAAAAAGAAACAATGCAATAAAGTTGGGATCAGTGTTAACTTTTATTTCATCAGCCATTCGGTTTAATGGCTGTGGGTGGGTGGATGGATGGATGGATGGATGGATGGATGGGTGGGTGGATGGATGGATGGATGGATGGGTGGGTGGGTGGATGGATGGATGGATGGGTGGGTGGATGGGTGGATGGATGGATGGATGGATGATGGATGGATGGATGGATGGTTGGTTGGATGGGTGGATGGATGGATGGATGGTTGGTTGGATGGGTGGATGGATGGATTGGTGGATGGATGGGTGGATGGATGGATGGATGGATGGATGGATGGATGGATGGATGGATGGATGGATGGGTGGGTGGATTTTGCAGTCATAATAACTCATTACATGCATGTTTAATTCAGCAAGAGGCTTTCAGCTATGTCAGATATAAAACTGTTTATTTTTTAATTTTGAATCCAATTTTGTGTTAAAACACTTGGCAGTCCAAATAATATATAAAAACATTAAACATCATGGCTTTTTCCATCACAAAGCTCAATGCATTGCATTGTGAAAACTGTTGCATACTGCACATTTTTGGAAATGTAGTTGCCATTCAATGGTATGCAAAAAATGTGCATACTCCATGTTGTTCTGAAGACAGCCTGTGCAACAAGACTCATATCGTATAATAAACAACAACGGACAAAGGTTATATGTCTACAAAGATGAGTCTATATTATCTGTTATTACTCCCGTGCATCTCAATGCCAGTCGCATCCAGCTCTGCATTCGCTACAAACAACTGAGAAACAGGAATGCATACGGTTCGAGTTCTCCAGAGATATTACAACTCACTGATAAGGGTTTGAAATGACAGTAATAAATAAGTGCTAAACAGTGCCAAACAGGAAAATAAAAACACCACAAAAAGACCCAGAGTGAATGAGTCGAGTAAAATGTTTGAGAGCGCTGGGGAAGCCATCATTAATGTGCAAGCACAGGTTTGAGAGGTCACGGGAGCTTGTTTTGTAAGAGTAGATGAAAGAGCATTAACTCTCATCTGAAGCATGACTATGCAAAAATAAATATCGTCAATTATTCAATGCTGCTGGACTCAGAAACACACACCGCTAGCCGCTGTGATAGACGCCCTGCAAAAGCTTTGATTCTTCAACTAACGCTCTTATAAATAGCTAATTTATTTGATTTACAAGACAGCGTTTCTTCAGCCTTTTCATCTTTTTCATCTTCATAGAGAGTGTTTGGTGCCCTTTAAACATAAGCTTGGGAAAATAACAAGAAAATATGAGTCTAAATGAGAATGAAGTGCTAAAAAAATGACTCGACATGACCAGGAACCGTGAATCCCATCCTCCTCCGACCCCAAGGATCGCTTTTTATAATGTCTGATCCATTTACCATTGAGATACAATTGTAGTTTTTAATATAATATTTTGAATTAGTTTTTATTTTTCTATTTTCTGTTTTCATTTTAAATTTAGTTCAAGTTTTAGTAATTTTGTTGTGTTTTGGTCATTTTTAAAACATATTTTTTATTAATTTTATTAATTAATTAGTTTTAGTTATTTTAGCACATCAAGTTAAACTAAGAAATATTGCCTTGGCAACTAGCTGTTTTTTTAAATATTTTATTTCATTTAGCTTTTATTTTATTTATTTTTCAGTCTAAGTTATCGGTACACTATGTAACTTTCGGCCCTCTAGCAGTTAAAAAACTAAACTGCATGTATTTTGAGGAAGAATATTGTTCTTCGGCTCTGCGTGACTGGATGAATATGATTCTCCTACTGCTCATAAATCATTCAAAAGAGATATGACCAGTTTAGATGGAAAGGATTTCAAGTTGACTAGCTGAAAACATTACTGTAGCTTTACCCAATAATAGACAATAAATTCCAGCACAGCGCTACAACAACTGATCTTCACAATAGATAATGCTTTACAATGAGCACTGTTAAAGAGCTACATATGACAATTATCTGTTCAATAAAACACCTTACTCACATGTTGAGTAATAAAAACACCATCATCTCCGCGTCGCTTTTACAACATTTCAAATCCCTCAGTTCTCGTCATCATTGAAAAGCCGAGCCGATGTTGATTCTTGTTTTATAACGAGCTCTGTCTCGTTCTGTTTCTGCCAGCAGACTCTCCTCTGTTCGGCGTTTGTTTAAAACGGGTGATTCTCCGGAGGATGGAGATTTAACTGCTTCATGTCAACCTTTCTCTCTCAACCCTCAACCCGGTCACACTAAATGCGTCTCTATGCACACACTTTATTCATCGTGCAATTTATACACGGAAATAAGTTTTTATGTGCGTAGGATATGCATGGGTAGGTTTAGTAGTGGTGTGGGGTGTGTGTGTATTATACGTTTGGTTAGGATTAGTGGTGTGTATTACACGCAATAAAGTGCGTATCAAATGCACCCGAAAACTGCATATCATAGGCACTTAAAAACTCATTTTTGTGAGTAAATTGTACAATAAACACAATGTGTGCTATAGAGACGCATTTTCATGAGATCAGGCTGGACACTCACACACCAGACACACACACACACACACACACACTCAACTAACCTCTGCCACTCATACACGCGGGAAAGTTACTGGAGCAATTTTTCTCTGTTTACGGATCTGACGAAACACACACGGGAGAGTGACGCAAACACAATTTACCACAAAAACCATCCCGACAGGTCTCAAATATAAACACTTATAATATGCTTACCATAGTGAATCAGGGGAATACAAAAAAAAAAAAAAAACCTTTTGGAAGAAGGATTGATGGTGCATTGACTCATTATGTAAATGCTGATTGATGATGATGATCTATTTATGTTAAAACAGCATTTAGCTGTAAATAAATAAATAAATAAATAAAACCATAATTAAATATTCAAATAAACAATTTAATAACTAATTAAACAAACAAAAACTATAATTAAATGTTAAAATATAATATATAATTATATATATATATATAATTTTTTTATATATTTCTTATATATATATTGCGTTTTTCCCTCTCTAAAACACACAGTTACTGTATCTTTGAATGGTCATCAATAAAGAAAGATGTTTTGGCAGCAGTGTCTACCACAGGGTCAAACAGCAGGAGTGTTTCAACTGTTTGGTGTTGTATTCTGCGGAGGGACTCAATCTTGCACAACAACGTCAGTGAACACACAGGCTTGTTTTTCATGCTCACTCCTACTGGCGTCTACACACACATCTGCCTGTGACCGTTTCATTCCCTTTCAATCTCTCTCCATCTCTCTCTCCATCTCTCTCTCTCTCAGCCCACACTGCGACACAACTATGACATCATAGAGGAGGCAATACAAGCTCACATCATAATCAGAGAGAATGTCCATTGCATTTTGCTGTATGTTAGGAAACAAATATACGAAATTAAAATATTCCAGGAAATTCTACAACACTCTCCGTCAAGGTTCGCCAGTCTCGCCTCAAGACCCAATTTGAGGCCCCCTTGTGAAGGACTGCTAAATTATTCATGAACACATTCTCTGCGGGCACTAACAGCAATATGAGCAGAAGAAACGCTGAAGGAACTGATGTCACAGGGTCACGGGCTTATTTTAGTGCCACGCTATACGCTGAGTCCAGAAAACACCAACAACATGGGACTGCTTTAGAACTTAAGAAGGTTCTGCCTCACTTAAATCAGCACAGCAGAACATTTTAGATAATGAGTTTAATCCTTCGGGATATAGACTTGCATAATGCACAGTAAGTATACACAGATGCTGACTATGTCTTTAAAAATAATGTGTGGTTATAGTTTTACGTACAGCACACAGTGAAAATGGCACGAATATGACATATTGGGCAATTATATATAACACAGCATAGTTTGAAATGAAGGGTTTGATGTTTGTTGATCGTGAAGTTCTCTCTTCCTGTCCACATTCAGTTCACACGAACCGACCGTCAGTACACACAGCTGGATTCAGCAAAGTTTGTGAAATGAAATGTTTATTAGATATTCAAAGATTTGTTTACATGATATAATACGTATATGCTGACGGTAATTGAGAAAGTGGTGTTTGTCTTTTTATTATTAATAATATAAAAGCAAACGCTATCATACTTTGCATATGGCATTTACTTTCTTTGTTAAACAGTTCTATCAAATAACGTATTAGATAGGATTGTTAAACAGAGACCGTCGTAAACGAATGAATATGACATAAAAACAAAATAAAAGTCCTGCTTCCGACACATCGGAATGCCGATATTTAAAAAACAAAAAACAAACATGGCACTACCTCCGGTTCAATACAAAATAATATTATGCAATCAAAGACATTCATATAATTAAACTTTCATTAATT
Source organism: Squalius cephalus (assembly GCA_022829025.1). Classification (NCBI taxonomy): domain Eukaryota; kingdom Metazoa; phylum Chordata; class Actinopteri; order Cypriniformes; family Leuciscidae; genus Squalius; species Squalius cephalus. The sequence continues at coordinate 28,457,155 of CM040812.1, forward strand.
TATACCTGTATAATTAGGGATGCACTGATATAAAAATTTTAGCCGAGACCGATATTTCTTTATATTTGAAAGCCGATAACCGATATATCTTCCGATAAAATATATTAGATAGGACTGTTAAACAGAGTTTGGCGTAAACAAATGAAGATGAAACGATACAAAATAAAAGTCCTGCTTCCGACACATCGGCCAAACAGAAAAACTTATCGGCAAATGGCGATATTTAAAAAATGCCAAACATCTCCGGTTCATTAAAAAATAATATTACACAATCACAGACATTGATATCATTAAACTTTTATTCATTTATACCTCTATAATTAGGGATGCACTGATATGAAAATGTTGTCCAAAACCGATATTTGTTTATATTTGAAAGCCGATAACCGATATATTGACCAATAAAACTTATTAGATGGGACTGTTAAACAGAGACTGGCGTAAACGAATGAAGATGAAATAAGACATAATAAAAGTCCCTCTTTTGACACATCGACCAAACAGAAAAACTTATCGGCCAATGCCAATATTTAAAAAAAAAAAGCCAAACATCTCCGGTTCATTAAATAATAATATTCCGCAATCCCAAACATTCATATTTAGATGGGATTTGATTTCTCAGAGAGCAGAAAAGTAGTAATTTGCTCTTTTACAGAGACTGTGTGAAAAAATAAAATAAAAAAGACAGATGTGTTTAATTCAGATGAGATTTAAATCACAAATCTGTGAAATACAAATCCCATCTGAATAAGCGGAACAAAACCGTAGAATCTCAGCACAAGTCAAAACACACATTACCAAACAGACAAAATCACATTCAAAAAAGACAAAAGACTGTCAATATTCTGTCCGTCCAGAGACACGTTATTTGTGACAAGCTGTGTTTTGCTCTGAATGAAAATCTCACCATCTGGGGAATAAATGTGGGAATATATTTTCACCATTTCCAGTGATATTCATTTTGCTGTCACAGATTCGTTGACTGGTCTGTGCCACCTTATAGCTGTCTAATTCACACTCGCCCACACATGAAAGTTTGTCGTGTAGGTGTTCTCTACCTGGAAGACCCACTCAAGACTAACAAGCTAGATTGACATGTGATTTACTCAGTAACACACACACACACTCACGCAGATATTGCAGTGGGTGGAGGCTGAAGGGTTGTCAAATGAAATCTTTATGGGGTAAATGGCCAAATATCCCTCCTGCCTTCCCATTTAGAGATTCATCTGCTCGCTAGCAAAATCCCATTTCCAGCCTGTCATCCACCCGTGATGATTCCACTGGGAAGTTCAGTTTATTTAGAGTCGTAGAAAGAAGCGCTGCCACTCAACGGGTTCATCCAGGAGCTAATGGCTGCTTAGCGCCCCGCTCTCCAGAAATTCATAGATAATGCTTGGCGTCTGTGGAAGAGGCATAACTCGTGCTATACGATGCAGCAGGCGATGGAAAAATTACAAATGAGATCTCTTTAATATCTCAATATTTTCTCTTAGGTGTCAATGAGATTAAATGGAAATATGAGAGACTTTTCTGAAGTACAGAAAGACCCTAGTCATCAGAAGAGATCTCAATAGTGTCTCAAACTGTGCTGAGATTTGCAGAGATTCCAAAATCTGTCAGTCAATCAAGTCAGAGATCTCAAACATTTCTCATTAAGACCGCTATAATTAGGGATGCACTGATATGAAGATTTTGGCCAAAACCGATAATTCTTTATTTGAAAGCCAATCTTTTAAATCAAAATTTGTATGTTTTTGAGAGCTTGATTACAAAAACAAAAGTCTCACCATTAAAAGCCATGTCTCAAGCACACAATTATTGTCACGGTTGGCTTAGATAGGAAGACGAAGACAAACAGATTGTACATCTAGTTCCCAAGTTCTCCAAGCAGGCAGGATGAAAACAACCATACCTAACAGAGATCAGACAAAGACAGAGTGAACTGATGTGAAGACAGGAGGAACTAAATAGCAAACACAGGTGATGGTAATTAATAGGACACAGGTGATACAGATGAACTAATGATGGTAACCAGGGAGACAGACTAGAGGCGGAAAACTGAACATAGGAACATGTGACAAATGACAACTAACTGAAAAGTCCATGAACACAGTGGTGACAGTTATAATGTTCTCATTATAATCGTATGTCGCCTATATGACAGACTTGTGATGCACATGTTGTACTTTACTGTATGTATTTTTTTTTTTTTACATTTTCCCTAAGGAACTGTAGGAGAAACATTTGAGATAAAAACTGAGTGTTTGACATGGTAATAATGGATATGAAAATGTTGATATGTTTGGTCTTGGTGGAATAGACCCGCTACACTGCTTCTACTGTTACTGCTGCTGCTGCTGCTGCTGCTGTTATTACTGCTGCTGTTATTGCTGCTGCTGCTGCTGTTATTACTGCTGCTGTTATTGCTGCTGCTGCTGCTGCTATTGTTGCTGCTGTTATTGCTGCTGCTGCTGTTATTGCTGCTGCTGTTATTGTTGCTGCTGCTGTTATTGTTGCTGCTGCTGTTATTGTTGCTGCTGCTGTTATTACTGCTGCTGTTATTGTTGCTGCTGCTGCTGCTGTTATTGCTGCTGCTGCTGCTGCTATTGTTGCTGCTGTTATTGCTGCTGCTGCTGTTATTGCTGCTGCTGCTATTGTTGCTGTTGCTGCTGCTGTTATTGCTGCTGCTGTTATTGTTGCTGCTGCTGCTGTTATTGCTGCTGCTGTTATTGTTGCTGCTGCTGCTGCTATTGTTGCTGCTGTTATTGCTGCTGCTGTTATTACTGCTGCTGTTATTACTGCTGCTGCTGTTATTGTTGCTGCTGCTGCTGCTGTTATTGCTGCTGCTGTTATTACTGCTGCTGTTATTACTGCTGCTGCTGTTATTGTTGCTGCTGCTGCTGTTATTGTTGCTGCTGTTATTGCTGCTGCTGTTATTGTTGCTGCTGCTGTTATTACTGCTGCTGCTGCTGTTATTGTTGCTGCTGCTGCTGCTGCTGTTATTGTTGCTGCTGCTGCTGCTGTTATTGTTGCTGCTGCTGCTATTGTTGCTGCTGTTATTGATGCTGCTGCTGTTATTGCTGCTGCTGCTGTTATTGTTGCTGCTGCTGCTATTGTTGCTGCTGTTATTGATGCTGCTGTTATTGTTGCTGCTGTTATTGTTGCTGCTGCTGTCATTGCTGCTATTATTGCTGCTGCTGCCGCTGTCATTGTTGCTGCTGTTATTGATGCTGCTGTTATTGTTGCTGCTGTTATTGCTGCTGCTGTTATTGTTGCTGCTGCTGTCATTGCTGCTGCTATTGCTGCTGCTGCTGCTATTGCTGCTGCTGCTGTCATTGCTGCTGCTGCTGCTATTGCTGCTGCTGCTGTTATTATTGCTGCTATTGTTGCTGCTGTTATTGTTGCTGCTGTTATTGATGCTGCTGTTATTGTTGCTGCTGTTATTGCTGCTGCTGCTATTGTTGCTGTTGTTATTGTTGCTGCTTTTATTGCTGCTGCTGTTATTGTTGCTGCTGTTATTGCTGCTGCTGCTGCTGTTATTGATGCTGCTGTTATTGCTGTTATTGTTGCTGCTGTTATTGCTGCACATGACTTGCTACTGCCAATACACACACAACATGCTGCTGTGAGCAATTAAGACATGCTGCTGCTGTACAATATAGCATACATGAATTACCCATAGCAGATCTATACAGGTGGAGCTGGGGAAGGTGGAGGGTTTCTGAAAGTGCACTGCAACTGCTACAGCAAATGCTGACCAAGTATTTAAAGACTGAGCAGCTCATTGGCTACTGATACAGCAGGAACCAATCAGCTGTGCCCTATAGAGAATGATGTGATTGCAAGCAGATTGAGTTAAGGACCAATTAGCCTGTGCCATCTAGAGTTTCATTACAGAACTTTGTATTTTCCTTTATATCAACAGTTTATTGTAGACATCAATGTGAATAAATGGAGACTTTTCCTAAATAAAACACCCAAGTGTCAACAAGATTTTCTGAACAGATCTCAACAAAGTCTCAATCTATGTTCAGATGTGCCAAAGCCTGCAGTCAAAATACTCAGCATGTCAACCATTAACACATTTGCTTCTGTTTTGGATATTTGAGAGATACAGTAGGCAAAACTGAGAAAAAACACAGCATTGGTGTTGACTGATGAATTTGCACATGGGTGGTCTTAAAGCATATTAAAAAACACCACATAGACATATAAACAACATAAAAAACTTGATTTTCGCCACAGTGGGTCTTTAATAAAACGAATTATACTGCCTCACAGTATATGCTAAAGTAAGTGTCTTAAGCAGTAAGCAAAAGTGTTCTACTCTCTCCCCTGGAAGTAAACGTGAAAACATGTTTTATCTTTAGCTTTGAAAAAAAAGGTGGGTGTGTGAAAAATATCTCGTCAGAAAAACACTTATGGCGCATCACGGTTTTTGTAACTACATGGCTCAATCTGTGCAGGGTGGTAGGATCTGTCTGGTGGCTTTTTCCGGGTGTTTCTCAGGGTGAGACAGGGTCTTTAACAAGCATCGCCACACTGACAGAGTTGTCACAGCGACAGTGTTTCCAATAGAATACCTGATTAAACCGCCACAGTTGTCAGACCGCAGCGCTCATTTACAGTCTGAAGCCATGCATTTCCAATAGCAACACCATGAATGAGAGCGAGAAGGCAAATGGAGACACGGATCAACAATGGAAAGGCCAGAAAGCAGGATTAGAAGATCAGATCGAGATGAACGCTGAGAAAATCTCAAAGTTTGATCTTCAAAGAAGAGCTCCTGATTTCTCAAGCAGAAACTTCACACTGTAATACCACGAGACCAGAGAATCGCTTTACACAAATTTCACACAACAGTTCTCTTACAAAATGGTGTGAGCTGACTAACTAGAGCATTGGCCACCCAAAAAGCCAAAATCAAAAATGAATCCAAGATAGCAGAGTCAAGAAAAATGTCAATTATTAATATATTCTAACCATTACCGAAACAAATAGATTTAAAAAAAAAAAAAAAACTGTTAAAACTCCTGTGTATTTTTAGTAGGGATGCATAAAAAGTCTTTAAATAGCCAAACATTGTTTTATGGTGATAACCATTAAATGTCCAATATAAAAATGTATACTACTTTGTCTAAACAAAATATAAATTATTTACGCAATTTTATCTAAATAAATAAAAAAAATAAAACACTAAAAACTTTTTTTTTTCATTTTACAAGTGAATTTAGGCATCACAACATTATGATGTACAGTATGACAAACAACTATTTTTATTTTTACTATATAATTATTAAGAGATCTGCTAAATTATACTTTTAAAACCGATATAAAATAAAAAAATGAACATATATACATTTTAAAAAGATTACATATACAATGTGACAGTCAGGTAGGAAATTAATGAATACATTTTCTAAGAAATGATTTTTTTTAAATAATTTTCTAAATTATTGTATTTTTATTTATGTATTTTTATTGCATTTAATTGCATTATTTGTATCACAAACGTTACAATTAAAAATAACAACACAAATATTTAAAAACAGAATGTGGAAAAAAAAAGTGAGTTTCATTATATTTATTAGTATATTACATGTATTAGTCATTATAAGTCATAGGGTTATTCTGACAAAGGTTGGATCTGGAAAAATGCATACACTAAATCAGTCTAAACAGCCTTTAGTCAAACTGAAATGCATTTTTTGTAAAACCTATATATGCAAGACTACAAAGTCTCTGATCTGATCAGTATGAAAATTGCAATAAAACTAACATCACTGCAAAAAAAAAAAAAAAAAAAAAAAAAAATCTGTTCTTTCTCATTATTTGTCTTGTTTTCCAGTACAAATATCAAAAAATTCTTTACCTGAGAAGCAAAATAATTTACGATTTAAGCTTTTCTGAAAAATGTATCAAACTTAAGTGAGTTTCTCTTGCTTTAAGCATAAACTCAATTCATTTTGATGCATTTTTCAGAAAACAAGACTATTTTCAAGTCTCAAAAATACAGAGTAAGAAAATAATTTGGCATTGTGCTGAACTGAATGCTCGCACCAATCAAATTCACTTCGGTTTGCAGCACTACGGCATTTAAATATCTGAGCCGAGTATCGCACACCCAAACTGCAAGCGGTGAGAATTGCATATGAAAGGCGCATCACAAAACATAAGAGCGATCACAATAACGCTTGCCATGGTGAGATCCCCTGAGATTCTCACCTCTCGTACGGAGGTTCAGACCAGCCATTCGAGCACAATGCGGCAAGCGTCTCGTATTAGCATTGAGAGAGGAAGACAGCGAGACGCACATACTGATGAGGGTTGCAGAGGGTTTGCGTGACCCAGGTGCATAGATGCTTGTGGACAACAACTGCAGAAACATGTCATTTACATACACAGCGTCCCTTTGATGTGCTGAATCATTGTTTGTTCTCCATACAGAAGAGGACATGTTTATTAAAAATCTCTTTTTCCATTCATTTCACCCAGTAAACACACACACTCTCACAAAAACCCTAAACAATAGGCCGAACTCTCAGTGAACTGACACTAAACGTCTCAGCGGATAAACTCCATCCGCGTCTGACCGTCGAGTGACTCGTTCCCAATGTCTCACCTGTAGTTTGTTGCACCGGCATCTGTGTGTCTTACATCTTTTGTTCCACAAAGAAGCGCTGTCACCGTCTGATAGCATCGTTCTGCTGCGGACGCTGAGCCATTCACTGGTTTCATGGACTAAAGCAACACATTCTGCTGCTCTATAGAAGTGTTGAACTAACAGCCTGTTTATCACCTGATGTGTCTTTTACAAAGTCTTGATTTTGTTGTTAGGCTCTACTAGAAAAGGTTTTCATGTTTAAATGTTCAAAAACATATCATATTATATATTTACTAGAGCACGTTCGCACATGCGCACTCTTTAAAAACTACGCTTTAAATCTCTTGACAAACTAAAAGACGTAAATGACATTTGTATGTATTCTAAATAAAAGACACAGATTGTACTGAATGTCAGCTTGCTTATTTTCCTCAAGATAAGGATTTATTGAGTCCACATGTCATGCAAACTAGAAACTCTGCTTCTAACCACAGGTCGAGAGTGTCGTTCAAACACAACTCTGCGATGCTGTTTGTGAATGTACGGAACGATGGTTTTGGGAAACGACGACTCGTTGAACTATGCTGATAACGACGGAACATAGTTGACTAACGATACTTTTGGGAAACGCAGCCCTGTTTAGTTCTTCTGAAAGCCCCTGTTTAGCCCCTCCTTCTGAAAAGCGCACTGTGCTCTGATTGGTTGGCTGGACCGGTGTGTTGTGATTGGTCAAGTGATTGAGTGTGTTTGGGAAATTATGCGTATTAATTATTTAAATGAGGAATATTGTGACGTGTTCGTTCCCGGAAGAAAACTCAAAACTACAATGGAGGCATTTCAGGGAGTTTAGAAACAGTGACACTGATATAGAGAATAACTCCTGTTTGGAGGGACTTTGTGCAGACCTTTATCATTCTCAAACAGCAATATTACACACTAAAGAAAGATGTAGGTCTTTGCAGGTTTTGCCTTTAATATATGAGATGGGAACTAAACTGAATAAATTGGTCACACCTGAATAGGAACTGGAACAACAGGAAGAGGAATTTATGGAGTTTCCTCTGTAATGATTCTCCTTTGGCCCAGAATCACATCACCTTCCTTCCTAAAGCAGTGTGTGGTGGTGGAGAGACGTTTAGTAAGAGTGCAGGGTTCAAACAGAGTAAAATAGTTATTTAGAGCCTCTTATTTCTGACTCTTGTCCTATGATGAATCCCTAACATGCTCATTCTGTCCTGAGTGGCCGAAGAAATGGGACACGGCCTGCAGTGATGCAATCCGAGAACAATCCGAGCGCTAGCAAGAAGATCAAAACTATTATGCTCCACTTTTCTGCCACTGAACCTCTTTAATGTGGCCGCCCATGACCTCTGATTCTGTACGCCTCAAATTCTGAAGGGTCAAAGTCTATCAGCAGAAGATGACTCTCTCTTACACTTTCTTTCTGTCATTATGTTTGGAATGGAAGCATACTGAATACTGTACAGAATACACTACAGTATATGCTGCATATACTGCAAACACATTGCATTGTGTGATAAAATCAATCTGCGAAGCTCCTCTGTAGTAGTTCATCCAGGTGTTGCATGCATAAAGAAATATCACATAATGTGCAAAGTGGGTAGTATGCATATATACAGTATATATATTCTTCAAGTCTTCAGTGTCACATGATCCTTCAGAAATCATTCTAATATGATGATTTGATGCTCAAGAAACATTTCTGATTAATATCAGTGTTGAAAATATCTTCATATTTTGACAATATTGACAATTTAAAGCTGTTATTGAAGTTTGCAGCGCAATATTTGACCGAAAGGGTAAAAATTACGGTCATTAATATCTCGTTAGATCCAGCCTTTTGCCCGCTTTAAATCACACACAGAGATAAAGTAGTGCGTAAGATTAAAATTTATTTGAATGAACTATAGCAATTATGTGAATGAGAGCGAAAGAGATAGAGATGCGGGGTCTATCTAATGTCTATTAACAACGGAGATGTAAGTTTAATTACTTCAAAACCAGCAATGTTACCCATTCATTGCTGAGAAATATAATGTAGCTAGTTTATTTGTTAAGTTTCTGTGCTCCTGAACGTTTCTGTGTATATTTGTATATTATATATGTATATATGAACAATTACATAATGATTATGATTGGGATTTTTACTTCTGGAAGGCATGTGCTGTGATATCTCTGTGTCTGAAGGAGCTGCGGGTCCTCTGACGGTGAATAATGCAGACGGTCGTGTGTCTGTGTTAAACTGCTGCACTTTTTCTTCTGCTAACAGAACAAGTCTGACAAGGTCAATAGAATGTGCCGGCACAGTTCTGATCTGTGCCAACCAACGCATGAATTCACTGTTTCCATGAACCACAGCAAAAATAAGAGAGCCATTCCTTCAGATCCAGAGGTGAAGAGCTGAATCATTTGTTTATAGTGACTTTACAGACTAAATACTGCTTAAAGAAACTGTTTTCAGACAAACAGTCCTTTTGAAGAGTGAATGCATGCTTAAGACCTTGATTCTCAAGCTCTGTTTTGATGCATTTTGACTATGAACTGCAGTGAATTAAAAAAGATTTGAATTGTTTTCCAGCATAAATATCTAAACATTCTTAAATCAAGATGCATTTACTTAAGAGGTAAAATCACATCAGACAACAAGTCTTGATAATAAAGGCATTCATAATGCATTATATATGGTTATAAATGATTGTAAAGTTAAAATGCATTATAATATTTGCAGATTCCTTGTTGCACCTGAAATTGGTTTGTTTGTTATGGTTTTTAATGCTTTATACTTTCAAAAGGTGCAGAAATGACTAGATGCGTATATTAAAGGACAAGTTCGGTATTTTACACTTAAAGCCCTGTTTACAGATCGTTTCTGATGAAATAGAACGGTAAAGATTAAATTTTGGACAAATGCTGCTGTCCCGAGAATTTTAGGTTTCTTTCGCTTTCCCCCCCCCCACCAGTAGACTGGGTGTATAGGTGCACTCGAACACTCCTTCCTAAAACGCATTAAACTTTCGTTTACAAAGACGTGAAACTCATCGAGTGGTCAGGGGTGTCCACTGATATGCTCACACAAAAATCGCTGCAAAAGATGCTTTCCAACAGGTGTTTTATCATTCGTTGTAAAACTGTGGACCTATTTTTCCAAACGTCTCACACCCGTACTTCTTCCGTTGAGAGCTTGAATAATAGACACTCCAGCCCAGTTGGTGGCGATAATGCACCTTTGCAAGCAAACCACTGGCATTTCATTGTTTGCGATCCGCCGTAAAAAAAAAAGCGAAAGAAACCTAAAATTCTCGGGACAGCAGCATTTGTCCAAAATTTAATCTTAACCGTTCTATTTCATCAGAAACGATCTGTAAACAGGGCTTTAAGTGTAAAATACCGAACTTGTCCTTTAATGTATTAACTGTGGTTACTATTATTATTATTATTATTCACACCATACAATGCATTAAAATTACAATGCATAATTAATGCATTAAAAACACTTTTATAAAGCATTATATATAATAGCTTTGAGTAAAGTGTCACAAAAATATCTACCAGTGGGTTCAGACAAATAAACTCGTTTTCTCCATAGTTACATTTTATTTTTCTGACCTGAATGGCAGATTTTTTAAAGCATAAAATCACTTAATTTTTTATCAGTTTTAATATATCTAATAAAATATGCAGCACGTGATTATTAGGTAAAAATGAGGAAATGAATTAAATATCATGTAGATATGATGGCAGGATTAAAACCAGTCATGAGAACAGATTCAAACTCCACCGGCTTAAACTGACAACCATTCCAACCCCAGAGATTAGCTGGATACGGCATGCTGGGAAAAAGCAAGAGAAAGAGAGAGAGAGAGAGAGAGAACGTTTTTGATTTTCCCTGCAGGTTTAGTCGTTTTCTCCTTCATGTATTCCTGAAGCTCTTGCTCTGGTTGTATTTTCCCCTTCATTCATCTCTATTGGGTTCTTTTCAGCGCTGATTAAATTAAAAAAGCAACAGCTCCACTGAGGACAATAATACAGAGCAACAAAAAACGCTTTTGGAGACCCTTGGGAGACACTTCAGCAGTTACAGAGTGGGCCGATTACACCGTGAATAAACAGCACCGCGTTCAAGCCTTCCGCTTCCCTCTGTAAACACAACTAGCACAACCCAGAGCGGCCTCATGCTAGCCTAGCGTTACAGTAAGACATCCTGCAGTCAGCCGAAACCAACAGGCCTGTCATGACTAATCACGTTTTACATCCATCAGCTCGTAGAACTGACCGTTGAAACGATCTTTACCAATCAAAGCAGAATACTGTTTCATGAAGCTAAAATGACATTTTCAGGACATACTTTCCCTCAGATCTGTTAAAGGTCAGTGTTGTTTACAAGACCAGGCCAAGGGTCTTTTCTGGAATAGACTTCATTGTTGGAGTGCGGTTCATTAATGGAATTTTTTTATTTTATTTTTTGCTTTAATTCTGTAGTTAAGTAAGAAATATTTCATGCTGAAATGTAAATTCAGTCATCATGTACTTAAAGGTAGGGTAGGTAATCCTGTTCAGAAAATTTTTTTTTTTATACTGGGTGAAATGGTCCTTCCATTCTGATAGTAGTCAATACATTATGTGTTCAGAAAAAGGAATGGAAAAAATCTGACCTCTGTAGCAGCTGTAGGACAGTAAAAACTCTGACCAATCACTGCCATTCGGTGCGAATGTAAAGAACCAATCAGATGCCTTCATGTCTCGTGCCCGAGCACCACTGCGTGCACAGCCCTGCGTGCACTCATCATCACATGTCACCGTTCCCGGAAATATTCAGCTCACTACACCGAGTAAGCAGGAGTTTGCGGCACAATGGCTGAGAAAATGCAGCAAAAAGTACCAATGCCAGCTTTGCTACTTTGCTAAACTACTTCCTCGGACCCTGCCCGCACTCTTGAACGACCTCCTCTGCTTCGTCCCCGACCCCGGAGTGGACCTGTCCTCGAACCGACGATGCGGTACTTGTCACCGGAGTGTAACGTTAGTCCTCATCAGAGTCAACAATGTTTTCATCATGGAAACTCTTACATGCAAAACACCGTATATGTTATGACTCTTACACGAAATTCACCTTCATCACAGTGTAACTGATGGTAATGGAAAAACGTGTATCAATGCAACCTAGCTTTGCCTTATAGATATAGCTCGTTACCTATAGCCTAAATATAGCTTGTTACCGAATCAAACAAAATATATTTTAAACTTTACCAGTATCGATATGCTAGCTTGATAGTGAGTACTAAAAGCCATCATATTTGTTTATATTCATAGTGATAAAGTTAGGTATTTTATTACATGTGATTCTGACATGATGTCACTGCATGCACTGCGCTCCTTCCTCTCCGCTCGTCTCAGGTAAATAATAAATGCGTCTTCAGCTGAGCCTGAGCGTTTGGCGTCGCGCGTTCATGTGTTTTGGGGGCGTGGCTTTGGAAGGAGCCCAGAAGGGAGGGGGTGGAGTGAATGGAAATAATGACCTGTGTTTACAACAGTCGTGAGAGGTCTACAGACACTCGATTTTTATACTTTCTTTTTCAGAGTACTTACATTTTAATTATGTATTGGTATATAAAGACAGTTTAAACAAATTTGGAATGTTTTTTTTTCTGAACAGGATTACCTACCCTAGCTTTAAGACAACAATTTTTTTTTTTTTTGCATCAAAATTATATTTTGATAGCAATTATGCAAATCTCAGCCTGTTCCTCACACAAAGTTATTGCATGACCTCAGAAATGTGAAAAAGAAATTATATAAATGCAGTAAAAGTATATATGAATGTATTAGATATATATTAGATATATGAAAGAACTGATAAGAATGTAAATGTGTACTTTGAAATGCAATGTAAGTCGCTTTGGATAAAAGCGTCTGCCAAATGCATAAATGTAAATGTAAATGTATATATATATATATATATATATATATATATATATATATATATATATATAATTTTTAACGTTTATTAAGTTTTCCGTATTTAGTTGAAAATAGTGTCATGTAAACGGCTCCTATGATTAAAAGTATTTCCTACTAAAGCAAGGCGGTATTTGACTGTATATAGGCCTGCAGTATATATGAAATTATACTTTTAACGCATAATTTTCTACTTTTACAGACAGTCGGATCGACAGAGGGTTATTAAAGGAGGGGTACAATGGTGTTTCATGTATTCAGAGTTGTTTACAGTGTTAAAGAGATGGATTCTCATGCTAAACATGGGCAAAGTTTAAAAAAAATATTTTGGACGAATAACGGAGAATTTCTGTGCCGAAAATCTTACTTCCGGGTTGGTACAAGTTTCGGCTGGTTTTTTTTCGAACGTGGATCTAATGACGTAGACCAGAGTGGAACTCCTTATATGAGCATTTCTCTCGGAAAAGCGCGCCCGCGCACATCAACGCGCTTCAACAGGAAATCATCGGCAGCGCTGCATAGGATTTGTTCAAGAATGTCTCCAAAAAAGTGTGTATTTGGATGTGAGGGATAGCTTACCGTGTTCAGTTTTCTAAAGAACCCAGTGTTACAGGAACAGTGGATGCAGTTTGTTTTTCCGGGGCAGCAACGGAGTGTAGGAAGTGCGGTTGTGTGTTCTGGTCATTTCAGTGACGAATGTTTTATTAACAAGGCCCAGGTCGACGCTGGATTTGCAAATCGTTTGCTATTAAAACGTGGAGCGGTCCCAGTGATAAAAGACCCCATTCATGTAAGTACAACTGGATCAGATTTCTGTCTTTTGCTGGAAATCAAGCACTACCGCTTGACTCTATAGCTCCGCCTCCAGGACTTCGGCTTTTTCCGGAGAGAATCGGAAAGCTGTATTTTTCTATTATAAATCTAATAAAACTAAACACTTTTTGGATATATTAAGGATGCACTACTACTCTATAGGTACTCAAGATTAACATGAGATTAGGTGAAACTGTGCATGTTATGTACCCTTTAACAGAACAGTTATTGTTAGAGTAGGTTTATCACTGAACACTGTATCATAGTTTGTCTACTCTTTAAAGTCCAACTGAAATCAAAATTGACCCTATTTACTTTGTTAGCGCATATTACTAGTCTTGTGGTGAAAAATTAATCCGTGCAAGTTAATACACAGAAAAAAATAGTTTGCCGTCGTAATCTTTAATCAAAGTCTGAAAAGTTACTTCCGGTCTGGAATGGCGTTCCTTCTCTGATGACGTAGGTTTGACGGCTTGGGTTGAGAAACACTGAACCACTCCCTTCAAACCGTTAGTCTGTTATGAGCAGAGATGGCGAGGAGGAGCGCTAGAGTAAAACCCTGCCCTCTGTTCAATATTCCTTTTCACTGGGAAATACGTCACAACACTGGAGAAAAGTCGTTTGCAACTTCCGGTTCACGCGGACTTTAAACAGCATTATGATAAAAACCGAACAGCTTTCTTATCTGTACGCACCAACGGCGTTTTGATTCAGGCAGATCTGACAGAACGGCAGTTTCTTTCAGTCTTTCCCCTCCGTTTGGCCTATACCCCTGTGTTCATTGTCATCCAGTTTGACTACAAATGTTGACTACAAACATGGAGGTTTTGCGGTGTTCTCTCCGTATTTACTAGGCTATTCTTTGCAGCCTTTAGTCGCTGCCTGCAACCTGCTGGATCCTTCACTGGAAACCGGAAGTAACTCACTCCTGCTAAACATTTACTCCATGAATTCCTGCACCATCGACACCATTATGGGTAAAACAGAAAAAAAAAATCACATATCAACATTGTCAAAATTATCCCCCGTTCACACGGATCCGCGAAAATGATTTAAAATGCTGTATTCTGCTGTGACTTTGTAAAGAATCTGCATGATGTCACCATTTTCACAAATTCGCATTTTTGTAGTTTACACAGAGACAATGACGGTATAGTTTTCAAAAACTTGCACATTGAATCCCATTTTCAAAAGTTAGCATTTTCAGGCCCTCACAATGCTGCTGCCGTGCAAATGAACGGCCAAAACACATGAAACATTTTTGACTCTGGTAAGCGTATCCATAACAGACTGGTGGGTGTGGCCTTGGGCGGCAACATGCCCAGTGCATTATGGGTATTGAAGTTTTCTACCTATTTGGCAAAAGGTTTTCTCTAGTCATGTAGCACCGATTTTATTTTATTTAAATCGCCTTTCTACTGTTTAGGCAGTCGAGTTTTATTGAAAGCTCATTTTGCCGGTGGTGAAGTACCCTTTAAGAAAATAATAATAAAATTTTATCCAGCAAGGAAGCATTGGTCAAAAGTGACAGTGAAGACATTTATAATGTTACAAAAGATTCTATTTCAAATAAATACTGTTCTTTCTATTAATCAAAGAATCCAGAAAATAAAATGTATCATGGTTTCCTCAAAAACATTCAGCAGCTCAACTGCTTTCAACACTGATAATAATCAGAAATGTTTCTTGAGCATCAAATCCTCATATTAGAGTGATTTCTGAAGGATCATGTGACACTGAAGACTGGAGTAATGATGCTGAAAATTAGTTATGATATATTCACATAGAAAACAGCTATCTTAAATTGTAATAATATTTCACAATAGTACTGTTTTTACTATACTTTTATCAAATAAATGCAGCCTCAGTGAGCAGAAGAGATTTTCAAAACATTAAACCCCAAACTTTTGAACGGCAGTGACATCATGCAGCAGTTTTGCAGATTCTTCAAAAATATATTAATTTATATGAATTTATTTTAGTAATATTATTCATAAAATAACAGCATATAGATTTGGAGCAACAACAACCGGGGCACAAACTGTCTTGAGTGTGTTTGTCAGCAACTCAAAGACCTGCTCCGTCCCGCACAGGATCATGAGGCCGTATGTTGGGTTTGGAGGACCGCCAGATTCACGAGGTCTTCTCGCCCAGATGAAGGTCAGTCCTGAGGAGAGACGCTAAATGATGGTGTCAGCCGGAGTTCTCCGGCTCCGTGTGGAGCTTTTCAATTGTCAGCCTGATCTAGGGACTGAACCACGGCCGGTCTCGCTGTATCTCTCTCTCTGTCTCTCCTCGGGGAAATCTCTGACAGAACAACATGATATCTGCGCTATAAGTGGAGCTCCACTTCACAAAGAAAGAGATTCGGTATCTGGAGATCTCGTCTGCGCAGCACTTCTATTCAAATTGTGGCGCATTCAATTCACAGTTAAATTCACCAAGATGCGCCTTCGATTTTCCACTTGTGTGCTGATATATTCACCTTAATTAAACTGGCTTTCTGTGGTTGCTGAATTAAAGCATTTGGCCCCGACAGCGAGAACTCATCAATGCAGAAATATCATTATGTGACTAACAAATCAAGTGGTAGAATGATTTGAAAACATTACACTCTTAGAAAAAAAAAAAAACGTTCAATGGGTTCCATACAGAACTCTAGGGTTCTTGACTCAATTTTGAAGAACACTTTATGCCAAAAAGGTTCTATATAAGGAAAAATGTCTTACATTATTGCATAACACTTTCATGTTTAACAGGTTATTTAATTTTTTTCAGTCTAGGTGTTTAGTTCATAAAATTAAATTAAAATAAATAATGAATTAAAACTAAATTAATTAAAACTAAATCCATTATATGTCCAAGAGCCATGAAAGCATTCGCATATCCCAATGCTTTGCTTCTTGATTATTGAAACAATTGAAATCTTATTTAATTAAATCTGATTTCATAATTAACACTGTTACTGAACTGAACTGAATCAACACTGAATTGACTCAAAGTGAATAATGACAATATTGTCTTTCTACTGCTGCTTACAGCCGAACTGAACTCGTTTCACAATGAATGAACAAAGTTATTGAATGGAACTGAATCCACACTGAACTGACTTTATTAGAATTATGACACTAATGTCTTTTTGCAGCTGCTTTACAGAAGAATTGAATTCCACTTGCATCATTGAATCTGTTATTTTCCTGTTTATTACTGTGACGCTGCTTTGAAACAGTCTGTATTGTATAAAGCACTATATAAATAAAGATGACTTGACTTGATCAATCTAATAATGATAAATTCATGGCTTCAGTGCGCCTCTCAACACAAGCATCATGTGCTGCTTTGACCTCAGTTTCCGTAAATGGCCTTTGCAGTCGGTGTTGTGAATGCTAGAGTATGTCAAGCACAAATAAATACTGTTCTCTACGATACGACCTTTTAAATCACAACCACGCTTGATGTGTACTTTAAAAAAAAATCACATAAATCACCACCAATCCAACACTCACACTACTAAACAAACACAAAACTACACTGAAAGGACCAAAAATGGTGCCGCTGCTTCGGGAAAGCTACATTTCGGAGAAGAAAAAAGGCGTAGAGCGGCTCCTCTGAGAGCGTGGGTCAATCCCACTGTACATTTGCAGTGCACAAGTGTCTGAGTGTTCAGCTGAGCAGAACGGACCCCTTTCCTGAGAGCAGAGAAAAGAGACGGTCTTGCCAAAGAGCCCATACCGTGTTCATCAGTCACAGCATGAGAGAGCACAAGAGCAGGCACACGGATCCATCAGCATTTCAACTGGGCTTTTCAGCTTTGCTGTGAATCCTGAAGGCGTTTCTGGGTTTTTGATCGACCTGCTCTGTTGGTCGTCGCCATATTCTGTGGTAACGACAGAATCAGTGTAAGTTGGATATTATTTAGGGATTAAACTGAACCAAAACCGAACATCCAGGTAGAGCATGAGCACACTTTTAACCGCAGACAAAAGAGTATCCCAAGCAGCTTGTCAATCGTTCTTCATATCTACGGCACGTTTCCCAAAAGCATCATCAAAGATTAACAAGAGCGCTGGACTATGGTTTAATTCAAAGTGCAAGTAGAGCACATGCATATTTCTACTCTCTTTACAGGTTTACTGAAGACATACAGTAGCGTTAAGCCGATAACCGATATATTGGCCGATAAATCTGAAACCAAATTTTTATATCATTTTTTAGAGCCTGATAACAAGCATGTCCCAAGCACACAATTATAATGTTCTCAATATAATTGTATGTAGCGTATATGACACACTGAACTGTTGTACTTTACTGTATTTTCCTTTTTTGAAGTGATTCTAATCATATTTCAAGTAATTCAAAACCATCATGTTGAACAGTGCGCATCTGAAGTGTCTCAGCTGAAGGAAATAATACAATATTTAACGGCTTTAATATATCGGGCCGATAACGATAACATTAAAAGTGAGCATATATTGGCCGATACCGATATGGTGGCAGATATATCGTGCATCCCTAATAAATATGAATATATATAAATAATATTTGTCCTATTCAAAGCCAGTGTGCATGATTAAACCATGAAAATTATGCTCTGAAATATGCAAGTTCATATTATGGTCAATAAATGGCCAATTATTACTTCAAGCAACAGACAAGACTATTTTGTCCATTGCAACTATTTTGATGATTGCAAAACCAACCAATGAACACAATACCCAATAAAAAATACATTTATGCAACATTATCCAGCAAACCAGTTCAATCCATCAACACAAGCAACTTTTATTCTCCACAAGAAAGCGCAGTCATTTATTTGAGCCGGGCTGTACATTAAACACGTGAACGCATGCTGAATGTTCCCTTCACGCTCCACACGTCAAAACCCTTTGAGCTAAAACAACTTCTGTTCCCACTTCCCCCCAACTGAACTCCAACACAACTAAAGCTTTCTTTAGAACAAGTAATTATGCGACACGAAATATGTTACCATCTTGCCTTTGCTTTCACGCTGTGTACATTATTAGCAAGATTTAAGTTGCACTTAGTTTCAGCAGCCATTCAACCAAATGTAATGGCTGACGATTATTTATCAGGCACAGTAGGGCACGAGATTTTAGATTTTAAAGGAACAGCTCTTTAGTTAACTCCACAAAGCAATTTTATACATTACTTTATAATGAAACGTGTCATTCAGAATGTTTCGCTTAGTCGAGTTCTTTCATCTGAACCGTTAATTGATTTTGTTTCCAACAAAATTGTGTTTTTGTTCACTTCATTTGAGGAATAAATAAATCTCCAGCTGCCAGAATCCAGAGTGTGACTTTGAACACTTGAAGAAAAGAAAAGCATAACAGCTTAATCTCAGGATACAGTGCAGGGCATGAAGCTTCTCCGTCAAGAGCAGAAAATTCCCTTTTAAATCCCAGGCCATGACCAACCCTGTCAGCAGAGAGAGAAGTAAAGCTAAATGAGCTTTTTCCCATTTTAATTACTCAGGAAATCAGCACAAAAGCCTGCTGGCTCTCTGAACCGGGATTAAATGCATGAGTATTGAGGAAGAACGCTGATTACGCACTGCGGCTTTTCTTTGAGCCGTTCCTCGATTTCTAGATCCATTATCTCTAACTGTACAAATGCTAAAGTGGCCCATATATCTTTCTTAAGCAAAGCATTAGCATTACTCCATTGATGGTGACCAATAGGCCTGTGATCTGTGAAATACTCCAGCCTGAAACTGATGCTAATATGCCACAATTTCAGATTTAGCCTTTTGAAAAAGTTACTAATGTGATATTAAAGATACATTATGCACAGATGTTCCTTTGAAGACAAAATTAGATCAAAATTGATCATTTTTATTCACTTATAGGCAAGGAAAAAACATTGTTTTTTTCATGCTCTGAGATTTTGGGCTGTTTTGCTTCCATTGCTTATTTCCAAAATACACATTTAAGTGTTTATTTACACTTCATGTATTTGCGTCTGTAGATTTCAATTACAATATATATCTTTAAAGTGTTAAAAGTTTTTTCCTCCACTTCAGCAGCACTTATATACACCAAACTTTACAGTTTCATTCCTATCTATATTCTGAAGGATTTTACTGAAGGGTTTGTTCATATATCATTCGCCTGATAATATATATTACATTTTATATCTAAAAACATGGTGAAAATTTATTTTTTATGGCTTTTGTTTTGACAGTATTTTCTGATTTATGGAGTGATAAAAAAAGATCCAAAATCCCCTCAGTAAAAACCTTTAACTCTAATATGTCAACAAAATGAAACAAGAATTTTGAACATGGCTTTATCCAATGTTCACATTTACCTGTGCAAATTAATGTAGATTTGATTAGATAATGTCACATTTGCACATTTAAACATACCATTTTAGAAAACAAAATAGAAAACAGTTGTATGATGATATTTATTAGTTAAAGGTGCACTGTGTAATTTTTAGCAGCATCTAGTGGTGAGGTTGCGAATTGCACCCAACAGTAGTTACGGTGGTCGACAGGAAGTGATGTCGTCGTCTGAGTCAGCAGAGAGTAGCCAATTAAGCAATGAGGCAATATGAAATTATGTTTGCTTAATTATTCAGTAAAATGATATGTTATTGCAAATATTATTGTTACTTGTTCATCATTGTGTCAGTGTTTTATTCGCTGACTTTAGCTAGCTTCTTTGCACGAAGAACAACATAGTGACGGACCGCGTTTGTCCATTTAGGGCCACTGTAGAAACATGTCTGTGCATTTCAATGTAAGGGGATGTAAGTGTACACTCTAAAAAATGCTGGGTTGTTTTTTAACCCAGAATGCTGGGTCAAGTCTGTTGGGTAATTTTGTTGGGTTATTTTATCACATTTTAAACACCTTTGGGTAGTTTTAATTTTCCAGTTTTTGGGTTAAACCTGCTGGGTCGCAACGCTGGGTTGTTTCACGAGCTTCCCGCCTTGGAGATGTTTAAATTCGCTCCCAAGCTGTCATTTTGAGAGGACAAAGGGGCAAAGCAGCTGGGTGCAACTGTTTTAAGGTAAGTTTATATAATGTTTTATTATATTTTTTATTAATAATTTGTTTGAATTAGCACAATTATAACTTTTTTCGCACCAATAATTCTTAAACTTATATAGTCAGACTAAAATTGGTGATGCAACTTGTACGACAAATAGTTATTACCTCAGAATCAGATATTGACTCGCATAGTCATTTTAATGTGAGACGACAGATTAATACAGTTAATGATTCTGTATCACACGGAACTATGAAATATGTGAATATCTGTAAAAACAGAGGAAAGAGTCTTTTCTGTCACTGACAAGCGAATTGAACAAAGTGAGTCGAGTCACTCAAAACAAAACAATTAATTGAGTAATATGACTCGCTGCTCTTAGGTAAAACACCTGCAATAGGGTATATGTCGAACGTCGCATTACGAAACCGGAAAACAGAACGCATCGCTTCCGGTTCAGGTCTTTTGTATGTGCTTCTTGCATTTTTTTACTGTTTTACTCAAGATAACTTAAAAGGAGCGAGCAAAGATGATCATAATCAATGTCCCTCGCATGTGAAGATCGATATTTAAAAGTAAAAAAAAAAAAAAAATCTTCACACTAACGTTTAGATATTTAAATAGAATAAAACGCTAATAACAAAGTGAGATAGGTAGGTTAGCTGATTACCTTAAAATTCCATAGATATCGGCGTCAGTTCATACGGCTGTTAACACTTTCTATGACAAGCGGATGCAATGAGACCAGGTTTCCGGTTTCGTCATGCGACGTTCGACATATACCCTATTGTCCTTACCGACATGTAAAAGGCATAAAAAGTAGCCTACGTAAATGTCGTGGGACCGCAGGTATAAAAGAAACTACCATCCGGTTCAAATAAACCGGTTCACACTTGCAAGTTTGAAACAAAATTATTCCCGGAAATGAATCGACTTATCAGCACCGCGAACACTTTCAAAGTGCGTGCGTGCATCAGTGCCGTGATTTGGTGTGGTAAAAAGTATTTTTTACATAGGCTACATAAATTCGTTTTTGGTAAGTGATGTAATTTAAAATTTCGTGTTTTTTTTTATAGTTAGAAAACCATATGGATATGAACTCTTCTCTTCGAGTGGCAGTTACCCAGTCTTATCGACAAGTTTAACGGTAAGTTCATGTTTATTATACACTTTTGCTGCTTTTACATCTATAATTGACTGCCTGTTATAATCAACTCAACCTCGCGGAACTTAACGCATATAAATTTGATCCGTGCTTAAATATAGGTAGCTCACAAGGCTGCCAACTTCTGAATTTAGCAATTTAACGTATACCTAAGCTTGTGTTTCGATTCCGATCTTGATTCAATGTCGATTCATTTGGATAAATATCAGTAACGTTAGCTACATGTTCATTTTTTAATGAACCTACTATTCAAACCTACTATAGTATGGCCCTGCTATTCTTTTTAATTTTTTCAACTTTAGTTAGTGTGTTGTGTTGCTGTTTGCATAAAAAAGATCTGTAAGGTTACAAAAATCAGTCACTCCAAAGGGAGATAGCCTATTTTATGTAACAGAATTTTAAGGATTGCAATTAATTTAGAAAAATTGAATCAGTCTTTGGAAAATATTCCACAAGGTGATGTTTGTTGTTTTAAATCTTCAATACAACATAAAAGGCAAGGTATTTAGTATCATTATTGCATATTTATTTTTTATGTCTGTAGCTTATTGCACAAACTTTAGTATATTTGTTGTAGCTGGTCCTGTTTCTGAGATGTTATGTCTCTTTTCTGCAGAGAATAGAGGTGATTTTGCTCTTTTGGTCCTTCCCCTTCTTCTTCCTGCCACAGTGTATTGGTCAGAAGGTAAATCGGCCATCTATTGACGAAGCTAGAAAGGCTTTCATTGATCTTCAACTAGTAAGTATAAAACCGCATAACTGCTATTTAAATTGCATTGTAACCTGACTGGAACTGCCTGTTCATTACGCAAGGGGTACTGTACATCCAGCCAGTTGATATTGCAGAATAAACTTCAACAGGGTAATCAACACAAAGTGGAGGGATCTCGTATCACCCTGAAGGAGTTTATTTTGTGATGAAAACTGACTGGATGTACATTACCTCAAAACAATTCTTGTTAAGCAACTTTGATCCTAGACAAAAAAACAAGATCAAACAAGACATAATGTAAAGCATACCACTATTATATGGCTTTTCGCCAAATAAAAATATTGATTGTTGAAATCATGATAAACTCCATTTCATGATAAACTTCACACAGTTATTGAACTGAATTGAATCAACACTGAACTGACTTCGACTGAATAATGAAACCGTTGCCATTTAAACAATCTGTATTTTTGTGTTTATTTTCTTTTATAGGTCGGAACGAACATGGTGGATTTTCTAAACCGGGCAGAGTCTACATAACCGGCGTCTAAGAGTCGTCTTCTTCTTCGGAGTCAAAAAAAAAGTAAATTTCACTGTGTACATACTGTAAAATAGGCCTACAATTTTGCACATCTGTGAATTTCACTTTAATTTCCTAAGAATTAAATGGTATAAATTACATTGTTCAAAACTAATTTTTTTTCTTTCTTAACTGTATTTGACTTTATTTAACTATACTTGTGTACATGTTTGCATATTTTAAAAATGATTTTGCATTTGCTGACTTTAAAATGAATTGTCTGTTGATTTCACTGCGTATTTAGACCGTTACACATGTAATCGTTAAACGTATAAATGTCATTGTTCAGAACTAATCTTCTTTCTTTCTTTAATTGTATTTAACTATTTAATACTTGATGTATTTTTAAATGATTTTGCATTTGCTGAATTTAAAATATAATTGTCAATGTCACTGTATTTAAACCGTTAAACATGTAATAGTTTTAGAACTAATCTTTATTTATTTATTAAAACTGACAATATTGAACTACTTTGATGTCAGCACTAAATTATTTTTGCATTTAAATTTAATGTGCAGTTTGTTGTCATTGTTGCCAATTTTAACACATTTGTGAATGTCAGTTGACAAGCATTAAAAATTATTTTAACAGTCTAAACATGTTCTTCATTGTTTCTTAATTCAACGTTTTACAGTAAAGCACAGGTGAAATTATAAGAAAAATAAAAATAACCCAGCAAAAATAACCCAGAATAGCAAATCCATTAATGGTAAAAAAAATTACTACATCTTGGGTTTCTAGACAACCCAGCCTGCTGGGTTAAAATGTCACTGGGTTAATTTAACCCAGCATGTGTTCTGTCCAATATTTACCCAGCACTGGGTTGCCAATTGGGTTGTTTTTAACCCAGCCAATTTTAGAGTGTATGTAGATAATGCAGTAATTTAATTCTCGTTAATGCTAAAAAGGTTACGACAATGATATTAGATAATGAAACATAATAATCAGACTTCATTTTGATATGAAATACATACTAAGATCCAAACAATTCCTGATAAAAAAAAAAGTCAAGTCCTGCCACACTTACTTAACTCATTATTTCATCTATTTGGTTGCAACTGCTGTTTCATGTCATTTATATATATATATATATCTGTCAAATAATAGGTGGTTTAATTCTTCAGACATGTGCGCGTGTTTGTGCATTGCATTAAATGACGAAGAATGAATCATTCATGAGTCCTGTTCAAATCTCATCAAGGTAGGAATGCTCACCTGGAGATTTTCAAGGTAATGCATGAGAGGTCAAAGGTGAAGATGGAAGGCAGCTTGTGGGGTCAGAGAGAGTGCAGTAGTTATGACATGACTGCAAACCATTTACCTTGTCAAATTCTTTCAAGGCCACTAGCCATCACTTGATAATAGATACAGCACCTAAATACTGTACCTGTAGGATGTGCAAGTCACCTAGCAACCACCAAGAAAGTCCTAGCAACCACATAGCAATGTATAACACACTACTCAGAATACCTTAGTAACCACATAGCAGTATCCTTAACAAAACCTAAAACTTAAACTAATTAAAAAAATGTAAAAAAAAATTCTGGTAATTGAAATTTAACTGGAAAAATATATCTATAATTAGGTGAAAACTTAAAAATCCATTAGAAATGTTGCCCTGACAACTAACTGAAATTACTAAACTTAATGAAAAGTACTAAAATTATTGTAATTTCTTTAAATTACTCTACTCTGCTCAGTTTATCTAAAACTGAACTGAAAATTAATGAAAACAAGAATTACAAAAAAAAAAAAACTTGCTAAAACTTTTACAAAATGAAAACTGAAAAAAAAACCTAATTCTGTTCGTTTGTTGCAAAATCATATTTTATTGCATTGCAGAACAGTTTAATTTAATTTAGATATGAATCCCATTAGATAAATATTTAGCTACATTATTGTAATAAATATTTTTTCATTTTTAATTATATTTTTTATAATTCATTTCTCTATATTGAAAAAAAAATAAAATAAAAGCCACATTCAAAATATAATGCCAGCGTCTGTGGACTCAAATTAATCATTGAACTTTTTTTTTTTTTTTTTCACTGAAAATGAATCATTTGAATCAACCAATTAAATAGAATGAATACATTTCCAGAATTATATGTGAGAAACAATAGTTTAGAAAACTGCAAATGTCACACACACAAAAAAAGCAATAAACCATTTTGTCGCTGGAAAAGCTACGGTGTTTCGAAAAAGCAGAGTTACTGTCGCACAAATGCTGAACATTTATAGAAATGCAACAAATTATGACTGTTTACAGGGGTCATAATGTGCAATCTGTCAATAAATAATGATAAAGCTACAGACAAATGTGTGCAGTGTGCACTAGGCTTCAGTCCTTCACGCTGACTTTACAGTTTTTCTGTAAAAGAAACCTTTTTTGATTATACTGTACATATACAACAACACCCGGAGCGGTTCGGATCACTTTCTCTGTTTGGAAACAGAATGAGATCTATAGACAATACACATTACACACACTTTAAAATGAGACGCACTCATTATTTCCTGTCCGTGATCCTATATGAATTGCTTTTGAAAAAGTACCATATGACAATTCCTCCCTTTACATTGTGCTATTGACAAGCATTCTTCTAAAATAGCAGGTCTTCATTGTGCTCTTTATCTCACTTCACTGTTCCATCCAGGACAATGAGACACAAAGAACGCTGTTAAACCCCAGATTGCCTTTTTATAGCAAAGTCTGTTGGATTTTCCCGAACGTTTAGCTCTTTAGCGCTGCCAGGCATGCATTTACTAGTGTTAAACTGCATCCACAGCACATTCTGACTGTATAACCCAACAGCGAGTCGCTATCTGACGAATGAATGCATTTAAATGTAAATATTAGAGAAAGAAGCACTTTGCAGAGGGATTTAAGTGCTTGAATTTCATCTGAACAGTGCTGGCGAGGTTTGGTCTGTACTGGAACGTGGCCGCTCAGGCAAACGAAAGGCCCAGCTGCTGTTCTGTCGGCTCCTCGCTCTGCTTTTCAGAGCTTGTCTGTCTAGGAAGCAGAAGATTTCCAATTAGAATATGAGTTCAGAAACGTAGCACACTACAGTACCTCTATATTTAATGCCGTGTTGGACAGGAAACCTTAAAGTCCCCCTGTAGTCAATAATTCTGTCCCTTAAAACCCATCTTTGATCACCAAAATGACATATTTAAGCGTTTTTTTTTTCCATGGAAAAAAGATTATTCATGTCTTAAAATAGCTTGAATGTAACTCGACACCCTTGCCTCATTTAGTAAACGCGGTTCTATGAATATGCAAATGAGCCCCGCCTCCACTCACTCACTCACTCAGCTCAGAGATCCACTCGTTGACGATCACACGTTGATCTGATTGGTTACAAGGTAGTTTGTGACGTCAGAAACACCAGCGATTTCAAAGCGTGTTTTTGAGACTGTCTTTGGTTCACTGCAGTTTTAAGGAGAAAATACTCAGCAATGGTGTTGACTTATAAATGTATACATGGATTGTCTTAAAGCATATTAAAAACACCACATAGACACATAAACATTCTCACCACAGGGGATTTTCACCACAGGGGGACTTTAACATTTCTGCAGTGTGTCTGCAAATGCAGATTTTCTGTTTGAACAGAATGTCCGGATGACATTTGGCTGCAACCCATAATACAACGGTCTCCATTTAATCTTCAATTTCAATTGTGACTGATGAACTGGAAGTCATTTCAGTCTCAATCTCTTTTTGACTCATTACGTGAATGAACCAATGATGCCTATAGTACCTGAAGAGAGCCATTTGTTGGCATTGCCATTTATCTCAAACACAGTCGCACAAATTTCAACTTAAATGAGAAAACGTTAAAAAAATGCCTTTCATACTTTAACAGCACTCCAAAAATTGTTAAAACATCAACTCATATAATAATATGATGAAACTTTTAGCAATTTATGCTTGCAAGTAAATTTACACTGCTACTTGGAGAAATATGCTTTTAACCCAATAATGGTGTAATTCCGTTATCTTCCAGCAGGGTTTCTAACGCAAACATTGTGCCCTTGGTTCTGACTGCCAAATGGGTCGATCATGACTCATTTTGAACTAATCTTTAAAGTCCCTGTAAAGGCAATTCTAAAAAAAAATTCTAAACACATTATAAATGTTAGAAATGTATTGCTAAATCATATTACAAAGACTGTGAACTGTGAAGTACTGAATTGTGGAGTTAGACCGTTAAACAGTTTTTCACCGTTGCTGTGTTCCGGATTTTTTGGGCGGGGCTAAAACGGGGGCTCGATGACGCACTGGAGCCCCTGAGCTCCTGGACACGCCCCTACTTGATGACGCACTGGAGCCCCTGAGCTCCTGGACACACCCCTACTTGATGACGCACTGGAGCCCATTCACATCAGTTTGCAACTCAATCGCGAGTTACTGTCAGTACTATTAGTTACTACATCCTACAGTTTGCAAGCTAGCTATGCCTTCGTCACGGAAATGCGTACTACCTGGATGCGATCACGTACAAAACGGATCGGTGTGTCCTTATTTAAATTTCCGAAAAACTATCATATCAACAAGAGGTGGATTAATTTTGTGAAGAGCCACCTTGATGGAGAGCTGAGGATCACCGCCAAAACCCGCCTCTGTAGTGATCATTTTACAAGGGATAGTTGTATAAACTTTCGTCGGAGACAACTGGGATTCACTGATAATCCGCTGTTACTGGTGAATGTGGCCGAACCGACTATCTCCCGCCTCGGCCTTCATCCTCCCGTCGCGCCGACAACTGGTGCCATCATCGGCAGTGCGTGCCCACCAATGAGTGTAAGTTGCCTTGTGTGCTTATGTTATAATTATAGTAGGTAGTCCAGGCTCGAACATGTATGGCTTTGTAAAACAAATTAAGCTGCTAGGAGCATCCATTCCAGCTGTAGCGGTGACAGTTGAGTGTGGCAATGGCAGCTTTCCCGCGAGTGGGCGTGGTTTCAGCGTAGCCAGCGGACACGCCCCCAACATTTGAGAGCAGAGACTACTGCTCATTTTTTCAAGATTTTGATCGCTTATTTTATGTACTTGCCGGCTTTTTTTATCATTCAAATTTGGCTGGGTGGCTAATAACACATTTTTCTGTGGTGTGACAAACTCAGAACACATACTTAATTTAGACTTTACAGGGACTTTAAGTTCTTTCGGGAACAACGAGTTGCCTTAGAGAGTGATTTGTTTGTTTTGTTCTGTACAGGAAGCAGAACTCATTCGTTCGCCTCCTGAGTCTTCAGATATGAGTCGTTCACTCTTTTGTCACTTGACGTAAAGGCCGTATTGTATACAGAAATTAACTCATATTTCCCAACCTTCCTTACAAACAAGTGCGTAGTTAGTTTCTTTTTTACTCTTACAGTTGTGATGCATTTCTAGTCTCAAATTTATTACAATTTATAAACTTGTGAATTTCTGTTATGATTGTTCTTTTCCATAACTCGTGATGAACGAACGACTTGAACCCAAAGACTCAGGAGGTGGACTAAATCATTTCTGTTTCCGGTAGACTTAATAGCTTCAGCCAATGGGGATGTTACGAGATGAAAAAACGACTCGGATCGGGAGGAGAGTTGAACTAAGCCCCAGCTAAGCAATGAATTAATTATATCTGTTTCTTGTAGTTTGGCATTGGCTGCATTATGTTTTTTTTCTAATTATAAATGTGATCAAGGTTTGCGTAAGTTGATGTGTTGGGGAATTTGGCCATTAACATGTAACATTTCAATTATATTCTGCTGAAATGAACGACTTGGGGGGAAAAGATTCGTTCATTTTGCTGAATGAGACTCAAAAGATCCGAGTCAGTAAAATGATCCGAACTTCCCATTACTACTGCCAAATGCTACGTTATTTTTACAGATTTTTTTTTTTTTACTTAAAATGCAAATGCAATATTAAGTTGTGCCGACACTGTTGAACACTACTGTTTGAAATGGCTATGATTGCATAATACATAGTGTTTCACCAAGTATTTAAAAGGATTGTAGACAGTGCTGCAGTGATGACGTATTTTTGTAGTTCGCATCACTCTGGTTCTTATGGAAGCTTGTTACCACCAAAGAATACAAATTAAAAAAAGGTAATTGCGACTTTTTATCTCACAATTCTGACTTTTAAAGGTGCATTGCGCAAGTCTCTGAGTTTTTGCAGAACTATGCCCCCTTCTGGCGACACACGAAACTGCAACCAGAGTTGTGCACGCGGTTACATGGAGTTTGCGTTGGGGTTTGGGATGAACTAGAAGCCGGTCTCTTTGAATCCATCTTCTACTTTTGCAAAAGTCGCTCGAGTTGTCTTCGCTGATGCGGATAATGGCGGCGAATACACAAACCTGCCAGACATAACCAGGTGAGGTCATGATGCATGATGCATGATGCAGGTGCATGACGTCACGCCCAGTCGATTCCGTCCCGAATCCCTCTTATTTATTTTACTGCACAGGATTATAGAGGCAATCGCAGTGATCATAGAAGGGCTCATTCAGCCCATCAGGCAATTGTTTAAGCATGTATGGGTTAGAAAAACGGGTATTTTTAACATGAAAAGTTGCTTAATGCACCTTTAAAAAATGTTATTCTGTGGCGGAAACAAGCTTCCATAGGTCCCCACCACAAAAACCCAAAAGGATTTTTCCATTGGCTTTTGGATTATTGCAGAAAATAATCTCTGTGACCAACAAAAGTTAAAGATTCTAACACGTTTTGTTTCAACGTGATAATCTTCACAAGCAAAACCCAATTTTGAAGCATAAATACGATCGGCAGCAGTAAAAAGCTAAATGTAGGCTATAAAACGAACTACAGTCACATAACTTCAATGTCACCGCCATTAAGCTTCAACAACTCTTTCAGTCTTTATACAAAAACATTTTCCCTGAAAGTTTGAGTTGGAATAGTTTGCAAGAGCACAATTATAAACACAACGAGGCTGTGAAATCGACTAGTGAGTGGATGATGTTTACTGTCCGACAACCTCTGTAGACTAATTTAGACACGTGTTAGCAACTGCTTTAAAAAATAATTCACAAAGGTGTGTTTTATGTTATTGAAACGTGAAAATATCTTGAGCTTGTGTTCACCACAGATGTCATTCCAGGCATTTAACCAGAAACCCATTGACTTCAGGACGATGGAACCAGAAGTGCTAAAAGGCAAACTCATTTCTGGGTTTTTGGTGTCCACAAATACGTCATCCCTGCAGCACTCTTCAGTGCATACTTAAGTTTCACTAAGCATTAAGTTAGCATTGCATTCATTTCAAACATTGCCATTCTCGTCTCCCAACCGAACTCTGAAAGTTTGCATGCTTTAGAGCAGCAAATGAGCTTTAACGTAAGCCCCGCTGGTGCGCATGTCTTCATAATGCAATGAGGGCCCTTCCGGGGGGCCGGCGTTCAAAGCAGCATTCGTCATCTTTCTCGCTGAAGGCGCAATTACACAATTAGGAACACCCCAACAGACTGCAGCCGTTTTCAACTGTGCAGTTGTAAATAGAACAAACATCTGTTATTACCACACGCCACATCACTTCTGCTCGGACACTAATTAATTACCCGGGGAAACGGCATCATTAGTAGCTGCGGGGGGACAAAACGTCGCCTGAGGTCGTCGCGTCTTTTACATGCAAATGCATTGGTGAACGTGCTTTGCCGCCACCTGATTGGTCAAGTTCACACGCACAGGTCACTTACAGGAAGTTAACGAGCAGATCCTTCTGTCTGGAAACGAACGCAGGGACTTGAACGCTGTCAAACATGACAAATACGGGAGAAATGCAAATCTTATATTGTAATTGCGCCACAAGCTCACTTCATTTCTCTGATGGATTCAATTAAACTTCAACAATCTGCTCTCCATTTGTCTCTCCTCATGCTCTCTGCTTATCTCCCTCTCTGTCGCTCTTTCTCATTCTGCGAGACACTTAAATAATGAGGAAGTTGAATTAAAGGGAGGACGGTGACGTGGAAACGGTGGCTAATCTGTGCCGGCTGTAGCACAAGCTGTTCCGCGAGGAACGTCAGGTGGATTGTCTCGAGAAAATGATAGTAAATTAAGCGTCGAGTCTGTCAGATAAAGCGCTTGTGCTGCACAAAACACTTGTATAACCCAATGAACTAAGAAAGTGATGGCTTATTTTATTAGAGGACAGTCCAAGCTCAAGAGAACAAACGTTGAGAGATCAGAGCTGACAGAGAATGTCCTAAAGCACAAGAGCTTTACAAAGGGCAGTGATCATGGAGATAAATAGGCCTGGTCCAGGAATATGACAGAGAACTTAAGTGAACTGACCTGAGATCATAGTCAAGGAGATCTACAATACCTGGAGAAAGCTGAATGTCATTCCTCAATATATCAATGATTCGGCTGCTACAGGACCCTCTTGAAGAATGTAAGCCTACATTTAGCCTACATTAATGTAGAATAGCCTAGTTAGAAACATGAAAGCGTTTTGCTAATGTTCCCTTTTGAGCTATTTCTGTGTTGTTTTTTAAAAATGTTTAAAAAAATCTTATTGGTTATGTGAATGTTAATGGGACAGTTCACTCAATTTTTCTTAATTCTGTCATCATTTACTCACCCTCATGTTGTTCCAAACCTGTTTGAGTTTCTTTCTTCTGTTCAACACAAAAGAAGATATTTTGAAGAATGTTGGCAACCAGACAGTTGACGGTAGCCATTTTTTTTTCCAATTATGGAAGTCAATGGGGTCCATCAACTGTTTTATTACCAACAATCTTCAAAATATCTTCTTTTGTGTTCAACCGAAGAAACTCATTTTTGGAATTTTCAGGTGAACTTTCCCTTTAAAGGGATAGTTCACTTTGAAATTAAATTTTGGTATGTTTTAGCTTACCTCAAGGGCATCCAAGATGTAGGTGTCTTTTTTTCCGCAGTAGTTTCAATTTTGATATTTTTAGGTCAAACCGTTCTTGTCTGTCAGTCATTTAATGCAGGTCTGTGGTCACTGTCTCAAAGAGCATGCACAGAGTCCAAATTAAAACAATTCCCCATCGTAAGTACACACTGATGGCCTAAGACACGAAACGAGCGGTTTGTGTTAGAAAATGAACAGTATTTATTTCGTTTTTACCTTTTGTACACAGCCACGTCTAAGTTATCTGAGGGCGCGCACGCTTCCTAGTGTGTGACATGTACGCAGACTGGTGCATAGATATATACACTAGATGTCGCCTTGGCTACGGCAGTTCATTGGAACGAATCGTTCCATCGGAACGCCCTCAGATCACTTGGACGTGGCTGTGTACAAAAGGTAAAAACGATATAAATACTGATCGTTTTCTCACACAAACCACTCGTTTTGTGTCTTAGGCCATCAATGTGTACATACGATGGGGAATTGTTTAATTTGGACTATGGGGAATTGTTTTAATTTGGACTTCTCTGTGCATGCTCTTTGAGACAGTGACCACAGACCTGCATTATATGACTGACAGACAAGAACGGTTTGACCTAAAAATATCACAATTGAAACTACTGTGGAAAAAAAGACACCTACATCTTGCCCTTGAGGTAAGCTAAAACATACCAAAATTTAATTTCAAAGTGATCTATCCCTTTAAGAGAACATTCCATTTAATCATTCTTCAAACATTCTGGGAATGTTACTTTTGAATGTTTTCTGAACGTTCTGAAACAAGTTGTAGCGTTTAAAAAATATTAGACAAATATCCAATTAAAATGTTGCAGAATTATTATTTTTTTGAATGAATAAATGAACTCTGAATGAATGTTCTATTAATGTTACTGGAAGAAGAATGTTTGTGCATTACCTCGCCAGAACGTTAGCCAAAGTTCTGAGAACGTTTCCTGTTAGCTGGATATATACATTATATTTTAGTTCCCCTCCTCAACAAATCCTTTAAATTTAACGATATTCAGTACAGACACAAATTATGGCATTTATTAAAAACAACAATTATAAGTGCCAAGCCTAAACAAATGTATTTAAAGCAAAACTGAAAATGGGTAATTATATATTCAAATAAATTTGTATATAATGTTTTTGCATATTTGTATATAAATACAGTATGCAATAATATCTGTGATGGACCAATTAGAATCAAGTATTCAAGAAGGTCTATGTCCAGTATATCTAGTAAACGGGACAGTAGATCCAACAGATCCAAATAAACACTCTTCAAAGACCCGGTTCCTCAGTCAGATCTCGTTTCTCTTCATCTTGGACATCATTGCTGTTGAAGTGATTGTTAGACGGGAAATATAACTGTCATTTTCTCTACAAACAAAAGCCCCCCAGTATAAAAGTAGCCTCTCTAAAAATACATCAACTCAAGGACAGGAAACACACATTACAGAAGTGAAGCGCTGCTTTCAGTCACCTTTATGAGGCTTTTATGGGCTCAGGATTCAGAAATAGCCATGTGTCGACTGTACAAGTGTTTAAAAAAAACAAAAACAAGATTCGGCATATTTTTAGCATAAAGTCTTAAATGCCGGAAATTATATTTGTACACTAAATAAAGTTTATTTATAACGACATTAACTTTCACAAATGTGGATATATTCAGTTGAATATAATTATCTAGATACAATATTCAGTCTTTAATAAAGTAACATGCTTAACACCAAAGGGTTTATGTTATTATTATAATAACTTTGCATATATTGAGATAAGAGTCAATAGCCTGTGGAGATAATGTCTTAAAACAACAATGAATGTGAAAATAACTGCTCGAAGGCTCCTCGGCTATTAATGTACGACTTCGCCAATGGTTATTTTAGCATTTTCACTTCACATAGTTCATGTTTTCGTCTCTACAAAGGTTACAACAGACATTTTGCCCGCGTCTTCTTGCCACCTTTGGTAAATCTTCCAATTAGCCGCATCAGTTCCTGGTCTTGGCATGATGTCACTTTGAGTATTGAGATGACTCTCCGAATAGACTGTAGATGTATAAAAGGAGTGCGTTTATCAAACTACATCTAGTCTTGTATAGCCTGACTTTAGACTAACAGCAATGTACAACAACTGTCTACACAAATCACATATAAAAACTATCAGCCATCCTTTGTTTTTTTTATATGTAACAAAACTTGCCATTTCAGACAACAAACAAGAGCACACACACACACACACACAATGGGTTGCCATGTTCATGGGGACTTTCCACACACGCACGCACACACACACACGATGGGTTGCCATGTTTTATGGGGACTTTCCATAGACATACTGATTTTTACACTTTACAAACTCTATATGTGACCCTGGATCACAAAACCAGTCACGAGTCGCACGGATATATTTGTGGCAATAGCCAACCATACATTGTATGGGTCAAAATTATCGATTTTTCTTTTATGCCAAAAATCATTAGGCTATTAAGTAAAGATCATGTTCCATGAAGATATTTTGTAAATTTCCTACTGTAAATATATAAAAAAAATATTTTTGTGAGTGAATGCAGCACAATCACGAACATAAATGAACAACTTTAAAGGAGATTTTCTCAATGTTTTGATTTTTTTTGCACCCTCAGATTCCAGATTTTCAATAGTTGTATCTCGACCAAATATTGTCCTATCCTAACAAACCACACATCAATGGAAATCTTATATATTCAGTTTCCATGTGATGTTTAAATCTAAATTTAAAAAAATGTACCCCATATGACTGGTTTTGTAGACATATTTTTTCCCCTTACATTAACCCTACCCCTATTTCCAAAAAAAAAAATCACTTAGTATGATTTATAAGCTGTTTTCCTCATGGGGACCATAATGTAGGGTTTACCTGAACCCCCCACACATGCATAAATATATACATTTCGTTACTAATTTCATTTATGATAATAAAGACACACATCCAAACACACAAGACCCACAATCCCTCCACTAGAGCACCAGCCAACACAAAAGCCGCTGTTACTCCACCATTTCACGGGCCATTTCTCTGATGTAAATAATCAATCACTCCTGACACTTGCGTATGAGGTCCTTTATTACACCTGATAATCACAGCAGGTAGAGTCTACAACAACATCAATGAAGCGCACTTACAGCTGTGCTCCTCTCCGATCCTCTGAGAGCCGTAAACAAAGGACATGTGACCACTGTCACGATAAAAAAACAACTGATCCATACTATATGAGGTTGGTTATGATGTCACAGGGCTGGGTCTTTCTGATTGGGCAGCAGATTGATGCTGACTGCAAGCGTAAGAGCATAAGAGCTGTGTTATACAGTATACAACATAAAACTTCATTAAAAAGACATGAACTTCTGTAGATGCTTAAGCACAAAAGCCACTGAAGAAGAAAAAGCTAATAAAAACAAGCTTTGTTGCTTCAGTTCTCTGCACTGTTATATGATTTGCGCAAGACAACAAACTCGGTTGTCACACAGCTTCACACTGCTTTGCTAAGCTTGCATTGATTTTTATCCCCCTGTTGCATCAAATACAAAGCTAGTTTCCTTAATACAATCAGAATACGAATGACAAGAGAAGTATATGTGAATATTGACACTTTCAGCTATGCAAGTTCAATTTTACACATCATGATCTGAAATGTCAGAAAGCAATTCATAGTGCAATGCAAATAAAAGATGCATCCTTAAGGGGCCACAAGGGGTGCTATAACAGACATTAGTATAAACTGTCGTCTTCTACCATCGGTTTTCTCTTTCAGGTCAACTACTGTCATCGCAGCACAACAATTAGAAAAATATGACCAGATTAGTCATTTAAACTCTCAACATGTACCTGAATCTTCAGGTTACACATCTGCCTATCCAGCCTGCCTTAAACCAGAAACCAGAAAATTACATTTCCATTCCTTAGGTACAGTAAGTCAGTTTTGACCACTTCTAGACCAGTTTAACAAGAATTTCAGTCACAAGTCCCTATTAACTAGATCAAAACTAATTAGTTTAAGCATAATCTAACATGTGGTTTGATTTGTTGTGGCTAGGTAATGCAGCTGTGCCTAAACAATGCAATCCTGACAGCAAAAACACTCGTGTGCTGTTCTTTTCAATGCATTGAACGCAGGGTCCAAAATGAACACTTGCCAAGCAGAAAACACGAGTAAAAACTGGCCTTGGCAAATACATTAAACAGCTACTCGACTGTTGGCAACATTGTATTCGGTTTAAACTGAACTGTAAGAATGATAGACTGACCCTCACTGGTGTAAGTGAAGTGCAAATTAAACACAAGACAAGCAAACGTCTACTGAAGAAAATATAATAAACTGATCAGAAGTGACAATGAAGAAATAAATGCTGTTCTTGGTAATGTTCTATTCATCAAAGAAGATATATATATATATATATATCACAGTTTCCACAAAAATATGAAGCAGGACAACTGTTTTTCAACATTGATAATAATCAGAAATGTTTATTGAGCATCAAATCATCATATTAGAGTGATTTCTGAAGGATCATATGACACTGACGACTGGAGTAAGGATGCTGAAAATTCAGCTTTGATCACAGGAATAAATTACATTTTACAATATATTCACATAGAAAACGGCTATTTTAAATTGTAATAATATTTCAAAAATATTACTGTTTTTCTGTATTTATGATCAAATGCTGGTGAACATAAGAGACTTTGGTTCTAAACTCCATTGCCAATAGTACAAAACATTTAAAATAAAAGTAAAAGAATGCACAATTAAGTCACGCTGGTAAGAAATATGTATGGCTAGTAAATTTCTCAATCCACATGCCATTGGCAGGTGTGGAAAAGGTTGATTTTGGATCCTGATTGCACTGTTTGAGCTTCATCCCGCATCACAGCCGAAGGATAAATCCCTGTTGACATCACACGTATAAAGTGTTTCATTAAAAGCGCCTGCTGTCTAATGGCTGTGTGTCGGAGAGACACACACAGGGTCATCCGCCTGCGGCTGCGCGAGCTCAGATCCGTGGACACATTCGACTGAATCTGTGCCCATGACCCACCGCGCTTCCTCTAATTGAGATGAACGGCAATGTTTGTTTTAAATGCTGATTTATTCTTGCAAGCTCTTCGCTGAGCTGAGCGACGCACACCGCGCGCTCTTTAGATTTGCCACAACACCCAAAAGCGCAATCAATCAAACCCCCCACCGCTACAACGGGCTTTTAATTAGGTCCCGTCCAACCGGGGCCCTCGCCCGTCAAATACCTGCAGAGAGAACCAATCACAGCTGGAACATCTGGGGGAGAAAAGCCCTAAAATATGTGTTAAATCAGGCAGCTGTGGGACGCTGGGATCTATCGCTGGCTGCTTTTTGCTTACAGTTTAGCTAGAGAAAGAGAATCTATCAGCGGTTGTGTCTCTCGAGCAAACCAGCAGTGAAAAACGCCCTGGAGACCGGTTAAAACACTGTGAAAATGGCTGTCTTTGACCGTGAGATTGAGAGAATATTTAATGAAGGGTTGAAGGGATGGTCATTATTCACTCACCTTAATGCTGTTGCAAACATGTAGGCCTATATGTTGTTGTTTCTTCCTTGGAAAACAAAGGGAGAATTGTTGAAGAATCCTTACACAGATTTTTCCAAGCAGACGGAAATTTAAGTTGTTCTTCAATATTTGGAATCAGAATACAGATTTAGTTGCTCTTTGCGAAGATTTTTGATCAATAACAGCTTTTTGGCCAGTTTGCAAACAAAGCTATCACAGAAGACTGTAAAAAAAAAAAAAAAGAATTTTCAAAGTCTTTCTACCTGAAAATGTCACGTTTATTCAATGTCGTTTCTAATTATTTGTACAAGCCTACTACTGATTGCCAATCATACATAAATAAATAAAAAGGTAAGATTTCTGCACTAAAATATCATGGCATGGTTTATTAATAACTATTTGCATAATTGATTTTATTTAAATAATCATTTTTTTCTAAATGCATTTATTCAAATCAGCATATATCTGTTTATTTTAAAACAATTACATGTATTCATTTAAAAATATGAACAAATATGGCTATAGCTGTGGAACAAGCAATAATCAGTTATTTAAAATGTATGAGACTGAAACTAATTGGATGTATTGATGATAAACCTGTTTATTGTAAACACTATTCATATTTCATGTATGACTGTCAAATATGCATCACATTAAGTGTATTATTTTATATTTAAATGGTGTAATCCAAATGCATGGAGATATTATATGTATAATTGAAATACTAAAGCTTAAATTTAGGCCTAAATATTTTTTGAGTGTATGTTATGTACTTTTATGATTCTGTTGTGTTATTTTTGGAGCTTAACAGGCTTCTTTTGTTGTCTTAGGGTGAGTAAATGATGACAGTGTTTTCATATTTGGGTGAATGAATCCCTTTAAGTGCATTGACAGTTGATTCGGATCTTGTCATCCACTGAATCTCTGCTCTGACTTTTAGTTGATACCATGACAACCAAATATCAGTATCTCTTACAGTAACAGTATCAACAAAATAAGTTGATTAGTGTGTTATGAAAGGAACTGTCTGTTTACTGTGATACCATGACAACAGTCTCTCTCAGTAACTATACTTAGACAATTAACTCAAAGGGTTAATGATGCGTTTCAGACACACTGCAGACAAACACAGCCAGACATACAACATAACTTCAAATTTAAACTATACCTGGTTTTCATTCAGTAAACATATTTTATATGAATGAAAGACCCTTAAAAACAAGCTAAGTCATTTTAAGCGTCAGTTCAGGTAGAAACAACATGGCTCATATGACACATCTCGAATGTGTACTAATTATGATGCAGATCAATTAAAATGCATTTAATATGAAAAATATAAGGAAAAAACCCTAAGGACACCCAATCAATTGTGTATTAGACTTAATAGTGAAAAAAGAGACCAAATATCAGTGATGCTTCAGAAATATCTCCATATCTGTGGTACCTTATTAAAAAAACTGACCATTAACATTAATACCATGACAACAAACATCTCAGCATCTCTTTAACTACACTGACATCAAAGGGTTAACCGCATATATGCATTTCAGACAAACTATAGCCTACAGACAAATCTTACAGTTTACATAGTAACAGTTCTATATGCTGTGATATTAGAGATGTGCACCTGTCATGCATATAAAGTCAATTAATGGAATTAAATAACTTTGATGAACAAACAGCCTTGTCAAAGATGTCATTGAAGATCCCCAAACAAATGTTGCATTCATGTGAATAAAAAAAAAAAAAAAAAAAAAAAAACATACTAAAAAAACAACTTTAGCACCGGGAGAAACAAACAGACTGAATTGAGCCCCAGATTTGGCCCCTGGCACACAGACAACTGCAAAATGCGTCAGCAGACCCGATGCAGCAGAAATTTACATGCATGTTTGTTTGACAGCAGCATGAAG
The DNA here is from genome assembly GCA_022829025.1 of Squalius cephalus. NCBI lineage: Eukaryota > Metazoa > Chordata > Actinopteri > Cypriniformes > Leuciscidae > Squalius > Squalius cephalus. The sequence continues at coordinate 28,496,407 of CM040812.1, forward strand.
CTCTTCCCTGTTCCTACATGCATGTGTCGTTTATTTCGGCGCACGTTTAGCATGTCAGTGTTGATGTCAGGTTCACTCACCGCACAGATCCAGTCAAAAATCCGCGTCGATCCTCTCCGTCCTTGTTCGTTTTCTCACGGAAGGGCCCCCGGTAAGACTCTCCGCCGTTTCCCTCCGGTAACACGGTACATCCTCTAGAGAAGCTGAGCAGAGAATCCGCTACTGTCTGTCCGCTCCTGATGAAGATGATGATGATGACAAACGGCGAGCGCACATCACATCACTGAACAAGGAAGACGGGTTTCATGACGAGCGCTACCGCTGATGATGATGATGATGATGATGCGGGAGAAGGACGCGACCGGATCCCACATCAACCACTGGATGAATGTGAACATGAAGACTGAGGAGCTGCACCACACGGTAAACACGGGGGTGTTGCAATGACTGGACATCCCATAGGAAAGAAAAAATAGCAATGAGATCTCTGTAACGCTCAGAGATTCTCCTGGACAGCAACGAGATTAAATATGAAGGAATTACAGTCTCCTGCTTTTTAGAATTTGTTTGATGTTTCTCCCCTATTAGATCTCAGCAATGTCTCAAACTATGTGCAAATTTGCATTGAAAATCTGCATTGAAAAGTCAGATTCTTCGATATGAGCTCAAATATGTCTCATCTAATTCTTCTGAGAGCCAAATAAATCAAGTAGAAAAAAACACAAATGAGATCTCTTTAACATCAATTGATAAAGAGCAGTGAGATTAATTACTGGCTCCTGCTTTTCAGATGTCTCTCATGTTTCTCCTCGAGATCTCAACTATATCTGAAACTTGCATTGAAAATCTGCATTGAAAAGTCAGATTCTTCAATATGAGCTCAAATATGTCTCATCTAATTCTTCTGAGACCCAAATAACCCAAGTAGAAACAACACAAGAGAGATCTCTTTAACATATAAATTGATAGAAAGTGAGATTAAAGATAGAGCAATTACAGTCTTCAGCTTCTCAGATTCTCCTACTAAAAGAAGAGACCCCAGTAATCTCATGTTTCTCCTCTAGAGATCTCAACAATGTCCCAATTATTCTCAAATTTGCATTGCATTGAAAATCTGCATCGAAAAGTCAGATTCTTTTACCAATAAGATATCTTTAACACCTCAGTCGATTCTCCTATAGCAATGAGATTAAAAAAAGAGCAATTACAGTTTCCTGCTTCTCATATATTCTCCTAAAGTAAAAGACCCCAGTGATCTCAGGTTTCTCCTCTAGAGATCTCATGTCTCAAACTTGCATTGCATTGAAAATCTGTGTTGAAAGGTGAGATTCAATACAAACTCAAACATTTCTCATCTATTTGTTCTGAGACTAATGCATGCAGAAAAATCACAAATAAGATCTCATTAACATCTCAATCGATTCACAGACAGCAGTGAGATTAAATATAGAGCAATTAGTCTCCAAATGTAAAAGATCCCAGTGATCTCACATGTTTTTCTTCTAGAGATCTCAACAATGTCTCAAACTTGCATTGAAAATCTGCATTGAAAAGCCAGATTCGCCAGTGTCTCCTCAAACATTTCTCTCATCTAATTCCTTTGAGACCAAATTACCCAAAATATCTCATGAGAAAAAACACAAATGAGATCTCTTTGACATCTCAATCAATTCTTCAGACAGCAATGAGATTAAATACAGCAATTATGGTCTCCAGCTTCTCAGATTTTACTCCTAAATGAAGACCCCAGGGATCTCGCGTTTCTCCTCTAGATGTCTCATCAATGTCTCAAATGTTTTAAATTTTGCATTGAATTGAAAAGTCCGATTTTTCCATATTACCTAAATATTACTTATCTAATTATTCTGAGACCAAATTACCCGAGTATCTCAGAAGATAATCACAAATGAGATCTCTTTAAAATCTCAACCAATTCTCTAAGACAGCAATAAGATTAAACAAATACCAATTAGAGTCCCACGTTTCTCAGCTTTTTCTCCTGCAGTCTCCTCTAAAGATCTCACAATGTCCTAAAATGTTCAGATGTGCCAAAATGCCAATGATTCTCAAATATTTATCATCTAATTCTTAAAAATGACCAAATTATCTCTTAAAAAAAATCACAAATGACATCTGTTTAATATCTCAATTGTCTCCAAGACAGTAATGAGATGAATTAGAGCACATGTACTGGAATCTTTTGTTAAAGTCTTAGTCTCCTTTTTGAAGATACTAAATTATGCTAAAAGTAAAATGGACTTTATCATCAAAAAGAAAATTAACCAAATTCTTCTGAGACCAAACTCAGTTGCTTCTAAAGCTACAAGATTCATTTTATCAACATTCATTTTATAGTTCTATTTTAGGAGAAACATATGAGACAAAGGCGATAACCCAGTGAATCTCATGAGCAATGAAAGAGTCATTCCTTCACTTTTCAAACATTGATTGACTGATTGATTAATGGAAACATTTCCACAGCAGGCCATTAATCAAATAACATGTCATATAATAAATGCAAATGCGATGGACGATCCTGAAAACACTGTTTTGATATTAAGAGGTGTAAAGTGGAGATGATGGAGATGTTGCTAATTTGGGTTTGGACTCATTCTGGTTATGGTCTGCTTGGGGTCTCGGTTCAAGGAGACAAACGTCCCTGGGCTCAGTGTTAAGGGCAGAACAGACGTGTGTGAACTGATGAACGAGTGATTGGGATGCGGCCAGTGTGGTTTAGCGCTGAATGTAAGCATGGATTACTCTTATGTTACCAAGGGCCCTTGATGTCCGCAGGCGCTTGTGCACTTGACAGGGTTTAATGTTTGAAGTGTGTTTCCAGTGACTCTCTATACGAGGACGCTGCATGTAAATGCACACATGGCTATACGTACACTCAAGGGCAAACGCATACACACGTTATTAAGCTGCGCTCTGACTTCTTGACCCCTCCTTCCTTAAGGATGAACTGTTTTATTCCCAGATGACTGGAACGGACGTCATGTTTCTGCTTTCGCTGCTCTCATCAGCGCTGTAGGGGGTGAGCAGAAGGTTTCACACAAACACACACACACACACACACAGATGTAGATGTTTCCCGTTCGCACATCAAATGCTCGTCTGCACCTAAAGGGCAAATGAAAGGCAGGAACATTTGTAAATAACCGACGTCATGTGTTTTAAATGATGAAACTGGACACTGGAGTTTATAAGAGCAGGTTTCAGATTCATGGTTGAAGGTCACTTCAGCAAACCACTAAATAAATAGGCTCATATCTCGCCCACCTTCTGTTCTCTATAAAAGCGTTTGGATCAAAGCATCTGCTAAATTAATGTAAATGTGCAGTGACCCTATAAAAGTTTGGAAGCACTAAGTTCCATTAGTTAACATTCAATGAGCATCACATTTGTTACAGTATTTATACATCTTTGTTAACGTTACAGTGTTACGGTGCATTTATACATTTAAGCATTGAGTAATAATAATGAACTACATGTATTTACTATAAGGTTAGGGTAAGGAGGTTTGGTTTAGGGTTAGTTGCATAGTTATGTATATTATAATTATTAGTAATTATTATTACTATAGTGACAACACGCAATGTGTAACAATAATACTAAAATCATGTGTTACCAAAATGGCAAGTAACACTGAATTCAATGTGAAATTTTGAAGTACAAGAACTTAAAAAGTATTTATTTGTAAAAACCTACTACAATAATCTTTGATAAATATTTTTCTGTTCGTTGTTAGTTCATGTCAGCTCAGCTCCATTAAATAATATTACCAGATACAACTTTTGATGTAAGTAGAGTGTTCGTAAATATTGAAATTAACTATGATTAATAAATTATTTAGTAGCATTCTTCATTGTTATGTTCATGTTAACTAGTTAACTAATGTTAACAAATGGAATCTAAGGTGTTACCAAAAGTTTTTTTCTTTTACGAAAAGTAAAGGAGACTTACTGTAAGCCACACTTATTTTTTATTGTATTATAAAATCTCAAAGCAAAAAAATAAGTTTTTTAGGTTTTGTAAAGGACACTATTATGGTAACCAAACCATGTGGAACATTTACATATTTGCAGAAAAGATGCTGTTAAACTCCTCAAATCTATAAAATAAGTTTCACGAATGGGCTACTTTCAGCTTTCAAACTTTAAAAGTAGTTCAAATGATCTAGATTGTAGATCTAGATGTTATTTAGGCCAACATCAAAAAGCTTGAAAGTCGAGTTTGACACGGATCTGAGCTCAAACCAGCAGGGACAAACACTCAGATGCTGAGTCCATATGCCTCGCATTCTCTCCTTCATCTCCTGCAGCCTTCATCTGGAAACCTGCTCTTGAGCGTAAAAATCAAGTATTTAAAACACTGGGCTAAAATAATCAAGCATCCATCACAGAATAGCATAACAGGTGCATCGACCAACCTCAACACCAACCTCAACCCAAACTAATTGAATGTTGATTCATTCTGATATGAGAAGTTTGACCTACCTCAGTTAGGGTAGATTAGTGTGATTAGATAGATTAGTTCGGGTAGATTAGTGTTAGATGATGCTGCACCTGTCGTACAGATCTGAGATCAGATTACTTCCCTTCTTGCTGATTGAAAATGTGTTATGCAATGATACAAATTCAGAATTAAGCTCCGTTGTTCAGAAATAGTTCAGTGCATTATCATTACAAACATTTCTTGATTATACACTCACTGGCCACTTTATTAGGTACACCGTGCTAGCACCAATTTTTTTTTTTTTTTTTTTTTTGGCCTTAATTGTTCATAGCACAGATTCAACAAGCTGCTGGAAACATTCATCACAGATTTTGGTCCGTATTGTCATGATAGCATCACAGTTGCAGATCCATGATGTGAATCTCCCGTTCCTCCACATCCCAAAGCTGCTCTATCCGATTGAGATCTGGAGACTGGAGGCCGTTTGAGTTAAGTCATGATCAAGAAACCAGTTTGAGATGATATGGGCTTTGTGACATGCTGCGTTATCCTACTGGAAGTCATCAGAAGATGATACACTGTGGTCATAAAGGGATGGACATGATCAGCAACAATACTGAGGTAGACTTTGACATTTAAACAAAGCTCAATTGGTACTAAGAGACCCAAGAAAATATCCTCACACCATTAAACCACCAACAGCCTGAACCGCTGATACAGTACAAGGCAGGACGGATCATTGCTTTCATGTTGTTTACGCCAAATTCTGACCCTGTCATCTGACTGTCGCAGCAGAAATAGAGATTCATCAGACCGGGCAAAGTTTTTCCAATCTTCTATTGTCCAGTTTTGGTGAGTCCGTGTGAATTGTAGCCTCAGTTTCTGTTCTCATCTGACAGGAGTTTCACCGGTGTGTGTCTTCTTATGCTGGAGCTCTTCTGCTTCAAGGTTTGGTGTGTTGTGTGTTCAGAGATGCTCTTCTGCTTCAAGGTTTGATGTGTTGTGTGTTCAGAGATGCTCTTCTGCTTCAAGGTTTGGTGTGTTGTGTGTTCAGAGATGCTCTTCTGCCTCAAGGTTTGATGTGTTGTGTGTTCAGAGATGCTCTTCTGCTTCAAGGTTTGATGTGTTGTGTGTTCAGAGATGCTCTTCTGCTTCAAGGTTTGGTGTGTTGTGTGTTCAGAGATGCTCTTCTGCTTCAAGGTTTGATGTGTTGTGTGTTCAGAGATGCTCTTCTGCTTCAAGGTTTGGTGTGTTGTGTGTTCAGAGATGCTCTTCTGCCTCAAGGTTAGATGTGTTGTGTGTTCAGAGATGCTCTTCTGCTTCAAGGTTTGGTGTGTTGTGTGTTCAGACTCAGAGATGCTCTTTTGCTTCAAGGTTTGGTGTGTTGTGTGTTCAGAGATGCTCTTCTGCTTCAAGGTTTGGTGTGTTGTGTGTTCAGAGATGCTCTTCTGCTTCAAGGTTTGGTGTATTGTGTGTTCAGAGATGCTCTTCTGCTTCAAGGTTTGATGTGTTGTGTGTTCAGAGATGCTCTTCTGCTTCAAGGTTTGGTGTGTTGTGTGTTCAGAGATGCTCTTCTGCCTCAAGGTTTGATGTGTTGTGTGTTCAGAGATGCTCTTCTGCTTCAAGGTTTGGTGTGTTGTGTGTTCAGAGATGCTCTTTTGCTTCAAGGTTTGATGTGTTGTGTGTTCAGAGATGCTCTTCTGCTTCAAGGTATGGTGTGTTGTGTGTTCAGAGATGCTCTTCTCCTTCAAGGTTTGGTGTGTTGTGTGTTCAGAGATGCTCTTCTGCTTCAAGGTTTGGTGTGTTGTGTGTTCAAAGATGCTCTTCTACAGACCTCGGTTGTGTCGAGTGCTTTTTTGAGTTAATGTTGTCTTTCTATCAGCTGAACCAGTCTGGTCATTCTCCTCTGACCTCTGATATCAACCAGGCATTTTCACCCACAGAACTGACATTCACTGGATATTTTCTCTTTTTCAGACCATTCTCTGTAAACCCTAGAGATGGTTGTGCGTGAAAATCCCATTAGATCAACAGTTTCTGAAACACTCAGACCAGCCCGTCTGGCACCAACAACCATGACACGTTCGAAGTCACTTAAAGTCCCCCTGTAGTCAGTAATTTTATCCCTTAAAACTCATCTTTGATCACCAAAATTACATATTTAAAAACATTTCCTTGAAAAACAATTATTAATACCTTAAAAATAGCTTGAATGTAACGCTATACCCTTGCCCCATTTAGTAAACGAGGTTCTATGAATATACAAATGAGCCCTGCCTCCGTGCACTCATAGCAGCTCAGAGATCCACTCGTTGACGATCACACGTTGATCTGATTGGTTACAAGGTAGTTTGTGACGTCAGAAACACCAGCGATTTCAAAGCGTGTTTTTGAGACTGTCTTTGGTTCACTGCAGTTTTAAGGAGAAAATACTCAGCAATGGTGTCGACTTATGAATTTACACATGGTTTGTCTTAAAGGTGCAATGTGTGATTTTTAGCGGCATCTAGTGGTGAGATTTGCGAATTGCAAACAGTCAGTCACTCACGGTCTATCCTTCAAATTGCAAACTCGAAGGAGAAGCTACGGTGGCCGACGTAGATCGGAAGATGCCGATCTGAGTCTGAGTCAGCAGAGAGTAGCAAGTCAAGCAATGAGGTTTCTTTATATTATATTTTATATTAAATTATATTTACTTTATTATTCAGTAAAACCACATGTTATTGCGATTGTTATTTTTACTTGTTCATCATTGAGCTATGGATAAGAGCATCAAAGCAGCTAGGTAAGGGGAAATAGCTAACGTTATGATGTCCGAGGCGTCGTTCAGACAGCATGTTTTTCTCCCTACGTTTGCAGAGTCATGGACAACCTGAGTATTCTGCTGCATCTTTTTCTGCTGCTTCTCATTCAAGTTAGTGACGAAACGCACTGAGTTGCTGCCACGTGATTTTTTGATTAGATATTTGCATTAACAAGCAGGTGTACCTAATAAATAGGCAGTGATATATATCACGCTTGAGTGTGTGAACCTGTTTGGAAACAATCATTTTTAGTTTTGTTTTAGTTTTGTAATATAAAAACCATTTGGTTTCAACTTCCAGACATTTTTTAACTTGTTCTTATGCATAAAAATCTGTTTAGAGCACCTGTAAATAAAACTTTAACACACTTCTGATTGTTCATACTGTTATTTTTTCAGTAACACTTTATAATAAGGTTCCATTTCTTAACAAATAAATGTAGTTAACATTAGTTAACATGGACTAACAAGGAAAAATACTTTCAAAAGCAGGTATGCCAACCCAATATCACGGCAATTAGTACGAATTTGTAAGATTTTTGCTAAATCTTACATATTTTACGAGTTGCCCAATTCATATGAATTCTTATGAATGACCTACCCCTGACCCCGCCCCTAAACCTACCCATCACTAGGGTTTAGACAAATCGTACGAATTCGTACGAATTAACCACCTTTTACTCGTATGAATTTGTACGAATTGGTCGTGAGATAGCGTTGGGTATGCATGTTAATTTCAACATTAACTATTACATTACTTAAATCAAATGCTGTATCTGATTTATTTAATGGGTTAATTATTATTTAAATATTTAATGGGTCTGAGCTATCTGTATTTGAAAAAAATAACGGTAAAATAAGATTAATAAAATAATAATAAATGTATTGCTCATTGAATGTTTGTAAATGCATTTGCAAATGTTAAATAATGGGACCTTATTGTAAAGTGTTGCCATTTTTTCATTATGCATTCAACTCCAGACTTGCATTTACTAATGTTATTTGTAATTTAACAGATGCTTTTTTTATTGAAAGTTACTTACAGCACACTAATTATCGAGGGGAGTACTCATGAAAAACCAAGGGTGGAGTGTTTTTCCTCAAGGACACAATGGTAACAAGGCAAGACTGTTATCATCAGAATGAAAAGAAGCCAGAATTCTCTCACATGATGAAACAGTCAGACTCTTTTGGAGGAAAACAGCACAGCTGAGGGCGTCTACATGGTCTGCATCACTAAGAGCTGCTGGGGAAAGACTAATGATGTGTTACTAACTCTCAAAGGTCATGGATTAACTGTTTATCTCTATCAGAATTGCTGGTGGTCTGCTTAAAACCCAAATCCCCTGAGGTCATCAATGCCAACAGAACCTACAGTCAATTCATCACTCTTTACAAGTATTATTTATATACTTTTATAGTATTTATTATTATTATTATACCAACTCTTTGATACCAACTTTTCATTTGAAAGTCACGTGTCTAGTATCTGTAAAACCGCATTTTTCCATCTTAAAAATATATCTAAATTACGCCATATGCTCTCATTGACAAATGCGGAACAATTAGTTCATGCTTTCATGACATCAAGGCTAGATTATCGTAATGCTCTTATGGGTGGTTGCCCTGCACGCTTAATAAACAAACTACAGCTAGTTCAAAACGCAGCAGCTCGAGTTCTTACCAGAACCAGTAAGTATGACCATATTAGCCCAGTTCTGTCAACACTGCACTGGCTGCCTATTAAACATCATATCAATTTAAAAATATTGCTGATTACTTACAAAGCGCTAAATGGTTTAGCTCCGCAGTACTTGAGCGAGCTCTTAACGCATTATAGTCCTTCACATCTATTGCGATCTCAAAATTCCGGCCAGTTGATAATACCTAGAATATCAAAAACGACTGCTGGCGGTAGATCCTTTTCCTATTTAGCACCAAAACTTTGGAACAGTCTTCCTAACATTGTCCGGGAAGCAGACACACTCTGTCAGTTCAAAGCTAGATTAAAGACACATCTCTTTGACCTAGCATTCACATAATACATTATAGACTTCTAGAATTCAGTGTTAGGCTGCATAGATTAGGTCAGCTGGAACCGGGAACACTTCCCATAAATCCTGATGTACTCGTTACATCATAAGAAGAATGGCATCTACGCTAATTTTAGAGTCTTTGTTTATCCCGAGGTTTTCCCGCAGCCTGCCGGATCCAGGCCGTATCCAGATCTGACGAAGGACCTTCGCCTGAACCCGATGTCAACGCAGTGCTGAAGTGCCAACTAGTCTCTCCCTATGGAGGATCCCTTTACCACTCTACAGATAACGCATTTTTGGGAAATTCGTTTCGCGTACCTACCCCGAAGTGACAAAATAAAATAAAATTCTGTATCAAAATTTATAAGGAAAGACCAGTACTTTGTTTAGGCTTGGTTTGTAGGGAATTACAAACCTGCGCACATATATTCAAACGCACATAACTATAGAACCAATTCTTAATGCGCATGTGAACGCCATCAGCGTTTCTCACAGGTTCGCGTTTAAAGTCTGTGTAGAGAGAATGGTGTCGTCTTGGCGGCCCCTAATTTAATAACAAATGATCGTTGCGATGGAAGCAAATAAATCAAAACTAAATTTAGCTGGAAAATAACTTTATTAAAGAAGCACTATAAAGCCAAAACAATCTCTGTTACCTTAAATTATACGTTTATCTCTGTAAAGCTGCTTTGAAACAATCTACATTGTTAAAAGCGTTATATAAATTAAGATGGCTTGACTTGACTATTATTATTATTATTATTATTAATCTATTTTAGTAATTTTTGTGCTTATTAGTTTGGGTTTTTTAAAACATTTCTATTTATCTTTATTTTTATTTCAGTTTTAGTAAGTTTAGTACTTCAACCTAAACTCGGTTCCATTCATGTTTTAAGTTTAAGCTTTTCATAGAATTTTATGTAGTGTCATATGATCCTTCAGAAATCATTCTAATATGCTGATTTGCTGCTCGAAAAACATTTTTTATTATCAATGTTGAAAGCAGTGAGGATACTTTGATGAATAGAAAGTTCAATAGAACAGCACTTATTTGAAATAGAATCTTTTGTAACATTATCAATGTCTTTACTGTGACTTTTGATCAATTAAATGCATCCTTTGATATATATATATATATATATATATATATATATATATATATATATATATATATATATATATATATAAATCAGCAGCTTTATTTCAATTGAAAAATATGCTTTTTAATAGGTTTAAGTTTACATTAACTATACTGCTGTTCACATAAACATTACATTGTTATGCAGTTTGATGATCCTTGAAATTATCAGTTTTATCCCCTCACATCTGTATTTGTGCTGAGAATCCTAAACGAGGGGCGCAATAAAGCTTTTTCTATGTACTATAACAAAGCCAATACAATGCTCCGACACTGCAATGTAATGGAATAGATTAAGTTAATGACATGCTTGCTTTTAATTTTTCCAGCAGTTTCAATGCAAATTAAGATTTTTTTCCTGCCAAATAGTGACTCGCATTTTATTCGTCATTAATTTTGTCATTGTAAATGTGTCTGTGTTTTACAAATGAATATCGCACATTTGAATGATTTTGACTGGATTCTCTCTGTCTCTCCCAGTCTTCACCCGCCCCCATTCCTCATTCCAGGAAGAGTGCTCTTACAGGAAGGTCAGGGCCTGAGCCATGGATCTGCAGTGATTGAAATCTTCTCCAGCGTCTGAGGCTCATTTCAGTGGCCTGACACTCACCCCCCTCATAAATAATCCCTCCACGCTGAAATGGAACTGGGAATGAAGAAGAAACGGCGAGGGGAAAAAAAGATAAGATCTTTTTGGAACAGGAGGATCTGAAAAAAAGTATGCAAATTTGTGTTGCGTTCCTTCAGGGTGTCTCTTTTGTGCAGGGCGATGGGGAAATCTGGTCATTTAGAGTCATGTCTGTCACACAGATGGACTATTAAACCACCTGTGGGGAAAGAGGTCGGATCAGAGAAAGAGGAAGAGAGAGAGAGAGATTGAGGCAGTGGATCTGGAATAGTGTTACTGGACTCTGCATCCCAAGAGCAAAGTATATTTCTACGATAAAATGTGTAAAACTCACCACCATGATGCAAGGATATTCTTGATGGATGTTAAGGGGTTGCTAGCTGGTTGCTAGGGTCTTTTAGGTGGTTGTCAGGTCGTTGATGGCTACTAAGGCATTGCTAGGGCATCGCTATGTTTTGGTGGTTTCTAGTGCATTGTTACATGGTCCTAAGATGTTCTGGATGGTTGCCAGGTTGTTCTAGGTGCATCAAGTGGTTGCTGGTGTTTTTTATCGACTTCTAGGTGGTTGGCAGGTTGTTGATGGTTACTAAGGCATTGTTATGCAGTCACTACAGTCTTTTTGGGGTTTCTAGTGCATTGCTACATGGTTCTAAGATGTTCTGGGTGGTTTCTAGGGTGTTCTATGTGTTTTAAGTGGTTGCTGGGATGTCCTGGGTGGTTGCTGGCATCTTCTAGGTGGTTGCCAGATTGTTTATGGTTACTAAGTCATTACTAGGGTGTTGCTATGTTTTTGTGGTTTCTAGTGTGTTGCTGCATGGTTCTAAGATGTTCTGGGTGGTTGCTAGGGTGTTCAATGCGGTATAAGTGGTTTCCTGGGTGGTTGCTAGCATCTTCTAGGTTGTTGCCAGGTTGTTAATGGTTACTAAGGTGTTGCTATGCAGTCACAACAGTGTTTTGGTGGTTTCTAGTGTGTTGCTACATGGTTCTAAGATGTTATCGGTGGTTGCTAGGGTGGTTTAGGTGTTTTAAGGGATTGCTGGGGTATCCTGGGTGGATGCTTAGGGACTTCTAGGTGGTTGCCAGGTTGTTGATCTATGACATTGCTAGGGCGTTGCTATGTTTTGGTGGTTTGTTCTGCGTTGCTGCATGGTTTTCAGATGTTCTGGGTGATTTTAAGGGTTGCTGTGGTGTTCTGGGTGGTTGCTAGGGACTTCTAGGTGGTTGTCAGGTTGTTGATGGTTACTAAGGCGTTGCTATAAGGTCACTACAGTGTTTTGGTGGTTTCTAGTGAATTGTTACATTGTTCTAAGATGTTCTGGGTGGTTGCTAGGGTGTTCTATATGTTTTAAGTGGTTCCTCTGGTGTCATGAGTGGTTGCTAGGGTCACCTAGGTGGTTGCCAGGTCATTGATAGCTGGTTTCTATGCCGTTGCTATCAAATCATGTTAGCGAAGTGGACCAGTAATATTTCCTCCAGAGCAGAGAGCACCTTTCTGTCGCTCGCTCAACCCAGAATGTCCTTTGTGATATGCTGGTCCGAGAATATATGAGGTCATGGAGTTCAAATATTGTTTTAATGAAGTTGCGAACCTTATACATATATGCACAGTAAACATCAAAGTCAAGAAATTAATTTTGTGATATACTCACAGCAAACTGTCAACGAACATCTAGATAGGCTAACAGAAACATTTGAACTGTTATCTAGCTACTGTAATTGAGACATTTATTCAAGAAATTCATTCCAAACAGAAATTTCATGACAGAGCGGGATTGGAGTGACTTCCTTTTACCGGAGAGCATGAGTAGTACATGAGTGGAACATTGGGCCGTGATCAACTGAGCAGATTGCAATCACTATTGTGGATTCTAGTGCATTGTTAGGTGTTTCTAGGATCTAGGTGGTTATTAGGGTATTCTTGAAGGTTGCTAGATTGTTGCTAGGATTTTCTTGGTGGTTGCTAGGACATCACTTACTGGCCAATTGTAAAGATGATATTCCGATTCTTAAACATGACTCAGGTTAGCTAAAGACAGGTAAGAGACACAACCAGACTGATTATTCCACCACATGCCTTCACTAAAAGCATTTCAGACCTAAAAAACATAATATAATTCATTTGTTAAATCCATAATCTCAGTACTGAAAAATCTGAAAGCAGAAGTTTATGGAAGTGACATTGTCTTCAGTCTGGCTATATAATAAAATAAGATGGAGAATATTACTTTGCTGCTCTTATCATATTTGCTTTTATTACTTTTACAGTGCGGCTTCATTTACAATGCTGCATCTCAATACAGATTCCTCAAAGTGTGAGTATAATGAAAGTGTTTATCTGTGACGTACATTATGATGCGACCAGCTTAAAGACAATATTATATCTGTGTGTTAATGTGATTTCTAGAGCTGCACTGGCATCTGCACTAGTATAAGTCATTGACATCAAGTGAAACTCATGAGTAATGCAGTTTGCTGTCACAACCGGCCCTTCAGACCCCAAACCACAACAGACTGATGAATTACCCCACGGCTACAAGGCCGAGAGGATCAACACAAACACGCACAACATGCACAGACTGAGCTCACACACTAACACTGGCTCTACATGATTATGCTCTCCAATGCTCTATTTCTAACTGCTTTTTTCATCTCTTTGGGTCCATAGGCTTGATTAAAGAATTAAGACACTTTAGGCCATGTTACAGTGATTTTACCATGGTTAAAATGGGTATTTTTCAGTATGACATGACGTAGACCCCCTTATATTATCAGTGGAATCTACAGCCTCGTATTGCCTTGATTAAACATTTTCTTAGTTATTAAGTTATTAATTGCATTTTGTGTCCAATGTCTTAACTTTTGGTAGTCTAATCAAATGATGAATCAAAATGCTAAAAGTCATGGCTGTAACTGGTTCATTTCTTTCCTCGCCCCCGGAAATAAAAGGTCAAGTCGGGTGCATTATGTTTATTAAAAATAATTATATTTAAAAATGAATTTAAATAAATATCTTTAAGTGAAATATCATCAGAAAGCGATTGTGCCATAACACAGAGTCTGTTCCACTGGAGTGTGATTCTTCAGTGAATGTGACTCATTTCAAACCCCCACTGAGAACAATTTTTATCTTCACAGCACAAAATTGTCTCCGGAGTGCATGTTGCAACCATCCCAAGCTCCTAAAACCCTCCAAAAGAGAAAAGAAACATTTTCCATCTAGGCAAATACTCAAGAAAAAGTGTTCTTTATGTAACACTATTACTGATGCTCATTCAGTATTAGAGGGGTCATGACATGAGAAATCAAATTTGCCTTGATCTTTTGACATATAAGAGGTCTTTGTACCATTAAAACATCCTGCAAGTTTCAGAGCTTAAAACGTCCTCATTATAAACAAAGCCTTTATTTAATAAAACTCCAAAAACGTCTCGTTTTGATATAGCGGGATCTGTGACATCATACATTTGCAAATGACTGCCTCCAGAGCAAGACATCGACCAATAGTTATACATCATTGCACTGTAGGCCCCGCCCACTGACGTTCAGTCGCTTAACGGCTGACATTTGCCAACACTGGGTGTGTGTGTCACGTCAAAAGCAAATAAAACCCATTATAATCAGTGACGCTGTCTACACTGGATATCGTAATGAGACCCGTTGAGTCTGTGATAACAGGACAAATGGAAAAGTGAAAGAACGTTCGCTTTTAACGCGACCATATAAACAGTTCATTTGTGTCTCTATACAGACTTCAGAAGGATCCCAGCGTCAGAAACGTGATGGTTTATTTTTAATCTTGTCGGAAGATTAAATGTTTGTTCGGAGCATTTGACTTCAGATTGTTTTGTAATCGAGGCACAGTGTAATGGAGTGTTCGCAAAGAAACTTTTGTTGACAAATGAAGCAGAGACTGTATTAAATCTGACAGCAGCTGCATCACAAACCGTGAGTAAATTATTTCAGAATGCTTATGAAATTATTTAATTATGCATAACTCAATGTAAATTATGGTTTAATATGGATAATGTTGTCAAAACACTCACTCAGGTGCAATAGCTCAATGAGTGTTGATACTGTTTCCTATGCAGTGACGTTAGCCAATCATAACAGTGGTCGTTCACTGACAAGCCTTAAAGGAGCAATTCATTTCAGAATAAGGGTCAGAATGAGGGATGGAAATAATCGTTTTTCCACATATGTGGGTTTTTTTACTTCAAGGAACATATTAAAATAATTTTTAAAAATCCATGTCATGACCCCTTGAAACATCTTTCATCGTTTACATCTATGCTTCAGATGTGAATGATTCCTCAAATCATGTGTGTTGTTGATCAGAGGTGTGCTGTTGCTTTAAGTGATCAGACGCGCGAGAAAACAGGTGAAAAAATCCCACAGATACACATTGAACATTGTTATTTAAGTATTAAAGTATGAGATACTATTATGGTTTTTATTAATATTTTAAATATGTTTTTATTTTTATATTTTCTGTTTTTGTTTTAATTTTCTTAAAAGTTTTAGTAATTTTTTTTTTTTTTTTTTTGTAATTATAGCTTTTATTCATTTTATTTCATTTTTAGTTTTTAGTTATTTTACATCAAGTTAAACTAAATGTAAATGAGAAATGTTGCCTTGGTTTTCTTCTATATTTTATTTTATTTCAGTTAACGTTTAGTTTATTTCAAGTAATGATTTTTTTTGTGTGTATGTGTAGTTTTGGTTTCAGTTTTATTTGTAGTTAACTATAATAACCCTGCACTGAAGGAGGGACCCAAACCACATTTGCAGACCAGAAGAAGTGGGCGACATTAACCAACAGAAACACAGAAAGGGTAATCCACATTCATTTGTTGTAAGCAGCTGGTTCACCTCTTCAGTAATTCATGAAACACACGACTAGATTCCAGGAACATGACATGTCACATCAGCACGCTACAATTACAGAAATACGATTTGCATTAAAGATTAACTTCAGACATGCTCGTCACAAGTTAACAGCGTTCTGTTCACAGTGAAACCGCTCGAATCACCTCTGCTGCTGTGTGTGCATTAATCATTAACTAGTCCTGCACTGAATAAATGTTACCGTGGTATTTATTTTTGGTCCCACGAGGAGACGGCAGCCTCTGCTGTCTGCATAAAAATAAATGCACTGTTCAAATATCATCTATCAAAATGTTCTGATCACTCATGTACTCATCTTGGCTATTTCAGCAATGGAATACTAGCACACTGTATACTATAACATTTTTCCATAAAAAAATTGAAACACATTATTTAACGATAAACCTTTCAAAACTAGTATACTAAGTTACCTCCAAGTTACCATCTTGGATATAAAAATAGATACTTTACCTTGCCTTTTCATTGAGTTCAAGTACATATTTGATTGCTTTCTGTTTCTCCTCAAACTGCCCTGTCAAAATGAAAGATTAATATAATTTTAAAAAGAAAGTAGTTTCATTTTGTTTGTGTAAAAGTGCCTTAACATAGCAGTTTATTCAAATAATACAATTATTTGTAAAATCATTCTAGAATTGTCTTAAATCAGATAGCTCCTGTACTTGATTCTGATTGGTTGAGCCGCGTTTGAAGCCATTTTAAATTACTCACCCGTACTTTCTCTGCAACAGCAGCAATAACAGTAGAAGCAGTGTATGGGTCTATTCCACCAAGACCAAACATATCAACATTGTCATATCCATTACCATACCAAACACTCCGAGAGTCAACATGACAGAAATGTAAGTAGCGTACAAATCAGTTCATTTTAAACTGTAATATTATAGTAATGTACTAACTGGGGTTCCCTTTATAGTGTACATCATTAGTTGTAGGTAATTTGCCATGTACTGTAGCCAACCTGACAGGCCCCAATTAATCAATATCGAATCGAAACGAATCGAGAAATTTGTGTCAACGCCCAGCCCTCGTTTTATGTAATTCCACAAAAGATCCTTTTTCAAAAGCCATCCTGACAGATGTAAAGTGAACATTTGCCCACACAAAAGGAGAACATCTATCTCTTTTATGAGTTTGAAACTGTAGGTCATTAACATTGGAGTGTGTGTTGCTCTGGCCCAGTGGCTCATGGAAATGGGTCTGTCCTGTGGAGCGCTGGCAGTGCGACGCAGACATTATCTCATGCTAGTGCTGGGAGATACTACACCAATTACTCCTCTCGGTGGGGGCAGTTTATTTGCGGAGGCGTTTTTGGCTTAAAATAAGCAAAAGGGGTCGCAAGACCTCTCAGTACCCAGCATCACCCCGCCCCCTTTCACGCTGAGCTCGGCCAATCGTGACTGTGGAAATGTGCTGACATCACAGGCATGTGACGCCCCGGCCGCTGGTCTTGTTTGGGTTCCTGTAGCGGGTGTTACGTTTGCTCTATTTCAGGACGTTTAAGTTGTTCGAATTTTTTGCATAATTCAGCAGAAGCTTGCCTCAAAACATGTGTCTTGTTGAGGAGAGGAGAGCTATTACTGCAATCAGACTTACAATTTTCACATGGCATGCAATAAAACAGAAAACACACCTTAGCAATGACATGGTAATGCTAATGACCTACAACACCTTGTTCTCTGCAATGCACACACAAAAAAAAACATTCAGAGAATAACAACATGAAAGCATGGATCATCCTGCCTTGTATCAGCGGCTCAGGCTGCTGGTGGTTTAATGGTGTAATGGATATTATCTTGGCACACTTTGGGTCTCTTAGTACCAATTGAGCATAATTTAAACACCACAGTCTACCTGAGTATTGTTGGTGACCATGTCCATCCCTTTATGTGTCCAACACCACACACACACACACACACACACACACACACACACACACACACACACACACACACACAGTACAATCACCATGGGAAAATCTCAGAGTAAAACTGGGAGTTGTGAAAAATATGATACACTGGTGTTTTGCCAGATGAGAAGTTTACCTATGTATCTTACTTTTTTATTCATTTTATAACTGTATCATATATCTCTTTCAATTCCTTTTGTAACTGTTTTAATTTCCCTTGCATTTATTTTGTGATTATTTTTATTCCTTTCCGTGTAAAGCACTTTGAACTGCCATAGTGTATGAAATGTGCTATATAAATAAACTTGCCTTGCCTTTATGACCACAGTAGGATAACACACACGTCACAAAGCTCAAATCATCTCAAACTGGTTTCATGATCATGATGACAGTGAGTTCACTAAACTCAAGCGGCCTCCAGTTTCCAGATCTCAATCCAATAGAGCAGATTTGGGACGTGGAGGAACGGGAGATTCGCATCATGGATGTGCAGCCGAAAAATCTGTTGTGATTTGAGTGCAACTGTGTGATATTATCATGGCAAAATGGACCAAAATCCCTGAGGAATGTTTCCAGCAGCTTTGGTAAAAGGCAAAGTGGCAAAAGTGGTCCGACCTGGTACTAGCAATGTGTACCTAATAAAGTGGCCAGTGAGTGTAGCTATATCATTTTTAATTGTTTCTTACGTTCTAAGCATAAAACTCACAAAATTTCTGCTTACAAGAGAAAAAGTATTTGTTAATAGGGTGAGTGAAATAAACTTAAGATTTATTTTTCTGAAAATAATCATGTGCTATTTTGCAACTCAAGTCATTTCTAAGGATGTTTAGAAGAGTGTTGACTGGATCATTTAGTGTTTAGAAAGAAAAACGGCACTTACAAGACAACAATTTCACCACATCTCTCCACAATACTTTTTCTTTTTTTTAAAGAATATGACATATAATTGTGGAATTAATTGTATGAGGCCCCAATTATGTAATATAATGAGGATTTTATGAATATAATAATACTAATGGCATTCCCTGCAAAGGGCATGAAGCTGAGTAAATGAGTGAATTGGACGGAAAGACGCAGCGCTAGTACAGCGAACAGATCATTATGCAAGCGTCGAGAGAGGCGGTCTGGACTGCGCTTCTGTTATTATAACCCTATTGAGAGGGAAGCTTTTAATCTAAGCAAACTGCCTATTGCTCCATTATTAAGAGTGCGGCTCTAATGGGCTGGAATTAAATGACACAGACCTGTAGGAGAAGCCGCAGAGTGTGCAGTGTGATCTTTAGTAGTGACCGGAGTAAATTTGCCCTTGCTAGGTAAGTGTAGTACATTAGAGTCCATTTATTCATCAGTGTTATTTACCAGGAGGCTGAACGCTGCCTTCATAATGCAACTGAAGTCTGTGTGCATCTCTGAACTGATGCGTTCACTGGGCTGCGTTTGAGCGCATTCATGCAGGGAAGGTTCCTCGAAAGATTTGATCCTGAAAACATGAAGAAGAAGAAAAAAACACTCATATTAGAATGATTTCTGAAGGATCATGTGACAATGAAGACTGGAGTGATTATGCTGAAAATTCAGCTTTGATAACAGGAATCATTTATATTTCAAAATATATTACATTTGAAAACTGATTTTAAATGGTAATAATATTTCGTTCTGTATTCTCAACCAAATAAATACAGCCTTGGTGAGCAAACATAAACAAAACTTACTGATCCCAAACTTTTGAAAAGCAGTGTATAACTAGCAATACCTTTGTAATGTTCTAGAACACTTTATTAACTGCAAAGCAATGCACACACACACACACAAACACATAGATCATCATGGCAATCGCATAGCAACTGGACAGCCAAGCAACTACATAGCAACATATTAAAACATTCAGAAAGCCTTTGCAACCACAGAAATTATTGGTTCAAATAAAAATCAATAAGCTCTTTTTCAAAACATAGTAAACTGTCTTGATGTTCACTGCTTACATAGTATATTAACATTACTAGCTCCATTGTCTAACAGTTGAGCTACAAGAACAAACTACTGTAGTGACTGATTCGAAATGCAGAAATCATATTTGAAGTAATGTATTTACAGTATAAATCTATGGTGTACCGAATTGACAAAAAAAAAAAAAAAAAAAAATCCCATTTTAGCATTAGGACTGCTGTTGTCATGGTATATAAACTTCTATTTTTACTGATTTAAATCCTGTGTTCCCATTTTCTTCTATGCAAGCAGTCACTTTCTGATGTTCTTGCTATGTTTACCATGGTTAGTCACAAAATTGATTATAGCTGCAAGCAGCAATTAGGGGGCCAAGCACAAAGGCGGCATGATAAGTCATGCCATCATGGCTGGGAGCATCAGACTAACTGGAATCTATTTGGACCAGTTTCATTACAATAGGCTAAATAAGTCAAAAGTTATTAGCATTTTTGGAAATTTCATTCTAACTTTTGACCACAAGGTGGCGCTGTCTCAACTTTTTCAGTACCTTCAGGGCATGGTGCCGATGACACATACCAAGTTTCATAATGAAACACCAATGCGCTCATAAAATATAACATTTTACAAACAATTCAAGCCCAAAATGGGAAAATTGGCTATCGTTCGACTGGGCATGCTGCACCAAATCTAAAGAGACCAGTTTTGTGATTTTTGACAAAACTGTTCAGAAGTTGTAAGCAAAATGTCAATTTTTCATATCTCCTAACCACTAGGTGGCACTGCACCGAAACTATGCAGGTACGCTAAGGTCATGGTTGTTATATCACAACCAATACGCCAAAGCATTGCAGAGATATAACCTCATGTTAATGTCGGTGCGCTCTTCATCGAATTCTTTCTTTTGTTATTTTATAAAAAGTAGTTTTTTCCTGAAAATTACAGATGGCGGGAAAATTTTCATGATGGAAATTACATCATATGATGCAATCGAATCGTCTTGAGCCAAGGAATCAGAGAAAAAGTTTGTTTCTAGCCACTATGGTTCAAAAGTTATTAGCATGAATGTAAGTGCAAATTTGGACAGTTGGTGGTGCTAGAGAGATTGAGTCAGAGACTCTGAAATCGCTGTGGTTAATGCTCAGACTGTCCTTTATCAGTGTGCCAAATTTCACAACCTTCCCGCAAATGGTTCTATGGGCTGCCATAGACTCAAGAGCGGAAGAAGAAGCTAAATATATTAGAAGACAATCAACAAGGATGGCAAGCAATTGTATCACACTAGCCTCTTTTTAACATACAACACGTAACATATGATCCATGTTTTTCCTCATAAACTTCCACTGTACATAAGTGCAGATCCCTACACTGTAAAAATGCTTGTAATTTTAGCAGTAAAAATGCTACAAAGCCTGTTCATTGGTAAACAGCAGGTTTCCATGACTATATATGATGGGGGAAAACTGTAATAGATCTAATGAGATATTGTTATTACTGTGAAATGTACAGATTTTGGGAGTAAAAAAAAATAGGCTAATAATCTTAGAATTTACAGTAAAAAAAAAAAAAAAAAAAAAAAACATAAATCTCCTGTGTGACCCATTACATTTGATGGCATTTTGTTAAAATAATTATGTTTCTGGTTATCATTTGTGTGTTATAGTTTACTTGACAACCTCCTCCACAGAAATCAATTATATCCCAGCAGCCTTCAGCGTGAAGCGCGACCGGGACACACACTTCCCAGTTCCCACAAACCAGAACTAGAGCAGCTTCCCAGTGGACTTGGCTCACGTGGACGTGTGCGGCGCGTGCCAGGGACCGTCAGTAACGTAATCCAGCCTTCAGTACACACACACACACAGATGGGTGTCAGGGAGCTGGCAGGAACTCATCACATTGTGCTAAATACAATCTGAACACACAAACAGCGTGAAAAACACACCGCAGAGAGTTGCACCTTTCGACAGCTCCACCTCAAGGCCTGCTGGGAAGGTTCTCTGTCGAGGGTCACAAACTCGCGTGTTTGTCTAAACTCTAACAATGTGTGGATGATATCCAGTTCTGAAGTAGGACAGCTTGCCACTTTTCCCATCGAGTCTATGGAGGCTTTTGTGTGGATTAGTAGAGGCTTATGGGTAGAATTTCAGAGAATATTTTGAACTGAATATGAACGCATAATGCTAATTGTAATGTGGCACTATGTTTGTTCACAGCATGCTTTGTGAAATCAGTGCTTTATTGTCGGATGTACTGTTCAAACCCGCAGATATAGACATCACCCTGAATATATGACACAAGTCCCTCTGTCAGTGCAAGTCTAGGGGAGTTTTTGCACTGTTTTGTGCCACTAGGAGGCCTCAGAAAACAAATTTTAAAATGGCTTAAAATGATTTAAAATAAGATAAAACAAGCTAAAAGCTCAAATCCTTAATTAAATTTTTGCATATTGTCATTGGTATTAAACTAATTTTGTTTATTAGATCAATGGAATTAAGTGTTTATATTTTGACTATACTGTCACTCCTAGTTTATGTAAATAAACTTTGTCATTTTAGAAGTATCAGAAATATATTGAGGGGCCTTCAGATATTATCTAAGACAAATATATAATACAAAATCATAAGGCCAATAGTTTAATACCTGAGTCACACTGCAATTAATATGTAATTACGTGTTTGAAAACATTACACTCAGTTTGCACTTAATGATATTTCCAAACTCTTTTAAAAAGTATGCTAAATAGTGAACTTATTTATTCACAAGCATAATCTTAATGAATACAAAATTATATATATTTTTTTAAACTATACATATCAGATATAGGTATATGTTCCAGCCAGATTACATTGTGTCTTCTCAGTTCTGTTGTGTTTAAATGACCTGAATCGGATCAATACATTGTGATTCATACAGTCATGAGCTTAAGTAAAACAGAGATAAAGATAAAACAAACTCCATTTCTCTTGGAGAACTTGTGTGCTCTAACATTCCATTCAGGCCTGCCAGACAGCCTCTATATTTTAAGACTACAGATGCAGTAAAAAACCGAGACATGTTGAGAGGATTTATGACTGTTTGTCTTTGGAGGTTATGGGAAAATATACAGAATTAAGCTGGATGTTCATGTTTGCTCATAAAAAGCCATCTACTGCAATCATTCACTTAATATTCATTCAATACCATTACATTATCATTGTTAAGAATGGAGATTTGTTTAATGAACACCATCTGCCAATCAGCTTCAAGGGTTTGCAGCACATTGACCAATCACAGCACTGACACATTTACAGACACAGATGAATGTTAATTACACTGCTGCAGCATTAGAGGTCAGATCAAACGTGTGACGTCATAGCGCCACCTACTGGAACATTTAATGCATCACAGGAGGATGGAGAAAACTTAAGAAGTGAACTAAATGTATTAAAGGGTTAGTTCACCCAAAAATGAAAATTCTGTCAGTAATTACTCAGTCTCATGTTGTTCCAACCCCGTAAGACTTTCGTTCATCTTCAGAACACAAATTAAGATATTTTTGATGAAATCTGAGAGCTGTCTCACTCCTTCATTGGCTTCTATGTAATTGAAACTTGCCGGCCCAGAAAAGTTAGTAAAAACATCGTTAAAATAGTCCAAGTGACTACAGTGGCTCCACCTTAAGTTTATCAAACGACGAGAATACTTTTTGTGCGCAAAAATAACGACTTTATTCAACTCTTCATTTTCTTCTGTGTTTCTCTGAGTGAGCTGACGTAGTGTAACAGCGCAGCGCTTCTGGGTTGTACGTCAGAACGCAGGCTCACTATTGGCCAGCATCACACGCATCACACACATGACCAGCGTCGACCAATAGTGAGCCTACGTTCTGATGTACAACCCAGAAGCGCTGCGCTGTTACACTACGTCAACTCACTCAGAGAAACACAGAAGAAAATCAATAGTTGAATAAAGTCGTTATTTTTTTTATTTTTGCGCACAAAAAGTATTCTCGTCGCTTGATAAACTTAAGGTGGAGCCACTGTAGTCACTTGGACTATTTTAAACAAAGTCTTTACTAACTTTCTGGTCCGGCAGAATGAAATTACCTAGAAGCCTATGAAGGAGTGAGACAGCTCTCAGATTTCATCTAAAAAATCTTAATTTGTGTTCCGAAGATGAACGAAAGTCTTACGGGGTTGGAACAACATGAGGGTGAGTAATTACTGACAGAAGTTTCATTTTGGGGTGAACTAACCCTTTAATAAAATACAAATTCTACTTTTAAAGGAGGAAAATGTTACGTAGCTTCGTCAATGTTTTAAATAGCCTAATATAAACAATATTTGTTTGTTTTTTTATATCTTCTTTATTTCTCGTCATAGCCTACATACTTTGTATAAACCCTGTAAACTTGTAGCTGGAAGACTAATTATGATAAAATAAATAAAAGAGAAGAAGCCGTTTATGATCTAAACATGATCTAAATAGCCTACTTTGCTCTGCATTTTCCCACGAGAAGGTCTTAAATTATTCATCAGCTATTTTCATTATTATCAGCACGACGGAAGAGCTTGTTAGTCCGAACTACATTATAAACAAACAAAACCGACATTTGAGAGATCTTTGTTTGTGCTGTTGAGTCCAGAGCGCTCATCTCTAAGATGTGTCACTCATCAAGAATTCAGTTGATATGTGGGACAAATTCCTCAGACAAAACTGGCCTACAAATAAACTGGGGGGGAAATAGGGCCAGATTTTTGCACATTATTTATTTTATGAGACATTAACTCAACAAACTTCTAAAAACATTTCCAACATGCTGAAAACCTTTCATAATTACGACAATAATTAGCCTATAAATTGATTGATTTTTTTCAAACATCTATTATTTATTTTAAATCTATTTACAATTTATTAATTTAAAATTGTAATGCATTTTTGTATATATTATAATAATTTACAAATACTTAAACTGCATTAATAATATATTTAGGCCTAAAATATATAATGATCTAATATTAATATACCATATATGAATGAAATATAATTCTACAAAATTAATGATATATTTAAAATATACATATATATCATGTATAATTCTGAAAAAAAATCCAGAATGCTAAACACCAAAAGCCTCATTCTCATCAATATTTATAATGATACTATTTAGACTATAGCCTACATAATGTAGGCCTAATGAATTTGCAAAGATCTATAATGATGACATATACAGTATGGCGATCTCTGTGAGTTAGTGACTGTGGTTTCTAAACGCTTCTCAGTCGCTGCTGCTGTTATTTGCTGTGTTTTGTCAGCGGTCGAGATGTTTTCCTGAGGACTACAGCGGAATTCCCACCACAGGAGTTTATTTTGGGACACCGGTGTCGCTCGGGCGGGTTTGGAGACGCTTCGGCCCCGCGGTGAGTGACTGACACAGACCCGGACCTCAACAGCAGCTGCTGTCATCCACATCACTATTGATCAAGAGTTCAGAGAGTCACGAGCTTCGCTTTCACATTCCCACACCGTCTGTCTGTCTGTCTGTCTGTCTGACTGACCAGCGCGCTCGACTCGAGAGTGAAACACGCAGAGAACAGAGTCTGGAGTCTCCAACGCACAGTTCTCAGGTAAGACGCGCATCTGAAATTATTCATGTGATTATTGCAATTTATCTATGATGGTGTTAAAGATGTTCTAGAGCGGTTTTGGTTCAAACTGTGGAGGTTAATTCAGAATCTGCTATTTGCGCGCGAAAGTGTTTGGAATCTTATTACGCTTATAAACATTAGCCATATAAAGATCAGCACATTAAATTACAAACATCTAAAGATGCGAATGTTTGAATATCAACCTCTTTGAATGTTCAATCATTTCTTAAGCATCGTGCACCATTGTTTGTTAGTGAAACGTGCACAAGAAAATTATGTAAGTATTAGAATCAAACTGATTCCAGTATTCAAAAGAGTTCATTTTAACCTCAATCTCAACCTTTTAATTTATTTACTGATTCAGTTAAAATCATAAAATCAATTATTGTAAATGACAGAAAATATTGTGGCTGTTTAAATGAATGTCAACAAAGCTGTTGTTAATGACCAAAACATGTTTATTAGTTTTCTTCTTCTTTCCAGTTTTGTAATGATGCTTTAGTTAGATTTTACGTTTATATTCTAAATGATTAAATGCTGTCAGTGTCATTGTCACAGTTTGCCAACTGAGTGACTAATAAAAAGTAAATTAAAGCGTGATGATATTTCACAGATGATATTTGGGCGCATGAGTATTTGCCCGTGTTTTGAGCTCTTGGAGGTTCTGACAGGAGGAACCGGGGCAGTTAAAGTGTCCTGGAGTGAAGGGTCAGTATTTGCCCTGTGTTTTGAGCTCTTGGAGGCTCTGACAGGAGGAACCGGGGCAGTTAAAGTGTCCTGGAGTGAAGGGTCAGTATTTGCCCTGTGTTTTGAGCTCTTGGAGGTTCTGACAGGAGGAACCGGGGCAGTTAAAGTATCCTGGAGTCAAGGGTCAGTATTTGCCCTGTGTTTTGAGCTCTTGGTGGCACTGACAGGAGGAACCGGGGCAGTTAAAGTGTCCTGGAGTGAAGGGTCAGTATTTGCCCTGTGTTTTGAGCTCTTGGAGGTTCTGACAGGAGGAACCGGGGCAGTTAAAGTATCCTGGAGTCAAGGGTCAGTATTTGCCCTGTGTTTTGAGCTCTTGGATGTTCTGACAGGAGGGACCGGGGCAGTTAAAGTGTCCTGGAGTCAAGGGTCAGTATTTGCCCTGTGTTTTGAGCTCGTGGAGGTTCTGACAGGAGGGACCGGGCAGTTAAAGTGTCCTGGAGTGAAGGGTCAGTATTTGCCCTGTGTTTTGAGCTCTTGGAGGTTCTGACAGGAGGAACCGGGGCAGTTAAAGTGTCCTGGAGTGAAGGGTCAGTATATGCCCTGTGTTTTGAGCTCTTGGAGGTTCTGACAGGAGGGACCGGGGCAGTTAAAGTGTCCTGGAGTGAAGGGTCAGTATTTGCCCTGTGTTTTGAGCTCTTGGAGGTTCTGACAGGAGGAACCGGGGCAGTTAAAGTGTCCTGGAGTGAAGGGTCAGTATTTGCCCTGTGTTTTGAGCTCTTGGAGGTTCTGACAGGAGGGACCGGGGCAGTTAAAGTGTCCTGGAGTGAAGGGTCAGTATTTGCCCGTGTTTTGAGCTCTTGGAGGCTCTGACAGGAGGAACCGGGGCAGTTAAAGTGTCCTGGAGTGATGGGTCAGTATTTGCTCTGTGTTTTGAGCTCTTGGAGGTTCTGACAGGAGGAACCGGGGCAGTTAAAGTGTCCTGGAGTGAAGGGTCAGTATTTGCCCTGTGTTTTGAGCTCTTGGAGGTTCTGACAGGAGGAACCGGGGCAGTTAAAGTGTCCTGGAGTGAAGGGTCAGTATTTGCCCGTGTTTTGAGCTCTTGGATGTTCTGACAGGAGGGACCGGGGCAGTTAAAGTGTCCTGGAGTGAAGGGTCAGTATTTGCCCCTGTGTTTTGAGCTCTTGGAGGTTCTGACAGGAGAAACTGGGGCAGTTAAAGTGTCCTGGAGTGAAGGGTCAGTATTTGCCCGTGTTTTGAGCTCTTGGAGGTTCTGACAGGAGGAACCGGGGCAGTTAAAGTGTCCTGGAGTGAAGGGTCAGTATTTGCCCCTGTGTTTTGAGCTCTTGGAGGTTCTGACAGGAGAAACTGGGACAGTTAAAGTGTCCTGGAGTGAAGGGTCAGTATTTGCTCTGTGTTTTGAGCTCTTGGAGGTTCTGACAGGAGGAACCGGGGCAGTTAAAGTGTCCTGGAGTGATGGGTCAGTATTTGCTCTGTGTTTTGAGCTCTTGGAGGTTCTGACAGGAGGAACCGGGGCAGTTAAAGTGTTCTGGAGTGAAGGGTCAGTATTTGCTCTGTGTTTTGAGCTCTTGGAGGTTCTGACAGGAGGAACCGGGGCAGTTAAAGTGTCCTGGAGTGATGGGTCAGTATTTGCTCTGTGTTTTGAGCTCTTGGAGGTTCTGACAGGAGGAACCGGGGCAGTTAAAGTGTTCTGGAGTGAAGGGTCAGTATTTGCCCTGTGTTTTGAGCTCTTGGTGGCACTGACAGGAGGGACCGGGGCAGTTAAAGTGTCCTGGAGTGAAGGGTCAGTATTTGCCCTGTGTTTTGAGCTCTTGGAGGTTCTGACAGGAGGAACCGGGGCAGTTAAAGTGTCCTGGAGTGAAGGGTCAGTATTTGCCCCTGTGTTTTGAGCTCTTGGATGTTCTGACAAGAGGGACCGGGGCAGTTAAAGTGTCCTGGAGTGAAGGGTCAGTATTTGCTCTGTGTTTTGAGCTCTTGGATGTTCTGACAGGAGGGACCGGGGCAGTTAAAGTGTCCTGGAGTGAAGGGTCAGTATTTGCTCTGTGTTTTGAGCTCTTGGTGGCACTGACAGGAGGGACCGGGGCAGTTGAAGTGTCCTGGAGTGATGGGTCAGTATTTGCTCTGTGTTTTGAGCTCTTGGAGGTTCTGACAGGAGGAACCGGGGCAGTTAAAGTGTCCTGGAGTGAAGGGTCAGTATTTGCTCTGTGTTTTGAGCTCTTGGTGGCACTGACAGGAGGGACCGGGGCAGTTAAAGTGTCCTGGAGTGAAGGGTCAGTATTTGCCCTGTGTTTTGAGCTCTTGGAGGCTCTGACAGGAGGAACCGGGGCAGTTAAAGTGTCCTGGAGTCAAGGGTCAGTATTTGCCCTGTGTTTTGAGCTCTTGGAGGTTCTGACAGGAGGAACCGGGGCAGTTAAAGTGTCCTGGAGTCAAGGGTCAGTATTTGCCCTGTGTTTTGAGCTCGTGGAGGTTCTGACAGGAGGAACCGGGGCAGTTAAAGTGTCCTGGAGTGAAGGGTCAGTATTTGCCCTGTGTTTTGAGCTCTTGGAGGCTCTGACAGGAGGAACCGGGGCAGTTAAAGTGTCTTGGAGTCAAGGGTCAGTATTTGCCCTGTGTTTGGAGGTTCTGACAGGAGGAACCGGGGCAGTTAAAGTGTCCTGGAGTGAAGGGTCAGTATTTGCCCTGTGTTTTGAGCTCTTGGAGGCTCTGACAGGAGGAACCGGGGCAGTTAAAGTGTCTTGGAGTCAAGGGTCAGTATTTGCCCTGTGTTTGGAGGTTCTGACAGGAGGAACCGGGGCAGTTAAAGTGTCCTGGAGTCAAGGGTCAGTATTTGCCCTGTGTTTTGAGCTCTTGGAGGTTCTGACAGGAGGAACCGGGGCAGTTAAAGTGTCCTGGAGTGAAGGGTCAGTATTTGCCCTGTGTTTTGAGCTCTTGGAGGCTCTGACAGGAGGAACTGGGGCAGTTAAAGTGTCCTGGAGTCAAGGGTCAGTATTTGCCCTGTGTTTTGAGCTCTTGGAGGTTCTGACAGGAGGAACCGGGGCAGTTAAAGTGTCCTGGAGTCAAGGGTCAGTATTTGCCCTGTGTTTTGAGCTCTTGGAGGTTCTGACAGGAGGAACCGGGGCAGTTAAAGTGTCCTGGAGTGAAGGGCCAGTATTTGCCCCTGTGTTTTGAGCTCTTGGAGGTTCTGACAGGAGGAACCGGGGCAGTTAAAGTGTCCTGGAGTGATGGGTCAGTATTTGCCCGTGTTTTGAGCTCTTGGAGGCTCTGACAGGAGGAACCGGGGCAGTTAAAGTGTCCTGGAGTGAAGGGTCAGTATTTGCCCGTGTTTTGAGCTCTTGGAGGCTCTGACAGGAGGAACCGGGGCTCTGGAGTGAAGGGTCAGTATTTGCTCTGTGTTTTGAGCTCTTGGTGGTTCTGACAGGAGGAACCGGGGCAGGTGAAGTGTTCTGGAGTGAAGGGTCAGTATATGCCCCTGTGTTTTGAGCTCTTGGAGGTTCTGACAGGAGGGACCGGGGAAGTTAAAGTGTCCTGGAGTGAAGGGTCAGTATTTGCCCCTGTGTTTTGAGCTCTTGGAGGTTCTGACAGGAGAAACCGGTGCAGTTAAAGTGTCCTGGAGTGAAGGGTCAGAAATAGCCTCTCGCTGACATGAGCAGCACAGGTGGAGAGAAGCATCGGCTCAGTTTCTCACTCACTCCTGCATCAGGGTCATTATTTACTGCACACGCTTTACCTGCTGAAATAATGTTTACTGGCATATGGTGTATTTGTGAAGTTCATTAAAGATCATGTTTACATAAAGTCAGTTTGCATCAGGGTTTATTTCTGAGTCAAAAATGCATCTTCATCCTGACAAAGTTCCTGAAAAACTATTCAGAGAGAGAGAGAGATTAAAACATGTTTGGTTAACAGAAATGGGAACCATTTATATGTACTGTATCTATCAGATTTACAGTAGAAACATAATATTCAGACAATCTGCTTTTTTATATTTTGCAATTATTCAAATGTTCTTTACACTAGGAAAATATGTTTGTTTGTTTGTTTTTTTTAGAACTGTTCACTGAAAGGTTCTTTGGGGAAACAAAAATGATGAAAAATGTGAAAACCTCTTTAGGAACCTTAATTTTTAAGGCTGTAGGGAGTGATAATGAATTTGACATCTTTTCTCTTTTCTAACCCATGTAATAAATCTCTTGATATTTTTTTTCTCTCTTTTTTAAACTCATGGAAACACTTTCATGGATTTTTACTTTTTGCAAAAATGATATTTGCTGCCGTCTCCCATTCTCTATTACAGAAGTTTACCCAGCTGTGCTGACTTCTGCTTCTGAGAACCACAGAAATGTGAAAAGGGTCCATTGTTAAAAATAAATGATATAATGTTAATCTATTAATCATGACGAGAAGATATTTATCAAAAACAACCTGATTATCCCCCTAAATGTTCTTATCATCTAGTATTTCAGTATCAAAATGCTTGAGGACATAAACGTTCCTCATTGGTTCTTTGCAGCATTTTAGTTTGAAATAACCCTCTTCTGATCAAGAACCATTTTTGGGGAGCTTGAGTTGGTTATTGGTTCTTTAGAGAATACAGATCTCCTGATTTGGATAATTCTTCAGATCCATGTTTTGGTTTTGAAGCACGATAGTTTTCATAAAGAACAAGATTGAAAAGTTATTTTTGGAACTCAATAGTTTCCTTTATTGAATCAAGCTGTAAAACCGTTTATACACTGTAAAAAAAAAAATTTATATGACCAATAAGTTACGACAACATGTTATTACATTGCTTTAACTCATCAAAATAAGTTAAGCAATTTTCAACTTTTTTTAAGTTATACAAGATTCAACTTAATGTTTAAGTCAGTTTAATGTAATTTAAGTTGAAATGACTTAAACATCCAAGTTGATTGTATACTTAAAAAAAAAAGTAAGTCAGCAACTTTTTTTTTTTTTTTTTTTTACCGTGCAGTTTTAATTGCAATGCTTATTTACAATAAATGACCCAGAATGAAGCCTGATTCTTTATACAGAATTCCATTATACAGAGAAGCCTTTAAGATGCTCAAACGCACCAGTGATCCTGAGTTTGAAGCTTCATTACAATGCCTCGCTGTAGTCAGTAAAACGAGAAAATGCCTCGTGTGTTTGTCTGTGAAGACGCTTGTTTGTTTATGACACAGTGAAGGTACATTACACACTAATGTGTCTTCAGAACCTCATCTCTTTTCCCAGAGAGAGCGCTTCTGTCCGGGATAATGGCGATTGATCGCTCTTGTGTGCCGTTTGCTTCTTTTACCTATTCCGTGTCAGCAACGTCTCTCCCGTTTTCCCTTCTTGCTCTCAGCTATGATGGGAACGGAATACTAGCCTTCTGCTTACTGCACAGTATGCTGAACACTATTTTTAAAAAGAGTATTTGTAGGAGTACACGTTATGCAACCATTTCAAATAGTAGTATACTGTACATGCTGAAATCATCATCTGCTGTCATTTCATACGTTTGCCATCCAGTTATCATGTAGGAAGTCCATGCAGCTATGTTTGTATGAAAATGTCTTAACTTTCATTAATCAAATTAAGAAATAAGATATTAAAATGCATGCAGAAAATTGCACATAACGTGCACAGTATTCATACACTATACTGCAGAAATACTTAGTATGCCTTTCTGAACATAGGCCGCATCTGAAATCGCATCCTATATACAGTAGTAGGCGAAAAACAGTATGTGACAAAAGAACCATGTCCAAATTCATAGTTCTCATAAAAGAGTAGGGAATAAGACCCAGATGACCTACTACTTTCTGTGAAATATGCATATGATGGACACTATCCCATGAGCCAACAGAAGAGGATTTGTGATGTGAATGGAGGTGAAGGTTCTATTATACTAAATAGAACATACTTTTTTTAGCGCTCGCAAGGTAATTACTTATTCAAAATAAGTACGTACTCAAGAGAATATGTGATTTGGTCGTAGTCTCTGTTCATTAGTAAAACAGGAGGCAGTTTGTGTGGGACTAGTGCATCAAAGAGGCAGCTAAACAAATACAAATGACATGATACAAAAATGAAAAGACTTCAATAAAAGCGTTAATAGCAGCTTTACAGTCTGGTTTCAAAGATAAACCAAACTAAAACACTAACCTGAAGAACCAATGAAGAACATATGGAATGTCAAGAACTGTTAAATCGCCAGATTTTGGGCCGGATAACATGATTTTTCAATGTTTTCGAAAGAGTCTCTTCTGCTCAGCAAGGCTGCATTTATTTGATAAAAAATTCTGTAAAATTGTGAAATATTATTACAATTTAAAATAACTGTTTTCTATGTGCATATATTTTAAATATATAATTTATTCCTGTGATCAAAGCTGAATTTTCAGCATCATTACTCCAGTCTTCAGTGTCACATGATCCTTCAGAAACCAATGTAATATTTGCTGCCAAAGAAACATCAATGTTGAGAAAGTTCAAAAGAACTGTGTGTGTAACATCATAAATGTCTTTTCACTTTTGATCAATTTAATGATGATCAATTTCAATTTTTAATCAATTTTGATGATAAAAAAAAAAAAAAAAAAAAACAGTAATGTAGAACATCAAGAACCTCATACTGCCAAAATGCATCCAATTATTCTCTATTCCGCTTCTCCAAGCCCAGCGTCTTGGATCAAATTCATCACATATATACAGACAAAATTGTTCTTGATAATAAGAGGTTCTTGTGTTGGAAAAGAAGAAAATGTAGAGGGACAAAAACATCAGTGATAATCAGCCACAGTTGCCTCAAAAATATTGATTTAATTGCAAATTCATTTCTCACGCTTGTGGGAACCAAACAGCTTTATTTCAATAAACACCCTTAAAACTGACTTAAAGTAACTAAATTATATATAGTGAGAAAACAGCACAACACCAAACCAAACGACAGCATAGTGTATCATCTCGAACTAGAAAAATGCAAGACAAGATGAGAAGAGAATAAAATGTTCCCCTGGAGGCTGTTAGATCTTCTGTAAATAAATGATAGTGAGGCTTCATTATATAACAGGATAAAGCGAAGGTTTATCATGACACGGTGTGTGGCTGAAGTTTGAGTTGTGAGAACAAGTATCATGGCAGACTGTGATATTTAGACTTGGCTTTCTGTTCAGCTGTTCACATGTTGCTTTTGCTGGACTTGGAATATTTTTTTAATTGTCATATATTATTCCATATGATCCTACCGGTTTAACATTGTTATGTGCCTGTGTCTATGGAAATATTCTGCTGCAGTGGTGGTTTGAGAGTCATTTTTTATGAAAGGCCAGTTTCTTGAGCAAGAACATGCTGTAGATGACCAAACGTCAGAAAACAAGTGAAAAAAAGTTGGATTATGAAATGTTTAAGGAAACTTTTTACACACTCTGTGACAGTATGAATTGTCTGCTGCTTTGATTGGTCTGTTGCGTAAGAGGACCTATTATGCTTTCTTTCTTTTTTACATGTTCATCTTTCTTTAGTGTGTAATGTTGCTGTTTGAGAATGAAAAAGTCCCTCCAGCGGAAGTTATTCTCTATATCAGTGTCAGTGTTTCTGAACTCCCTGAAACGCCTCCATTGTAGTCTTGAGTTTCTTCCGGGGAACGAACACGTCACAATATTCCTCATTTAAATAATTCATACGCAGAATAAAGGGGCGGGGCCTGGTTGAGTTAGTTAGTAGTGTGTTGAAACTGGTGGTTATAGTAAGGGGTGGGACATTTCCCTAAACACACTCAAAGCGCTTGAACAATCACAACACACCCATCCAGCCGACCAATCAGAGCACAGTGTGCTTTTCAGAAGGAGGGGCTTCATAGAGACATGAAGTAAACAGAGCGTTATGACAGACTGGGAAGAGAGGAGCTGCAACAATGGAGAATATGAGGAAAATTTCACAATCGTCTTTTTCATTATAATTGTTTGCCACAATCTACTAAACAGAGCTCCACAAATCAGAATGATCTATCAATTCCCCTATGAAGAGATGACAGCAGTTCTTCAGCTGTTCTTGTCTTCATGTCTGCGGTATGAATGCGGTTCAGCAGTGAAGGTGGCGTCTGAAAGCGGCTCAGCTGTTCATCTCTGTTTGTGTACGCAGCTGTACAGTCGTCACTGTCTGGGGTCACAGGGACCAGCAGAGAGCATCATGGGATTGAGACGTGACATTAATATGCGAATGAAAAGTGAAAATGATCCGAGAACATGAAATGAGTCCAAAGGCGGATCTGGAATGGTCTGAATTTATAAATGAAGCAGTAAGACACTTGAGGCTGTGCTGTATTGTGTGTTTAGTCACGGCTAAAGGGCATGACATGCAGCGGAGTGACTTATATCATTTATTTTAGTTATGTTCAGCACATATTCTGTACATAAATTAAGTTATCAGCCAATGAAATTCCAGTAAATTTACTGCAGAAGCTGCTGTAAGTTCAAAGACTGAACTAAAGCGTTTTCTTTGGCGAGGCTCTCAGGAAGGAATTCATAACATTTGCCTTCAGATACACGGAAGCGGAAGATGACATCCCATGATAGCATGGAGTCATTCTGAAGGAGAAGGACAGCAGTATTTAAGTGTGGAAGCAAATATAAGACTAACTGTAAATAAACGTGACGCAAAGTTGCATTCTGAATTAGAATGTGAAGTAGGAGATTTGAAATAAATTGGACTTCAAATCAATTCATGTAACTGTCATTTTTAACAAGAAAAGGCAGACTATGAATGTTGGTTTGACAAAGGTCGTGTCAACACTTCTGCATCTTTTTCTCTCCGTTTTGGCCTTCTGTCCACACTAAGTGGTTTTTGTTTTTAGCAACGAGAGCTTTTAGAAAACACTCTCCAAATTGGATACATTTGAAAACACTGTTTTCGCGTTGTAGTGTGGACTGTCAAAACGGAGGTATTTGAAACCGATGACGTAAGTTTAGTCATGTGACCCATATTGAACTCATAGATATTAATGATTATACCGGTATTGTGCCTGGCATGTGCTATTCACTTTCACACGGTAGCTAAAATATGTTACTTTGCACACTCTTCATATCACAGTCCTGCAAAGATGACAGAAAATGTACTTACATCTGCTGTCCTGCGGCAAAACATGAGAGCAGTCGCGTTTTAGACCAAGCATATAACGGTGACTGAGTGCGACCTGACCGCATCAGTGAAGGCTGAGATATTTTGCTAAATAAAATGAAGAATTGCGTGATAACTTGATTATGTCTTGTTCTGTATCATCTCAGTGAGCTTTTGTGAGGGTTTACTCATGCGCTGTAAAGTGAATTTAGTGTTTTTCAACATTTCAGTGTGAATGAGAAACTTTTGGAAAATGCTAGTGTGGACGGAGAGTGTTTTTAAATGAAAACGCAGTTTTCAAATCTATCCGAATTAATATAGACGTAGGCAAAAATGTGAGTTTCTTCCCAATTTTTTTTTTTTTACATTTTCCCAGACCTGGATGAATATTTTCTCAATGTTAAAGTTATAATAATCAGATTTTAGATGTTTTCATCATTAACGTTCCTTCATGCTCAGGGAAAATCGCGAAACTAAACCTCAGAAGACACCAAATCCCAGAATGCCACACAACCGCATGTGGATGTTGTGAAGGATATCATTACGTGAAAACTGGCCATGCTAAACAGCTCAAGTAATCTCTGATAGACGAGTACTTCAGCTCACCATGACTGAAAATAGCACACGTCTCTCGGTGGGTAAATTTAACGAGCGCAAACGATTGTCCGGGCAAGAGCAGGCAGATGCATAACTGCAACATTCCCGTCGTCTGTTACATTACTGCATGTAAAATTAACATCCCTGAGGATTATGACTTCAGATCTGTGCACTCATCAACAGTCAGGAACTACAGTCGGATCTCTGATTAGACCAGTCACACTGTTTCTCATCCAAACACTCGCGGTGAACGTCACACTGCACCTGCTGCAGCATTGGGTGACCCTCTCAGAAACGGGTTAATGAGTCATTATCTTTCTAAACAAGAAACATTATTATGATTTGGGGAGTTAGTTCACCCAAAAATGAAAATTGGCATCATTTACTCACCATTTACATACCATTCCAAACCTTTCTTTTTCTGTGGAACTCAAAAGAAGATATTTAGCAGAATGTTCAAGCTTCTCTTATTCATACAGTCAAAGTGAATAGGAAAAAGAAAACAAGAACTTACCTTAAATGCACCATTTGACTTGTGCATTATATTCACAATGCTGGAACAAACATGAATAAATCATTATTTGTGTTTGCAAAAAAAAAAAGAAAAATCATAATAATCTGGTACGGGCAAGTAGATGACGACAGAATTCCCTGTTTTGACTCAACCGCCCCATAAAGATGCCAAATGTGACACTTTTGTTGCTTTTATTTTATTTTATTTTGGGCCTCTGAGTGAGTTCACGAGAGCGCTACGACACATGCGCGAGAACTGAGAAGATGAGGGTCTCGATGTCGTGTTTAAAATGGTTCTAAATTGTGCATTTCCTGGATGTCCGAATCGTGAGAAACCAACGAGAAAACGCATAAGTGCCTTGCCAATGCCGCAAAATGAATGGCTTACCTTTCGCACTTTCCCATCAAATGATCATGAGCATCATCTCCTCAATTCTCGCGCATGCGTCGTGGCGCTCTCGTGAACTCACTCAGACCCACACAGAAGAAAATCAATAGTTGAATAAAGTTGTTATTTTGGGGGGGTTTTGCGCACAAAAAGTATTCTCTTCGCTTGATAAACTTAAGGTTGAGCCACTGTAGTCACTTGGACTATTTTAACGATGTCTTTACTAACTTTCTGGACCGGCAGATGCAATTACCTAGCAGCCTATGAAGGAGTGAGACAGAATTTTCATTTTTGAGTGAACTAACCCTTTAAAGACATCTATACAGTCTCTGATGACCTCTTTGCAAAACATACTAACACTTACACAACCATGATGAATTCTGAACGGCCCTGTTTACTTTTCCTTGAGAAAGCTAAATATAAAAAAAAGAAAATTAAATAGGCTATCTAAAGTCTTTTCTATGATTACGCCATTTACGTAATCATTGTCAAATGTGAAAGAACTAAACTTCATCGTAGTAACGATTGAGTTTCTCGCTGTTTCTTTAACGGATGATTCGTCTGGACTCCCCGGTTACAGCCGAACTAACTTTAGTGCTGTTGTCAATTCACTTCAGTTTACATTCTTATGTAATGTGAATTTGTCACGAGGCCAAGGACAGTCAAACCAGCACGACCAGCCGCCTCGGGCCGCATAACTCTCGCTCTCGCCCGCGCGGATCGGGTTTCAGAGATGCGCTGTGGCATTCCCGGTTCCCCGGAGGAGTCCGTGCTGGAGAGAGAGGAAAGAGCATCAGTCAGTGTTTTCTCTGTTAAGGTTACGACTGTTTAGATGTTCTCAGACGTGTGGGACCAGTGATCAGCTTTAATGTGCTGCTGTAGGGTGAACAGAGCCGATTCCTCTGCTGTCAACAACACGAAAGCATCACAATCTTTTTTTTGTGTGTGTGCATGTGTGTGTAAAAGCCATAAAATATCCTTTAAAAGAACTCTTGTTGCCTGAGGTGATGGAACCAAGGACTGAGGAAAACTACCCTGGAAATCCAGAGTTCTCGCGAGAGCACAAACTGAATTTGCTCAGCGAGTTTACTCTGGCGTCGAGTAAGGCAAGGCAAGGCAATGATGCTCATTAACTATGCCCTTGTAGCCGAGCTGCACCAATCACATCGGTGTATCTGATACAGGCGGGCCAGAGGCGAGCTAAACAGATGATGACAGTGATTGGTCGTAGTGTAATCCAATTGCGTGCATTGAGATTTTCAAATGCATGCTTGGTGCCACCCCTCGAGTTGGGCGATTTTCATTACTCAATGCCAGACCATTAATCTTTCAGATTTGGGTCTGGATTTCCAGGCTAGAGGAAAACACTGTTTTCTACCAACTGATTCTATCATATTAGTTTCAATTAAATTGCATTAACATTTCATAGTATTCACTTCAAGTTGCAATAAAAACATACATTTACTAGATAAAAACACCCCTTGAAATGGCTGAAAGAGCTCATTCCTTTAAAAAAAAATAATAGACTTGCTATTGAAGTACACTCTACTGTTAAAAAATTGGGGTCAGTATATATATATATAATAGAAAGCTATTTGACAACTTCTAATAGGTTCAAATATCAGATTTCAGTGTTTACTTTGAGGTCAAAATACTGCAGATACTTTACCACACTGCCAAATTTGACATTTACAATGACCATATATTACAATATATATTACTAATGATTTTGAATTATAGATCAATATGATTATTCCAATGTTTTATTCAAAATAATTAATGTCTGCCTATTATGCTTATTCAGATATCGCCTTCATGTAGTCTGTAATATAGCTGGAAAGAAGGGGTTTAGAGAGACTGAATCCTTTATCGAACCGTTTCAGACACTGTGAGAAAGGGCTGATGCTGCAATGTATATTAAGAGTGTTTTTTGACCTTGGATGCAGTCAACCTGTTGTAAGAGACTCCAAAACAAAATTAGGAGTCTTTAAAATAACATAATAGGGGCACTTTCATTCATATAGTACACATAGTATAGACATTAAACTATCTGATGTCAAGACCCTTCAATAATAGTTTCCTGCTTGTGTCTAAACTCTCTGTATCTGGTAAACACACACACACACACACACACACACTCACACACACACACACACACACACACACACACACACACACACACACACACACACACACACACACACACACACACACACACACACACACACACACACACTCGCGCATCTGTCTCTCTCATTGAGTGGGTCGGGCCGGTTTAATGGCTGCTATCTTTAACTGCTATTTATCTAATGGATCTCTAGAGAACAGCAATTTCTCACTCAGCATGAAGAGAAATTACGAGCTGAGCGTCTACAGCATGTCTCTCTCTCTCTCTCTCTCTCTCTCTCTCTCTCTCTCTCTACCCGACTAACATTTGCATTTCTGTGTGTATGTGGTTTATAAGGCAGATTTTTGTTTCCTTAAATGATTAATTGTGTTTGCATGTCTTTTGCTGATTGCATTTAGCAAGTAAGCAAAGGATTTGTCTTGGCTGCATGAGTAACTGTGAGTTACGTAACACTGGTTTTACTGTATTAAAACTTTTACAGTATTTATATTAACGGTAATCTGTTAACTATCAACTTTTACAAAAATAAAGGTCTGTTAATTGGTTATTTATTGGCAGTAAAGAACTCCCTTTCATCAATAACATTTTGGCTTTATATGGTTCATTGGAAATTTAAAAAAAGATTTAAATGTTTAATTATAGATATTGATATTTCATATCAGATCAGCACACTGGTTTCTATGTTCTTTAAACAAGTAATACCATGGTTTTCTAAAGAATCAAAAGTTCTCTGCAGAGTTTAAATCAAACGTTTTTAGAATCAAACGTTCTCTTGAAAACCTTTTATGTTTTTTCATTTGAACCTTCGTTTGTTTCAAATTTGAAACTGGATTCAGAAAAGCAGCTGAAAGTACTGAAATTAGCAGCTGATACAACCGACATGGTAAATACGATTATGACAGACTTAGTTTTGAATGAATAAAGAAATATTCCAGTCAACATGAAGTCAAAATAAACCTTATTTTTCTTGATCTTATTGCAAATCATTGCTGCAAAGTTTTTGTAATCTTCAAAATCAATGCAATTGCATTACATTAATCAAAATGTGATGCAAGGTATTATATATATATATATATATATATATATATATATATATATATATATATATATATATATATATATATATATATATATATATATATATATATATGTATAATTTTTTGGAAGTTATTAATGTGATCACTTTTCAAAGTTCTATAAAATCCTGATGGGGAAAATCATGTTACACTATTGTGCTAAATCTACATTTTTATATGCAGTAAATATTCATTAAATAATCAGATTTCACTGTGAAATGTGTCACATTGTGAAAATAAATGCATTGCAAATGCCATTTCATGACGACTTTAGTCCTTTATTTCTGTCATGACAACTCAGTGTTTGGCATGGTAATAGATATGACAATGTTGATATGTTTGGTCTTGGTGAAATAGATCTGCTACACTGCTTCTGCTGCTGTTTGTTCTTGTTGTTAATGCTGCTTCTGCTGCTATTGCTGCTGCTGTTATTGCTGCTGCTGTTATTGCTGCTGCTGCTGCTTTTATTGCTACTGGTGTTATTGCTGCTACTGTTATTGCTGCTGCTGAAGATTATTGCTGCTGCTGCTGTTATTACTGCTGCTGCTGCTGTTAATGCTGCTGCTATTGCTGCTGCTGCTGCTGAAGATTATTGCTGCTGCTGCTGTTATTGCTGCTGCTGATGATGATGATCATTGCTGCTGCTGCTGCTGCTGTTATTGCTGCTGTAGAGCAAGTATGTGACTTGCTACTGCCAGTACACAAATGACATGCTGCTGTGAACAAGTAAGGCATGCTGCTGCACAATATAGCGTACATGAATTACCCGTAGCAGATCTATACAGGTGGAGCTGGGGAAGGTGGAGGGTTTCTGAAAGCGCACTGCAACTGCTACAGCAAATGCTGATCAAGTATTTGAAGGTTGATCAGTGAACTCATTGGCTACTGTGCCCTAAAGAAAATTATGTGATTGCAAGCAGATTGAGTTAAAGACCTATCAGCCGCCACCATCTAGAGCACAGGTGTCAAACTCAGTTCCTGGAGGGCCACAGCCCTACAGAGTTTTGTTCCAACCCTGCTTTGACACACAAACACCTGCAGTTTTCAAATAAGCCTGAAGGACTTGATTAGCTGATCAGGTGTGTTTAATTAGGGTTGGAGCTAAACTCAGCAGGGCTGTGTGGCCCTCCAGGAACTGAGTTTGACACCCCTGATCTAGAGTTTCATGACAGAACTTTGTTTTTATACATCGCTTTAAACAATACAGACTGTTTCAAAGAAGCTTCACACTAACAAAATGGAAATTAACTGTTGTCACTGTCATTATTGTGGCACGTTACTTTTAAAAGTACAAGGAAATCCCTGATAACAGGGACTCTCTCTCTCTCTCTCTCTCTCTCTCTCTGAACTGTGGACAGCCTCTTTTCAAAGACAGAGCAGACAGACAGAGGAATCAGAGTCCTGCAGTGTTCAGTTTAGACAGACACGGACAGAATGGATGGATCCGCTTAACAACATAAATCACTTACTTGCTTCAGAGGGACTTCAGAGATAGTTGACATGGAGGTTTAACTGGAGAGGCGCTGTCGTCTGGTCAGAATGGTACGGTAACTTTTTTTGTTCTGTATTCAAATCTTCTGCACCCGTGACTTCATGTCATGAACTATGAATGATAATGCAAAGACATCATTTATAAACTGCCGTTTCATTTTGAAAACCAATTTGACGCTTTGTGGCATTTTATAGAATCAATTCATGGCATGTATGGAAGTTTTAGACAGTGTTGTAAGTCGACAGTGAATCATAACGCATGACATTCCTCTGAGGAAAGTCAAGCGTCTCGTTCCTCATGCATCAGATGCTTGAATGCTCTTTGTTGCCTGACTGGCCTGGATAAACATGCAAACATTTGCTCCAACACGTGATTAAGGAACATAACAGAGTTACTTTTTGTTATCTAATTCTCAATTAATAATTTTATCAACAAAATCTATGAAAAAACGTTTGATGTAGGTTTTACTTTGAAACGTATAAACCCTGAAAGTCAGTGCGAAGTTAAAATGGAAATCTGTTCTTGTTTTAGTCTGTCACTAAAGTGACTAGATTTATTATATGCACTCACTGACACAAATAAAATTGGTGTAGAAACCATTTTCACTCAGAAATTGCTAAAACAGCAAGTAACACAAACTAAATGTGAAGTCTGAAATAGTATTTTCTTGTAAAACTTACTCTAATATATATATATATATATATTTATTTTATTTTTTTAACAGTGCTATAGGATATTGTTTATATTTGAGTGTCTCTGCATATGAGAGAGAAACTGGACACTTGTGTTCAAGAATCACTCCTACATCCCAACACACACACAGAATCAGTCATGTGATTTGATGGATGGCCGCTGAGGTCAGAGGAGATTCGAGGTCGCTGCGAGAATATTTCAGCAAGTCCTCAAACGTGGCGTCGGTTTCTCACTCGACATAAATGCGGATCATCAGTCAGAAATATATCGGGCAGGACAGATCCAGTATCACATACGTGTCCATTCTCACATCAGACACTTGCTAACCCACACAAGATAAAACTCGAGAAATTATCCGAGCTGGATTCAATCGAATAGGAGCAAGGAGTAATAGTATATTAATAATAATATAATAATAATAATAATGAAGGTAATCTATTTTCAAAGATTTCTCATTTTTGTTTGAAATGATCATACCAGTAAATACTGTAAAGTCACTCAAAAGCAACTGTAATTTGCAATCTCAGCAGAAATGGAAAGTTGATTTATTTTTTATGAAAGTTAAAAGTGCATTATTTTGAAGAATTTTCTTTTTTAATGGACATTCTGTCTATTCTAAGGAGTTTAGAGTCAGAAGTATTCTGACTGGCTCATTCATCAGCTGGAAAAATCATTCTGAAAGCGATTCCAACAATATCATTGCTCTGTTTTATCTTTACAGTTGCAGTTTGAACTTTGCTATTCTCATAAAATTAGAATACTTTATAATTATAGTTATGAATGGTGTGATTGGCCATTAAAGAGCCCCTATTATACCTTTTCAAATATTACATTTCATGCAGTGTAATATAGCTGTTTGTGTATGTAAAAGGTCTGTAAAGCTTCAAAGATAAAAATGCAGATAAATAGAGTTATTGTCTCCTAAAAGAAAGAATCGAATCTGAACTGCCTGAAACGAGTCGTCAGTAATTCCAGTCTCACTTCCTGCTTCCTGCCATCTGACCAATCAGAGCAGAGGAAGCTTACAGAAAGGCGGGGTTTAGAGAGACCGAATCTTTATTGAACCGTTTCAGACAGATGATGCTGCAATGGATATGAGAAAATTAAAGTGTTACAATGGATGCATGTAAACCAAATATAGGAGACTCCAAAACAAAATTATGATCTTTAAAAATAGTATAATAGGGACAAGTAAAAAATATTACATTTAAAATTGTATTTCTTTTTATTTCTCCTTTTGGATTGTATATACAGTAATAATTCATCTAATAATTGATCTGGACAGTAAATCCTGTGTGATCTATAACAGTTGAGCGGTCCCCGTCTCTGGTTTCTCTAACATCTTTCGGCCCTTGCCCTTAAATGTACACCTCTATGGTGTGCGTATATGCGTGCACATGCTTGAGCCCACTGGACACTAGGAATGTCCATTAACCCCGCTGAACCAGCAGAGTGGCTAAATCCAGATCCAGAGACTGAAGAGGAGGATTTGGGCCTGAGGGTCAGAGAACTCAATCTGAAACTGAAACTGAAAACTCCCTACAGACTGTCTCACACACCTGTCTGTCTGTCGGTGATACTCACTTGATTGAAGTCTTGTGTTTTTTGGTTGTAAGTCGAGCTGAATATTCAGGAGAGACAAATTCTCAGGCAGAGCGGTGGCTCGAGTCGTGGGGTTTGCAAATGGATCTGGCAGAGGGGTTAGAGACGGGCTTTGCCCTTTCTCTGCCTTCACCTGCCAGGTCCAGTGTCTCATCTCGGGGTCAGAGGCACGCTTTGCGGTTACTTCCACCCTGAATGAGGCACCGGGACTGCAATTATCCAGTTCTGAGGAGCTGAATGTTGTAGTTATCGAAACAGACTCCACTTCATGTAAAGCTAACAGCATTTTGAATCGTGTCCCTCCCTGCCTTCACTACATTATGAGCGGGGGGGGGGGGGGGGGGGGGGGTGTTGGCATGTACGTCAGTGTGGGCTGACAGTTTCATTCATTAAAATTTTCCCTGTGTAGAAAAACACACGCACTATCAGAAGTTTTAGCTCCGCCCCTGTTGAGTCTGAACTAGCTCGGATCTCGCGCTTGCAGAGGATTTCCCCGTTTTCTCTTTTTCCTATTATCTCAACTAAAATGTGTGTTTGCAAGCTATGATTCTTTTTGTATTTAAATATGGATATTCAGCCTGTAATTCAGAATATGAAATACTTCTGTCCCGCAGAACCCAGAGTCCCTGGACTCGTCCATCCAGAGCTGTCTGTCTGTCCTCTACCCACCGTTTGAGGTCACGGCCTCCACTGTCCTCAGCCAACTCTTCCAGGTCATCGATGCTCGTTACCACGGAGACGCCCTCCAGTGTCTGACCGACTTCCTCATCCCTGCCAGGCATCTTCTGGAGAGAGTGCAGCAGTCGGCCTGTGTGAGTGTGGGGGGGAAATTTGTATATATAAGTGACCTTAGAAATTACAGTCGAACTAGTAACATACAAAAAAAAAAGTCTGCTAGTTACAGGACCTACAGATGTTTCTTCAAGTATG
The DNA here is from genome assembly GCA_022829025.1 of Squalius cephalus. Lineage (NCBI taxonomy): Eukaryota > Metazoa > Chordata > Actinopteri > Cypriniformes > Leuciscidae > Squalius > Squalius cephalus. Next base: position 28,541,081 of record CM040812.1, read on the forward strand.
GGCACTGTAGAAACTTATGAAATAAACTCTTGTGAAGGGGTCCTATTGTGCTTTTTTTTTTTTTTTTTTTTTACATTTTCTTTAGTGTGTAATGTTGCGGTTTGAGCATGAATAAGCTCTGCAAAGTTACAAAGTTATTCTCTATATCAGTGTAACTGTTTCTGAACTTCCTGAAACACCTCCATTGTAGTCTTGAGTTTTCTTCCAGGAACAAACATGTCACAATATTCCTCATTTAAATAATTCATACGCAGAATAAAGGGGCAGGGCCTGGTTCAGTTAGTTAGTAGTGTGTTGAAACTGGTGGTTATAGTAAGGGGAGGGACATTTCCCAAACACACTCGAAGTGCTTGACCAATCACAACACACTGATCCAGCCGACCAATCAGAGCACAGTGTGCTTTTCAGAAGGAGGGTCTTCATAGAGACAGGAAGTAAACAGAGCGTTACTGACAGACTGGGAAGAGAGGAGCTGCAACAATGGAGAATATGGGGAAAATAATCAACAATCAAGCAGGAAAATCTGTTCTAGAAGAGCCCAAAAACAACATCAAGACTTTGTAAAAGGGCATAATAGGGCATTAAATGTGACCATCAATAAATATTAATATAATTTTATATATTTATTAATTATATATATTTTTAAGACATAAAATGCCCAAACTTGAAGAAACACCCTTACACTTTCTCTTATGCATGCATATTATGTTGATGGAAAACGTCCATGGAAACAGTATACACTGACTACTCTTATTCTCTTATACTGTAAATGCTTTCTGATTACTAAAAACACAACATTTGACATTAATGTCTGAAAATTGTTAGAAGCACATTATCTGATGATATTCATCCGCATCAGTCTGAGTTCAGCTAATATGAGAGGCTCTCGGACAGATCATCACTCCGATATCTTATTGAGATAAGTGTTTCAGACCGTCGCAGTATCTGAGGTCAGTCAGTGAGTGACTGTGATGTCCGTCTGCTCAGATGATTATAGGACATGTCTTTGATATCAAGAGTATCGCTCCATGCTGTTCACATAATGCACTGTCCTTCAAAGCCCTTCTTCAGTCTGCTTCCACAGATATTCATCTGAAGCCAGTGCCATGGGCTGCACTGCATAATTTTCTATTCATAATCGCTATCTATATTAGTAAAAGAAGAATGATCTTAATTTAATTGGCTGTTGTAACTTAATTCTTGGCTGTCAGCATTTAACATTGGAATGTGAACACTGAAAAAGGCTTTAAAATGATTAAGCACTTACATGTGACATGTTGAGGAAGTCTTATTGCTTCATTATTTACAAATCAAATGTGGTTTTCAAAATGCATGACTATGCACACGTTTCATTGGTCCTAAAGGTAATATTTACTTTGGGAGTGAATTCTATCTATCTATCTATCTATCTATCTATCTATCTATCTATCTATCTATCTATCTATCTATCTATCTATCTATCTATCTATCTATCTATCTATCTATCTATCTATCTATCTATCTATCATTCTATCATTTGTTCTATCGTTCATTTTATTGTTCTATCATTCTTTCTACCATTCTATCCATCCATCCATCCATTCATTCATTCATTCATCCATCCATCCAAGGCTTTTCAAAACTTTTTAACACTGTAAAAAATGATATGATCAATAAGTTATAACATGTTTTTACATTGCTTTAACTCACCAAAATAAGTTCACATACAATATACAAATTTCAACAAATTTCTTTTTTGTCAGTTTAATGTAACTTTAGTTGAATGTTAAAAAAAATAAGAGTTAAGTTAAATTTAGTAAATAAAGTGCAGTGACAAGATTTTTTTTTTTTTAAAAGTTGTGTGAATTTTTTTTACTCATATTTTAAATTCGTTTTAACTGCTTCCTTAGGATGCAGCATTCCAATTTGAATTGTAATTTGAATTTGAATATGTTTGCCGCCTAATTTAACATTTAAAATGTTAAAATTCCAATTGGAATTCTCTGTATGTCCTGAACAGGCTCCGTACTCTCAGAGGGTGTTCAGCTGTGCCGGGTGGCCTTTGTGTTTAAAGGATCGCATCGTGATCCAGCTTGCTCCCGTTAACCCTTTGCTGCTCAGACCGGGAGACTTTTACCTGCAGGTTGTGCCGTCTGCGAACCAGGCCGCCCGCATCGTGGTCCAGAGCCTTTTAGAGGTGGAAACCCCAGTACCTGAGACCTCTTACCCCAGCATCTTCACTGAAGCCTGGCTTCGGGAGCTCAACGACGGGAGACATGGAACGCCTCTGGCTCGCTGCGTCCTCAAAACCGAGCAGGGCATAGTCAAAGTTCCCTGGGAAGAGGTGGCCAACCCTGAATTCAAGGACAATCGGAGTATGGCCTCCTCGTCTCCGTCAAACCAACAGGAGTCTTTGAGTTCGTGCCGTCCACACACACCTCCCCCTTCTAATTTCTCCGTAGAGACGAGGATTTGTCCTGCACGGGATGGTATAGCAGTGTCCTTGCGTTTGATAGACAGCAGTAGTAGTTCCAGACACACTGAAATGGATCCGTCTGGGATCCGGCCGGTGGGATGGGTGTCTCCAAACACATGGGACAGCCGAAGTAAGAGCAGTTTGGTAAGCAATTGCATTGCTCTTACCAAAGAAACCCAAGGATATTCACAGACTCCTCTGCTGAGGTCCAGCGGTGCGACTCGGGACCGAACTGCTTGTGTGCGCACCGTGAGGTTTGCAGAGGATCCCTGTACGCCGTGCATGCAGAGGAAACACGGGACCAAAGCCCAAAAATGTCGGTTCACGGAAGAGCCCATTAAACCCAAAGGAAGATCTGAGCGTCCAAATGAACATGCTCAGGAAACTGCAGATCAGTGCAGCTCTTCAAAAACAGATTGGTTAGGAAATTACTCCAGCGGAGGGCGTGAGGAACAAACCCAGAACAATTCTCAGGACTGTTTTACTCCGCCTGTGGTTGGGACATCTGAGAAATGCCACATTGTTGTCCAAGGACAGACAAGTGAGGTGGACAGAAGCAGCTACTTAGAAATGATCCCAAGGCTGCATGTGGTTCCTGGGAAGAAAACCACCACTTTTGGGCTTGTGTCTCCGAAGTTAAACAGAAGACGATTCGTTGTGACTCAAGGTTTGGATTATATCGGTTTCGTCTAGGCAACATGCTAATCTAAGAAAAAAGGAGGAAAAGATCAAATATTTTCAATATGTTATATTTAAATACATGATATTACAGTCCTTATGATCATCATATTAGAAGCAAAACAATCTCTTTGAACATGTTTTTAATGCATGTTGACTTATTCCCTTGAAGATCTCTCTCAGGACCCAAAAACTCTGTCGCCTCCTGTTACTGGACCGAGGATAAATCATTCAGACTCCCCAGCGCAAGCTGAAACAGAGAGACCACCATCCAGACCATCAACTCCTACTCCACTTAATGCTGATGGCCTTCTTCACTCAGGAATCGTGTGTCTAACAGGTAAAAAAAAAAAAAAACATTTATCATGCCAAATTAATGTAATTTGGTTAGTTGAGTCAGACCTTTGTCTTACAATTTATTTTGATCACGTAAATGCATTTTATGCCTTGCAAATTAAAATGGATGTGAAACCATTTTGAATGGTTGAATGATCTGGCTGTCTGATATACTGTAGATAAGTCGAATGATTTGTGTCAGTCTTGGTGGTAGCATCATTAAAAATGAGTTAAAAAATAATTAACCAATCAGTAATGCTTTGCATTAAATGCCGTTATTTCCAACTATTATTATAAATCATCTTTGTAAAGAAAACATTTGATGATTTTTTTTAATGTATAAAAAAAGTATAATAAATAATATTTTGTCAATAATATTTTTTTAATAATAAATCTAAAAATTAATTACATTTGAAATTAAAATAAATAAATAAATGTAAATGTATTTTTAAATGATACATTTAAGTGTACAAATATTAAAAATGAATAATTTAAAACCAGTAAACTGCATATTTTTATTTTAAATGATACATTTATAAATAAGTAAATAAAAAATTGTGTAATAAATAATAGTTTTCAGTAATTATTTGAATGAAACCTAAAAAATGCATTTAAAATTAAATATATAAATATATTTTAATTAAAAAAATAAATAAATTGGTTTGTCATATATATATATATATATATATATATATATATATATATATATATATAAACTTTTAAATAAATAAAATTGTATAATGTTTTATAGATGTTCATATAATGTAGATGTTTATATAATGTTCACAACGCAGGTTGTGCTTTCTATTGGAACTGAATGCTTTATACACTCCGCAAGGCAAATGAAAGCAGATGATGGAAACCAGTCATGAAAGCATTACCCACTGTCAGGCCAGCGCTGTGTCACGGTCCACTGTCCATCTAACCTCATCTGCCTCCTCCAGGTGGACAGGACCGTTCAGGTCGAGCAGTTCTGGAGATTTACGGAGATCATCAGGTCTGGACTTCTGCACACATCTCAAGCCAGGAGATCTGCAAACTTCTGCTGTACTTCCACACCATCACCAGGTACAACAGCACTCACACACATACAGATGCATGGAACTAGATTCAACAGCATTGTAATTTTAAGCTTTCAAACTTGTAAACTTGTCGTGGTTATTTGTAATATTGTGTAAAATAAATGTTTTCAGCAAATGTGGAAATATCATTTGCTACCTTTAAATTACATGTATGCATTATATCAGCCAGCAATTTGAATGTTAACCATGTGTTTTGTAGGAAAGAGATGAAAGATGTAGGGATGACGGTGGTGTTTGATGCACGGAAGAAGCCGCCGCATCCAGAGTTTGCCAAAGCTCTCCTGATGCTCCAGGTGGCCGTGTGTTTTTTTGGGTTAAAACTGTAGCTTGAGAACATTTCTAAATATATATTTGAGCACTAAATCTTGAGCGTTGTCCACAGGAACAGGATCCTCGTGCAGTGCACTGGATTCTTCTGCTGGTGAATAAGGACAGTCTCCACAGTCATGAGAAAAGGCCCAGCGTTACGGTCAGAAGAGTTGTTGTTTTCCCCCTATAATCACACACACCTGGCTTCTGTGGTTCTCTTTATGATATAGTTGTGCAAGTAAGATTATTTCTCACAGACTTTGATCTTCTCAACGCTCTGCAGATGGAAACAGTGACGTCATTTAAGGCTCTACATAAAATAGTGGACGTCGGTCAGATAACTGCGGCTCTACACGGGTCCTTACCGTACAATCACTGTGACTGGATACAAATACATCAGGTACATTATTGTGTAGCCAGCATTATTAATAAAATATTAATGTATTATTATTATTATTATTATTATTATTATTATTATTATTATTATTATTATATTTAATTAGTATTTTATACATATAATATTATAATAGACAATATAAAATATTTAATATAATAATACAATATTAATATGAAATTATATTTATATTACATTATATTTCCATTATCAGTTATAATAGTATAATAATATATTGAATATATTATAATTTATATTATATTATTTTTAATTAAATACTATTTTAATATTTATTGTATAATATTTTGATTATTAAATTATATAGTTATTTTTATATTTTAATTAGTATTTTATAAATGTTTTATTATATCAATTATAATATTATCATACAGTGCTATGCATAAGTTTAGACACCCATGCTAAAGTTGACTAAAAAGAGGAATAAAAAATCATCTTTTGGAAATTGAACTTAATGCCTTAATTTAAAAAATTAGGAAAAATCCAACCTTTAAGGACACCAATTTTCTTTGTGAATGAATAATGTATCGTAAATAAATAAATGTTCTTCCTTAAAATACAGGGTGCATAAGTTTGGACACCCCTATGTTAAATTCCCATAGAGGCAGGCAGATTTTTATTTTTAAGTATTTAAAAAAAAAAAATTTTTAGGATACTATGCATCCTGATAAAGTTCCCTTGGCCTTTGGAATTAAAATAGCCCCACATCATCACATAGCCTTCACCATACCTAGAGATTGGCATGGTTTTATTTCAGTTAGCCTAATTGCTAGTTTGATTTGCATTGAGAGATGATCTTATGGAAAGTACTCCATGCCAATCTCTAGGTATGGTGAAGGCTATGTAATGATGTGGGGCTATTTTAATTCCAAAGGCCAAGGGAACTTTATCAGGATGCATAGTATCCTAAAAAATAAATTAAAAAAAATACTTAAAAATAAAAATCTGCCTGCCTCTATGGGAATTTAACATAGGGGTGTCCAAACTTATGCACCCTGTATTTTAAGGAAGAACATTTATTTATTTACGATACATTATTCATTCACAAAGAAAATTGGTGTCCTTAAAGGTTGGATTTTTCCTAATTTTTTAAATTAAGGCATTAAGTTCAATTTCCAAAAGATGATTTTTTATTCCTCTTTTTAGTCAACTTTAGCATGGGTGTCTAAACTTATGCATAGCACTGTATTTAAAATATTACAAATTATAAAATAGTAAAAATGATATTGTAATATGCATTATATATATATATATATACAGTATATATATATATATATATATATATATATATATATATATATATATATATATACAGTATATATATAGTATATATATATATATATATATATATATATATATATATATATATATATATACAGTATATATATAGTATATATATATATATATATATATATATATATATATATATATATATATATATTTATTTATTTATTTATTTATTTATATTCATTATTATTATTATATAACATTATATTATATAATATATTAAAATTATTATTATTATTATTATACTGTCAATTATAATTCTAAAACATTAACATTATTATTATTATATTAAATGACATCATATATTTTTTAATAATATTGTTATTTATTGTTATTACTATGTATGAATTATTATGTAATATTATATTTATAATAGTATTATATTAAATTAATTATGAAATTATTATAATATTTATGATTATATATTTATTACTATGTAAATATTAACACATTATTATTAATATTAGTAGTATTATTTTTAAATAAATGAGCTATTTTATTTTAAAGTTTCTCTAACCTTGCATATCTGTACAAACATGCACCACTTTTTCTGTTACAGAAACTGTATCCATTTGTGTCAGACCTGCAAGAGGCGTCCGCTCTGCTATCAGGAGCTATAAAGAAACTAGAAGGTGTTCATAAAATCGACACAGTGCAGGTACAGTAAAACATTTTTATCTGCTCTCGTCCCGTCATAAACTGACTGCCTCCAAACTAAATTTATCCACAAAGGAAGGCATGCTGTTCTTACTTAAAGATGATGCACAGACCTCTGTGAATATGTAAAATGACAGAAATTCTTGTGTGGAAATCAGGATGTGCATCAGTGCATTGAGGAGCAGGCAGCTCTAATGAAGGAAGTGATGGAAGACACGCGATTGGTCGGCTTGCAGAGGGGAGGCGGAGCCATGCTGGCCAGGCTGAGGCTGGAAACTGATGTGAGGTCGCCACACTGTGAACAGAGCTGGTAAAAACACGCATTTCAACACACTTCACTCTCAAACCACAGAATGACAAATAAAAAAGGTAATTGTGACTTTATATCTCACAATTATGACTTTTATCCCAAAATTGTGTGATATAGTGTCACAATTATGTGATGATAAAGTCAGAATTGCCTGATATAAAGTCTCAATTAATAATAAACTTGAAATTGAAATTGCATATTTATATCTCGCAATTCTGACTTTATAACATGCAATTGCGAGTTATAAATTCAGAATTGCATGATATAAAGTTGAATAAGTTAAATATTCAAGGTTATATCTCGCAATTCTAAACTTGCAATTGCGTGCTATAAAGTCAGAATTGTGATATAATTGGACTTTATAACTCGCAATTGCAAGTTTAGAATTGCGAGATATAACCTTGAATCCCGAGATAAAAAGTCACAATTATCTTTTAAAATGTTATATTCTGTGGCGGAAAAACGCTTCCATACAAACTTGAGCTAGATGAATGACTAAGCAATTAAACTACAATATAGTTTATTCCAATATCACTTCAAAGTACATGTGATGTGATGAAATCACCAGTAATAGTGGAATGGAAAAAACACATTCTACTGATCATGCATTTAATATTGAAGATCCCTGATGGAGTAAATCATCTGTTTTGCTGCAGTGAGGTGATTGACACAGTCACACACCTGTACAACGCCATGGAGGAGCAGGTGCATGTTCTGGCCAGGAAGTCCAACGTGTCCCTGCAGCACCTGGACTTCCTGTTACAGCTCAGAGAGATGGAGGCCAGGTTTGCAAAGGTACAATCATAGATCTCAACACAAAACACAAACGGAAAGGTTTTGAAAAATCAAAGGTTTTAGTACTACGGTAATGCCACAATATACAGTACATTACCGTTCAAAAGTTTGGAGTCGGTACGATTTTTTTAAGTTTTTGAAATAAGACTCTGATGCGCACTAAAACATTAATTATTTGATTAAATACGGTCATTTTACAGTAAGATTATACAGTAATAACAGTATTATTGTAAATCTTTAAAATAACTGTTTTCTATGTGAATATACTGTAAAATGTCATTTTTTCCTGTGATGATTTATCATTACTCCAGTCTTCAGTGTCACTTGATCCTTCAGAAATCATTCTAATATGATGATTTGATGCTCAAGAAACAATTCTGATTATTATCAATGTTGAAAACAGTTGTGCTGCTTCATATTTTTGTGAAAACCGTGATTTTTTGTATTCTTTGATTAATAGAAAGTTCAAAAGAACAGAGTTTATTTAAAACAGAATTCTTTTGTAACATTATAAATGTCTTTACTGCATTCCTGCTGAATAAAGGTGTTAATAAAAGTAAAAAAACAACAACTTTTGTACAATAGTGTACATTCATCTTCTGCATCTGGAGTAGATCTGTAGCGTGTAGTTCAGTAAGCGTGTCTGTGTGTAGATGAAGGAATGGTTGGACACAGAAGGAGAAACGCAGCTCCTGCAAGCCGAATCTGTGGACGACTCCAGTGAACGAATCCAACACACACTGCAGAGTTTCCAAGCTTTTCTCTCCGAAGCAAACGTAAGTGAAAGTCAAGAAACGTAATGCTGTGCTGCTGCAGAAGTGACTTCATTTAGGGATTAAACTAAATCTTTTCTCGTGTTATGCATGTTTCAAAATCATTAACCCAGCTAACAAATATATGTTCTAAGAACGTTCCCATTAGGTTATGAAAACGTTATTTCTGAACGTTCTCTGAACATTCAAAACGTTACGTTTTTTTGTTTGTTTTTTTTATTGGGGGGGGGGGGGGGGTGATTATGCGAACATTAAAGTCCACTTGTGGTGAGCAAAAGACAGTCTCAAAAACACGGCTTGAAATTGCTGGTGTTTCTGACGTCCCAAACTACCTTGTAACCAATCAGATCAATGTGTGATTGTCAACGAGTGGATCTCTGAGCTGAGTGAGTGAGTGGAGGCGGGGCTCATTGGCATATTCACAGAACCGCGTTTACTAAATGTGGTGAATGTACTAAAGGGTGTGGAGTTACATTCAGGATATTTTAAGGCATGAAGGCTTAAGCCTTTATAAGGCTTTTATAATACATTTAAAAACATTTTAATATGTAATTTTGGTGATCAAAGATGAGTTTTAAGGGATAAAATTATTGACTTTAAGGGAATATTCCATTTTATCATTTGACAAACATTTATGGGAATGTTACTTTTGAATGTTCTCTGAACATTCTGAAAAAAAAAAAAAAAAAAAAAAAAAAGAGACAACCGTTCAACTAAAACATTCAAGAAAGCCGTTTTCAAAAGTTTGTGTTTTCAGGCACCAAAAACGCCGTTGACGTGTAAATGAACGTTTTACGTTTTTAGTTGAAAACGGTGTTGTATAAACAGCCCCTCTGGTAGTTCCTGCACCGGTTCTGTTTTACCTTGATTATGTGTATTTAAGCCCTCGGTTTCCTTTGTTTCATTGTCTGGTATTGTCTTTGTTTCATGTGGTTGTGTCTTAGTTCGTCCCTGATTTCTCCTGTATGTTCCTTTGTGGATTAATAAAGAAGTGTTTGTTTGGATTCTCTTGCGTCCTGCAATTACTACACCTACGGTTCTTAACTCAATTCTAAAGAAGGCTTTATGCCAAAAAGGTTGAAGAAATGTCTTAAAGGGGGGGTACAATGGTGTTTCATGTATTCAGAGTTGTTTACAGTGTTAAAGAGATGGATTCTCATGCTAAACATGGCCAAAGTTTTTAAAAAATATTTTGGACGAATAATGGAGAATTTCTGTGCCGAAAATCTTACTTCCGGGTTGGTACAAGTTTCGGCTGTTTTTTTTTCGACCGTGGATCTAATGACGTAGACCAGAGTGGAACTCCTTATATGAGCATTTCTCCCGGAAAAGCGCGGCCGCGCACACGTCGACCAGAGGAGAGCGAGACCGCGCACATCAACGCGCTTCAACAGGAAATCATCGGCAGCGCTGCATAGTGTCTCCAAAGTGTGTTTTTGGATGTGAGGGAAAGCTTACCATGTTCAGCTTCCCAAAGAACCCAGTGTTAGGAACAGTGGATGCAACGATGAATGTTTTATAAACAAAGCCCAGATCGACGGATTCTCTCTATGACTCTGGCTTCGCCCACACGGCCCGCCTCCAGACGCTCGGTTTTTTCCGGAAAGACTCGGTACAGCCTATCTTTTCTGTTATAAATATAATAAAACTAAAGACTTTTTGGAGATATGAAGGATGCAATACTACTCTATAGGTACTCAAGATTAACAGGAGATTGAGTGAAAATGAGCATTTCACCCCCTCTTTAAATGATTGCATAAGATAGGTCGTTTAACAAGGTATTTCAATTTATTCTAGTGATAAAGTGTGTTTACAAGCTGCATTATTCATAAAAATGTATTAAAACTAAATACTGTACATAAAATGATCCCATGATGGAAAGGCTCTATGTATGAAGCGTCTGACAGAAAGAACCCTTTACGATTCCATATAGAACCTTTTCTTCTAAGAGTGTGGGAAGCTGTTTAACCGTGTGTATTTGTTGAAATACCAGGAGCGAAAGCACCAGGCGATGATGCTGGTGTCCGACGCGGAGAGAGTGCAGGGGCCGAACTATCCCGAGACCGAGGTGTTTCACAGGATGGTGTCCACGTTTAAATCCAGCCTGGCTGAGTTTGTGTCGCGGGCCGAGCGCTGCTGTGAAGAGATGGGGATGATGGTGTACATCTGCCACTTCTGCGAGAGGGTACGTCTGACAGTTTCATTCATTTCTTCACTTACTTTATATATAAACTAAAACCAAAACATTCATATGGCTTATTACAATCAATTCCAGTTAGCTTGCACCATGATCCTTTAAGGCCATATTCAGCATTTTTTGCATGTCCAGATTTTATTCAGGTGGGTTTTTGAAAGTCAGGACAGGAAAAAAAAAAAGAAAAAGAAAAAAGCATATTTGGAGGTGGTTTGAAATGTGATTTTTACAGATGCGGCTGCTCAAGTCGGATTTCAAATTGTCTTTTGGCTCACTCTTAACATGACACACAACGATAACATCAAAACCAGTGACCAGTGATCAATTTAATGTGTCCATTCTGAATAAAAAGTATTAATATCTTAAAAAAAAACACTGACCCCAAACTTTTGTATAATGTATGGCTGCAAAATGCATATTCTCTTCCAGGTTGAATCAGTCCTGCCAATATAGTGAAAATTCAAATCATGAGATCATGCTGCCATCTTGTGTTTTATGTTATAACTAGTCATCAAATATAAACTTGCCTTCTTTCAAAAAATACATCTGGTTAGTTCAACAAAGAAATTTCGGTAACACTATTTTACAGTGTCCTTGTTACATTTGTTACATGTACTTACCATAGTAATAACAGTAAATCATGCATAATTACATGTAACTAACCCTCAACCAAATCCTAATCCTACCCTAACCCTATAGTAAGAACATGTAGTTGCTTAATATTACTCAGTACTTAAATATATAATTGCACTGTAACAATAACCGAAATTTCCTATTGATATCAACACAGTATTTCTTTTGGAGTTTGGACTTTTTTAAAATTCATATAATGCCAAAAATCCCCCCAAAAATCGATCTTCTCTCTCAGGCTTCAGCCGTGGCCAGCGACTGCAGGCGATTTTTGGATCAGGATCAATATTGCGGTTCCCCAGACGAAGAGAGCTGGGCCCGTCTTCATTCTCACCTGCAGAGGTTAGACGAGTTTTCTCCCGAACACTTCCAGGACGTGAGAGCGCAGGCGTGCTCCAGCCCCAGGGCTCTGCGGGTGTGGGACGCCGCCTGGATCCACTGCCAGGACGTCCGGCGCCGGCTGGAGGAGAGACTGTCAGGAGCTCAAACACCTGCTGGACGAGGCTCTGACTGGCCGGAGAAGATTCCAGGTGAGGATTCAGGAGCGTCTGTAAGATAGGGTGGGGCGGGATGATATGGATGCTTGATTGTGCCCCGGAATAAAAAGAAAAATAATTGCGACTTTTATCTCACAATTCAGGCTTTCCCCCCCTCACAATTCTACGTTAGAAACTCAAAATTGCGAGTTTGCATTGAGTTAACATATTACAATTCTGTTTTTTGTGGGGGTTTTTATGCAACAGAATAATTATTTTTTGTGGTTGTTGTTATTTCTGCCACAGAATAAATAAATAAGATAATTGCGACTTCTCATAATTCAGGCTTTTTTCCCCTCAAAATTTTTCACATCTTGCAATTTTGACTTTTTTTCTCCTCGCAATTCTGTTTTGTTGTTGTTGTTTCTGCCACAAAATAAGAAAAAAGGATAATTGCGACTTTTTCTCTCACAATCTTATCTCTTTTTTTTTCCTCAGAATTCTGAGTTTAAATTTCGCTATTCTTTGTTTTTTATTGCACTCTCTCACAACTCAGGCTTCTTTTTCTCTCCCAGTTGTGAGTTTATATCTTGCGATATATTTATTTTGAATTTATATTTTACAATTCTGACTTTTTTCTCTGAATTATGGAGTTTACATCACACAATTCTGTTGTATTTACATTCTCACAATTCTCATTTTTTTTATTCTGTGTTAATTATTTATTCAGAATAAAAATAAAAAGTTAATTTCGACTATTTATCTCACAATCCTGACTTTTTAAAATTATTATTCCACATAAGCTTCCATATGTATATTTGTTGTATTCGTCCTAAGTTGCTTTTTTGTTCTTATTTTAAATAACAAAAATAACTATATTGTGATATATCTCATTTCTCCAAGATTTTGGTCCTATCACCGGTCCAGTACAAGATGAGCAGGAGTTTGTGCCAGATCCGTCAGAGAGCAGGGTGAGTCGATCGAGAGACAGCATGCACACCACCGTCACCTGCTTCAACTTCAGATCCAACCACAAAACCCGAAGAGAGTCCAAAACCGCACAGACCACCAAGGAAAATCCAGCAGACTGCGGGCACAGAAGCAGAAACGTTAGCAGAAGAGCTTCCCAGGACCAGAAGCCGGTCGCAGGCTCGGGTACGGTGGGGTGTCAGTGGTTCCCTTGGCAAGCGGCGAACAGAAACGTCAAGAGATCTGAGCTCCACATCACGGAGCCCATCCTCTCACAGGACCAGGAGTACGGGAACCCTCGTCGCGGCAGCTTCTGCTCTCAGACGGCCCGTGGATCCGAGACCAACTGGAGAACTGATGGAGAAAACACTGCATCCAGCCCAGAAAGCCCAAACAGAACCATGTGAGTTATATGGTGTTCCTGTGCCCATTCCAGACGCTTAAAGACAACATGGAATTAATATTGATAATGTTTACTTGGTAACACTTTACAATAAGGTTCATTAGTTAACATTAGTTAGCATGAACTAAGAATGAACAGCATTTATTAATCTTTGTTAATGTTAATTTCAACATTTACTAATATTTTATCAAAATCTTGGGTTATATTTTATTTTAAGGTGTCATTGTTATAGTGTAATTATATATTTAAGTACTGAGTAATATTAAGCAACTACATGTTCTTACTATAGGGTTAGGGTAGGATTAGGATTTGGTTGAGGGTTAGTTGCATGTAATTATGCATGATTTACTGTTATTACTATGGTAAGTACATGTAACATATGTAACAAGGACACTGTAAAATAAAGTGTTACCAAATCTTGTTAACATTAGTTAATGCACTGTGAACTAACATTAACAAACAATGAACAGCTGGATTTTTATTAAATAACTAACAAAGATTAGCAAACACAGTAAATAATATATTGCTCATGGTTAGTTCATGTTAGTTAATGCTTTAACTAATGTTAACTAATGAACTTTATTGTAAAGTGTTACCGTTTACTTTAATAAATGTTTCCGGTCTAATTGTAAAATAAATCATTAGTGTGAGTTGTTTTTTTTATATCCTTTAATTAAAATGTAATAATTTTCTCTGCCTTTGAAACAACTTTTCTTTTTCTCCAAACTTTTAAACAGTATAACAGGGGATAAAATTCTCAATATTTTTCATTTGCTATTTCTTTCTCTGTCCAAAAGCTTTCACTGATGTCAGAAAGGTAAAGTTACGGTAATAAGAACAAATATAGGATTATAAAAGTGACAACACCGTGTTGTTTCAGATTGTACTACTGGAAACCATAATTGTTATTCTAATGGTAAACAAGATTTTACCATTATTTACATACCATATGTAAATAGTGTAGATTTCAATAGTGTCATTGTGATCATGGCCAGCTATTTTGAACATCCAAAATAGCTATAGTATTACCATGGTGCCATGTGCAAAAATACATGGTAATATAATGATTTGGATTTGGATTATTTTAGAAATCTGTTGTTATCTTTATTTCCCGTCAGGAAGCTTCACCGCGTCATGGAGGAGCTCCTGCTGACGGAGGTGGAGTACGTCCGCTCTCTGGGATACATCTTGACTCATTACTTCCCCCTGTTGGCCAGACCCGACATACCGCAGGATCTGCGCGGTCAGCGCGGACGAATCTTCGGAAACCTGGAGAAACTGTACGACTTTCACTGCCAGCACTTCCAGCAGGAACTGGAGTCCTGTCAGGAAGAACCACTGAGAGTCGGACGCTGCTTCCTAAACCACGTAAGACAACAGTTTAATCATAGTCATGCTGCTTTCACTTCTTAAAACTTACAGAATATCATTCTGACCTTGTACGAAAATCTATTAAAACAGAGAGAGAGTTTTGGACTTTACGCACTTTACAGCAAGAACAAACCCCAGTCTGATGCGCTCATTCAACATCATAGATACTTCAAGGTGAGGAACCTACAATTGGTTATACATAAATTAAACAAATATATATATATATATATTTTTTTTTTAAATATATTTTTTTTTGCTCATCGAGGCTGCTTTCATTAGATAAAAATACAGTTAAAACAGTAGCATTGTGAAATATTATTACAATTTAATATAACAGTTTTCTGTGAATTTATTGTAAAATGTAATTTATTCCTGTGATCAAAGCTATATTTTCAGCATCATTACTCCAGTCTTCAGTGTCACATGATCCTTCAGAAATCATTCTAATATGCTGATTTGGTGCTCAAAAAACATTTATGATTATTATCAATGTTGAGAACATTTGTGCTGCTTCATATTTTTGAGGAAACAGTGATACATTTTATTTTTCAGGATTCTTTGATGAATAGAAAGTTCAAAATAACAGCATTTATTTGAAACTGAATTTTTTTGTAACATTATAAATGTTTTTACTAATCGCATTTGATCAATTTAATGCATCCTTGCTGAATAAAAGTATACATTTCTTTACAAAAAAAATATCTTACTGATATATATGAAATCAAACTTCTTCCGTTCCTGTCCAGCGTAAGCAGATGGAGTTGGGTGACAGCATGGATCTCTCCTCATACCTGCTGAAGCCCGTCCAGAGGATCAGTAAATACAGCCTTCTGCTGCAGGAGATCCTGGACGAATGTGTGCCGGATCAGAGCGGAGAACAAGAGGAGATCCGGGCGGCTCTAGAAGTGGTGCGGTTCCAGCTGCGGCACGGGAACGACCTGCTCACCATGGACGCCATCCGGGACTGCGATGTTAGTGGTGAAATTTAAAGTTGAATTTTAATAACCTGTTAAAAAATATATTTTCAAGATATAGTTCACCAAAAGTTGCACTTTGGTCGCCATATACACTCACATTTATGTACAGTGGTTGAGAGAGCTCAACGTGCTGCAACTGAAGACATGCAAATGTAAAAAAACACCAGCAAATAAAAAAAAACATCTTCAACAGTTTGACAACACATGCTACAAATACTCACAACGCAACCAAATTCAGAAACATGCTTCAAATACTCACAATACAACCAAATACAGAAACATGCTTCAAATACTCACAACACAACCAAATACAGAAACATGCTGCAAATACTCACAATACAACCAAATACTCACAATACAACCAAATTCAGAAACATGCTTCAAATACTCACAACGCAACCAAATACAGAAACATGCTGCAAATACTCACAACACAACCAAATATAGAAACATGCTTCAAATACTCACAATACAACCAAATACAGAAACATGCTTCAAATACTCACAATACAACCAAATTCAGAAACATGCTTCAAATACTCACAACGCAACCAAATACAGAAACATGCTGCAAATACTCACAACACAACCAAATACAGAAACATGCTTCAAATACTCACAATACAACCAAATACAGAATCTCGCTGCAAATACTCACAACACAACCAAATATAGAAACATGCTTCAAATACTCACAACACAACCAAATACAGAAACATGCTGCAAATACTCACAACACAACCAAATATAGAAACATGCTTCAAATACTCACAATACAACCAAATACTGACAACGCAATCAAATACAGAAACATGCTTCAAATACTCACAACGCAACCAAATACAGAAACATGCTGCAAATACTCACAACACAACCAAATACAGAAACATGCTTCAAATACTCACAATACAACCAAATACAGAATCTCGCTGCAAATACTCACAACACAACCAAATATAGAAACATGCTTCAAATACTCACAACACAACCAAATACAGAAACATGCTGCAAATACTCACAACACAACCAAATACAGAAACATGCTGCAAATACTCACAATACAACCAAATACTGACAACGCAATCAAATACAGAAACATGCTTCAAATACTCACAACGCAACCAAATTCAGAAACATGCTTCAAATACTCACAAAGCAACCAAATACAGAATCTCGCTGCAAATACTCACAACACAACCAAATATAGAAACATGCTTCAAATACTCACAACACAACCAAATACAGAAACATGCTGCAAATACTCACAACACAACCAAATATAGAAACATGCTTCAAATACTCACAATACAACCAAATACTGACAACGCAATCAAATACAGAAACATGCTTCAAATACTCACAACGCAACCAAATACAGAAACATGCTGCAAATACTCACAACACAACCAAATACAGAAACATGCTTCAAATACTCACAATACAACCAAATACAGAATCTCGCTGCAAATACTCACAACACAACCAAATATAGAAACATGCTTCAAATACTCACAACACAACCAAATACAGAAACATGCTGCAAATACTCACAACACAACCAAATACAGAAACATGCTGCAAATACTCACAATACAACCAAATACTGACAACGCAATCAAATACAGAAACATGCTTCAAATACTCACAACGCAACCAAATTCAGAAACATGCTTCAAATACTCACAAAGCAACCAAATTCAGAATCTCGCTGCAAATACTCACAACACAGTCAAATACAGAAACATGCTTCAAATACTCACAAAGCAACCAAATTCAGAATCTCGCTGCAAATACTCACAATACAACCAAATTCAGAAACATGCTGCAAATACTCACAATGCAACCAAATACTGACAACGCAACCAAATACAGAAACATGCTTCAAATACTCACAACACAACCAAATACAGAAACATGCTGCAAATACTCACAATACAACCAAATACTGACAACGCAACCAAATACAGAAACATGCTTCAAATACTCACAAAGCAACCAAATTCAGAATCTCGCTGCAAATACTCACAATACAACCAAATTCAGAAACATGCTGCAAATACTCACAATGCAACCAAATACTGACAACGCAACCAAATTCAGAAACATGCTTCAAATACTCACAACGCAACCAAATACAGAAACATGCTTCAAATACTCACAACGCAACCAAATTCAGAATCTCGCTGCAAATACTCACAATACAACCAAATTCAGAAACATGCTGCAAATACTCACAAAGCAATCAAATACACAAATGTGCTGCAAATACTCACAACACAACCAAATACACCTGGCATGTGTATATGTAAGTTGCAGTCATGGTTTTGTCATTTTATTTCTTCAGCTGAACCTGAACGAGCAGGGCCAACTGATTCGCCAGGATGAATTCTGGGTAATTTTCCGCAAGAAACGTTCCCTCCGGCGAGTGTTTCTCTTCCAAGACGTCATTCTCTTTACCAAGACCAAAAAAAATGACCGTGGAGATGATGTGTACGTTTACAAACTGTCTATCAAGGTATGTGTATGGTGGTAATAATATTTTATCTGGTCCATTTTTACCTTTGTGAAACAAACTGAACTCTTCGCATCAATACGCAATGATTTGCTGTGGTCATATTCGAGGGGGGGGGGGGCATAAAGCATAAACTTTACATTTATGCATTTGACAGATGCTTTTATTCAAAGCAACTAACACACTACAGTACGGTAATACTTTTATGTAGCAAAGACACATTAAATTAATCAAAAGTGAACGTACTGTAAAGACATTTATAATGTCACAAAAGATTTTATTTAAAATAAATGCTGTTCTTTTGAACTTTCTAGTCATAAAAGAATCCTCAATAAAAATGTGAATATAAAGCAGTTTAACATTAAGCAATTAAAACGGTTTTCAAAATTGATATCAATAAAGAAAAATTCTAGAACAGCAGAAATCATTAAAACATAAATCAGTTATTTTAAATTGTAATATTTCACAATATTATTGTTTTACTGTATTTACTGTATTAAATAAATTCAGGAGGGAATGTGTATTTCCTGGAAATCAAACCCATTCAGAAAACATGGCCAAGAGTTAACACTCATTTTATATTTATATATAGGTATTAGTAAATAAAATCAGTGTTTGTTTCATTTGCACAATTTGATCTGTCTTCTACGATTACATTTTAAACTTGTTTAATGTTTCTCTGTAGACCTGTGAGATTGGCATGACCCACTCCTGCGGTCTGAGTGGCCGGAGTTTCGAGATCTGGTTCAGGAGGAGACGATCCCAGGACACCTACATCCTACAGGCAGAGACACAGGACGTCAAGGAGGCCTGGACCAGAGACCTGGAACACATACTGTGGGAACAAGCGCTGAAGAGCAGAGGTCAGAGAATAGCACAACAATTTATGGTAAAAAAATTACATTAGTCATTTAGAGACAAAGTCTAACAACTTTAAATGTTTACTTAGAGGTTACTGTACAAGTTGTCTGTGCTTGCATGTCCTTGTAGATCCACAGGACTTGTTGGTATTTGTGTTTCAGAGCTGAGACGACAAGAGAGGTTGTTCATGGGAATGAGTTGGAAACCTTTTATAAACTTTCAGCCCAGAAATGCAGCCGTTAACAATCACGCTGTGAACGGTGATGTTACAGGAAGAGGTATTTATCAGCCAATCACAAGCTGACGATTGAATTCTCTTTGATGCATAACACTCATAGTAACAAACTCAAGGGCATAGGAACGGTTTGAAAAAGAGGGTGGACAAAACTATCCTGAAATTAGTTATTCTAGTATATTTATCATTAAAATACCACAATCAGGATTAAAACACTATTGCAACAGCTGTGAACAAAATGCACAGTTTTATCAAAATTTGTCTTTCCTCAGTTTTACTTAGTTTAGTCAGAGTCTCAGCGCACAAACTCTAATATTCATGACTCAAGCTGCACCTGATAATTACAATGTGATGTTCACCCTAACTAATTCCCGTACAAATATCTAAACCTTCTTAAATCAAGATACATTTACTTGAGAAGAAAAATGACTTAAGATATTAAATCTTGTTTTCTGAAAAATCTCTCATAGTGAACATAGTTACTCTACACTTAAAACAAGAACAAATGTCTGCCTGTGTGGAAAGAAAAATAAACTTGTTTTCCCTTTAAATTAAGTTTTTTTTTTCTGATCCCACTGGCAGATTTTTAAAAATTGTTTTAAGCATGAACTCAATTTAATTTTAATTTTAATTTTAATCTTAATTTTGACAATTTTTTCAGAAAATAAGATTTGATATCTTTATTAATTTTGCTTCTCAAGCCAATGCAAAAATCCTCTCGAGTTTTTGTTGAGGGAACAAGGGTGATGCTGAGTACAAACAGCTCTCTATAATATTTGCTACGCCACTGAAAAAAATACTGTATTTATTTGACTTAATAAAGTAAAACACCTATTCACCTGAACTTTCTGTGACTTTTGTTTTGACAGAAGTTGTAGGAATTCTGAAAACTCCCAATCCCTTGGTGTCCAGCCTTCAAAGGGGCGTGTCTCTGCCACGGCCTGATTCGATTGGCTCTGGCAGCAGCACGTCAACCGCCGGCAGCCACTCATCATCCTCGTCTGGGCGGGGCTCCATGTCCCCAAGCGTTTTCCAAGGAAAATACGGTATCAGAGCAAAAACATCTACTTACTATTACAGGAAAATAAATACAAGTATCTGTATATTAAGGGAAAGGGCTTAGTAATATGAAAATCTCTCTCTCCATCCATTCTTCATAGACTCACCTGCAGAGAACGCAGGTTTATTTAGCTGTGCGGATCCTAATTGCCCCACAGGTAGGAGAGCGTCTGTGTCGTCACTGGTTCACTCCAGACCTTCAGCTCCTCAGTCGTCTCCTGCTCATGGTCTTCACTACAGCTCACCTACCCTGTCCAGAAAGAAGATCAGTCCTCAAACAGATGCTCACGGCCCTCTCAAGGTTGAGACATAAATGCAAATCTCCTCTTTTCCAAAACTCAGTGAGCTGTCTACCTAGACAACATTATTAGGCAAAATGATGCTGACCTGTCCTTAAGATCCTACATTGTAAAAAACATTTAAAGACACAACAGGCAGGGTTTTTTTTTTTCTCTCCATGCACTGGTCAATTGTGGGCTATTTATTTCAGACAAATGGAAAGAGAACATCCAAAATAAAAATGTAAACGTTTATTTCTTACACTACATCAATTACAGTGTACATATAAGTAAAAGTTAAACTTTTTTTAACTCCACTTCAGCAGGACTTATATACACCAAACTTTACAGTTTTATTCCCATCTATATTGTGAAGGTTATTTCTGAGGGTTTTGTTCATATATCATTCGCCTGATTTTATACAACGTTATTTCTAATAACATTGGGGTTTTTTTTCTGGCTGTTGACAGTATTTTCTGATTTATGGAGTGAAAAAAAGGGATATCCAAAATCCCCTCAGTAAATTACTCCCCTCTGACTCTAATATAAATTACTCTTATACGACTAATTAAAACATTTGTTCAGATTTCTGTTCTGGAATTGAATGCAAATTAGTGTATATTTAATTATATAATGCCTCATTTGCATATTTAAACATAACATTTCAGAAAACTTGTAATGCTTTTTTCTTTTCTTTTTTGCAATTCTTAATGTAATTAATCAACTGGGGTTGATTTTTTTCAAGATTTTCTTTGGCACATTCACAGTTACATACAGTACAGCTTGCAGTGAAATGTAAACCTGGTCAGCTACTTATATTGTGCATTAAATAGAAATAAAAAAAATCTCTATGAATGAAGTAGTTATGACTTCGATTCCCAGAGAGTGCATGAAGCAATAAAATGCGTACCTTTAATGCAATGTAAGTACCTTTGGATAAAAGTGTCAGCCAAATACATAAATGTAAATGTTAAAATCAATTGTGAGCGCTCATTTGCTGCCTTTGTAGAGAGTCCCATGGTTTTATTTTGATTAGGGTGGTGATTAGATCGTATACAGCAAAAAATAGGATTTGGAGAGTTTAACACTGATATTTCAAGAGTAAAATTAATATCTTAAAAAGTTAATATCTTATGTTAATGATGTTATTCTGTGCTTACCTCAGTGTCAGTTTCAAGAGCCGATTCGATCCAAAGCATCAACAGAAGTTTAGCTGTGATAGAGGTAAGTTTTAATACAGATACAAATAATATAAAGTACATGGATAAAGCGATATATTTCAAATCTCAAATCTTGCATCATCGCAAAAAATAAACTATATTATCGCACAGCTCTAATCTGTTGAATGTGACTATATATATTAATGTGACTTACTATCTATCTATCTATATATATATATATATATATATACACAGTGTATTAAGATATTATCAACATCAACATCATGCAATTTCTGAATTATACTAATGATGCAAAATTTCTGCTTGTATCTCTTCAGAGGCAGTTCACTGATGTCAGATCAGGTCATGTGACCTCTAACCAGTGAAGTCGACAAGTCAGATGTTACAGTTTTGAAACATCTGATGCAGAACAGACCAGAAAAGATATCAATTCATATTTTGAAAGAATTGCAGTAAAAAAGAAGAACAAGCAAGATGAGAGTGACCAGACCTTTTTGTTGGACCAGCTGTTACTTCATCATCATCAGAAAAGGCACATTTGAGGAACTACAAGGACATTTTTCCATTGCAGTTCTGGAAAAAGAACAGAAACATTCTGTTTAAGCTTGGCATTGTTTAGCATGAGACAATTTCTTGATGAACTGTAAATAAAAATGTATTTAAAAATCATATTACACAACAAAATGAATTTTTTAATATTACATTAACCAGAATATGAATTAATAGCCAAATATTTTGTGTCATGATCATCAAACTTCCTGCTATACCACTGAAATGCTGTGCTTTGTACATTTAACCAGCTCAAAAACTCCAGGATAGTTTGTGGGGTTCAGGGAATTTTGAAAATACATACATAATGAAAACAACTGCTTGAAAATTTTGTTTTGAAAATTCATTTGGACTGTCTAAGGGTTTTATGTTCATTTTGTGTATACTGTAATATGCAGGATGTCAGTACCTCACTGGAGAGAGAAAACTGTATTTTATTATTTAAAAGATTTATAATAAATAAAAGAAGGTAATTATAATTTGCTGTATTGTGTCTTGCTTTCGATAGACAGATAAACAGACAGTAGCCATAAAATCCAGTGTTATTTCCAGTGACTTCCAGCACTAAACGGTTTGCTTTGAACACAATCTAGTGAATGAATAAATTAATATAATGTAAATAAAGTCTAGTAAACATCCACTTATCCAAGCAGCCTCTTACATAATGAAAAGAATTGTAAGACAAATAATATGAACTACTGCCTTCTACAGCAAGTAGTAGTAGTAACTTCTAAATGTTTTACATTTACAATAATAATCACTAATGCATGTACAAGTAGTCTTTTGTTTAAAAAATGTATTCAAAAAGTGACTTAAAGGGGTCCTATTATGATTATACATTATTTTTTTACAACTTTCTTTAGTGTGTAATGTTGCTGTTTGAGCATGAAGAAGCTCTCCGTTGTAGTTTTGAGTTTTCTTCCGGGAACGAACACGTCACAATATTCCTCATTATCATAATTAATACGCAGAATAAAGGGGCGGGGCCTGGTTGAGTGAGTTAGTAGTGTGTTGAACACACTGATCCAGCCGACCAATCAGAGCACAGTGTGCTTTTCAGAAGGAGGGTCTTCATAGATACAGGAACTAAACAGAGTGTTACTGACAGACTGGGAAGAGAGGAGCTGCAACAATGGAGAATATGGGGAAATAATCAACATTCAAGCAGGAAAACCTGTTCTAGTAGAGCCCAAAAACAACATCAAGACTTTGTAAAAGGGCATAATACGTCCTCTTTAGGACACCTACTGTAACACAGACACAACACAGCAAGAAACACCTTGAGGGAAACTTCTGTCAGAGCTAAAATGGACCACATCCTCAAATGAATGAAAGTGACTCTCTGATTTACAGCTTTACAGTTGTAAGCAGACATGTACAGGGGTGCAGATTTATAGATCATAATTAATGTGCTTCTATGACCCCACAGAGACTGTTCGTCAGAAATAGACTCATGTAACATGACATGCTGTAATGTGATTTAATGGCATCAGTATTTTGTAGAAGACAGGAACTGTCATAAATAAGAGCCGGGGTTCAATGTCTACGTCTTCTGACACCACCGTAACATTAGGACACAACGCCCGAAATATCTCTCCAGTGACCCCAACACCAGCTGAAGTCACCCAACACGGAGTCACACGCCGCGCACAAGCCAAGCATTACCGCCTGGGACCATGGACAAAGGTAGGATCAACTTCATGGTAGCATTTGGAGCAAATAGCACGTTTTTGTGGTAAATTTGGATACTTAATTGGGAAAATGCATGAGAAATAATTTGCCTCGGTGTCTTTACGGGAACTACAAAAGCATGTTCAATGTGCATGTGGTTGTGATGTTAAGATCATCCACAGCTGTTATCTGAAGATTCACTTCACTTCACTTGAACAGATAATTGCATTGCAATACCTTAAAAAAAACGTTCGTCTCAGGTTGAAATACTTAATCCTAAACACTTTTCTTCTACAACAGTGAGTATTGGTGACCTTGTGATTTCACTCGTGACTGAGGCGTTTATCTGTTTAAAATATCTACATATCTTCATAGGTCAGAGTGCTAAAGCATCACGATGCTTTTGCATCAGTTTCTAGCTGTGCATGACGTTCCTGTCCATTGCAAAGCATGCAAACCCATTTATTCTGATTCCTCAAATGTTAGTCAAGAATCTCTGGGTCATGTGCTAAAAATAGAAATGCTTAAATGGCAGCATGTTGTGCATGTGCTTCGTCACAAATGAATATTATTCATATTTGCACAATGCACAAAGGCATTTTTTAAAGATTCAATGACTGCATATTTTCTATTTCTTCCCTTCACAGTCGTGGAGATTGAACGCATTGATCTGGCGTGTGAGGAGAACAACACGGATCACCACGCGCTTCTGAACGGTGTGGACAGACTGATCGTGAGGAGAGGACAGCCGTTCACCATTACTCTACACCTGACACCAGGAACTCACTTTCAAAATGGGTCCGATATCAACTTCATCGCCAAAACAGGTTCCTCGATCACTTCCATCCTATTCAGACTTTACAACAAACATACATATCTGAGCCATTAGGCACCAAAGCAACCTAACATCATGAGTTGGTGATATGAGTGTAAGCAACCACTGCCAATGCAACAAAGTTGAGCAGACTTTAAATTTTAGGCAAATGAGTGCAGCAGCAACCAATGGCAGTGCAGAAAGTGAAGCCTGGAAACTGTAAAAAAAATTGGCCGATGCTGTAATTAAATATATAAACGCGCACACACACACACACACACATACATATATTATATATATATACACATATACATATACATGTACATACATATATTTATATATATACACACACACATATACATGTACATACATATATATATATATATATATATATATATATATATTTAATAAAAATATGTATTAAACTTCCTTTAATACATATTTTTGAAAGACTACCAATGAAAAAAATTACATCTAAGAGCAAACTTTGATCCATTCATAGTCTAACAACTACTAGCAACAATTACTTGGTGACCAAACACAATTAAAATGCTGTCAAAAAAAAATAAATAAAAAAAAAATCACTCCTAGATATATCATCACAATAGGCATCCACCTGTGAGGTCTAGCTTGGAGACATCTGATTTTAATGAAAAAAGTATGATGCCAAAAAAAAAAAAAAAAAAAATCCGCCCATGCAATAACACACACTTCATTCACAATTAAAACAGGAACATGCATGTTCACTTTCGATGCTAATGACTTTATTAAAACACTTAGGCTACAATAAATCAGGGCTGGTTTTATTACAGGGCGTCCCATGACAGTGAAGTTTACTCCTGTATTTAGAGGATTTACAGTGCTGAAAGGCATGGTAGTTATGCTGCACACACAGTCATCAGATCATACGCTAGTATATAATTAGAAACATGATGTAAAGGCTTCAAAACATGCATGTCACATTTAAAGAGTTCTTGTGTTTATCCATTCATGTCTTTCTGTTTGTTTTCAGGTCCGATACCCTCAGTGGAAGCACAAACCAAAGCCAAATTCAGCCTCAGTAAATTCTTCTCCAGATCATGCTGGAGTGCCTCTGCAGAGACAGCGTCCGACAGCACAGTCTCTCTGACCGTGTGCTCACACCCAAACGCCCCTATTGGGGTCTATAAGCTGATCCTGGATCAGGGAGAAGGAGTTGGCCTGGGAGATTTTGTCCTGCTCTTTAACCCCTGGTGCAAAAGTAAGCTGTTTTATAATCAGTGATCAATACTGATGAGCACATTCAGTAATTAAGCAGGGGCACACAATGAAAATGACTAATCTTTGGCTTTGTGCATAACTCGTTTTTTTTTTTTTTTTTTTTGTAGTCTAAACAGCGCATACATCTTCAATGGTACCCATACACAAAAGAAATATATTTGAAATATATTTTCAGGATATATTTTGGAATATGCGCAAATATTTGAAATTGGCACAATAAATATATTTCATACTTATATTTCATATATTTTTGTTATATTTCAGAATATATTTCAATGTATTTGGAATATATGCCACATATATTTTTGACACTTTTGGGGACCCATACAGAAAAAAATACATTGAAATATATTCTGAAATATAACAAAAATATATGAAATATAAGTATGAAATATATTTATTGGGCCAATTTCAAATATTTGCATATATTTCAAAATATATCCTGAAAATATATTTCTTTTGTGTATGGGTATTGGCACAAAGCAAGGGTTAAAACAGGATTTTTGGTGAGGTGAAGAGGTCTTGTATTTTCCATTAATCAGCAGAAAACTGCTATAAAGACATGATTCCTTTCCTCCTGTGAGCCAGATTACAGATATTTGTTCAATTCTCAGCCCATTTTCACATTTATGAATGATCCTGAAGACATTATTTTATGGCTAATCCTGATTTCCACTTTTTTCTACTGTTTTACAGATTATAAGGTAAATAACTTTTGACATTTGACTGCTTTTATTTTGATACATGCATTAAAGCGAATACATATATATCATTTAAAAAATCTTCATTCTTATTTTGTAAAAAAAAAAAAAAAAAAAAAAAAAAAAAAAAAACTTACTTGATGGAAATAATTAATTGATATTTTCAATTATCGTTCAATTATATTTTCAATTATTATTATATAAGATCTTCCTTAAATTAGGTAACATTAGGCAAATCCAAATAAAAATTTTTTTGAGTCAAATCGCAAATTTCAAGACACTGCTAATATTCCTTGCGTTCGCATTTAACATTAGTTGTAAGTCACTTTGGATCAAATCTAACAAAATAAAGTTCAAATTAATATTCTCAATCTGTTTTGGCTGTTTCAGAGGACTCAGTATATCTGGCGAGTGAAGCAGAGAGGGAGGAATACGTCCTCTCTCAGGACGGGCTGATCTACCGCGGGATACCCAAGCGTATCACGGCCCTACCGTGGTTTTTTGGCCAGGTTCTGCTTTTCGCAATATCTCTATGACAACTTCCTTTAATGCAATAATTTTTAGTGGCAGAAGCAGCCAATAAAGCTTTGAGATGGTATTAGTTTACAACGCATTTACAATTCACTGACATGTTTGGCTTCTGTTTCCACAGTTCGAGTCTGGCATACTGGACATCTGTCTGCAGATTTTGAATGAAAGTCCAAAATACATTAGTGATGCAGCTCTGGATTGTTCTGAGAGAAGGAACCCTGTGTACGTGACTCGAGTCCTCAGTGCTATGGTTAGTAACGGCCCTCAAACATTACTGAAGATACTATAATAACTATAAAAGTGTTCTGCTTGATTATCACCAGCTTAACTGCTATTCAGTTACAATCTAAAACTTGACGTTTAGATTCTAATCTAAATTTCCATTAAGCAAAACATTCAAATTCGGCTTCTTTTAAGACTTAAACAACATAATCTAGTCTAGTAGTGTATAATAATTTTATTCTTGCAAGCATTGAAGAAAATGTTAAATGTGTCTTGTACTGTTCAGATCAACAGTCGAGGAGATAAAGGAGTTCTGGAGGGTAACTGGTCAGGTGACTATGAGGACGGGGTAAAGCCCACCGTCTGGAAGGACAGTTGCTCCATCCTCCGGCAGTGGAGTAACAACGGCTGCGAAGCGGTGCGTTACGGACAGTGCTGGGTGTTCGCAGCTGTTGCCTGCACAGGTGCTTCATTAACTTCTGCAAAAATTATCACAAGTCTATTAACAATCATTTAACCAAATAGCAAGCAGATGCATCATTGTACTGTATTTTTCAACAGTAGATGGCGGAGGTTTGTTTGTGTTCATTTTATTTGTGTGGTAATGAATATGTAACACAAGGAATAATTATAATTATGGTTGGGGGCATTTCTAGATTCATAAGTGTTATGTTTGCACCACTCAAATGTTTTTAATAACCCTGGTTCATAACCTCCACTTTTCAGTAATCATGTGTACTTTTTAAAGGCCTATGCCTGTCCCAATTATTCAAACTGTTCCTACCTGTTAGGTACCAACAATCTCAGTTATGACAGATTCTGATCTCCATTTTATGCTTTATTTGTGTCCCAGTGTCCAGAGCTTTGGGAATCCCATGCAGAGTCGTCACTAACTTTGGATCAGCACATGACAGCAATGGCGACCTAATAATGGAACGTTTCTACAACGAATTTGACGAGAACATTGCTGATGACTCCATATGGTATGTATAGTTAAGTCAAAATTAATCCAGATAAAGTTGAGTGGTACATTCTTAAAAAATAAAGGATCTTTATTGCCATCTATTGTTCCATTGAACCTTTCCATTCCACAAAAGGTTCTTTAGATATTAAACTTGAGTATCACTCTTAAAAAAATAAAGGTTCTTTATAAGTATGGTTCCATGTAGAACCTTAACATTAATGGAAACCTTCCATTGCACAAAAGGTAGTGGAAAATGGTTCTCTAGAATATTAAAATGTTCTTTTGAGAACTGTTCACTGAAAGGTTCTTTGGGGAACCAAAACTTTTTATTTTATGGTATCGCTGTGAAAACCCCATTTTGGGACCTTTATTTTAAAGAGTGTAAAGCAAATATGAAAAAGGTACCTTGTCCTTGCTCAGGAACTTCCACGTTTGGGTGGAGAACTGGATGACACGTTCAGACCTGGCACTCGGGTATGAAGGTTGGCAAGCGAGCGACCCAACACCCCAGCATATGAGTGATGGTGAGCCAATAATCAATGACTGATAGAAGAGAAAAAGCAGAGTCAATGAAGAAGGACTTCAATTCTGTTGTCCTCTTTCTGTCAGGCATCCCCTGTTGTGGTCCATCCTCCGTCAGAGCAATCAAAGAGGGCGAGCTCACTTTCCAATACGACACCCCATTCTTGTACGCTGAGGTAAATGCAGACGTGGTGGAGTACATCAAACTGAGAGATGGAAGAGTCTTTAAGATAGGAGGATCTACTGCAGAGGTTGGGAAATCCATCAGCACTAAAGCAGTGGGCAGAGATGAGAGAGAGGACATTACACACAACTACAAGTATCCAGAGGGTAGGGAGACATTCTGGGTTCTTCATTCATTCATTATTAAGGATAGATTGGTAAGCAACAGGATTCACAACAGGTTCAATTCCCAAAAGGGAATACATAAACTATCATCACTGTACCATTGAAAAAGCCACTTGGTTAGAATGGGTGCATCTGTTCTGCTGGGGAAAAAAACAGGGCTGAATGCAAAAAAAAAAAAAAAAAAAAAAAAAAGGACTCTTGCTCAGAGTCTAATTGAAACAGAACTGAATAGAATCAAATCAAAAGCTTATGAATTGAATTCTAATAAAGTAAATAACAGCTTCATTTGAGCATTGTCTGGTACCGATAAATTGTGACGTTAACAAATTTCCCTTGCCCTCGTCATGATAAAGACTGTATTCTGTTCAGGTTCTGAAGAGGAGAGAAAGGTTTTTGAGAAAGCGAATCATCACAACAGACTGGCACAGGCCGGAGAGGAACCAGGTTTACACATCAAGATCAGAGTGACCCCAGATATGCAGATCGGCTCTGACTTTGACGTTTACGCAGAGCTCAAAAACAACACTATGGTCACAAAGTGCTGTCGGGTCATGTTTTACGCCCAGGCGGTGTCCTACAACGGCAAACTTGGAGAAACCTGTGGACTGGGCGAGTTTACAGAGATGAATTTAGCTTCTACTGAGGGTAAGACTGGTTCATTAAGTTGTAACTTGTACTTTGTGTATTCATATGTATTCAAAAAGGTAACCCCGTCTCACCTTGTTTTATGTTTCAGGGGGCAAGGTAACTCTTCGACTGGAGTACGCGGAGTACAGTAAAGCCATTACTCATGACAGGATGATCAAACTGATGGCTTTACTCATCGACGCAGAGACACGGGATTTCTACAGAGCAAAGAAGACCATCATGCTGGACAGCCCTGAAATAATCGTCAATGTAAATCTAATCTTTTGGTTTCATTATACTGATCTTAACAATTTACATTTACAGTATGTGGGCTTCACAAAATTAGCATATTATTGGGTAGAAGTTTTTTTTTTTGTCAATTAAATCCCAAATAAACACCAAAATGCATCTAACAACTTTTTTCTATTAAGTTAAACAACTACAAAATAATGTTAATGTCTCAGTGGTTAAAGCAAAAACCCTCAATCTTTTATGAAAAAACACAGTGTGAAATGACAATTGGTTCACATTTTGGACTTCACAAACATTCAGGGGTTAATTATATTATGCTCATTTAAATTATTTGGCCTAATTAGAGCTGGACTGAATCAGGAGAGTCTCAAGATGCTCGCTGAATTGAGACAGCCAGTACATATTCAATGTGAATAACGTATACATGACTCACAGGTGTGATTGGTTCTCCCGTAGATTCTGGGCGTGCCGAAAGTGGGCCAGATCCTGGTGGCAGATTTAGCGCTGCAGAATCCACTGCCGGAGCCTCTGGAGAACTGTGTGTTCACTATACATGGTGCCAACCTGACTGACGGGAAACCCATCACTCATGAGTAAGTCATCTGATCACTTAAAGGAGAACTCCGGTCAATTTTAACATTGAGCTCATTTTTTTGTACATTTGGAGTGCTGTCAATACAGAGAACAACGACAAAAATCGGTGTTGCATACACCGAGTTATTCTATTTTTAAAATTTGCACCCTGTTGACTTCAATGGGGCAAGTACTAAACCTGCTTTTAGCCTCTTAACATCCTTGATGTGTCATTACAAGTGCACAGAAAATGTGAGTGATTCCTTCTGAGTGAACACTAGTGAATCTGACTGCAGTAGATGTGAAAGATATGTATAAAAATGATGTTATTTAAGCCAGTGCAAATACCTTTGTTTACATCCTGTTTTTCGGTTGAAGTCCAAAGTAGTCGATTGCCGAGTTCACGCGCGTGATCATAGGTAACTAAACCTATGCGTGTGAACTCAGCAATCGACTACTTTGGACTTCAACCGAAAAACAGGATGTAAACAGGTATTTGCACTGGCTTAAATAACATCATTTTTATCCATATCTTTCACATCTACTGCAGTCAGATTCACTCGTGTTCACTCAGAAGGAATCACTCACATTTTCTGTGCACTTGTAATGACACATCAAGGATGTTAAGAGGCTAAAAGCAGGTTTAGTACTTGCCCCATTGAAGTCAACAGGGTGCAAATTATAAAAATAGAATATCTCGGTGTAGGCAACACCGATTTTTGTCGTTGTTCTCTGTATTGACAGCACTCCAAAAGTACAAAAAAATTAGCTCAATGTTAAAACTGACCGGAGTTCTCCTTTAAGACTGGGGTGTGAAACTACATTCCCTCGCTCTACCAGCAGACATACCTGGTATCATTTTAACTCATCACTTGACCAGTTTGGGAGACAAATGCAGCATTTCTTCAGTGGTAATGCATTAGTACAACATATAAATATAACGAACACAGTGTTTGGAAAGTTACTTTGAAATTGTAGCCTACAAGCTACTAAATAGTTACAGTTAAAACTACAACTATGTATGACCAACCAGGAATGTTGCAATTAAATTGTCCTACATCTATACGTATCTGTATATCTATCTACCTGTCCATCTAGCAACCATTTAGAACAACATAGTAATCACATAGAACAACCATCCTAATTTTGTAGCATAGGGATGGGCAACTTCGGTCCTGGAGGGCCACTGTCATGCAGAGTTTAGCTTCAGCCCTGATAAAAACTCACCTGCCTGTATCTATCTAGTAATCCTGAAAACATTGATTGCCTTGTTCAGGTGTGTTTAATTAGGGTTGGAGCTAAACTCTACAGGACAGTGGCCCTCCAGGACCGGAGTTGCCTATCCCTGATTGTACTGAATGCGACATTTGAAAAATGAGATTTAGATTTTTTTAGATTATTGGCTGACTGTAAAAATGTGCATGTATTAAAATGTAATTAAAAATAAACTGCATCATCGCTACATTTAGTCCTATTGTAGGTTTTTAATTTTTGATGTTTAATATATTAAAGATATAAATGAAAGACTGAATTTGAGTTGCTCATTAAAACACTAAAAATCTTCTGCCTATAGCTGTTATTCACGATGTGCGGCACTGTCAAGATATTTGTCATTGTTTTTAATTCAAAATATAAAATGTTGTTGTTGTTTTTCCCACAGGGTTGGAACAGTTGGTGCTAAAGAGTTTGCAACCGCCAAAGTGGAGTTCACACCAAAGCTGCCAGGACAAAGAAAAATACTGATAGATTTTACCAGTGATAAACTTCACAACATTGAGACCTACGAGAATCTAGTCATCTATGAATAAATGAGCTGTTTTTACTTACACTTGTGATATCTTATTCTGTTAATGGTATCTAGCTTTTTTATCTTGGGCTGGTGTGCAGACGCCATGTTTAGGGCCAGACATAATTTTGAAGCTGGCACTTTTGAATTTTCAGAAACATGACTTGAACTTCCCAAATGCCACTTTTAGTGCACAAATTGCTTCTGAATATGTTGCACTGTCGCAACTATACTGTTGATTTATTATAATTACTGTGAACACAGAAAAAAAATATTCCACTTTACAAATAGAAGTGTGGTTGGAATAAATTGCCTCTCGTTTGCATGTCTGATGTGCATTTCTCATGTTAGAAAAATTATTTGAATATTGCATCAATGCAAAATTGCTCAAAAAAAGTCTCAAACTCTCCAATAAGTCACTGTAATTCAGTTCTTCAGCATTTAAACCAAACCACATTCAGTCCCACCTTCAATCGTCTGGAGTCAAACTAACATCTACAGTATCAAGAGCTTATTGTGAGGAAACATTCTTTATACTTTTTTTTAAATGCTTACATATTGTTTTCAATTTATCTCTCCACTTTTTCCTTTGCTTTCTTATAGATTACAAAGAAAATACAAAAATGGTGACTTGGGATGCAACCAACACTTCAACATGCATACAATCGTTGTTCTCAGCGAACTCCAGCTCGTGCTACATTATACCCTCCTATTTTATCGCTTTCTCTCTCAGCATCAACCTGGTTCTGGGTCTTCCAGCAAACTGTTACATACTATGGCTGAGCGTGAAGGAGATGATTCAAGGACAGTCCACGGAAATCTTTGTCTTTAATACAGCACTTGTTGAGGTTTTCTACTGCCCTTCCTATGTTTTTGTCATAAAGCAGTATTTCTTTAATTGTGCTGATTGTAAGTTTGGCGTATACCTTCCTACACTGGTGTTGTTGGTCGGCCGTCCTCTGTTTCAGAGCTGCATCTGTGTGGAGCGTTACATAGGGGTTCTCCATCCTGTGACCTTCCTGAAGCTCAAACCCATGAAGTACAGGATTGCCATATCTGTCATTGGATGGATTCTGATCATTAGCTCAAGCTTAATAGTTTCAGTGAACATCATTGAACTTCATAGTTTAGTCTTACCAGAGCTCCTTGTTTTATTCATTATCAAAGCGTTCAGCTGCTTGATGGTCCTGAAGGCTCTGAAGCATCCTGGACCTAGTGACGACTTCAAGAGGAAAGATGGAGGGAATCAAGACAAACTCAAGGCTTTTCGCATCATTCGGATCGTGCTGGCATCTGCAGTGCTTATGTATGGTCCGATGATTATCTCTCTTGTGTTTTATTACATTATGGATTTAAAGACGTTTCTTTTGTCCTGGTCTGGGGCCTCATGCATTGGGATCATGTCAGGGTTTGTGCAGCCTTTCCTCTATCTCAAAAGAGTTGGAAAACTGCCATTTTGCTAGAGGCAATTCCCATAGGGGTGGGTGATATGAACAAATTCTTATTTCACGATAACGATATATATCATTATATAGTTATTTTGTGGTATTTTATCTAATTTCTGTTAATCAAAACTATATACTAATAGGCTTAATTCCATAAAAAAATTTTTTAAAAAACTGCTGACAAATGATGTCTTTTTCACTATGGCTCAAGCCGGTATAGCTTTATAATTGTGATGTGTCTATCAATCCCTCTTGACATTATTTGTAAATATATCTGTCATCTTGCAATTCAATTTTGAAAAAAAAAGAAAGAAAAGAAACAGTGAAATATCTTCACAATCCTATATGATGCATTTAAGTCCATCATTGTATATATTTTGGTGTAATTGAGTGTCAGTTTCTCTCTGCAGATGAGATTCTGCCTGATAACAGCATCTGAAATAGACATTTGAGTTTAGAGTTACAATGTGTCTCTTCCATTTGTTTATGTAAAAGTAATTAGGCTATGTTAAAATATAATAATTATTCGTTTTTTTTAATGTTAAAAAAAAAATCTAAGAATATGGATTCAATTTAAAATATTTGTTACTTAGTAGAGAAACGTAGAGAAGTATCCTCAACTGAACAGAGCTGGATCTGATAAACTAAAAAGATAAAATGACATCATTAGGAAACCAGTTGCAATTTGAAAGTGAAATGTATAGGCATTTTAAGAAAGAAATCATTTACCTGTTGACAGTCTGTGCAGTTGATGGTTGTGC
This sequence comes from Squalius cephalus, assembly GCA_022829025.1. Classification (NCBI taxonomy): domain Eukaryota; kingdom Metazoa; phylum Chordata; class Actinopteri; order Cypriniformes; family Leuciscidae; genus Squalius; species Squalius cephalus. Next base: position 28,576,347 of record CM040812.1, read on the forward strand.
TCCAGTAAATGAATAATGAGGCTTTGGCAGTTACAGATTTAAAAAACAAAAAGGTGGGAATAAAGAACCCTAAACCCAAACACAAAGACCCATTTCAGGTTTTAAATAAAACCGCTACTACATGAACCTTGAGATATCTGAACCTACATGAGATATCTATTTAGAGTGCAATATGGTTGTTTTTTCCTTATTCAATGCGCAGTTCGTTTTCTTAGCAATCCATTACATTATCTAAACTTCATTATACATGTCTTTTGGTACTTCTCCCAAAAAGCAGATCAACCAATCTTGTCTATTTCTTTTATAACATTTTTCAGAGACATTAATAAAGTATTCAATTTATTTGATTCTTGCGATTTTTCTTCATGGGTTAATGATAAAATGTCTAATTTGAGGTTAAGATAGCTATCTTTAGAAGGAATCTTAAATTGTTCTTGGAGTTGTGAAAATGATTGTTCTGTTCTCTTAAATACATTATTTATTATACCAAGACCTTTCTCAGCCCATGTTCTGAAGACACACACAGAAGGAGGAAACTCAACAGGCTACCAACTATAGATATTGTGACCATGAGAAATGAATTGATACTGAAAAATGAAACTAAAACCACCAATAGCCTTAATGAAGAAGTCATCATAGATTCATTCAAATGATCTGTTCCAAACCACTGATTCGTTCAAAATCAAAACACTGTTTTTGCTCAGAGATGTACAATGGTGGTTTTGTTTGGAACAATATCAAGCAATTCTACCCCAATATTTCTCGAATTCTGGTGATATTTTTTTTAGTGGTGTCATTTACTCTGTGGTGTCTATTAATCTGTAATTTCCCCTATTCCCCCTGTAATGACTTCCTGTTTTTTTATTTAATAATTTAAGCTATACTCTTCATGTATACTTTTAACGTTATGCAATTATTGTTGTTTAAATCAATCAGTGTGTAAACAAATATTCTTGTATAAACATGACATGCTTCAGGCATACAGCATGCGGGCACCACAGACTTTGGATAAATAATAATGAATGATTAAATAAATAAGCAAATAAGCAAAACCCTCCCATTCATCTCACAGGCAGAGATCGTGGATGTGTGAATTACCTATGTGCAGCATCTCTCTATTAGGTTAATAGTGAAACAGCGAGTTAAATTACTTAAAAAAAATTTAAAAAAAATTTGCAGAGAAATATAATAGCCTATAATAAACTGTTTAGTTGCTAAGCTTTTTTTTTTATGAACTTCTTTACTTACAAGATTGATAATATTAGGGAGAAAATTATAACCATACAACAGTCTACTACAGTATCGCATCAGGCAGTGCATTTTAGTGTCCCTGAGGAAAAATTAGGGATTGGGATTAGTTTTTACTGTTATACCGATGATATTCAGCTCTATATCTCTTCGCGCCCCGACGAAACTTGCATTTTGCATTGCAAATTAACGGAATGCATAGCTGATATAAAAATTTGGATGACTAGTAATTTCCTATCACTTAATTCTTAAAACACAGAATTTCTAATGATTGGACCAAAAACCTCTGCACGTACTAACCTACTGTCTAACACTTGATGGCTGCTCTGTCAAGTCTTCGTCGTTGGTTAGGAACCTGGGTGTGCTCTTTGATACCAATTCTAGCATCTGTAAAACCGCATTCTTCCATCTTAAAAATATACCTAAATTACGACATATCCTTTCAGGTTAGTTCATGACCTCAAGGCTAGATTATTGTAATGCTCTAATGGGTTGCCCTGCACGCATAATACAACTACAAACTACAGCTGGTCCAAAACGCAGCAGCTCGAGTTCTTACTAGAACCAGGAAGTATGACCATATTAGCCCAGTTCTGTCAACACTGCATTGACTGTCTATTAAACATCGTATACATTTTAAAATATTACTGATTACTTACAAAGTATTAAATGGTTTAGCTCCCCAGTACTTGAGAGCTCTCAACGCATTATAGTCCTTCACGTATATTGCGATCTCAAAATTCTGGCCAGTTGATAATACCTAGAATATCAAAATCGACTGTTGGCGGTAGATCCTTTTCCTATTTAGCACCTAAATTCTGGAACAGTCTCCCTAACATTGTCCAGGAAGCAGACACACTCTGTCAGTTTAAATCTAGACTAAAAACACATCTCTTTAACCCTCTGGGGTCTGAGGTGTTTTCTGGGCCTGGAGGTGTTCTGACATGCTCTGACATTTGTGCTTATTTCTGTTACTTGTGACATTTTCATGGCTAAAGTCTGATTACACTGTATTAAGCACAAACTCTGCTACAATAATATGTCAGCAGCATGTGTGTAAAAGTTTATAGTTTTGAGATAATGACGTTTATGCGTGGTTTGTGAAAATACAAAAAACAATTGTCACTGAAATAAGGCCATGAAACCCATATTGATTATTTCTTCATAAGACTTTTGCAAATTGTATCATGTAGCCTAGAATATTTGCTCCAAAACTATGTGAAAATCACCCTGACTGCTCATTCAGATAAGACAATATATTGATTTAAAAACTGTAAGACGTGTTTTGTGTGAGAAAGCTCTATGTGAAGGGGCGGATCACCTCATTAATATGTAAGGCTTTTCACTCCTGAGAAAGACAAAGACCCTCCCTAATGGCCCTATTAGGAGTGATCAGGCCCTGTCATTCTGAGCAACCTTGCACAAAGAATGAGGAGATTAAAAAAATTATGGCTTTTTGACTGTTTGGAATTTATTTACAACACAACATAATCCAAAGATACACAACAAATGACAAAAAAGCACATTATTGAAAACAATAATCCAAAGACAGAGACCTTTGTGCCATTCCTAAAAACATTGTACATACCTTTAATTTCCAAGGTGTTTGATTTTCACTTTACCATGTTCATGTACAGAGACTCATGAGAATGTTGAAATCAGCAGGACTCAGTGCCGCATCTGGGCCCTGAACATACTGATATCAGTGAACATACTGATATCAGTATTTTCTGGTTAAATTTGCTTTTTAAAATTCACAGAACACACACACACACACAAATGTTTCCAACAATATATAATATAATGAACACCAGGTTTGTTGTGCCTTGTAGGCATAGGCTATGCGCAGTGCTGCATAAAATAATAATAACAATAACCTATAGCAGCCTATAAATCTTCCAAAAGATTTCAGTAACAACTACGAGAAAAATATATTGATTATCATATGTTACTTCAAATGTTTCCATTCGTTATGATGATATGAAATGAGATAATAGTAAAAACATGAAGCCTAATGTTTGTTGCGTTTTGCTTGCTTTTCAAACGCGATCCAAAATATGATACATTCAAACGCATGACGCGCTCCAAAATATGAAACATTATGGTTACCATATTATACATATCTACATTTGAGCAGATATCCACAAACACAGTAACAGTAAACATGGGTCTAAATATTATAATATTCACCATATATCTAGCAACAGTTCAACTGCAATGTGAAGTTTATGCAACAATAACATAAACTAATAAGAAAGAATTTCTTACCTTACATCTTTCTTGTCTTCAAATCGCATTCTTCTTCTTCTGAGGTAGCCTAAATCCAATGTAAGCTCACGGCACGTCTTTCAAACTCGACGAAAAGCAGAGACTTGTGAAGTGTTTTGGTGTTTTGTTTTTGAGGTAATGAGCGCGTTCGCGTTCCATGTGGAGATTTGCATGTCAATCTCTTTTGCGCGCGTGGGCGTGGTCAAATTAAAAATAATTAGCGAGCGTGTGAGAAGCTGGACATCTTGTTGGTTTTATACAAATTACTTAAACAGAGAATATTTGTTTTCAGTTTGAATCCGATCATTTAAAAGTACACACTTTTGTTTATAAAGGTATATGGCTCACAAATGTGTGACAAGTATTCGCTGAGTTTTGTTTCAGTTTAACACTCTGTACATGAACTTCAATTCATGGAAATACCAGCAGCGGCAGACAGTACCTTTTAAGGAAGCTCAATTCCTTTGGAGTTAGTAAGAACATTCTTATCATGTTCTACTACTTCTACATTGAAAGTGTCACTACATTTTCCATTGTCTGCTGGTTTCATTCTATTAGCCTCCATAATAGAAATAGTCTGGAGCGCACGGTTAAAGTCTGCTCAAAAATAATTGGACTCCCTATTAGGGCTCTTTCTACTATAAGTGATCAGCAAACATTGAGATTGGCTGGAAGCATTTTACAAGACACTTCACATATCATGTTCTCTGTTTTTGAGTGGCTTCCTTCAGGGCGACGGCTTCGTTGTCCATGTTGTAGGACTCAAAGGAGGAAGGCAACCTTTGTTCCAAAATCAGAGCAGCTTTTAAATTCTCAACCATCTCTGGCCCCTTGGGTTACCAAGTTGTGATTTTAGTGAATTATTATTTATTTATTTATTATTATTATTATTATTATTATATATATTTTTTGTACTCTGTATATATATTTACATATTTATTTATTCTTATATATGGTATGGACTAGTTGTGTTTTTAGGTATCCACTTGAAGTGGATTTTTATTAATATGTACTCTGTGCACACTGTTATTATTTATTTAATGTGTGATGTGTTTTATGTATATTGTTTACGTACTCTACATGGCCTCAATAATTGCCCCTTGGGGACAAATAAAGTGTTATGACATGAAATGAAATGAGTTTATAGACGTGCTCAAGAAAAAAAAGTTCACCGCGACGGAGAGGCAGAAAGCACACGCTGTTTATTTTCTTTATTTTACAAAAGCACAATGTTTTGATTTGATTGTAAGTGGACACATACAAAAGTAGAAATATCACAGATTATTTTTTTATATTTATTTCTTCTTTATGACCATAAATGACGGAGTAATTTAAGTTTATTGTGCTACAATGTGAAGAAAATCCAGCAAAACGCGCGGGCGCGTTTGTCGACCCCAGAGGGTTAACCTGGCATACACGTAGAAAATTATACATTACTATAATTCAAATCAGTTAAATGATTATTAGGCTGCATAAATTAGGTCAGCCGGAATGGGGAACACTTCCTATAACACCCGATGTACTCGTTATATCACAAGAAGAATGGCATCTACGCTAATGTTAGTCTTTCTGCTTATTCCGAAGTTTAATGTAATCAGCTGGATCCAGGCCGTATCCAGATCAGATGGTGGACCTGCGCCTAGGCATGACCACAATGCATGATGTAGTCAGCTGGATCCCCCCTTTACTGCCCCCTTTACTGAGCCTGGTTTCTCCCAAGGTTTTTTTCTCCATTCTGCCACCTGATGGAGTTTTAGTTCCTTGCCACTGTCGCCTTTTTCGCTTTTATCGCCTTATAACTGTTTTAGATTTAACTAAACCCAAAACCAAGCATAAACACAAACCAAAGACTTTAATTTAATGCAAAATCTCAGTAGTCTATATTTAGAAAAATAAAGCATAGCACATCAATTCAGTTCAACCTTACATTTAAATTATTCGCCCCAAACCACAACACACAAAAATGTATATAGAGTTCAAGACAAATCAATGTCCATGAATGATGCAAGTAAGTATAATAGAGAGAATAGAGAGAATAAAGTCTTATCTGAATTCCTCAAAGTTCCATAATGTCCAGTATATCCTCCAGAAAACGGTCAGTCTTAATCCATTTGCCTGCTGTACTCAATAGTAGAGTCCATGGACAATAAAGGTGATCGTCAGATGATGGTATGAAGAGCTTTGTGTATAAAGGAACTTATAAAACTTCCTCACATATTCTCAGTCTCATGGACCAGAAGTCCTTCTACAACATTCAAAACAAACCATACTAAATAAACAGTCCAAATAATATAGTTCAAACACTTCCAAAACAGAAGAAAGAAACAAGTTAGACATACATAACATCACTTAATTTTAAAGTTGAGCATAAAACAAATGTTTCTCAACCAGGACTCAACAAACACATGACAAGGCCATACTTCAGCATTTGCATGATACACCCAGTCCACCATGTTACATGATTTATACACACACGTTGCCCTCTTGTACCCCTAGTGGTGAGGAAGATAACATACCCTATAACAGGCTTGTGACTGTAATAGCCTTTTCAACTTTGTTGCCATTGGCTTTTGGCTTGCTTAGTTGGGGACATTAAATGTAACATTTAATTTAATATTCAACAATAATATTGATCTGCCTGCATTGACACCATTATACAAGATCTGAACTGAGCAGGACAATGACATCGCGGTTTACTCCAGAGCGGCTATATGTATATATATATATATATATATATATATATATATATATATATATTAACTAAATGAAAAACTTTTTTACAACAAAAATGAAACATCACTGAACTTGCTTAAGCTGGACAGTGAAGCAATTTTCTTCTGGAAACAAACTTTTTTGCATTATTTTCCTGTTATCTCCGTAAAGCTGCTTTGAAACAATCTGTATTGTAAAAAGCGGTTTATGAATAAATGTGACTTGACTTGACTTGACTTGACTTGACTTGAATGAAGTGGTATGGGCTGAAGGGGAGGCGTATGTGTTTTGGCACTTTTGTCATGGGTTTGGCAAAGCTGGCATGAAGAGATTGCAGACTGAAACCAGTGTATGCAGTGCTGGATCAAAGATTGCCAAAGCTTGGCTGTTCAGAATGAGCTCCTTCTATTTCTCAAAGCTTTTCTGTGTGTCCTCAGTCCAACTGAAAACACCCACATTCTTTAAGTATGCCCTCATACTTAAGTAGGTTGGCACAACCACGAATCCAGGACCCTGGTGCTAGCAAAATAGACTGAATGTGGCAGTCATTGCAGTTATTGCCTTACTCAATAATAGTGTGTCCCAAGGCATCTACATGCACAATGATGGCTTCTTTGATAACTGCATTTCTAACTTTTTTCTAACTTTTTCTAACTTTCTTATTTTCACCCGATTTACATAGCCTTTACCGCATACGATGGCCTATTTTGTTGTAGCCATCACATGTCTCACAACAGTGGGAGATTAGGGAGAGACCACTTCATTTCCAGCAATGGGAATACTGAGGCCAGACACTAAGTCCATGCCCAGTATAGGGCTGGCTTTCTCAACAACATAGATGCTAGTACTAGCCACTGCATCTCCATAATATACATGTGCAAGGAAGGAAGGAATCTTAATCTTACATCTTGGCTGCCGTTCTGCAGGAGGTCAAAAAAAGAGGCTTAAAGGCCAACTAAAAGGCTTTCTTAAAAAGCGTGGGATAAAGCCCCATCCCTAGAAAGTAGAGCCATGAATCGCACACTCTGGCGGCGTACAAAGTTAAGAAGACAGGACAACCAGTGTTAATTTCTTTTTTTATTTAGTTATTGTCTCGTTTTCGTATGTGAAAAAACGAAAAGACGAAAATAATGATGAAAATTATTCGTAAACGACATTTTTTCACAGACGAAAACGAGACAATAACTAAATAAAAACAGTTCTGAATGACAAAAACTATGATGAAAATCTACTGACATTTTCGTCAGTGAATAAAAGCTAGAAGAAAATGTTAGGGAGGGATGGTTTGGGAAGAGATACAGTCAGAACTGATGTCCTGCATTTGTGGTAGACGGGCAGATTTGAAATGTAACTGATCTACGCGGTGGGACATGAGTTGGCATGCGCTTGGTGCATGTATCATAAAACGTTCAAAAATGTAAACGTCTGGGAGAAAGAGAAGAGCAGACATATGGATAGATCTGAATAAGAGTGACGACGCAAAAGAGAGCTGTATTCGGTATGGTTTTCTATGCGCACACACCCAGCCATGCACATACAGTAGAAACCGGTACAGCACGCAAATACTGAATTGAGCTCTCTTTCGTGGCTGAATGGACAAGTACACACAACATTATGTCTAAATGTCAGTTTTGGAGAGTATTCACGCAAACAGTTGGTTATGTCTTTACAGAACGTAAACAGTTGTGAGAATATCGGATCTGTATCAGTGCAATTAGATCAGCGAACATTAGGTCTTAAAGGGACAGTGCGTCATAAACCTAATGCAGTCGTTGCCCTTAATATTTATCAATCAAACAACAAAAGAAAGGGAAAAGCATTCACTGATCTTTTATAGCTTTAATAAGGATTAATTATATTTAATTATACAAATAAATATGTCGGCTTGAAAGAATAAAGAACTACTGTAGATTTAGTCAACTAAAATCTTATTGTATTTCGTCGACTATAATTAAAATAATTCAGATGACTAAAATATGACTAAAACTAAATGTCATTTTAGTCAAAAGGACTATGACTAAAACTAAATCAAAATTTGCTGTCAGAATTAACACTGAGGAGAACTAAACATCACCTGTCTAAAAGAGAAAGCAGGCCATGCTTGTTGCTGCCCCCAGAAGACAATCAGGAGAAAGTTTTATAGCCCTGTCTGTAAAATACAGTGTGCTTCTTAAAAATTGCTTCTGAATAGTTTGTACTGTCACAACTATACTGTTGATTTATTCTAATTACTGTGAACACAGACAAAATGATTACACTTTACAAATAGATGTGTGGTTGGAAAAAATTGCCTTTCATTTGCACGTCTAATGTGCATTTCTCATGTTAGAAAAACAGAATTTGAATATTGCATCAATGCAAAACTGCTCAAAAAAAGTCTCAAACGCTCCAATAGGTCACTGTAATTCAGTTCTTCAGCATTTAAAACAAACCACATTCAGTCCCACCTTCAATCGTCTGGAGTCAAACTAACATCTACCTTATCAAGAGCTTCTTGTGAGGAAACATTCTTTATACTAAATTAAAAAAAAAAGTTTACACTTATTGTTACCTATTGATCTCTCCACTTTTTCCTTTGCTTTCTTATAGATTAAAAAGAAAATACAAAAATGGCGACTTGGGAGGAAACCAACACTTCAACATGCATACAATCGTTGTACTCAGGGAACTCCAGCTCGTGTTTCTTTATAGCCTCCTATTTTACCGCTTTCTCTCTCAGCATCAACCTGGTTCTGGGTCTTCCAGCAAACTGTTACATACTATGGCTGAGCGTGAAGGAGATGATTCAAGGACAGTCCACGGAAATCTTTGTCTTTAATGCAGCACTTGTTGAGGTCTTTTACTGCTCTTCCTATGTTTTTGTCATAGAGCAGTATTTCTTTAATTGTGCTGATTGCATATTTGGCGTATACTTTCCTGGAGTGATGTTGTTGGTCGGTCGTCCTCTGTTTCAGAGCTGCATCTGTGTGGAGCGTTACATAGGGGTTCTCCATCCTGTGACCTTCCTGAAGCTCAAACCCATGAAGTACAGGATTGCCATATCTGTCATTGGATGGATTCTGATCATTAGCTCAAGCTTAATAGTTTCAGTGAGCATCATTGAACTTAATAGCTTAGTCTTGCCAGAGCTGATTGTTTTTTTCAGTATCAAAGCGTTCAGCTGCTTGATGGTCCTGAAGGCTCTGAAGCATCCTGGACCTAGTGACGACTTCAAGAGGAAAGATGGAGGGAATCAAGACAAACTCAAGGCTTTTCGCATCATTCGGATCGTGCTGGCATCTACAGTGCTTATGCACGGTCCTGTGATTATCTCTCTTGTGCTTTATTATATTATAGATTTAAAGACATATCTTTTGTCCTGGTCTGGGGCCTCATGCATTCTGATCATGTTAGGGTTTGTGCAGCCTTTCCTCTATCTCAAAAGAGTTGGAAAACTGCCATTTTGCTAGAGGCAATTCACATATAGTGTAGGGGTGGGTGATATGACCAAATTCTTATTTCACAATAACGATATATATCAGGATATACAGTGGGTACGGAAAGTATTCAGACCCCTTTACATTTTTCACTCTTTGTTATGTTGCAGCCATTTGCTAAAATAATTTAAGTTCATTTTTTTCCTCATTATTGTACACACAGCACCCCATATTGACAGAAAAACAGAATTGATGACATTTTTGCACATTTATTAAAAAAGAAAAACTGAAATATCACATGGTCCTAAGTATTCAGACCCTTTGCTGTGACACTCAAATATTTAACTCAGGTGCTGTCCATTTCTTCTGATCATCCTTGAGATGGTTCTACACCTTCATTTGAGTCCAGCTGTGTTTGATTATACTGATTGGACTTGATTAGGAAAGCCACACACCTGTCTATATAAGACCTTACAGCTCACAGTGCATGTCAGAGCAAATGAGAATCATGAGGTCAAAGGAACTGCCTGAAGAGCTCAGAGACAGAATTGTGGCAAGGCACAGATCTGGCCAAGGTTACAAAAATATTTCTGCTGCACTTAAGGTTCCTAAGAGCACAGTGGCCTCCATAATCCTTAAATGGAAGACGTTTGGGACGACCAGAACCCTTCCTAGAGCTGGCCGTCCGGCCAAACTGAGCTATCGGGGAGAAGAGCCTTGGTGAGAGAGGTAAAGAAGAACCCAAAGATCACTGTGGCTGAGCTCCAGAGATGCAGTCGGGAGATGGGAGAAAGTTGTAGTAAGTCAACCATCACTGCAGCCATCCACCAGTCGGGGCTTTATGGCGGAGTGGCCCGACGGAAGCCTCTCCTCAGTGCTTATTAAGTGCTTAACTACTAAATACTGAGCAAAGGGTCTGAATACTTAGGACCATGTGATATTTCAGTTTTTCTTTTTTAATAAATGTGCAAAAATGTCAACAATTCTGTGTTTTTCTGTCAATATGGGGTGCTGTGTGTACAATAATGAGGAAAAAAATGAACTTAAATTATTTTAGCAAATGGCTGCAATATAACAGAGTGAAAAATTTAAGGGGGTCTGAATACTTTCCGTACCCACTGTAGTTATTTTGTGGCATTTTATCTAATTTCTGATAATCAAGCCAATATATTAATAGGGTTAATTCCATAAAAAAAATCTGCTGAGAAATTATGCCTTTTTCACTATGGCTCAAGCCGATATAGCTTTATAATTATGTGTCTATCAATCCCTCTTGACATTATTTGTAAATGTGTCTATCATCTTGCAATTCAATTTTGATAACTGTAAAAAAAAAATAAGTAAGAATTTAAGTCCATCATTGTATATATTTTGGTGTAGCTGAGTGTCAGTTTCTCTCTGCAGATGATGAGATTCTGCCTGATAACAGCATCTGAAATAGACATTTGAGTTTAGAGTTACAATGTGTCTCTTCCATTTGTTTATGTAAAAGTAATTAGCCTATGTGTATATATATATATAATTTTTTTTTTTTATGTCTAATAATATGGATTCAATTCAAAATATTTGTTACTTAGTAGAGAAACGTAGAGAAGTATCCTCAACTGAACAGAGCTGGATCTGATAAACTAAAAAGAGAAAATGACATCATTAGGAAACCAGTTGCAAATTTGAAAGTGAAATGTATAGACATTTTAAGAAAGAAATAATTTACCTGTTGAGAGTGTGTTTGACAGTCTGTGCAGTTGATGGTTGTGCTCCAGAAAATGAATAATGAGGCTTTGGCAGTTACAGATTTAAAAAACAAAAAGGTGGGAATGAAGAACCCTAAACCCAAACACCCATTTCAACAGAAAAGGGTTCTTCAGTCTGACATGGTTTTAAATAGAACCATGACGACATGTAAAGAACCTTTAAAGATATCTATTTAGAGTGCACTATGGTTGGTTTTTCCTTACTCAATGTACAATTCATTTTCTTAGCTATCCATGACATTATCTAAGCTTCATTATACATGTATTTGGGTACTTATCCCAAAAAGCACATCAACTTATCTTGTCTATTTCTTTTATAACATTTTTCAGAGACATTAATAAAATATATATTTTTTTAAAAATGGTTCTTGCAATTTTCTTTATGGGTTAATGATAAAATGTCTAATTTGAGGTTAAGATAGCTATCTTTAGAAGGAATCTTAAATTGTTCTTGTAGTTGTGAAAATGATTGTTCTGTTCTCTTAAATACATTATTTATTATACCAAGACCTTTCTCCGCTCATTTACCTTTATTTTACCAGGAAATAATCCCATTGAGATTCAGAATCTCTTTTTCAAGGGAGTCCTGGCCAAGACGGCAGAATAATAGTTCCATTTAAAAATACATATACAAACATTTAACAGAAAAAGACATTTTGGCAGTTTAACATCATCTCAACATATTCACCAGAAGCACTCAGTAACAGTACATGTGCATTTAGTACTCAAATAGTTCTTTATCCTCATTTTAAATTGTGTCATTGTCGGTAAATAATCAAATTTGAGCTTATTCTGCAATTTATACCAAGAAAACGGTGCAAAAACTTTAAAAGCACTTTCACCGAAGACAGTTCGCGTTCGTGGGATATCATACATGATTTGTCCATATGATCTAAGATTACATTTCCTGGTAGACACTTTAAGAGTGAGAAGAGAACATAAATAAGGAGGCAGTTTACAAAGTATGGCCTTAAAAAGAAAAATATACCAGTGTTCCAGCCTGCGATTGTGCAGAGATGGCCAACCAACACTCTCATACAAGTTGCAATGATGAGTACGAAAATTGGAATTAGTCACAAATCTTAGTGCTGCATGATATACTGAATCCAGCATTTTCAAAGAAGATTTGTTTGCATGCATATATAAAATATCCCCATAATCCAGCATTGACATAAATGTTGTTTGTATAAGTGTTTTTCTCGTACTAAAAGAGAAACAGCCTTTGTTTCTATAATAGAAACCCAACTTTACTCTTAATTTTTTTGTTAGACCCTCTATATGCTGTTTGAAGGACAAATTTTCTTCTAAAAGGAAACCAAGATATTTATAAACTGATACTCGTTCAATTACTTTCTCATCTAATGTAGTGATTTGACAAGCATTTTCTGTTTTCCTTGATTTAGAAAAGCACATCATTTTAGTTTTATCAGAGTTTAGTACAAGTCTCAATTTCTGTAGATTCTTCTGAATAATTATAAAGGCAGATTGCAGATCCTCTATAGCACTTGTCAAGGCTGGAGCTGAACAATATAAAACAGTATCGTCCGCATAAAAATGACACTTAGCATTTGTTACATTTTGACACAAATCATTTATATAAATAGTAAATAAAATGGGACCCAAAATGGACCCCTGGGGGACACCATTTTGTATAAATAATGAGTTTGAGGACACACCATCAACATGAACACTTTGTGTTCTGCCACTCAAATAGTTGCCAAACCATTTGACAGCTTTTGGAGACATTCCAATATCCACCAATCTCTGAGACAGAACATAGTGGTCAACTGTGTCAAACGCTTTTGAAAGATCTAAAAACAGTGCAGCACAATATTCTTTAGAATCAATAGCACTTATAAAATCATTTAACACTTTCATAGTGGCAGTGACAGTGCTATGGTTTTTACGAAAACCCGATTGCGAATCATTTAAAATATTTTTTGTTAATAAGTAGTATTTTAACTGGTCACTTATAAGCCCTTCTAAAACCTTGGCTAAAGCAGATAGCTTAGATATTGGCCTATAATTATTTGGGTTTGATCGGTCACCACCCTTTAATAAAGGAGTGACATATGCTGACTTCAAAACACTTGGTATTAATCCAGTTTCAATAGTCAAGTTGAAAATGTGTGTCAAAGGTTCTGCAATATATTCAGCAGCAATATTTAAAAAGTATGGATCCAACCCATCAGGACCAGCAGATTTCTTAGTATTTAACCCTATTAGAGCATCATACACCTCCTTCGTTCCAATACAAACAAGATCAAAATCGATAGGTACATTTTCCCTTGACAAAGAGAAGTCCTCTTTTCTCCTCTGATGATTTGTTGAATGGTCAAACAACAACCCAGAGGATATAAAGTGCTGATTCAGGGAATCTAGCATACTTTTCTTGTCTGTAATAATGTTATCATTTAACTTCAATATATTTGGCATGACAGTATCCCTAGCGTCAGAAGACAGTGATTTTATAACTTTCCAAAATTTTAAGGGATTAGCTGAGCTATCACATAATTCATTTACATAAAAATCTGATTTTGCTTTACGTATTTGAGAGACACATTTGTTTCTCAGGCGCCTAAAATTTTGCCAGTCTGAACTATTTTTGGATTTCTTTGCCATTGACCAAGCAAGATCACGTTCATGAATTAAATCAGACAATTTCTCTGAAAACCACGGATTATCACGGCCTTTGATCTTATATTTCCTAAAAGGTGCATGCTTGTTTATAATATTCAAAAATAGTGACTTAAAATATTTCAACGCTATTTCGGGATCTGGTATCAAATTCACTCTGGTCCAGTCACAAAGATTAAGATCAATAAAAAAGGCTTGTTTACAGAATGACTTCAGATTTCTCTTAATTATAGTACGCGGTTTACATTTAGATATCCTGGCATCTCTCACACCGGCAATAACGCAGTGATCACTCATATCATTTGCAAAAACAGCAGTAGCTTTGTATTTCTTCGGAACATTTGTTAAAAACAAATCAAGAAGCGTAGACTTGTCAGGATGTTTAGGATTTGGCCTAGTAGGTGAGTCTATAATTTGGGTCAGATTCGCTGAGTCACAAAAACTTTTAATTTGGTCAGATGCAGATGTTAGCCAATCCCAATTTAAGTCTCCAATTAAAGCCAATTCTGTATATTTTATAGATGACAAACAGTCAGACAATGAGGACAATGTTTCCTTTGGCGCAGAAGGAGGTCTATAGCATCCCGCAACTGTCAAAACATAATTCTGCGACAATTCAATTTTTAACACTAGCAATTCAAATTGTCTAGGCACAGACTTGGATAGTTGTACTGTTGCCTGAAAACTATTTTTTACATAGATCGCCACTCCTCCACCTTTAGCACGACGATCAGTACGAAATAAATTATACCCCTCCATATAAATATAACTATCAGGAGTGGATCTACCGAGCCAAGTTTCAGATAGTACCATAATATCAACATTTGTCGATTTGGCCCAAATTCTGACCATATCAATTTTTGGTAATAGACTTCTTACATTTATGTGCACAAAACCAATACCTGACCTCTTTAAAAAATCAGCAGGAGTTTGCAGTGATATCATATCTGTCACAGGACCTGGGTTAGGTTGCACATTTCCTGACATCAGCAACATAAGTGTAATGATACATTTCAACATACAGTGCTTTCTACAGTTTTTTGAGCAATCTTTAGAGTCCCCACTCATTGTGATTTTGGGCCAAGAGTTTTTTGATGGAATAAAACAGTCATTTAAAAGGAGAAGGCTTAAAAGATGTTTCAAGTCTCCATGTTGTGAAAACAGGATCATGTCATACATCCAGCTCACCTGACTGCCGACTAGATCCTGTGCATAGCCAGTAATCTTTGATCGTGATAACCTATAAAATGCATTTAAAGAAACATTATAGTTACTCACTGGGACCTCCCGGTGCACTTCATACTCTGAGATTTTTGGCAGACAGAGCAAAAACAGCAAGGCAAAAATCATAATCGCCATGGTAGAATTTGCACACCACAGAGCAGGGTAACCGGGGTATAGTTTGAAGAAACAGAGCAGGGTATTCGGAGTATAGCTAGTAGAGATCCAGGGTTATAGTTGATAGCTAGTGAAGACCCAGGCTGCAGCTGGTAGCTGATGGAATGGAGGCCAGGCTGTAGATAACACCAGGTTTTAGCTGGCAAAAACCCAGGCTGTAGCTGAAGCAGGAGGCCGGGCTGTAATTAATATAGACCCAGGCTGTAACTAGTACAGTAAGAGTGATACAGATTTACACCAAAAATGATGAACACAGAGATCCAGGCAAACGCCTAACTCAGCAGCAGATGGTTTGTAGTTAATGGGCCAAACTGTTTTGACACAGCACATGGAATGGTTCTCCTGTTAAAAATTGTTCATAAGTTGTGGGGTAAACCACAACTTTTCAATTGGGTTGCACCAAACGTTGTTTAAGGCAAAAAATTGTTTGAGAAGATGTTAAAATCCATTAAAAAACAGATTAAAACTAGTTAAAACAAACAAACACTAAACAGGACAAAGGATAAGCTGCCATCTTGGAAAGTGGGCGGGGATATAGAGAAGTGAATCCGACATTAGGAAATGCATGATGCCAAATGTTCTGAAGACACACACAGAAGGAGGAAACTCGATAGGCTACCAACAGGTATTGCCGTGAGTAATTAATTGATACTGAAATATGAAACTAAAACCAAACCGCTGATTCATTCAAAATCAAAACACCGTTGTTGCTCAAAGATGTACAATGGTGGTTTTGTTTGGAACAATTTCAAGCAATTCTACCCCAATATTTCTCGAATTCTGATGGTATTTTTAGTGGTGTCATTTATGCCCCCTATTAATCCTGTAATGTAATGATTTCCTGTTTATTAATTTAATAATTTAAGCTATACTCTTCATGTATAGCTTCCCATTCATCTCACAGGCAGAGATTGTGGGCATGTGAATTACCTACAGGTATGTGCAGCATCTCTCTACTAGGTTAATAGTGAAACAGTGAGTTAAATTACTTAAAAAACAAAGAAATATGCAAATAAATATAGCTTATAATAAACTGTTTAGTTGCTAACCTTTTTTATTGATACTGTAACAACTCACAATATTAGCAAGATTACACAAAAGCAAATAAATACGGTTCAGCCACTTTCATGTGCAAAATTTGTGTATTGTACAACCCATCCATAACATTCCAACTCCCTTCACACACACTGATGATAAATGCAGGATAAGCAGAGTCTTAGTCTCTAACTGATCCAATAGTATCTCCAATTTCAGCTGAAGCAAATATCCCTTACTGTGTCTCTTTCATTTGTTTATGTAAAAGTAAATGTGAAAAATGTCATTTGTTTATGTAAAAAGTCCCAAAAAGATATCCCAACGTCACAGCGATGTATCCAATTGCATACCCAAACAGTCATGAAACACTCAAGAAAGCACATGTAAATTCAGCTAGCGAGGCATTACAGCAAACTTGGGCTGAATCCGAAATTGCCCCCTAAACCCTCATTCACTATTCCCTATGTTAGTTCACTAAAACAGTTCACTTGAAGGAGTGAAGGAAAATGAGTGAGCGAATTCGGACAACCATTGAGTGTACATCATCTGTACACTCATTGCAGTGCAATGTGGGATTGAATAAGTGCACTCAATAACTTCCACTATGGTTTCGGACACCACTACAAATGGCTATACCCTTAAATAATGCCCTATTTGAGGGTATAGGGAACCAATTTTGGATTCAGCCTTGGAGATACACCTGGTAAGCTAGTGGTTCGTCCAGTGGAAATGGTCCCAGGGAGAACATACTCCCCGAACTATAGTTCCTACCCCTCAAACTGAATCTGGTGTACTTAATACAATCACCAGTCATAAATGAACGTATGCATGACTTACTGCTTTAATGAGGTTTGATTTGATCCTCCATAGATTCTGGGCGTGCCAAAAGTGGGCCAGATCCTGGCGGCAGATTTAGCGCTGCAGAATCCACTGCCGGAGCCTCTGGTGAACTATGTTCACCATACATGGTGCCAACCTGACGGGCAGTGTTGTTTTTTTACATTATTAATAATAAAAGAAAACGCAGCAGTAACAAGCGTGTTGTAGCTCAACACTCCACTTTTTATTCTTCCTCTTTTTCCCTCAACACCCCAGGTTATTAATACCAACCCCCAGTGAGCAGAGCATATTAACTATTATGTTAACTAATGTTGGCACAACTATTATGGACTTAAGCATATCTCAACGCAAACAAATACAATCACAGAAGCAGGAAAACAGTGCAGATACACTATTTAAAGGAACACGCCAACTTTTTGGGACTTAAGCTCATTCACTGTATCCTTCAGAGTTATATAAGTCCATACCCTTTTCATTTCCGTGCGTGCCGTAACTCTGACCCACCCACCGCTAGCCTAGCTTAGCACAAAGACTGGAGGCAAACGGCCCCAGCTAGCATACTGCTTAGAGCCCTGCACGGGGCAAAAAATCCAGCCCTAACCCAGCCCTGGCCCGTGGTGTTCAAGCCCTAACCCACCCCGAGACCTCTGCTAGACGCACACACATACATGATTACACACATGTTACTAGAGGTAAAAATTTATTATAGGCCTCAAACATAACTACCACCACCGACAATTATGCCCACAAATATTAATACAGACTGTCCATTAGTAGAGAAGCATAAGCATGCAGTAAAGAATATTATATAGCCAAATGTGCTCCAGCAGTAAATAAAGATTTACGGCCTACCATTTTTCGATGTTAAGTAACTTTACTGAAGAACAACGTTTGAAAGAACTCTTCACCAACTGGATAACGTTAAATAATAATAAAAATATAATAAATAAAAAATATCTGTTGAACTGAGTAGGCTACATATAGGCTACTTTGGTCATCATTCACTGTTTATTCGTGAGTGTTGTGAAGAAAAAGAATAGCATCCACTGTTGAAGGCTTCAGGCTCATTGTTTGTTGTGGTAATCAAATCAAAATTCTTTCAAAATGCAGCTTTTCCTGAAGTATTGGGAACTTTTAGTAACTCCCCACACTCCAACTTCTCCCTGATGCTCTGCATGGTCAACTGTCACCCAATGCATTGTTATTTGTACACGCTGTGACTATACAGTACAAATCACAACATGTAAATAGGAAAATGTTGGAGTTATTTTGTCACGTATTGGGAGCACATGCTAGCTGGAGCCGTTCACCTCCAGTCTTTGTACTAAGCTAGGCTAGCGGTGGGTGCGTCAGACAGAGTTACAGCACGCACGGAGATGAAAAGGGTATGTATGGACTTATCTAACTCTGGGGGATACGTGAATAAGCTAAAGTCCCAAAAAGTTGACGTGTTCCTTTAACATCAACATGTAGCCTAACATCTAAAAATGCACAACTTTATGGTAGTGGTGTACAATCGTGATGAGTGTGCTTGTTTGTACAGTTTGTGTGACAAAATCTTTGTCTCAGACTGGCGGGCGTCTGATTCTGGGCTGTCTTTGAGCTACCGGTGCGACAGCCGGTTTTGGAACCTCTGTAGGTTCATTATGGCTTTGACCTGCACATGGTTATAGGTGTATTGTATTACACACTTTCCTGTCATCAAGGATATACAGTGGGGAGAACAAGTATTTGATACACTTCCGATTTTGCATGTTTTCCTACTTCCAAAGCATGTAGAGGTCTGTAATTTTTATCATAGGTACACTTCAACTGTGAGAGACGGAATCTAAAACAAAAATCCAGAAAATCACATTGTATGATTTTTAAATAATTAATTTGCATTTTATTGCATGACATAAGTATAAGTATTTATAATCACCTACCAACCAGTAGAAATTCCAGCTCTCACAGACCTGTTAGTTTTTCTTTAAGAAGCCCTCCTGTTCTCCACTCATTACCTGTATTAACTGCACCTGTTTGAACTCGTTACCTGTATAAAAGACACCTGTCCACACACTCAATCAAACAGACTCAAACCTCTCCACAATGGCCAAGACCAGAGAGCTATGTAAAGGCGGGCGTACACGGTGCGATTTTTGCTGTTTTTACGAGCTCGCAGATAATTTTTTTCACTCGGGAGAAATCGAGTGGAATCGGTGATGCTCGCATGGTCGTGGCTCGCAGCGTGTGAGAGGAATTACGAGCCGAGCCGAGCACGTTATGAGCACCTCCCCGACCTCCCGATCATCTTTAAACATGTTTAAAAAATTCGGTTTACACCAGCTGTCCCCTATTTCCAAATTATACAAAACCACGTGGGGCTATACCTCAGTGGCAGCAACCATACAGCGTGCGCATACACTGTCTCTCTCCCTCTCTCACACTCTCACACACCCACACACACACACACACACACTTCTCTCAATTCAATTCTGTTCAATTCAATAAAGCTTTATTGGCATGACAAAAATACAATTGTATTGCCAAAGCATCAAAACAGCATAGACAATTATTTTGAACATTGTACTACAGAAAATAATAATAATAATAATATTAAATAAAAATTATTAAATAAAAATAATAATTCTCTCTCTCTCTCTCTCTAGTTTTTATGTTGAATGGCTACTGTTCTCTGCTTTACAACAAATCATTTGCACACACATTTCTGTCATTTTTTCTATCTGAAGCTTTGCCTGCATGCAACATTGACGGTCTCTGTGTTTAGCGCGAAAGCTCACGTGATTGCTGCCGGCTCGGGATAAAATTCGTGCAGGACAGTCGTGCCGTGTACCAGCTGCATTGACGCGATTATCAGTTAAACTGACTCGCAACGTGTGCAATATCTCACGACCTCCCGAGTGTCCGATCCTGGTCCGAACTCGCACCGTGTACGCCCGCCTTAAGGACATCAGTGATAAAATTGTAGTCCTGCACAAGGCTGGGATGGGCTACAGGATAATAGGCAAGCAGCTTGGTGAGAAGGCAACAACTGTTGGCGCAATTATTAGAAAATGGAAGAAGTTCAAGATGACAGTCAATCTCCCTCGGTCTGGGGCACGATCTCACCTCGTGGGGCATCAATGATCATGAGGAAGGTGAGGGATCAGCCTAGAACTACACGGCAGGACCTGGTCAATGACCTGAAGAGAGCTGGGACCACAGTCTCAAAGAAAACCATTAGTAACACACTACGCCATCATGGATTAAAATCCTGCAGCGCACACAAGGTCAAGCCAGCGCATGTCCAGGCCCATCTGAAGTTTGCCATTGACCATCTGGATAATCCAGAGGAGGAATGGGAGAAGGTCATGTGGTCTGATGAGATAAAAATAGAGCTTTTTGGTCTAAACTCCACTCGCCGTGTTTGGAGGAAGAAGAAGGATGAGTACATCCCCAAGAACACCATCCCAACCGTGAAGCATGGAGGTGGAAACATCATTCTTTGGGGATGCTTTTCTGCAAAGGGGACAGGACGACTGGACCGTATTGAGGGGAGGATGGATGGGGCCATATATCTTGGCCAACAACCTCATTCCCTCAGTAAGAGCATTGAAGATGGGTCGTGGCTGGGTCTTCCAGCATGACAACGACCTGAAACACACAGCCAGGGCAACTAAGGAGTGGCTCCGTAAGAAGCATCTCAATGTCCTGGAGTGGCCTAGCCAGTCTCCAGACCTGAACCCAATAGAAAAAAAAGGGAGCTGAAAGTCCGTATTGCCCAGCGACAGCCCCGAAACCTGAAGGATCTGGAGAAGGTCTGTATGGAGGAGTGGGCCAAAATCCCTCCTGCAGTGTGTGCAAACCTGGTCAAGAACTACAGGAAATGTATGATCTCTGTAATTGCAAACAAAGGTTTCTGTACCAAATAATAAGTTCTGCTTTTCTGATGTTTCAAATACTTAATATGTCATGCAATAAAATGCAAATTAATTACTTAAAAATCATACAATGTGAGTTTCTGGATTTTTGTTTTAGATTCCGTCACTCACAGTTGAATAGTACCTATGATAAAAATTACAGACTTCATGCTTTGTAAGTGGGAAAACCTGCTAAATCAGCAGTGTATCAAATACTTGTTCTCCCCACTGTACGTGTCCTGACCTTTTTGTCCCATCACTGTACAAGAGGGACTGAATTTCAACCTGCTCTTTATCACATGAGTAGGTATTCTCACATGCTCTCTCACCTGGTCGTAAAGCAGATGGTTTCATTGCACATTTGCATTACATTGACTTACATTGCTCACACTGTAGCATCAGTACAAGCAGGGGGCCCGCTTGGTAGAATATGTAAGGTAATTCTCAGTTGTGTGTCCAAGCAAGAGTTCACTGGGTGGAGCACCTGTGGTGGCATGAGGTGTGGCACAGTAATGCAGCACGAAGTCCCACACAGAAGTTTCCCAGGGCTTTCCTTTCAAGCTTGCCGTTTGAACACAATGCTTCAGGACATGGTTCATGCGCTCCACAGCCCCATTTGCATGAGGAAAGTACAGGGAGGTAAGAACATGTTTGATATTCCTGCTTGCGAGGAAATCAGCAAAGGTAAGAGATGTTAAAGTGCACATTACCAGTCACAATTTCCACAGGGTTGCCAAATCTGCTGAATGTTGTGGCAAAAAAGTCTGTGACAGTATCAGTAGTGACATTACTGATGAATGCTATTTCTGTCCACTGACTTTAATAGTCAACTAAATTGAGTGCATACCTGCAATCCCAGGTTCATACCTCAAATAGTCCAGCAATGTCCAGTCCAACCGTTTCCCACGATGCAGAAGGAAGTGGTATGGGCTGAAGAGGAGGCGTATGCATTTTGCCACTTTTGTCATGGGTTTGGCAAAGCTGGCATGAAGACTTTGCAGACTGACATCAGTGTATTGCAGTGCTGGATCAAAGGTCACCAAAGCTTGGCTGTTCTGAATGAGCTCCTATTTCTTAAAGCATTTCTGTGCGTCCTCAGTCCAAATGAAAACACCCACATTCTTTAAGTATGCACTCATACTTAAGTAGTTTGGCACAACTGCGAATCCAGGATGCTGGTGCTAGCAAAATAGACTGAATGTGGCAGTCATTGGGTAGCAGGCCTTACTCAAAAATAGATGGACTACCAAGAGAGTACTGAAATGCTGTTTATAAAGGTGATGAGGAAGGATGTAAAGAGTGGAACCCATGTCTACTGTGAGCTCAATCGGCACAGGGCTCATTTCCTCAGTTCCAATGGTCACAGTGCATTTTATTTTATCACTCAGTGGTTTCCCTTCAATTTCAAATACAAGCACAATTTCAGGAACTTCAACCTCAGGGGCAACAAGTACTTGCACTTTTTTCTCTGAGCAGCAAACCCTTCCAAAATGTCCCACTTTTCCACAATTCTCACATTTAACTTTAGCAGCAGGGCAATTTGGAGCATTAGCCAAGTGAGAGCTAGACCCACAATGGAAGCAAGTATGATTAGACAGTGCAGTAGACTGTGATCGTGTTTTACTCACAGATTTTCCGTGGTATTTCCGGTATTTCCACAATGAGCAGGTTTAATCTCAAGCAACGCTGGTGATATCCGTTTGGCCAGACAACAGTACCGTGTCCTTCAGTGTTAACTGTGGCTGTAGAGATGCTCCCGAATATGTGCAGAGGACCCTTTCTCCGCTAACTGAACCCAGATGATCTCCTCTGTACGATCGTCTAAGTCACATTGTACACCAAGTTTACGTAAAGCAGCAACAAAATTCTTTACTGATTCATCTGGACATTGAGCAAGTTGTCTGAATTTATGTCATTCCACTACAACATTCGTGGCAGGCTGGACATCTTCTAAAGCTTTGAAAGTACTGGCAACAGTCCAACCTTTATTAGGCAGCGGGTAGAACACATTCAATCCCTCGGCTCCCAGGCACTGTAGTAAAACGGCGAGCTTTCTCTCCTCCATAGTTAGCTGTGCGGAAAATGGACAGGAAGATGAGTACAGGGACTGGTTGACTGCTTTGTGAGGTGATGTGGGGTGAATCACCTGCAGTTAAAAGACAAAAGAGATGGTGGTAGATTTCAACAGGAATAAGTCCCCACCCTCTCCAGTCGGGGGGACTAATATGATTTCACAATTCCCTCATAAGTACCTGGGAATCCAATTGGACAATAAGCTGGAGTGGTCTACAAACACAGAGGCTGTTTATAAGGAGGCTTTTTGTCTATTGCTTTGTCTATTGTTATAACTCTGTGTAGCACTGTCCCTTAAGTGTATCTGTATTTGTATTTTAACTAGTGTATTTTGCATACTGAGCTGCTATGACAATTTAAATTCCCTTCGGGGATTAATAAAGTTTAATCATCATAATCATCATCATCCATCCACGATATCCCGTGCAATCGATGATGACAAGATAGTTTCCAAACATCTTCTGTCAAGTATGAATCGATACCGAGGGCTGTCCCGGGCATGGAAAGAACAAAGCAGGCGTAGGTAAACTGAGTGCTGCCAACTAATAAAAGAAAACGCAGTAGTTACAAGTGTGCTGTAGTTCAACACTTTTTATTCTTCCTCCTTATTCCTCAACACCCCAGGTTATTAATACTGACCCCTAGTGGGCAGAGCATATTAACCCAGAATAACATTCTAAGCCAACAGAACAGACAGCAAACCCATCACTCATGAGTAAGTCACCTGATCACTCCCCCTGGGAGACAGATGCAGCATTTCATCAGAGATAATGCATCAGTACAACATATCAATATAATGAACACAGTGTTTGGGAAGTTACTTTAAAAGTGTAGCCTACAAGCTACTAAATAGTTACAGTTTTGTCCATTTATCTATCAGAACATCATAGCAACCACATAAAAACATCATATTTTGTAGCATGTACTGTATGCTACATATGCAAGAGATTTAGATTTTTTAGATTATTGTCAGACTGTAAAATTATGCATGAATTAAAATGTGATTAACTGCTACTGAAAAATGTTTCCAAGTTAACATTGCTGCATTTCGTCCCCTTATAAATTTTAAAGAGTCACACTGTTTTCTGACTACAGCAGTTTTTCACACAGTCAAGACATTTATAGCTGTTTTTAGTACAAAATTAAAATAAATAAAAAACGCATGGTTGTAACAGTTGTTGTTTTTTCCCGCAGGATTGGAACAGTTGGTGCTAAAGAGTTTGCAACAGCCAAAGTGGAGTTCACACCAAAGCTGCCAGGACAAAGAACATGCAGATGCTGGCACTTTTGAATTTTTCCAAAAACTTGAACTTCCCAAATGCTTGTTTTGGTGCAAAAATTGCTTCTGAAAATGTTTGTACTGTCACGACTATACTGTTGATTTATTATAATTACTGTGAACACAGAGACAAAATTATTCCACTTTACAAATAAAAATGAGGTTGAAATAAATTGCCTTTCTTTGCATGCCTGATGTGCATTTATCATGTTAGAAAAACAGAATTTGAATATTGCATCAATGCAAAACTGCTCAAAAAGTCTCAAACGTTCCAATAAGTCAATGTAATCCAGTTCTTCAGCATTTAAACCAAACCACATTCAGTCCCACCTTCAGTCGTCTGGAGTCAAACTAACATCTACAGTATCAAGAGTTTCTTGTGAGGAAACATTCTTTATACAAAAAAAAAACAAAAAAAAAACTTGTTTAGATTAAATTAAAATATACACTTATTGTTTTCTACACCTATTGATCTCTCCACTTTTTCCTTTGCTTTCTTTTAGATTAAAAAGAAAATACAAAAATGATGACTTGGAATGCAACTAACGCTTCAACATGCATACAATCGTTGTTCGCACCGAACTCCAGCTCGTGCTACATTATACCCTCCTATTTTATCACCGTCTCTCTCAGCATCAACCTGGTTCTGGGTCTTCCAGCAAACTGTTACATACTATGGCTGAGCGTGAAGGAGATGATTAAAGGACAGTCCACTGAAATCTTCATCTTCAATGCAGCACTTGTTGAGGTCTTTTACTGCTCTTCCTATGTTTCTCTCATAGAGCAGTATTTCTTTAATTGTGCTGATTGCATATTTGGCGTATACTTTCCTGGAGTGATGTTGTTGGTCGGTCGTCCTCTGTTTCAGAGCTGCATCTGTGTGGAGCGTTACATAGGGGTTATCCATCCTGTGACCTTCCTGAAGCTCAAACCCATGAAGTACAGGATTGCCATATCTGTCATTGGATGGATTCTGATCATTAGCTCAAGCTTAATAGTTTCATTGAACATCATTGAACTTCCTAGCTTATTCTTACCAGAGCTCCTTGTTTTATTCAGTATCAAAGTATTCAGCTGCTTGATGGTCCTGAAAGCTCTGAAGCATCCTGGACCTAGTGACGACTTCAAGAGGAAAGATGGAGGGAATCAAGACAAACTCAAGGCTTTTCGCATCATTCGGATCATGCTGGCGTCTGCAGTGCTTATGCACGGTCCTGTGATTATCTCTTATGTGCTTTATTATATTATAGATTTAAAGACGTTTCTTTTGTCCTGGTCTGGGGCCTCATGCATTGGGATCATGTCAGGGTTTGTGCAGCCTTTCCTCTATCTCAAAAGAGTTGGAAAACTGCCATTTTGCTAGAGGCAATTCCCATATAGTGTAGAGGTGGGTGATATGACCAAATTCTTATTTCACAATAACGATATATATCATGATATAGTTATTTTGTGGTATTTTATCTAATTTCTGTTAATCAAGACTATATATTGCTTAATTCCATGAAAATCTGCTAACAAATGATGCCTTTTTCGCCAATGGCTAAGCCTGCAATAGCTTTTTAATGATGATGTGTCTATCAATCCCTCTTCACATTATTTGTGAATATGTCTATCATCTTGCAATTCAATTTTGATAAGTCCATCATTGTATGTACAGTACAGTCCAAAAGTCTTAGGCATGTTAAAAAAAAAATTTTTTACTTTTTTTTTAACATGCCCCCCCCCCCAAAAAAATGTTTTTAAGTCAGTTATTTAAATCTTTTGCTGTAGTGTGTCAGTAGGAAATATCAGTTTACATTTCCAAACAATCTTTTTGCCATTAATTGTAATAATCCAGTGAGATTTGTGTATGCACAAGGAGTCTGACAACAGCCGGTATGATCTGATCTCACCATCATCGAGTCTGTCTGTGATTACATGAAGAAACAGAAAAAACTGAGACAGGCTAAATCCAGAAGAACTGCGGGAACGTCTCCAAGATGCTTGAAGAAAACTCTGCAAAGCTACAGTACTGTGAAAAGCACTGGCACTTGTGTTAAAATGCTGTAAAGTTTGAATGCTTTCAAACATAAAATCACAAATTGAATTTATATATGATTTAACTTCTATTAACTAATTCAAATCAATAAATGTTGTGTAACGACCCCTTGCGTTTAAAATGGCTTTTGTCCAGGTACACGTGCACATAGTTTTTCAGGGAGCTTTGCAGGAAGGTTTCTTCAAGCGTCTCGGAGACGTTCCCGCAGTTCTTCTGGATTTAGTCTGTCTCAGTTTCTTCTGTTTCTTCATGTAATCACAGACGGACTCGATGATGGTGAGATCAGATCATACCGGCTGTTGTCAGATTCGGGGGGGGGGGGGGGGGGGG
Organism: Squalius cephalus; assembly: GCA_022829025.1. NCBI lineage: Eukaryota > Metazoa > Chordata > Actinopteri > Cypriniformes > Leuciscidae > Squalius > Squalius cephalus. The sequence goes on from CM040812.1 coordinate 28,603,274, forward strand.
GGGGAGTTATTAACATTTGAGTTTAGAGTTGCAATGTCTCTTCCATTTGTTCATGTAAAAGTAATTAGCTTATGTTAAAATAGAATAATTATAATAATAAAAATATCTAAGAATATGGATTATAAATTCAATGTCTTTGTTACTTAGTGGAGAAGCGTAGAGAAGTATCCTCAACTGAACAGAGCTCGATCTGTTAAACTAAAAAGAAAAAATGACATCATTAGGAAACCAGTTAGAAACCATTTATAGACATTTTAAGAAAGAAATAATTTACCTGTTGAGAGTGTGTTGATAGTCTGTGTAGTTGATGGTTGAGCTCCAGAAAATGAATAATGAGGTCATATCATTACGCCTGCTGGACTCATGGTACGGCCGCAAAGTTTCTTGATTATTACGCAGGAATGAGAGTATTGTTCTAGCCATATCTGCCTAGAAAATCGCAACTTTTCATTTTCCGTCGGTTTTAGTACACGATGTAACTACAGAAGAGTCAAGTGTTAAATAGGAAAAATATCTAAACTCTTTGTTCATTTTTTTGAGAGAGATGCTAATGGTCTTGTCCGGTTCAATTCATTATGCTAAGCTATGCTAAAAGTGGGACCCCGTAGATCGGCTGAATGGATTCCAAAATGATAAAACTCAACTGTTTAACTCTGGGGGAGTTGTGAAATGAGCCTATTTCCAAAAAAGTGGAGTATCCCTTTAATATGGTTTTAAATAGAACTGTTACACATGTAAAGTACATTTAAAGATATCTATTTAGAGTGAACGATGGTTGGTTTTTCCTTCTTCAATGCACTGTTCATTTTCTTAGCAATCCATGACATTATAAGCTTCCTCTATTCTTCATTATACATTTATTTGGGTACTTCTCCCAAAAAGTACATCTTGTCCACTTTTTTATAACATTTTTCAGAGACATTAATAAAGTATTCAATTTATTTGGTTCTTGCAATTTTCTTTAAAGGTTAATGTCTTAACTTCAGTCATTTTCACAACTCCAAGAACAAGTTAAAATCAAATAAGATCTGTTTCCTTAAATACACGATTTATTATACCAAGAACTTTATCTGCAGAGGTGGGTTTACTTGACATTTAGTATTTTTTTGGAAAATGTTTACTTTTAAGAGTAGATTTAAATGTGGGTACTTTTACTTTTACTTTTTACGTCTAATGAAAAAAATACTTTTATTTCGTTATAGTTATAGCTATAGTTATTCCAAGCGTGCTGTCTCTTTTTTTCTGGGACATGAGCGATGCCCCATTCACAAATGAATCACTCTTTTGAGTCGATTCTTCTCAAAGAATTGATTAAACAAGTTGGCAAAACTGTCTGAACTGGTTCGCAAATCAGTTTGAATTGTTCAGTTCCCTGCATGCACTGAATCATCTGAAGCAGTTTCTCACTGTAAAAGGAAATTTAAGGGCATTTGTATGAAGTGGCCGTGGACCTATGGTCAGTTGAAAGCAAATTTGCAAATGCATCCAATTGTTTGCCAGCAATGAAGATGTTTATTAGTTGAACATCTGCATATGCTGTCTGTAAACAAGCTACATTCAATTTCAATTCATTGAGGTAAAACTTTTTACAAACAAACAGATTACTACGCCACAATACCACTGCTACAAAGTATGGTTTTACCAGTTATATTTGGACATGTACCTAAATTTATGCATTAAATGAATGAACGCCCGCCAACCCGCTGCGTGACCTGCTCGTCTTGAAAACAAATGTCTTTGCTTAGACACAGATACTCGCGCCTACAGAAATAAAAGCACTAGTGAAAGTTCTGCAAGGAAGACTCAATTGTTACGTCACTTACCCTCGGATTGCGAGCTACGGATGGGGCCTGCGTCAAAGAATTTTATAACACAATACTTGCTTGCTGGGCTGTTAGTAAATTAATGCTTTGTTACGTCACTTTGCCTCCAGAGTCTTTCTGGTATATTTGATTTAATTTTGGAGAACAGACAGAAGAAGATTGGTCAGTGTGCATTTGATCAGTGTGTGTGTTCATATATTCAGCAGCGGTTATGAATGCGAGCTATGTGAAGAGTTTTCAATATCAGTGGTTCCTGCTGTGTTTTGATACTGTTCAAATAACACAAATAAGAGTCGGGACAACAGTGTTCTTCTTTTGGTTTACTGTGCAATATGAATTACCAAACTCTGTGAACAAAGGTCTTTTGGACAATGAGCTGGCCAACCAAAAACTAACCCAGAGTTAATCTCTAGAGTGGCAAAACAGTGCTTATTCCTGAGTTTACATACAACTCAATTCACTACAGTTCCCTTTCCATGCCTTTAAAACGCAAACTCTGCAGGTTCACTTTATTTCAACATTGTCTAATAATTCAAATGTACCTGTATACATTATTATTATACAAAGCAAAGGACATGCAATGATATTTGGCCTACAGATGCCAGAAATAATGCTTGTCTCTTATGTGTTTGTTGCAAAGATATCTAATTATAATAATTTATAATTTCCAAAAAATTGGAACAATTTCCAGCAATTCTACCTAAATATTTCTCTAATTCTGGTGGTATTTTTAGTGGTGTCATTTATGCCCCCTATTAATCTGCGCTACCCTGTAATGACTTCTTGTTTTTTTATTTAATTATTTAAGGTATACTCTTCATATATGCTTTTAACATTGTGCAATTATTGTTGTGCATGCCACCTATGAGCAGCATCAATCAGTGTGTAAATAAATATTCTTGTATAAACATGACATGATTAAGGTATTGCTTATTTGCTTATTTATTTACTCATTCATTTCATTATTTATACAAAGTCTGTGGTGCCCGCATGCTGTATAATAAATAAATAAATAAATAAATAAGCAAATAAGCAATACCATCCCATTCATCTCACAGGCAGAGATTGTGGGCGTGTGAATTACCTATGTGGAGCATCTCTCTACTAGGTTAATAGTGAAACAGAGAGTTAAATTACTTAAAAAACAAAGACATATGCAGAGAAATATAATAGCCTATAATAAACCATTTAGTTGCTAAGCTTTTTTTTATGTATATACTGTAACAACTCACAATATTAGCGAGATTACACAAAAGCAAATAAATATGGTTCAGCCACTTTTATGTGCAAAATTAGTGTATTGTACAACCCATCCATAACATTAATAGTCCAAACTCCTTCACACACTGATGATAAATGCAGGATAATGCTTGTGTGTACAGTTTATGTCTAAAGTCTCAGGTCTAGTTTATTTATTGAGCCCTATCCACTACAAAGTAGACCAAAGGGCTGTACAGTTAAAACCAGTCTACATATAATAGCAAATCATAATAAAACAGAACACAAGACAAGAGTCAATAGTAACAAAAACAGACAAAAAAAAAACAAAAAGTAGCACATAATAAAACAAAATACAACTGCCAAGATTTCAAGAATTAAACAAATGTGTTTTCAATCGAGTTTTAAAAATATCAATTGAGGGTGCAGATCTGGGGTGCTTCTCAATATCCCTCCTCGTTTCCTCGCTTCTCCGTCCTCCATCCTATGACCAGGAAACCGATTGAGCTCAGCCATCTTGAAGGACATCTCAATTCTCTAATCGCACCGCGAGGAGTGAGGATCGAGGAGTGAGGAGGCTTCCTGAAGAGTTATGAGCGAGGAAACACAGGTGTATCTTATGCGGAAGAGTTTTATCGACTAAACGTAACGCATGTATAAATTCTCCTCCCTCTTCTCATCGGTCACAATCATTTTAATTTATACTTTACCTTTGCAGTTTATATAAACCATACCTTTGCAGTTTATATAAACCACACATCTCACATATTTAAACGGGGTATCTTGCTTTATTATTATTTATTATGAATTTCTTAAATAACCAAACTAAAACAACATAAGGACAGATCCTTTGAGCGCTGCTGAAGATGCTGTGAAGTGACGCTCGAGTGATCAAGTATTCCAATGTATAAAAAAGCTTTCCTTCGATCCCTCCGTCCTCCTTTTCTTTCCTTGCAGCCTTCCCTCGCTTCCTACAGGGGGTGGAGCTGAGACGCGAGGAAAGGTAACGAGGATGCACAAATAAGAAATGAGAAGCACCCCTGATGTCAGGTGGAAGGGTATTCCACAGTCTTGGGCTGGCAACAGAAAAAGCCCGATCCCCTTTAGTTTTCAAGCGAGTTTTAGGAATTGCGAGAAGTAAACAATTAAGTGATTGTTAAGGTCTATATGAATTCATATGAATTAAGTTAGTAATATATTCTGGAGCCAGGCCATGGACAGCTTTATAAACGTAGAGTAACACATTATAATGAATCCTATATATAACCGGAAGCCAGTGCAGCTTTGCCCAAAACTGGGATAATATGCTCCCTTTTCCTAGTGTCCGTGGGGAGCCTTGCAGCCGCATTCTGGACCATTGCAACTTAGAAATAAGAGATTGACTTGCTCCCAAATAAACTGCATTACAATAATCCAAGCGGGATGAAATAAATGCATGAATCACTGTCTCAAGATCAGCAGCAGACAAAAAAGATTTCATTTTTGCAAAAGTCCTTAATAGACCTCAGCGAATGTTAAGGAGTCAAAACTTACACCTATGTAATATAGTGCGTGCTATCAAAATTAGTGCGTTAAAGCATAGGATAGGGTTTTCTAGCCTGGATGCCAGCCGAACTTAGCCCCGCCCACAAAAAATTTTGGTCGGGAAGTTCGGTCTGGACTTGATCCGTTGAAGAGCTATGCCCGAACAAAAATTGTTCGGACCAATCAAATTGTCAGGGCGGGCTTTATACGATGATGGACAGATGAGCAACGGTAACGTAATCACTACGTCATCAAAGAGCGCTTGGGTTGAATTTGTTTACAACAAAGAAGATTGCCGCTGGAGAATTGAGATTTCACGAGTTCACACCTATGGATCACACTTACAAATAAGTCAGATAGAATAAATGTATATTTGGCGTGCTGTCCGAGGAGAGGGCTCCGGGCTCGGTATTCGGCCCGAACCCAAAGTAGCCTACTCCCCCCGTATTCCTGGCTGTGGAGGAACAAGCCAAGAGTGAGTGGAGGGATGCTGAAAACTGTCAAGGAATGTTAGGTGAGTTGACAGAGTGAATAAATATATATGCTTCCTCTCATGCTGATAGGGTAGACATGGTAATTGTATCATGACAAGTTGATTGGATCGATTATTTGAACGTGCTCCTCCGAACTTTGTTTATAAAACATTATTTGAAGATTCCGCCATCGCGTCTGTTATAGAGGATATCGAAAGCGCATTCATTTTAAAAGAGGAACAGAGAACCGCGATCAAGGCATTTGTCGATCGGAAACATGAATGAAAAACATACGTCACTTACTCCGCTGCTATGATTGGTTGTAGGTATATCCAATTGAGTGCAGAGGCATTTTCCTTCCTGGTTTGGTTTGAAACACGCCCCATAATCACAGCCCAATGGAGCAGTATCAGACTCACCTTCTGACTAGAATCTGAGTATGACCACGTCAGGCTAGGGGTTTTCACTACACATCATCAATCCAGAAGTCGGCCATTTTGGAGGTACTGAACGTAAACAATGCCACTGAGCGGACTTGCAAATATGGCTGATTGTTGCTGCTGAAAAATGGTAGTGTTTTGGTCTGTACTACTCGGTCGCACCGAGAAAAAACATTGAGTTCTATAGACTGCCGAAAGCGTTGACTATGGCTAAAATGTTGACGTAAAGTAGTTCACTATGACTACATTCACACTGTCAGTCCAAATCCGATTATCTTTGTATCCGTTTGTCCACAGTATCGCAACTGTTCAGATCCGATTTGTGTGTCCACGCAGCTCTTTGACAATACGGCAATGATGTTGCGTTGATGGAGGGGTTTGCATTTGCAATAGAAATGTTGTCTTATTTAAATTTTACAACATGGAAATGTGTAGACGCCGAGCTGGACTACTGCGTCTTGAGCCGGAACTCTTTTTCCGCGCCGGTTTCAAAATACGTTTCAAAAATAATAATTTTCTGCTCGTCCGGCACTTTGCAACAACACAGCCTTGTTTCGGCAGCGACTTTAATCATGTTCCCTATAACAACGTCTGATGTTTACATTTTACATGGCGTGAGAAAGTCACATAAACCACGCGAAATCCGATCAGAGCGTTCAGACTGAAGTGGATTTCCTGATATGTGATTTGAATAGGATTTCAAACCACATATGGATGTAGCTTGAAACAGATGTGCTTTTTTTGGATTGACAATCTGAACGTAGCCAATGTCGGGATAAGAAATAGAAGGAAGAATTGCTGTAAGGACTAGAGAAGCTAGCTCGTTCGGACCTTTACCACATATTAACTTAAGTTTGACAAAATTTCGCGCTCTTTCCTGCTTACTAAGTCCTTCTCTATATGATTTTGCAGCTTCCATGTGTTTTTTATGTGGTTTAGACATCATAAATTAGTGTAACAATGTGTTCAGTAGTACATAAACAGTGTCCAGTATCCTCATAACAGCAGTCTTACATGAGTTAAAACTTGAAAGAACTTAAAGAGATTGAAAATGAGATGCGAGTCAGATCCGCTTCATGTGTAGTAGCGGAAAATCTTAAAGTCACAGCAACCTAATAAGCTGTGATTTATGTCATTAGTAAATCAACGAACAAAGGTAACAGAGAAAATTGTAGCTTTAATAAGGATTAATCTATATTTAATTTAAGACTGTAAAGTCTGCCAGACAGGAAGGCCAAAGGTAAATATGACATTTATTATAATGGGTTTATGTGAAGATTGTTTTAAGTTAACTTAAATTAAAAGTTATTTTTTAAAGCCTACTAAATGTTGAAATTGATAGCTTTCAATTGTACTGTAATACTGAATATCCATTATTAATGTTTAAAAACAAAAATCATTTATCAAGACATCAGTAACAACATTAGTATCAGTGATACTGGCCTTTAAATATGTCATTACAACAAATATTTAAAATATACTGTCTTTAAGATATTTCAACATTAATTTGGAGAGTAAATGTGAAATCATTACAAAATAAAAATATTAAAAGCTCAGATGTTTGATTGTATTTATTACAGAAAAGTTGTGCGATTAATTAGGCTAGTTAATTTTTTTAATCGATTGACAGTATAGAGAGAGAGAGAGAGAGAGAGAGAGAGAGAGAGAGAGAGAGAGAGAGAGAGAGAGAGAGAGAGAGAACAGAAATAAAAGTACATCAGAAATTCATAAGCAAATAATTTAGTTTGCTTTCACATCAACCAAATGCCAAATAAAAACACCCTTCATTTTGGTTCTGACACTGATTGACTGAGTTTAGAATATGCACCACATGAAGTCAGACCCCTTTAAACAACCAACAGGTTTCTGCACATTTACATAGTTTCCAGTCGTTTAGTCTGGTGCACTTGTATGTTTTATCGATTGTGGTCTATTACCATGACAGCTGTGTAAATAATAAGTGTGCTTATCCTTAAACCATCATGCAATATTATTCTAACATCACAACCTGTATGCCTCTCAACTTTGAACATTTACCATATAATTTGCAATCTGCATTGAAACGGCATTTAAAGGGATACTCCACTTTTTTTGGAAATAGGCTCATTTTACAACTCCCCCAGAGTTAAACAGTTGAGTTTTATCATTTTGGAATCCATTCAGCCGATCTCCGGGTCTGGGGGTCCCACTTTTAGCATAGCTTCCCTTAGTTCATTTTATGAAGTATACTTGAGTAATGTTCAAGTATATTTTTAAGTATACTTTTGTAGTAAGTATACTAATGTCAATATGTACTAGTAGTAAACTTGTAAGTGTACTATTTTAATACCGCTTGGGACTAAATTGTCCCACTTGAAGTATATAAAAGTATGTTTAAGTATACTATAAGTGTAACAGTAGTAAACTTTAAGTGCACAACTAGTTCATAATTATGTTTCTCATTTGTACTGCAAGTGAACTTATGAGTATACTAGTAGTTTACTATTTTAATACTTGTAGCAGCTTTGAAGTATACTTTCAGTAAACTACTAGTTTAGTAGTTTTATACTACAAGTTTTCTTTTAATGTACTCTCAGTAAACTACTAGTTTAGTAGTTTTATACTACAAGTTTTCTTTTAGTGTACTCTCAGTAAACTACTAGTTTAGTACTTTTATACTACAAGTTTTCTTTAAGTAAACTTAACATTATAGTTTACCATTTATCTATTATTTTTGCTCTTTTAGTGTACTCTCAGTAAACTACTAGTTTAATAGTTTTATACCGCAAGTATACTACAAGTTTTCTTTAAGTGAACTTAACATTATACTTAACTTAACGTTATACTATAAGTAAACTTAGTTGCAGTTGCAGTAGGCCTATACTACTATGTTCAAATGTTATTTTTTATACTTGAAAAATACCTTTAATTCTACTTTCATTTTAAAAACATTTTATTAGCTTCATGCATCCTTTTTTATCAACACTTGAATGTTGGTAAGTTTCATAAAGAAAGGCAACATTTTAAACAAAATAATTGAGAAAATCACATTTTTGTCAAAGTTCAGATTCAGAACGATGATCAAACACAGATGGAGTAAATCGAGTCCGACACCCCCACAGCTTCAGTCGTTTTCTCTTCATGGGTTAGGCCTACGCTTCATTTCATTTGGAAACATTAAGCAGTTTTGATTTACAAGCTGTTTAATGTTTGATGATCACATTATTTTACATTTGAGTGAGCATTGATCGCTTGTTTCAGCTTCTTCTTCTCCTGTGTTTTGATCCGGAGATTCTGTACTAGAAGATGTGTCATATAGCGCCCCTACCGTATACCAGTGAAAACATGGATAGCTGGAAAATTCAGTCAATGGTGAGGAAAAGATGAATTAAAGTAAATTCCTATGTACACCTGTGGACTAGCCTACACAAAAATTCAGATACGCAGAATTAGAAACATATCTGTTTTATATCAATATTTTAATCAATATTTTCAAACAAGGTTTCATAAGACTGTATATGAAAAACGATGTAAAAAAAAGTATATTTAATAGGCTACTCGATCAAAAGAGTTAACACAACTACAAGCCAAGTATACTTTGAATAATTAAACTTTTAAGTGTATCTCGATCAAAAGATTGAGTACAAGTACTGGCCAAATATACTTGGACTTTTCTCTCAGTATAAGTCAGTGATTTCGGTTGATCCGAAATGAGCGGGTGCCTGATGTCACCCGCGGTTACCCGCGGTTACGAGTCATCCAAAAATATTTTTAAATGATATTCGGGTCGCGGTTGGTCGGGTCGTTTGAAATAAAGATGACAATTAAACCTTTGTAATTTATATAGTACTAGACACAATTAATTTTCTATGAAATAGCCTACATAGGCCTACACTTTATTGGCTGAATAACTGGCGCGACTGAGTTACCTTAGACACACTCAGTAAGTTGTATGACAATTGTGGTACATATAAAACATCATTCAGCTTGCATTCTTTTGTCTTATAAGACAAAAGTTCTACAGTCGAGACGTGCTATTCAGTGAGTCTGATCATGAAGTTGAGAAGGAGCCTGCTGAAAATTAGGAAGACACTGTGAAACGGTATGTGGAATTTGACTGCCAAGAATCTTACAGTGAGGGCTCAGCAGAAGAAGAGATCCAAAGATCAACAAGAGTGAGAAAACCACCTGACTATTATGGAGAGTGGGCAACACTTACTAATAATCAAACAGCTGAACCCAAAACTCTAAAAGATGTTTTTAGTAGTCCAGACAAGGAGAAATGGAAGGAAGCTATGAAGAAAGAAATGGAATCTCTGTATGCAAATAATGTGTGGGAACTGGTGGAACTGCCAAAAGATCGAAAAGCAGTGGGCAGTAAATGGGTGTTTAAAGTCAAGGTTGATGCTGATGGAACATTTGAGAGACACAAAGCACGTCTAGTAGCACAAGGTTTTTCACAAAAGTTTGGGTCAGACTATGATGAAACATTTAGTCTAGTAGTCAGATTTGAGTCAATTAGAACAATACTTGCTCTAGCCAGGGGCGCAACTACCCAGTGTCAGAGGGGTATGCAGCAACAATTTTGCCTTTTTAATGTTGAATTCATCAATCTGGTGCACTTTGAGAGTTCAAAATTAAAAGCTCCAACCCATATTCAGTGTGCAAATTAAACAAAGAAAAATTCAAACCTTTTTTAGTAACAGTGTCTACATTACACTACTACATTATAATATTAATCCCATGATAGTAATAGCCATATATTGTAAAACAAATGCACTGAAAAATAAAGGAAACTTTCATAATTAGTTTTGTACTAATTTCTATACTTCACATTAAAGATGTGATTGGGCCAGCCCAGTGTCAATCAAGAAAAGAACCAATGGGCCACTGATCTACGTGTTTAATGAAAAATGTCACAAAAAAAACTAACGCTGACTCTTTTTTTTTTCTAACACAGCGCCGCCAATTAAGCAAAACAAAACAAAATGAATGGGCCGCCGATGTACGAGTTTTATGGGCCGTTAAGACAAAGACAAAAAAAAATTGCCTATTAGATGTATCGGCCCAAAAAGCACGTCGGCCCACCGTGAATCTCCTAGCCTACATGCGTGGACATCACACTTTAAATCCTACCTGTTGCCTTTGACCATCCACTTATTTAGCTGCTAGCATATCAACGGACATGCCATCTCCTTTTCCCTCTTTCTTTTTCTATTTTTAGTCCCGACAGCTTTTTTGCTTTATCCATCTTTTTCGACTCGTACCTGCTCAATCAGCGCTCACGGCGCCCCCGCCTGCTCGCGATATTATCCCCCTCCCTCTCTATGTCAAAATTCTATGATGGAATTATGAATATCCTACTCTAGCCTGTTAGTCCTCTAAAAAGTTATATAACATTGAGGAAATGCAGAAATTATTTAGAAACGCACAACAGCTGCTACGTATAGATAAAAAAAATTTTTTTAAAAATACCATCGCTTTAGCGCCCCCCTGGTGCTGCGCCCCCATGCGCCGCATATAGTGCATACCCACTTTTTGCGCCACTGGCTCTAGCTGTACAGCATGGACTAAAACTACATCAGATGGATGTCAAGGCAGCTTTCCTGAATGGAGAACTAAAGGAGGAAGTGTACATGCAACAACCTGAAGGTTTTGTTGTCAAAGAAAAGCAACATCTAGTGTGCAAACTAAATCGCAGCATCTATGGACTGAAACAATCACCAAGGTGTTGGAACATCGTTCTAGATGAAAAGCTGAAGAAGATGGGGTTTGTCCAAACTACAGCTGATCCCTGCATTTACACTGCAGCAACTGATGTTCATTATTGCTGTGTATGTTGATGACATTCTTCTGGCTGGACGCAATGATAAACGGATGATGGAGGTGAAGAAAATGCTTTCAAAACAATTTGAGATAAAGGACATGGGTGAGCTAACTCATTTTCTTGGTGTGAAAATTGTCCAAAAACCAGAAGCTGGAGAAATCCGGATTGGTCAGACAACATGTATCAAAAATGTTTTGGAGAAATTCGGAATGGAAAATTCAACGCCAGTAAGCACACCAGTAGACATGAACTCGAAGCTCGTCAAACTCTCTGATGACAAAGAAGGACTGGATCCGACACAATTTCAGTCTGCTGTTGGTAGTCTGCTTTATTTGTCAACAAGAACAAGACCAGACATTGCTTATGCTGTAAACAATGTTGCAAGATTCTGTGCTAAACCCACAAAGCATCATTGGATGGCTGTCAAACGAATCATGAGATACTTGAATGGCACTCTGAATCTAGGTTTGCTGTATAGCAGGGACAAGCCAAAGGAATGCATAGGATTTTCAGATGCAGATTGGGCTGGAGACCAAGATGATCGCAAATCTGTTTCAGGATACATGTTTCAAATCAGCGGAGCAGCTGTGAGTTGGAGAAGCAAGAAGCAGACATGCGTAGCTCTTTCCACTGCTGAAGCTGAGTACATGGCGTTGGCAAGCGCAGCTCAAGAAGCGGTTTGGATGCGCCAATTGATGACAGGTCTAAAGGTGAATCAAACAGGACCGATGTTGATGTTTGAAGATAATCAGTCCACTATATGAATGGCAAAGAACCCTCAATTTCATGGACGTACCAAACACATTGACATCAAGTACCACTTCATTCGAGAGCAAATTGCAAGTGGAGTCATAGACTTGAAATACTGCAACACTGAAGATATGGTTGCTGACATATTCACTAAATGACTGAGTGAAGAAAAGTTCACAAAGCTGAGACAGATGGCTGGAGTTAAAACAGTTAATTAATCATTCTGTTTGCGAGTGTGAAGGAGTGTTGGAAAAATTCACTCTTACCAGAATGGTTATTGACTTTTGTGTATTTCAGTTAAAGCTGTTAAAGTTATTAAGCTGTCTCTAATGTGAATTTCTTTTTTGAGTTTTGATGGTGTGGCCACTGGGGGAGCTCTGGGCATATTTTTGTATTCTGTTAGCTAGCATTGAAGAAGAGCTGTATACGTTTGTCTGAACACACAGTAAAGGAGGACGCACTTATTGTTCTGTGCGTTTGACTGAAAAATGTATTTATTAAAAGCCTACAAATACATATTAATAAATGACATTTTGATGTTTGAAAGTTTAGGTTTTGACATAAATGCAGATATAAATGTAACGTTAATTTAAAAAAATATGATCGATTTTCAAATATTGCACCTGTCAATACAGAACGAAATATTCTGTAGCCTATTTTGCCGTCCGTATTGCCGACGTTGTCTTTGCTGCTATATATTGTTTAACATTAAGTAGCCTATAGGCCTTCCACAACTCTCTCCCCATGTGTCGAATATATCACCAATGAGGCTTATCATATTTCACCTAGCAGCAGCAGCGCCGCGTCAGACACGTTTCTGGTGTGCAAAGACATGGAAAACGCCACGCAACAGAAACGCCACGCTCAAGCCACACAGCCAGTGTGTCGCCGGTGTGGTGAATAATCTGGTCACTTTGGTGTGATTCATTCTTCGACGGGGGGGTAAAGGTCGTAGGGCGCCTGATGATTAAAATGTCAATGATTCCAATGATTAAAACACTTCTGCTCCAAGTAGTAAATCTTTCTTTTGTACCAGTTATTATGACAACCTCTAACTGCACAAACAACCCCGGTCTTCCTCGAAGCCATAACGATGAGTTAGTTGTTATGAACACTTGTTTGATTAACTGCTACGGTGAAAAGTGAGTTAGCGCGCCAGTGACCGGAAGTGCCTGACCGGAAGTCTCGCACAAAATACCGTCAACTGGCTGCGTCCGTATTTCCGTTAAAAATAAGGTGAATATGCAGCATAGTGAATATTTTCTTTAAAAATCCAAAAACTAGGCTATTAAATGCTTCTAAAGTTAATATAATAAAGGCCTAGTAAGCCTAGTTTTCTCTATTAATTTAAACATAAATCTTTTCCTAAACAGTCTGTCTTTTACCTCAGACATAATTGTTAAAAGGCAAAAGGAATACAAAATAACTAACACATTACCATTAATTGCTGCTAAAAAAAAATAAAAAAGCTAACCATGTAGGCCTACATCTGTCTGTCTATTATGTGAGTTTCCTAAACCGCCTTGTTTATAAATTTTACTCTCAGGTGAAAACTATAAAGGTGGGAGTTTTTGAGAGTCAGTTTTCAGCCCTGCCGCACTGCCATCTTTCGGTGGGACCAATATAAGTGATTTGATTGCAGGTCTCCATCCTGCTCAGTTGAGCTGCAGGCGCAGTATCGAGAGCACAAGAACAACACACCACAAACATTCATCAGTATGTGGGCTTTCATCTTATGTTTCATCTGTGCGGAGGGTAAGATACACACATTTTTAATTGTCTCCTAATGTTAAGTAGGTTGAATTGTCTTTAATTGTCCTCATTTTAAAAGATCTAAAATTTTGTCAGGAAACTCAGTTTTACTGCTATAAGAAAAATCATGAAGAAGCAAACATCCAGCTTGACTTGCATAACCATGAACTTCTGTGTTAAAATGCAGATGAACATGTCAATAAGCAGCATAAATTAATGCTTCATCGTCAGTAAATTTACACAATTTATAATATATCTAATCAATATGCACAGTAAATAATTGTTCTGACAGTTTTAGTCAATATTTTATAGTCAAATTTGTCATTGTAATCATTCTCCTGATGTTCATAGATCAGGAAAGAAAAATAAAAATGAAACATTTACTTAACATTATACACATTATGTCACCTTAACAGAGAGAGTGATATAACCATTTCCTGCAGCTTCTGGGCCTACTGTGTCTTTGATGTTCACACAAAACTGAAAACCTTTTTTTTTTTTTTTTTTTTAAATAAGATTTTCGTAATTCCTTGCAAACCTGTAGCATTGTTTAAACTAAAATGTGCCACATTTTTATTTCTATTTGTTGGGTTCACTTTTCACAGAACAGAAACAACTTCTGGTCAAGTCTTTTATATGCAACACTGTCTTAAACCACAAGAAGAACGACTTCCTTTATCCCTCCTTAGATCATGTCAAACCACAGACCCGCTAGTGTTGCAATGCTACAAACATGCATGAAAAACTCAAAGATCTTATCATTTATTAAAAAACATAGCATAGTTCATCAGTTGTTTGTTGTTCAAGTACCCCTTCTGTTTTAGCCAATCTGCGACACTTCGACCCAACTTGTGCACAAGAGCTTAGAGATATTCAGCTTGAATCTGTGCATCTTTGGTTGCACATAAACCACAACACTTCACAAGATTACAGTGACAATCAACATATAAAAAATAAAAGTATGTAAATGTAAACAAATAAAACAAGATCCTCGCATCACCACATCACAGTAATCTAATAGTGATGACAAAATCAACAACAGTATAAACAAAGTCAGTTGCAAACAATAATCCTATAATAGCAATGACATAATTTATACATGCTGTATTTATTTTTGGAGATTGCAACAAATCCATAATATTTCTCAATATTAAATTGTTCTGACAACTGTGCCTTGTTGGTCTTCTTAATAATGCTTTATGCAGATTCAAAAGGTCCTAAGATTGGTTATTTGTTATTGCTTTATTTACAGTGTATGCAAAAATAGAAATGACCCAGACTACATTAAATCAGGTTTGTTTGGTTTGTGTCGACCACAGTGTGTTTAATGTGGTGAACTATTGGCTGTAACCATTGAAAATCAACAGGAACCAAAATTGCCAATATCATATTAATAATTTGTTTACCTGTATATTTAACCTGTTTTCATATTGTTTCAGTGTGTGGAGAGATTGATGACACTGAAACAGTTAAAGTGAAGGAGGGAGGTTTCCTCAATCTGCATCCAGGACTTCATGATCTAAACGGAGACGTTCAGATACTGTGGACGTTTGAAAGCGGAAGACAAAGTACTCGTGTTGCACAGATGCATCAAGGGAAAATATACACACATTATGACAAGAGACTCACTAGCAGAGTACAGCTAGACCGAGAAACAGGCATTTTAACCATCTCAGACATCAGGACTAATGAATCTGGACTGTATAAAGCATTAATCATTATCAATACACACATCTCAGGATGGAGATACAAAGTTGATGTTTATGGTGAGTTGCAGCTGCAGCCACTGTTGAATAACTTTAATAATATAGGATCTATCTTTGTCGCCATCTCTGTTTCAAACCTGATATTGTAGTTATTTGTGGAGTTATCTTTAATGTTTTGAGGTGTTTGTGTGAGTTGTCTGTCAACACACCAGTGTGGATCTTCACTGTACATCAGAATTACAGCTACTAGGCTATGTATTGGAAGTATATCCAAAATAAGAGGTTTCACTGAAATAAGTTCACTGTACCGATATACTTTTCTTGGAGTCAAGGTGAATTGCTCTCTCTCTCTCATAGCTAGCACAAAATATCTGAAATCTATCCCCATGACCATAGCAAAGCGAGAGAAAAAGCTCAATAACGGAATTTCCATGTATTGATTAAGCAAAGTGTGCTACTGTTAGGCTTCCTAATAATCACCCAATGAACCACTGAAATGTCTTACCTTTCCAGCAGAAAAAAAGCCGTCTCTGCGTCCGTTTTCAACCCTTTTAAATCACAGAGTTCATGCCACCTTTCAAAAGCCCTGCCAGATTTATTCCTGTTTTTCGCACAGGCCCGTTCACTTTCCCCTTTTAGCTGTAGGCTCTCCGCAGTCCAAAGTCTTTTACTTTTGACTAGGCTACTAGTGATTCCCCAGTTGTCAGCGATGATGCCGCCATCAAAATGGCAAAATGATGGAGCTTCCCGCACTATAAAAGCGGGATGAACATCCGGATCGTCCTCTTACCTTTCTCGCCTCAGAGACCAGGTACAGGTAGGAAAGCTGAATTAAACCGATAATCCACCATTCAGTTCATCACCTAAGTGTTACAGGTGCATACTAGCGAGGGTAATTTTTTCTAGTTTGCATTTAATTACCCTCGTCCTTCGGATGAGACGTTAAACCGAGGTCCTGACTCTCTGTGGTCATTAAAAATCCCAGGATGTCCTTCGGAAAAAGAGTAGGGGTTTAAACCCGGTATCCTGGCCAAATTTGTCCATTAGCCTCTGTCCATCATCATGGCCTAATCATCCCCATATTGACTGATTGGCTTCATTACTCTCTCCTCTCCACCAGTCAGCTGATGATTTCATAAAATTGATGTCACCTGTGCAACACCTGTGAGATCGTCTCGGTTACTTATGTAACCCTCGTTCCCTGAGTAGGGAACGGAGACGTTACGTCGGATGACGACGAATGGGGTTTAGCTTAGAAAGCCTATCATCTTCGAGTATATAAAACGAGCCAATGGCAATGAAATGCCATGGGTCTGCGGAATTTGCATAGCGTAACTCCGCCCTACCCTGGGGGTATATAAGGAAGTGCGCTGGCAACATGCAGATATGTCTTCGCTGAGGAGCCGAGACTGAACACAGGCATTCCAGCGGTACAGCGGAAGTGGCAGGGAGACGTAACGTCTCCGTTCCCTACTCAGGGAACGAGGGTTACATACGTAACCGAGACGTTCCCTTTCGAAGTCACTCCGAGTTATGTCGGATGACGACGAATGGGGTTCCCAGTGTAATCACGCCACCTCTCGACTGTCTTCCAGTGCCCTGCGTAAGTCTGAGCTCCCTGTCGTGAGACTAGCACGGACGAAGGAGTCCTACTTAACACAGGAATACCAAGGTACACTGGGAAGCATATCTCAGTGGAAATATGCAATTATGCCCAGCCTGAAGGGGGGGACTTGGAATAAACATATGACCCCGGGGGGCTACATATGGAGTATCACTTTGGTGTCCAGCCGCAGGTGGAATATTTCAACCCCAGGGGTGGCAAGGTGGCTTGCCAAGCGAAAGACACATGCTCAGAGAGGTTTACAGTAGAATACACATGTGGGGGTCGCCCGGAGGGGGAACCATGCACATGGAGGCACCTAGCCAAGCGCGAAAGCTGCCAGTGGCATAACTCTGGCGTTGACGTCAACCGTGCTGGAGGAGACTCAGGGCTTATGAGGCTCACCTGAGGAATATATCGCACGTATCCCGTCCGTAGAGAGGAATGGCGAGCAAGCGAAGACACCTGAGCAGAATCTAGCACCGGCTAGTTGAAGCGAGTACATGAGAAGAAACTGGCTCCACTCGGAGATTGTAGAATCTCGCGAATGTGTTAGGTGTCGCCCAGCCTGCAGCTCTGCAGATGTCTGTTAGCGAGGCGCCATGCGCTAGAGCCCAAGAGGATGCCACACTCCGAGTGGAGTGGGCCGTCACACCAAGGGGGCATGGTCGACCTTGCTGCTGGTAAGCCAAAGCAATGGCGTCCACTATCCAGTGAGACAACCTTTGCTTGGAGAGAGCCTTTCCCTTCAGCTTCCCACCATGACAGACAAAGAGCTGGTCTGAGGTCCTGAAACACTGCGTTCTGTCAACGTAAGCACGAAGGGCGCGTACTGGACAGAGCAGTGCCAAGGCTGGGTCTGCCTCCTCCAAGGGCAGCGCTTGCAGGTTCACCACCTGGTCTCGAAAGGGTGTGGTGGGAACCTTGGGCACATATCCAGGCCGGGGTCTCAGGATCACGTGAGAGTTAGCCGGTCCAAATTCAAGGCACTCTTCGTCAACCGAAAATGCCTGCAGGTCCCCTACCCTCTTGATGGAGGCCAATGCAACCAGGAGCGCTGTCTTCAATTAACAGGAACTGCACTGATTGCAGAGGCTCAAAGGGAGCACTCTGCAGGGCAGTTAAAACCACTGAGAGGTCCCAAGAGGGTACGAGGGGAGGACGAGGAGGATTCAGTCTCCTTGCTCCCCTCAGGAACCTGACGATCAGGTCGTGCTTTCCCAAGGACTTATCATCAACTGCGTCGTGATGTTCGGCAATGGCGGCAACATACACTTTCAGGGTGGAGGGAGACAGCCTTCGCTCCAACCCTTCTTGCAGGAAGGAAAGCACGACACTGATGGGTTGACGAAGAGGTTCCACTTCAACGCATAGGCATGTCTTGAGAGAAAAAGGGATCAGTTCTTCAAAAGATATTCTCCCCCGGTCCTCCAGCGGGGGAAGGAGGGGTCCTGCTACCAGCTCCTGAGAAGAACTGATCCCTACCTCCAAGCTGCCCGTCTGAGGAGTGCTGCTTAGCCTGGCTTTTTAGCCGGCTAAGGGGCGGAGACAGGCGGTGCCACCCTCCTGCGACCTCCTCATGCTCGGGGCCGGTGAAGCCTCGAGGGGAGGAGCCGCAGAAAGGCGGCGTTGGCGGGAAGCAGGCTAAGGAGACTGCACGGATGGATGACCATCGGTGCAGAAGGTCCTCAGCCGGCTTATGGAGTGATCGAAGACTGTTGGGCGCAGTCCTCAACCACACCGCCGACCGGGCTGCCCGTCTCAAAAGTGCTGCTTAGGCTGGTGTGGCAGTCTAAGGGGCGGAGACAGGCAGCGCCACCCTCCTGCGTCTTCCTCTTGCCCAGGGCTAGTGAAGGCCCGAGGGGAGGGGCCGCATGAGGGGGCCTTGGCGGAAAGCAGACTAAGGAGACCGCACAGATGGATGACCATCGGTGCAGACGGACCCGAGTCTACTTCTGGTGGTCGAAGCCACACCGCCAAGGAGCCTAGCCTGGGACATGGGGGAGCTGAGAATATGAATTCCTAGACCCCCTCATCTCAACCTGGCTAAGCCCATGTCTGGACCACACTAGTGGACATCACCTGACCCAGGATCACGCAGGTACCGATGTCGCCCGAGAGCGAGGTCAGTAGTGCGCGTGGCGGAACAACCAGGCCGGCATGGGAGGCAATAGCGTCCCAGCATGGGGGGCGTGATTGAGTTTGGCGGACAGTGGCAGAAAGCAGGTGTCACCGGGGAAACATCCACAAATCCAGAGGAAGAAACGAATGAGACTAAATAGCGGAAA
Source organism: Squalius cephalus (assembly GCA_022829025.1). Lineage (NCBI taxonomy): Eukaryota > Metazoa > Chordata > Actinopteri > Cypriniformes > Leuciscidae > Squalius > Squalius cephalus. Next base: position 28,622,657 of record CM040812.1, read on the forward strand.
AATCAAACGAAAAACTAAACAGTGCGAGCGATGCTACATTAATCACATTAGAAATTAAAGTTGTAGGTTGTGTTTGATAGCTGAGGTAGGCTAAATACAATACTCACCTTGCTCGATAAATGAATGAGAACACAATGAGCCCAACAACAGGTGGTTGGAATTTAAAAGGCTGATTTTCCCGCTTCAGGGCAGTGACGACGAGTACATTATGTAGTCCAGTGGTTGTCCAGACACCAGGCACAACCTTAAGCAATGGCCCTGAACGATGGTTTAATGTCAACATTGTGACAACGCTGTAACAACCTTCACTACACAACGTAGTTATAGCAACCTTTTGGCCATGCTGTTAAAACGTTGTTTTTGTGGCTATGTTGCGCCAACGTTCTGTGTTTGCTGGAACACTAAGGGGTCGATCCGGAAATTTATACCATAGTGACGGTCATCCTTCGGTCTCACAGATCCATAGTTATATTCATAACTACCTTTTTAACCTCATAAAAAAAAAAAAAAAAAAAAAACACCTCCCCTTTCCCTCTAAACCTCACTTATCGGGCTTATGCTACTCTGAATAATGCCTGAACTTTGTATCTTGAGCACTTCTTGCGCTGCTTTTTGTTTTTTGCCTCTTCATGATGACTCGCTTAATCTAGTCCTACTTTGTAAGTCGCTTTGGATAAAAGCGTCTGCTAAATGACTAAATGTAAATGTAAATGTAAATTGGGCTAAGATAAGGAGATAGTTTTGAACACTGATTGGTTATGTACTTCCTCAGTAATGGATTTTAGATCATTTTTAACAACTAAATAAATTTTGGATTGCAGCTTCAAGATAATAATTGATTAGATATGGTTCAATGGTGATTATGTCACAGAAATATTGTCCTTTTAACACAATATGTGATGTACCACTAGGTGATGTACATGGTGATGTACATGTTTCACAATATGTTTGTACAATAGGTGATGTACATGTTTCTTCTCGTCCTAAAGCACCTGTCTCTGTACCTGCCATCAGGAGCATCTCAGCAGTTACTGTACACACATCTACAGGTGAGTCTTTATGATTAACTAGATGTACCGCATCGCGGTACAAAATATGACCGCCGCTCAGGCCTGCACTGGCTTTCCACAAAAATAAATGACGTGGAGTAATTTGGCTGTATTGCGTGTTTATGTATATACCTAAAAAAAGTAGTAGTATGTGCATGTCTGTCTGTGTGTGTGTGTGTGTGTGTGTGTATGTGTGTGTGTTTGTGTATGTGTGTGTCTGTGTGTGTGTGTGTGTGTGTGTGTCTGTGCGTGTATGTATGTGTGCGTACATGTGTGCGCGTGTGTGTTTGTGTGTGTGTGTCTGTGCATGTGGATTTGTATGTGTGTGTATGGGTGTGTGTCTGTGCGTGTGGATGTCAGTGTGTGTGCATGCTTGCGTTTGTTTGTATTCCTGCATGTGTGTGTGTGACAGTATCATCCTAAACCAGCAACCCTTCGCTCAACAGCACCATCTACAGGCCGATGAGTGTACAGTCACTAAATGTGCACATAAATTAATTTATTTTATACCCCCCCATGGATGAAATTCTACGAAACTTAGCAGAGGATACCCCCAGAGGATGTCAAGTTAATCATACACATGAAATATGGTGCAGTTCTGAACATCTCCACTGAAGATAGGGGCGATTAAAGCAGAATAATATTGCATTTTAATTTTTTATGGGAGGGGCGCAAATCACAAATGAGTGATTATGGGCTAGGTTGATGTGGGCCCTTAAGAGCAACATACCATAAAAATTTCTTCATCCTCGGTGCCACGGTTCAGGTAGTTATTTAGGAAAAACTGCATTTTTTTGGGTTTGGGGGGGCCCAGCGCGGGGGGGGGGGGGGGGGAGTGGCCCCCGGGGACCAAACGAAATTTTTCCGTAGAAGTCTAGTGGGGCTACATGCCCACCAAATTTCATGTTCCCCGGTGTTTCGGTGTCCCTGGTATCGTTGACGAAAAATTTACGGGGGCCCCAGCGCAGGGGGGGAAGTGGCCCCCGGGGACCAAACGAAATTTTTCCGTAAAAGTCTAGTAGACCAACATACCATAAAAATTTCTTCATCCTCTGTGCCACGGTTCAGGTAGTTATTTAGGAAAAACTGCATTTTTTGGGGTTTGGGGGGGCCCAGCGCGGGGGGGGAGTGGCCCCTGGGGACCAAACGAAATTTTTCCTTAGAAGTCTAGTGGGTCTACATGCCCACCAAATTTCATGTTCCCCGGTGCTTCGGTGTCCCTGGTATCGTTGACAAAAAATTTACGGGGGCCCCAGAGCGGCTGGGGGAGTGGCCACCGGGGACCAAACGAAATTTTTCCGTAAAAGTCTAGTAGACCAACATACCATAAAAATTTCTTCATCCTCGGTGCCACGGTTCAGGTAGTTATTTAGGAAAAACTGCATTTTTTTGGGTTTGGGGGGGCCCAGCGCGGGGGGGGGGAGTGGCCCCCAGGGACCAAACGAAATTTTTCCTTAGAAGTCTAGTGGGGCTACATGCCCACCAAATTTCATGTTCCCCGGTGCTTCGGTGTCCCTGGTATCGTTGACGAAAAATTTACGGGGGCCCCAGCGCGGGGGGGGGAGTGGCCCCCAGGGACCAAACGAAATTTTTCCGTAAAAGTCTAGTAGACCAACATACCATAAAAATTTCTTCATCCTCGGTGCCACGGTTCAGGTAGTTATTTAGGAAAAACTGCATTTTTTTGGGTTTGGGGGGGCCCAGCGCGGGGTGGGAGTGGCCCCCGGGGACCAAACGAAATTTTTCCGTAGAAGTCTAGTGGGGCTACATGCCCACCAAATTTCATGTTCCCCGGTGTTTCGGTGTCCCTGGTATCGTTGACGAAAAATTTACGGGGGCCCCAGCGCGGGGGGGGAAGTGGCCCCCGGGGACCAAACGAAATTTTTCCGTAAAAGTCTAGTAGGCCAACATACCATAAAAATTTCTTCATCCTCGGTGCCACGGTTCAGGTAGTTATTTAGGAAAAACTGCATTTTTTGGGGTTTGGGGGGGCCCAGCGCGGGGGGGGAGTGGCCCCCGGGGACCAAACGAAATTTTTCCTTAGAAGTCTAGTGGGGCTACATGCCCACCAAATTTCATGTTCCCCGGTGCTTCGGTGTCCCTGGTATCGTTGACGAAAAATTCAGTAAGGTGACGGGAAAAAAAAAAAAAAAAAACTTTGACAATCCCTATATGACCGCTTTCGCTAGCTACGCTAGTGGCGGTCATAATTATACAATTTACTGCCATGAAAAAAATATAGCCTATATAAAAAATTAACTTTTTATCTCACAATTCTGACATTTTTCTCACAATCACAATCTCATTGCATGTTAATATCTAATTGCAAGTTAGGCCATACAAATTCTGACTTTTTTTCTTTCATCTCTCAATTCTTACTTTTTCTTTCATCTCCCAAATCTGATTTTATTTCATCTCGCAATTCTGACTTTTTTCTTTCATCTGATCTCGCAATTCTTTTTGTTTTCAGAATTCAGAGTTTATATCTCACAATTCTGACTTTTTTCTCAGAATTCTGCATGTGCAGTGTGCAAGGTGTCTAAAAATTCAGAAAAAAAGAACAGAATTTTGAGATATAAACTGAAAAATTCACAGGTCACAATTACCTTTTTAATTTTTTTATTCCATGGCAGAAATTTTTTTCCACAGTTTGCTTCCAGAACTTTTGCAAAAATACATAAAAAATGACACCCCTTTGAGTACTTTTGATATTATATAGTTTGTTGGACTGTATTTGTAAATTATGACAGTTCTAGGAATGTAAGCGCTCTGGAGAATCAGTCTTTCATGTCTTTCAGGAGCATCAGAGGAAATCTGCTCTGTGTTCTGCTCTGTGAGAAATGATCAAGACGTGTCCATCTCATGGTATAAAGGGAGTGAAATGATGAACCAGACCAGCAATCCTGATCTCAGCATCATCCTCAGTTTACCATTAGAGCTTCATTATAATGATCCAGAGATCTACAGCTGCATGACTGCAAATCCAGTGAGCAACAAGAGCGTCCTGCTTCACATGAGAGAGATCTGCCAACGACATGAAGGTGTGGAAACTCATTTACCACAAAACTCTCTTCCTGCCACAGTGACCTCTGTGCAGCTTCTGTGTCTCCACCGACACAGACGTTTAATGAGACAGAAGATGTTTATGAATAAGTCTCTTCTGTTTCAGATTGTCTGGATCATTGTTGCGGCACTGAGTCTCTGATTCGACTGGTTCTGTCTGGTCTGGTGGGAATCGCCACTGTTGTATTTCTGGTTGATCATGTGAGGATCTGCTCAGTTCAGAGAAGAGCTGCTGCTTCTGTGTGATGATGATACTTTTGAGAGATTTAGTGTAATTGCCTTTTCTTTTTTCACTCTTAAAAAGATGCTTTGGTTATGTTGTATTTTATGAACCAGTTTTTATCTAAAAACAAACAAATAAGCTCTGTAATATATACATCATAACATCATTTCAGTTATAACAAAGAGGCTCTCTTTCTATGGTCTGTTATACACAATACACTTTAAAATGTTTTGTCCAAAATGTACATTGAATTCACTTGTAAAATCAATATTTGTAATTTGACTGTAACATTAATTAACTTGATACATTAAGCTCATATCAGGTAGAAAGAGCTCATTAACTCATTGGTTAACTAGTGTTTATGTGTTAACTCGTGCCCATATTCACTTTCTATAGTGTGCATATTGCTGCACTTTTTTATTTTATTATTACAATTAGGGACACTAATATGAATCTGATCATTTCTGAATTAATTCAAATGTTTTGTTTTCTCAGTATATTTCTACTTTCTGTTACATCACTTAGCCAACTCACTTAAGTAACAGAAAGGACAGAATGTAAGGTTAAAATTAAAGGTGATAAATAATCTTGAAGTGTTTTATTTAATCTTAACTTTTTTGCTTCTGTTTCCATGTTTCAAACAAGTGACACTGTTGCATAACCAGTTTTACTCTGTCATGTAGGGTTGTGAAGATATTTCGTTGTATGATTATTATGCAGATTATGAGACATTCTCCAAGTATGTGTGTAGGCAATTGAGATTTTAAGGAATGCACTGTGGTAAATGTGTTTGTTCAGAGCAGTGTTAGATCAGAAGGAATCCCCACGTCAGAAATGTCAAATCTGACTCTGGACGCTGGACCTTATCAAAAGATATCTGTTTTGTCTGGTGTCCAAAACCAGTAAACAAGTCTTGTATTTTACCTCAAGACTCTATTAACAGTCTTCTGTCAGTCTGAGAGTTTGACTGAGAAAGCCAGAGAAGAGCAGAAGCAGGAGACGAAGAGATGATAATAAAAGAGTTTATTGAATAATCTTATTTGCTAATGATTCAATGCTCAGACTTCGTTTGACCACAAATCCAACAAGTGTTATTAAAACGAGAAATTAATGCATGAGACACTTATATTTAATTAATAAATATATAGAACATATATAGAAAAGCAATGGAAAATTACTGCATCACAACATTGTCTTGTGACACTAAAAACCTTGAAATGGAGACATTCTCTTACAATATCTCCTACATGTGAAGACAAACATCCCTTAAAGCCACAAGATTTAACAACAATAAAAAAAGAAATGAGTAATATAAAAACAAAATGACAGTAATATTAAAATGATAAATTATTCAATTACAATTAAACCATTTAAACATAGAAATGTAACATAGAAATGTAATATAGTCAGTAAGACTTGCTTTATCAAATTTAAAACTTTTAAATAATAAAATAAAATAAATACAAACAATGCAACAATAAACCCTGAATTCACCCTATAGTTGCAAGCTGCCATTATCGTGGTCCAATCCAAAACCAATAGCTCATCGCCACTGATAATTTAGGGTTTGATGAAACAGCTTAAGATAATACATGTTGGTCCTAAAAAAACTTAAATATAATAAAAATATATATATGTAAAAAACAAAACAAAAATAAAAAACAGAAAAAAACGACTTTGCTTACTTCTCAGAGATCACAAAATCTATGATAAAGTGATCGACTCCTGCACAGTCGTTGCTTATGAGCTGTTGACAGAGAATGTGCTAAAGTGTCTGTATAAATACATTCTTAGGCATATAAATGGGTCATTTCATTTCTATCACAAAATTGTGCTTTTATAAAAAAATATTATTCTATATATTATACTAAATTTTGGAGATCACTTTTTTCTTTGCATATTAATCATGCACAACACAGGAGATTTTCAGTGCACAATGGTCCTATACATAAGAGGAAATTTTTTTAGCCCATTCACATTAATGCAATATTAATTATGACTTAACGGGCTGTTTAATGCTTTAGCTTCCTCTAGTGGACAATCTTAAGTGTTTGGACCCTTAATAATAATAATAATAATAATATTAAAAGAATTATAAAATGTCAAATGGGACACTCTACGGTCTTGTGGATTTGCTCAAAGGAAGCAGAATCCCTCAGGATTTTCCACATATCCCACTGGTTGATCCACACACTCAATCACAGCACCGGAGTCCCAGTGGTTACACTCTTCAGGCAGTCAAAGCACCTTTGATAACTTAAAGCTGACTCGTTCTAATTTATCATGGAAAAAATGTCCGGTTCTGTTTTTCCAGCTTAGTCCTGAGCTAGATGAGGTTACCAGTGTCAAATAACTCCCCGACATTCATTACATATCAATAACAGTCAGAGATCCACGAAGACGTCATTTGCGTCACCTGCAGTGTCGTCATTCTGTGACAATTTGTAAGAAGTTACCTGTAAGTCAATAGAAAAACACAGTTACAGGATGCCACGCAAAACAAGTGAAAATAATGGTGTAGATGCAAAAGCATAATCTATAACTCTTTTAGGGTTATAATATCCAAACTATGCTTTTGCACAATAAAAAAAATCTTAAAGGAATAGTACACCCAAAATAAAAATGTGCTGAAAGTGCACTCATCCACCGATGTAGAGGAGTGTGTGTCTTCACGAAAACAGATTTGGAGATATTTAGCATGACGTTAATATAGTTCTCGATATAGTTTTCTTTATAGTTCTTTGGTGTGAACGGGCCTTAATATGACAAGTTTTAAAGAGATATGCCATCCATGATGGAAATTAGTTTGTTTCTTATCTGAACAGTTTAGCATTACATCACTTGCTCACCAATGAATCCTCTTTAGTGAACGAGTGCCGTCAGAACGAGAGTCCAAACAGCTGATAAAATATCACAATAATACACACAATCCCAGTCCATCAATTAACTACATCAAGATGTTTAGTCTGGCAATTCACCATAGACACGGCTCAATCCGAGGGGCGGGATAAACGGCTGTCTTTCAAATTCCCTCTGCACGCAATAGGACAGCGCTTCAACCAAGTTGATAGATTCAACTTTTGCCATATCTGGCCGGCAAAACTACGAACACATCTTCCTTTTTTTTAAGAATGACTTAAGTGCCGTTCTTTGTTCTTTTCTCAAAGAAAAACTTAACCCCAAGTCCTCCAGAGTCGCGGCCAAAGCCGATTTGAAAGACTGTTCTCCAGCAGCCATTCTTTGTTTTCAAGTAGCAGGGAACCGTCGCAACTCTGTCGTCATTATGTTAAGCCCGCCCCGCCTACTCTATAGACCTTATGCGCCAGAGAAACGAGGGCACCGTCATCTTTAGAAAATTGTCTTTTAACTTCCGTTTTTGCGGTCGCTCTGTATATTTATATGGCGCTGCTGTCCAGGGGTAATTAGCTTTAGAAGTGGATTTACTTAATGTAAAGTTAACGAAAGTTATCATGAGGACTGTAATGTTTAAAGCAGATGACTAAACAAATGTCAGTCGACCGGGAAGACTTTTAAATGAGCCGTTCATTCATAAACACGCAAAATCGCTGTGAAAATACAGACCGGAAGTCAAAAGACAACGAGCGCAGCGCTGAAAAGGGGCGGGGCTACATAAGGTCTATACACGATGTGATTGGCCTGACCCAATTTAGGTTTTTGCAGCTCGAAAATCAATGGAGAGTTGCTAGACTACCCTGGCTGCAAAATACATTTTGCTGCCGCTAGGGTGCGTCTAGATTTCTAGGCTATCAATTAACATCTTGTGAAGTGTAAAGCTGCATGTTTGTAAGATATAAATCCATCATTTGCTAAAATACGAGTCATCGATCTATAATATTCAGCTTGTCTGAATCAGGAGGGAAATATTCACAGATCAAACACCATTTACAAGCAAAAATAGTTCTAAACAAATATGTTGGTGGATTTTGATCGTGGACTGGTGTTTTGGCCAGAAGCAAAGCTTTAAATTTAAAATGCCTTATGCCCGGTTTCACAGACCAGGCTTAAGCTAGTAAATCTCAGACTAAAATGCATGTTTGAGCTGTTTTAAATGAAAGTAACTTGTATTGCTCGTTTTAAGGCCCGTTCACACCAAGAACGAGAACTATAAAGATAATTATAATGAGAACTATATTAGCGTACACACCAACGAACGATAACGCGAGCGCTGCGGTTTCAAAGTAGTGAAAATGGATGACCTGCTGCTGCTGTACGTTGTGTACAACATGTTATTGTGTTTTTGCTGTTCTTGTTGCATTTCCACGTCTTTTACCAGCAGAAGTCCTCAGCATGCTACGTTTCAAACGCATCTAAACACTGAATCTTGCTAGTCTATTGTAATCGATCTAATCTAACAGTGAATTTAGCTGACGAAGTCAATCGTGGAATAAAAACAACACCAAAACACTTTTACACTGCGCGAGCCCTTTAAATCGAGTGGATTCTGATTGGCTGTCAGTGTTTTAGTGTTCGACGGCTGGAAAAAAAAATCGTTCTGAAAGTGATCTCAACGATATCGTTCCTCATATCTTTATCGTTATAGTTATGGTGTGAACTCTGATATTCTTTAATATGGAGAACGATTTTTAGAATTATATCTTTATCATTATCTTTATAGTTATTGTCCTTGGTGTGAACGGGTCTTTAGACTTCTAATGTGTGACACCCTTCCACCGGATCTCAACTCTCTTGTGAACGCGCGTACGGCCGTTGTTGGAAGCCAGTGATTACAGTTTAAAAAGTTTTATATATGGATATTTTTCACTTCAGAAGGCCTTTATTAACCCCTGGAGTCATATGGATTACTTTTATGATGGATGGATGCACTTTTTGGAGCTTCAAAAACTCCAGACTTAGTGTTCCATTATAAAGCTTAGAAGAGCCCGGATATTAGAGTTGTGACGTTCGCGAACAAACCGATTCTTTTGAACGGCTCATAAACATGAACGATGGGAGCCGAGTCGCGGCTGGAGGGGAGCCGTTCTTTCTGTCGTTCTTTTTTTCCTATGCGTGTTTCACACAGATGCACCCAGCGCAGGGGTGCTACTGCCTAACAGCATGATGATAGTTGTGCACGCATCCTTGCTATCAAAATGTTCTTTTGTGATACTGTTCTTGTATAGAAATTTTTCACTAAAAGCTGTTTTGCACAAACATTCATTGCAGCCCACTTTGTTATTGTTCATTTAAGACTTGAAGGGGCTGATGTCCTATTTGCAAAGTTTACTGCAGTAATAGTAGTAATAGTGGACTGTATGTAGACATTTCCATTTTATTTATTCTAATTTTATCTACAGTATATATTTAAAACTTTAAATATTTTTTGATTTCTATCAAAATGTTCTTGTGTGATAACAATGTTCTTGTGTGGAAGTGTTTGTAGTAAAAGCTGTTTTGCACAGAAATTCATTGCAGCCGGCTTTGTTTTTGATGTTTATTTGTGAGTAGGTATTGTATGAATAACATAAGTCAACGTAGCTTTCCCAGCGGGCATCTTGATGTCAAAATTACGTCAAGAAATAGGTCAAAAATGAAAGTCAAATTGACGTCAAAGTGTTGATGTCAATTTGATGTCAAGATTTTGACCTCTGCTGATGTCATTTTGCCAAACAAAAAGGTGAAATGCATGGCCGTACACTTATCACCAGCTTCACTTAAAACTAACCAGATTTACTTTATTTAATTTCCGGTTTAAATAAATATAATATTTAAATAGTTTAAAATATATTAAACATATTTTGATGACACCATGATGGTGGTTAGCGTTTGCTTTAGTTGTGCTCTTGGCCCTTGACTCTTTAATATAAAATTTTCTCTGGCTGCTTTAACTGTGTGTTTATAAAGCACAACTGTTGTAGCTAAAAAAGCCATGAGAAAATGAGATCAGGAGATGTTGGCGGTTTATTGAAAATGATGATATTATCATCATGTAATTGCCTGAATCTCTGATCTTATTCAGTGTCTGATGTTTGGTTAGGACTTGTGATTTTAATGTTGTATTATAATAGAAGCCATTTAATTTTACAGCATGAGAACAATTTTTTTAATTAATAAAGGATTTTAAAAACATTTAATGCATTAAACTCAACATTATTACTTAGCTATCAAGAATCAGTGTATGACTCTCAACAATGGTGACAATCAGTGAAATGCTTCATGCTGCAGTGCATGCTGGGAACCACCAATCAAAACTCACCCACATCTCCCAGCATGCATTGCGGCTTTAATAAATTATGCAGCTGGAGTTGATCTGATTATCTGGATATTTTGTTTGATTGTCACCATTGTTGAGATTCATATGCTGTTTCTTGATGTCTGTGTGTGTCTAAGTACTGCCATAGATGAAAGGTTTTTGTGCACTAAATAGTTATTAAAAACCAAGTATATTATTTGATAACATTGCTAGACATGCTGTAGAATCAAATTACTTTTATCATGAATAAAATCACTTTTATACCACAAGTCCTATATAATCAAAGCATTAGACACTGAATAAGCTCAGGGATTCAGGCAGTTACATGATGATATCATCAATAAACAGCCAACATCTCCTGATCTCAGTTTCTGATGGCTTTTTAAGCTACAACAGTTGTGCTTTATAAACACACAGTTAAAGCAGCCAGAGAAATTTTTATATTAAAGAGTAAAGGGTCAAGAGCCCAACTAAAGCAAACGCTAACCACCATCATGGTGACTTTAAAATACAAAATATGATTTCATTAAACTGGAAATTAAAGAAAGTAAATCTGGTTAGTTTGAAGTGAAGCTGGTGATAAGTGTACGGCCATGCATTTCACCTTTTTGTTTGGCAAAATGTTAAATTGACATCAAATGCCCACTGGGTTACACATACACACACTTTGTACTAGTGCTGCACGATTAATCGTATCGCAATCGCGATGTCAAGCTTACGCGATTATATGACACAAAATGCTGCGATTTTATATTAAATAAACAAATTAGCGCTGTTAACGCACTTATTAATGCAAATGCTTTTAAACCATTCATGTGCGATAAGACATAAGAGAACGAGCTGCCTGTGAATGTCCTCCTGACACACACACACACACACACCCACAGATAGACGCGCGCCAGTATCAAGTTCTCTTTCGCAGTAGAACGTTCAACACACATGTATGCCAAAATGAACGCGCTGCCTGTGAATGTCCTGTGACACACAGAAAGACTCGCGCTAATATCGTGCGTGCGCACAAAACAGCATGCCAGAATACAGCTCTCTTTCGAGCTTGAACGAACAATAACACACACAATTATGCCAAAATGTCTTTTTGTCGAGTGTCTTCATAACATAAGAGTAGTCTTATGATGAACATGAAGAGGTGTGATGACTCGTGAAAGAATGAGGCGCGTGTGAGATCCGCGTCTCTGACAGCGGCTGGTCTTAAAGGGACAGTACAGTAGCCACTAATGTCGCTAAAGTTATTCTTTATTTATTTATTTTTCTATTTTTTTATTTTTTATTATTATTTTTCTTTACCCCTGACATGTATGGTTATATGTACTCTTGTATGTAAATTATGTTTTGTTCTTGTTAAAATGCAATAAAAAAAAAATAATCTGTCGCTAAAGTTAATCAAAGAACAAAGGGAACAGAGAAAAACACTCACTGCTCTTGACTAAAGAACTTTTTTCTTTAGGCTGATTATTACTAATCTGTGTGTGCATTTATTTTCCTTGAGAACCAAGCAAGTTGACTCATGAAACCATTTGTTTATTATATCGCATATCGCAATCGTAATCGCAATATTGACCTCAATTATCGCAATATGACATTTTCCCCAAATCGTGCAGCCCTACTTTGTACTAAAGGTAAATCCAAAATAGTGATGTCACTGTCTAAGCAGAGGGATGTTGTGCAACCCTATGGAATATAGTCCACACATGACAAATGAGGTAATAATCAATATTTCAGAATAATTCAAACTCGGATATTGGTGTGTGATATCTGAGTTTTAATTATTTGACTACAAATCTCACCTCATCATTCCTCCCAGTGATTATTTCCAGGATAAACTGAGATGCCCCCAAGCTGGCTTCTTAAAACTGACTAAATATTTAAAAAGAGCCAAAAGAGCCGTTCTTTTGAACGGCTCTTTGAAAGGAACGGATCGCCAAGATCCGGATCCCCTCAAAGAGCCATAAATCCCATCACTACCGGATATGTTTTTTAACATAACTCTTGATTATATTCGTCTGAAAGAAGAAAGTCATATACACCTAGGATGGCTTGAGGTTGAGTAATGGGCTTTTTTCATTTTTGTGTGAACTAACCCTTTAAGGAGAGAAAATAGTTTGTTTGTCATCTTAAATGTCATCATGATTTGACAGATTAAGTTAAATTGCTCTGCGATGATACTTGCCTTTCTGCGTTTCCAATAAAAGACACCAATGGCACCAGTGATGAGCACCAGTATGATGAGCACCAGTCCAGCTGAGGTTATGCCAGCAGGGAACGACTCACTGTACATGACAGAAGAGCTGATGGTACTGAGAGGAGCCTCTGTATGGGACAACAAGATCAAAATCTGTTAGTGGATTCTTAAATAACAGTATTAAATGTCCATGGATTTGCACGATTTTGATTAACATGTATATATGCACACAAGAATGTATAATTTATGTCCTGTGGTCATCTCTGATCAACACCAGTGATAAGATATACAATGAAAGCACTGCAATTGGAATAAAGATCTGAGCATTTTTCTTGCATGTCACATGACCAAACATCATCGCATTTCTCAATTCTCATATAAAGCTCTTGAACGGCTTATGCCATATGCACTACTTTATACTTTTATAACCTTAATTCTCATTCATTTTCATGAAATGTCCAGGATATTCTTACAGAAAATATAATTTTGTGTTCCATGGAAGAAACCAACTAACGTTTTACAACAGCAACACAAATTTTCATTTTCAGGGAATCCAGGTATAAGACAAAAGCAAAAATATTTCCTAAATCAGGGATTCGTGGAAAAAAGTTTTTAAAAAAGTAGAGGAAAAAAATTAAGAAATGAAAAAATATAACTGAAATAAATAATAAATGATATAAACAATAAATAATAATAAAAAAAAACGTAAAAAATTTAAAAAAGTGAATTGATAATAAAGAAATTATTAAAATATATAAATAAATTTTACATGATCCAACAGAATAGTAGGCTACTATAGTAAGTATGAAAAACATAATGTAATAGAAATAAAATATTAAATAAATAAATATTATACACATTTTGTGATAAAAGTATTTATATTTTAGTATGATTTGTGTTTTTATATACGAAAATATATAGTTGCCTTTTAAAGTTTATTGTGGTCCTTCACATGAGGATAGTCATATTTGGTCTAGTGTCATCTAACCAATTGAAAACCCCTGTTTTAAATCATCCAATTTGAGTTTGTTTATTTTGAGACTTGAAAAGTTAAAGATGTTTGATCACTCACTTGGTTTGCCATGCCTACATTAAAGTTTGGTTTGACGATCTTTCCTTTTCTAGTAGCTACACAATTACGATTAGATACATATGTTTTATGTTGCTGCATAAGTTTGGCACAATGTACAGCATTCCTGAACAACATTGGCTTCGGTTCAGTCAGTGCTCTATGTCACATCTGCTACATCCCGAGACATGACGCAATGTTACACTTCGATCATCCCACCCATAAGTTACTTGAGTTCATTCATTCAAAGTGTGTGAAGCCCAAAATTCTACTTCTACGGCTAAATGTCTACATTCATTTTTATAGCATACAGTGGAAAATGTCGTTTCACATTACAGGAGACAAAACAGGAACTGTTCTTAATATGTATAAAATATGTATATAATGAAATGGCAATTTCATGCTTTATTAAAGTTTTTAGACGCCCGCATACGTCAAAATGCCTCATAATAAACCATTCTTTCTCACAATAAGCTAAATCTATGTTGCTGTTCTCTTGCGGTCCTGCGACATTGTGATGATGCAACTACTGTAAAGCATTAGGCTACATGAAACTCTGGGTTATATTTCAAAGACAATATGACATGCTTAGTAGGCTAATAATACTTACGATACACTGTAACGTTGTAAATCTTGTTTTCCAGCTGTGTATCGCTCATTTTGCAGACCGTGTAAAGCCCCGTTTGTTTGTTACTGACGTTCATCAGGATCAGCTTGACATTCTCTCCATCATGTATCAGAGAAACTCCAGGTTTTTCCTCGCGTTTACAGTCTCCGTTATGGCAGATTAACTGTGCTATAGAGTCCTGTGAGGAGTCTTTGAGACGGGTTACCAAAACCTGAGGGTCTTTATCCGTTTTCTTGATGTGAATAGAGATGGTGAGGTTTTCTCCTTCAGAAACCCTGAGCGACTCGATCTCATCTTTATCGTCATCAACAGCAGCAACAATGCCTGAAAAGTATTTGCACCGTCAATATACACAACAGCACCTGCTATAAATGAACCTGTGAGAGTAACTGTCAAACCAGAACATGACTTACCAATACAACACGTTACTACAACAAACAGTTTCATCTTGGAAAACAACTTGATAATGTCCTATGTCTTGAGCTTGATAGACCCTTATCTATCACCCACGCACGCGACTAGCTCAAATCAGAGTTGTCAAATTCACAGTAACTTTAAACCACATAGACAAGTACATTGATAATTAGATTCCTCCTCATTCGACTGTTCTAGACGTGTGAACGCGTCCGCCATCTTTGAACGGTCAACATTACAGACGCAGTCTTCAGCTTCACTCACAGTAAAAACACTGACTTTTATAACATGCCAAAACTGCTGATATTTAAATAGCCAATGACACTGGATAACGTTAAACATTCTCACATGTGAATTATCAGTTCACAGCGTTCATTAGAAGCTAAGAGCAATTTGGCTACAAGGTTATCTGATCATTTTTATTAGTTTTAGTCTGATTATATTTTAGTGATAATTGATGATTAATGATAAACCAAATACTACGAAATACATCTTCTGAAGTCTATTACAGATATAGATTTAAAGCTAGATTCCAATGTTGCAACGTAGGCTACTCACGACTTTGACCGTCCCAATATGGCGGACGGCTTCCGCACAGCGGCCAGTAATGAGGTATCTATGTAGGCTATATTTATCTATGTTTGGCTCCTCCTCCTCCTAACCAACCCACATATATCACACCACACACATCACACCATCGAGATGTGCATCCAATAATATTAATATTAACTTTTTTTCTATTTGCTGATTCTGGAAATAATACTGTTGGTAGCCAAAGGCATCAATATGGACATGAGAAGTGATTTAGAATATACTGAGACAATTATAAATGAGTTATAAAATGTTTAAAATTAATCAAATCTTAAATGGTAATTTTAACAATAAAAATTATTTTACCAAGAGACTTGGCCTATAATTTAGTCTTAAATCTTTTCTGTTTGCTTTCCTCTTAAAACTTTTATCATATTGGTAAATTAACACGGTTGCCTTCAGGAAATATTATTATAATATTATATAAAAATGTTCAGAAAATATGGCCCGATAATGAATATGACTGTTTTTTTTAACTCATGGGTTATTGTACCATTTACTCAACCAGAGATATTCAACAAACAATGAAAACAAAACCAGATTTTTTAAAATTCAGAAATAATAACGATGTAATTTTCAATTCAATGATCACTGCAACTAGAAATTGTTTTGATTTTATTTATTGTTTTATATATATATTGTATATTAAAGACATTTTAAGAAACTGAACGAACATTTTAAGCATTTTATACTTAATATATGTGCTTTAAATTTGTTGTGTCACAGCCTGATGTGTACAGTATGTTACATATAATAATCAGGCAAAAAAAAAACTTCTAAATGTGACTGTTTTTGAGAGTATAAGAATGATCAAACACTGTCATCTTGTGATTGTGGACTGAATATCTTGCAAATAAAATGAACAGTGTGGCTGATCAGCCTGCAACATAAATGTAACTAACACATTTCTATTTCTATTTCTATACATCTGTGTGCAATATTTCACTCACCTACAGCTTCATGCTAGTGCTGCAATGTTATAGAGAACTAGATGTGCATTTAAAAATAAAATACATTATTTAATAAATAGACACAAAAGAATAGTTTGTATTGTTTTGTTTTGTGTGTGTGCGTGTGCGTGTGTGTGTGTGTGTGTGTGTGTGTGTGTGTGTGTGTGTGTGTGTGTGTGTGTGGTACTTAATCATGGAAATCACGTGTTTTGTGAACCCCTGTTCGAGATAAACTCAGCTGGAAAAATTGGACACCCCTGCCATGTGCTTTAATTTGATAGTGAAGCATTAATAGATTTGAGAAAAATAGATTAAATAAACAGAATTTAACAATAGCCTATTAAATCATAGTTGGATTATTTTGTGCTGAGCAATTAAGAAAAGTGAATCATGTGTTTAGCATATTAACATTCTTACAGTAAATTTGACTTTATGTTTGACAACTGAATTGACTTGCTCTTAAGAAACATCATTTTTTCTTTTTCAGATTTCAGAAAACCCAAAGGAAAAGAGTCATCGTCTGATGCAAGCCAGATTTTTAAAACCTGAACCGTTAGACCGCTTGTAGTCACAATGACATCAGACTTCTGAAACTAATGTTATTTTTAAAGGTTTTAATGCTTTTGTCCTTTTTGTCCCACTTTTTTTTTTTTTTTTTTTTTTAAGAATGATCTTTTAAATATTTGTTTGTCATTGATAAACTGATAATTAAAATAAATTGACTCAATTGCAGGAAAGTCATTTATATTTTAAAAAGTTTCCCCCAAAATGTTAAATGGTCAGGAATTTGTTGATGTACCATTGAAGTGTAGCTGAAATATTAATGTTGTTTCAAAATTAACTTGGTACATCAGGTGGCCACATTGTTTTTTGTAGACATTTACATTTCAGTTGTATTTTTAGTATTTCAACATTGTAACATTGATTGAACAACATTACCAATGATTATTTTTTTTATTTCAATGTTGATTCAACAGCAGTAATGAATCAGTCATAATGACATTACCATTTATGTTGTTTTTTGTTGAAATTTCACCATTGTTTCAATACTATTTATGATTGCAAAATTGATTTTTAACCAACATCACTTTCTAATGTTAATTCAAAGCATTGACGCATTAACATTGATTCAACATTGTTTCAATGATTGCTTGCTATCTGGGTTAACTTTGTCCTTCATCCTCAATAAACAAGCTAAAATTAGTCCAAAATGCAGCTGGTAGAGTTCTTATAGGTCAAGAAAATATAATCATATAACACCGGTTTTATCTCTACACTGGTTACCTATTAAATTCCATATCAATTACAAAACTCTGGAATAGCTTTCCTGATAATGTTCAGGACTCAGACTCACTCTCCCAGTTTAAATCTAGATTAAAGACGCATCTCTTTAGCCAAGCATTCACATAATGCATCTCCTAACAATGCACATGATTATCTTTTGCCTGAAATGTTATGAACGACATATAGACTGATTATTTTCCATGTGTTTAACTGTTTCTACCTCGGGATGCCCACACACCAGCTCCAGTTCTGATCCAGGCTCTTATGAAGACTTCAGATGATCATAACACCTGTGAAGAGATGATTTCAACTCCTGCGAAGACTTCAGATGATGCAAACTCTGAATCAACAAGCACTTCTGTAAAAAATTTCTATTTATGAATCATTTGTAAACAACATGCATTCATTACTTCAATAAGCTCATTGTTTTTACCGTATTTCTGAAATACATAACTTGGACACAGTCGCCTCTGATAACAGATCACTCTACGTAATTTAGACGCATGCATTTTCTGTAAAGCTACTTTGAAATGATGTCTATTGTGAAAAGCGCTTTACAAATAAATGTGAATTGTTTTGCAGTGTGTCCTTTTATTATATAACTTTAACCCTATTGTTATTTAAGTAAAGACAGTCAAATCTACAGAATAAAGAGTTTTTCAGGAATGTCTCAAAGGAGGCAGTTATAACAGTCAGTCAAATAATTATTTTATAATAAGCAGTTCATGTAAAAAAAAATGCAATGCAGTATTGGAGATTCTTTTAGTTTTACTTATTTCTTTATATTCTACATCATACATATTTTAACCATTTATTTATACCCTGCATTGTAAACAGTAAGTCATCCAAGCATAGCATGGATGACTTACTGTTTATATATTATTTGCTTATATAGTATTTGCTTATAATCAAACAGAGAGCAATATTTTGTCCTGCAAGCTATCCAAAAATTAGTACTAGTTTAAACTAAGCAAATAGTATTTCTTACAACAGGGGCTTTCACACAACAGCATTTGGAGCAGAAACCAGTCTGTTTCAGTTTATTTGGTGTTAATGCATTCTTCCAAACCCAGTGCTCACCATCAAGTCCACTTGAAAAAGTAGGCTGGGGTTCAGTTCATGTTAAATCTGGTTGGTTTGAATGTAATCTGCTGTGAACCACAGAAATGAACTGCTCTTGGTGATTGTGAGGTTATTTCTCAGCACCCCAAATATTCTCAATCTGTTTCGAAACACACAGAAGACAGTGTTTCTTGTTCAAGCTTCTTCAGAGGTTTATTGTTCAGCTGAGTATTTATACTAAACACCAAGGATACATTAGTATAAAGAATATCATTAGCTAACAGATAATAATAATAATAATGTTTAAGGATCATCAGCCGAGGATGTCTCCATAGATGAGGAGCAGGAAGGGGGAGAAATTGTATGTAAGCGGAATGCAAAGCCAGTACTTTTATACTTAACTGAGATTGGAGAGTAAGTTTTATTCAAACAATGATGTATAATTTTCAACTTTGCATGCTTTTGGTCATGTTATTATAGTGAAATGCATTTAGTCATAGCTGCATGTCTCTTAATAAATGGCATTTGTAGAGCAGTAGTACATCTGGCAATACATCCACAGGAGACAAACTAGTGTGAAAGTAAATTAATGAAATAAAAATGTACATATTTGGTATATTCTTTAAATATCATCTGTATTTAAAGGGATACTTCACCGATTAGCATTAAGCTTTGTATCAGTAGAAACCCGGTAGTATTTTCGAATGGCCGTGCTTCCCTCCCTCATGTCCCCCTGAGACGAGAGATTTCTGTATTGTGTGTCTGGAAAAAACACTCAGATAACACAAAAATGGTAATTTAGCATCATGATCATCAGAGGCTTGTTTGTCCAGAGGCGAGAGACTACAGCCAGTAGGAGGAGCTCGTTCCGCATGTGTTCAACCCGCCCATAGGGGGATCTCACGATAAAACGCCGTCTTTTCAGTTTCGAGTCGACTAGTAGCCTATATCATTTCTCCCGATACTGCCCTCTGTAACCGGTAGGCGTGGCTTGGGAGTGGTCTCGTAGGGCAGCGAAGCAAGTGCATTCTGGGAGTCGTTGTCTTTCATCCACATTTTCTGGCTTTTCTCAGTCTAGAAGGCTCCAACTTCTAAAATAATTTCACATTTCTACTACATAAATGACCCAATTTCAATACACATTCATCTTTCCAGCTGTGAATTATCCCTTTAAGTATAGATCAGTTACTGCTATGAAGAACAGAACATTTTGATTATATCTTTCTTTAAAAATATATATATATTATCTTATGTGAACTTTCAGTTTCAGTGTGCTATATTGTTTTAGTGGTTGTGTTCACTGGTCAAGACACTTACTGGAACATTTACAATGGTTTCAATTCATGCTGCATACAGATCTTGAGTTGTACACAACACAATTAAATATTTTCAATATTTCATCACAACATATCAAAATGTATGCAATTAAATGAGCAAACTTGACAAAAGTACTAGTAATGCTTGGCAAGGCAAATTTATTTTTAGCACATTTCATACACCTGGTAATCCAGCACTTTACAGAAAAAAACTATTTGAAAAAATAGCAATCCTCTGGAAGCTGGTTCCATGCTGCGGGTGGCCTAAACGCCATCTCATGAGTTTAATTTACCCTAGTGTTATTAACTGGCTTGATCCCTTCGGATCTGAGAGCTCTATTCTACCAACATCTGCATGTTGGTATTTTGTATTTTGTTGGTAGGCTATATGTATTTTGATCCAAGACCATTATGGGATTTGTATACATTTAAAAGTACTTCAAAATTGAGAACTGGTGTAAAATGTTCAGTTTGCTGGTTTGGGTCAGGAGCCTGGCACCAGCATTTTGTATGAGGTGCATCTGTCTAATAGTGTTTTTAGGAAGGCCAGTAAGTCCATTGCAGGTTATCACTCAGTGATCACAGTTCACACCTGCAGTTTGTTACTAGAAATAAACGTTAACTGAGTAAATTAAACCTATATAAAAGGCAACATTTTATTTAGTTTGTGATGTTATTTTTTGTTTTAATTATTTTAGAACACATGTACATATAACTAAATAACTATATTTAATTAAATAATAATTATTATAATAGTCACATGTTTCCATTTATATCCCCTAATTATATATGTATATATAGGCTATATATACTTAGGGGATATAAATGGAAACATGTGACTATTATAATAATTATTATTTAATTTTATGATCAAAAGTCATTATTAATCATAAAAACACATGGAAAAGGCATATATGGTATTGTATTATTGTGCCAAACGATTTACCAAAAAGTGACCCAATTTAGCTGCTATCACCCTAGATGTTGGACAGTTAGTTCTAACGGACTATACCTGCGCCTGCACGGCCCCGCCCATTAGATCCAGCGAGGTGGAGCTAGAGCTTAGGCTATCTCTTTTCACTGTTCTACGGTAGGGGGCGCTATTAACCATCTTCTGAAAGAGTACATCATCATCATCATCTACAATCATCAAGCATTAAACAGCATGGCGCCAAGGTTTTTTTTTAAAAAAATGCTGGATTTTGACATCAAAATTTCAAAAGCTTGTGGCTTGAAAGGGCTTAAAGATAGAGATCTACTGTAAATTAGAAAAATGTTGGGGATGACTGAAAGTTTATGTGGGGTGTGAATATACTCATCTAATTTGCATAGTATGACGTCATCAGGGGGCGGCCCTCTTGAATTTCATAATATTCAGGAAATAGTAGATATTGAACAGGGGGGGTATTCCAGAAAGCAGGTTATGTGACATACCCGGGTAAGTTAGTGGATAACCTTAACTTTCGGTTCCAAAAACGGAGGTAACTTTCTGGGTATGTATGTAACCATAGGAACTTACTCTCTGAAGATAACCTGCTCGGTAGCAGGTTATGTTCCAGGGTTAGTTTGTTTCAGAAGGTTACTGAGCATGGCGTGCCGTTTTAAAGACGATCCAGTGGATGTGGAAGCACAGATAATACGAATTCTTTTCCGCCGTGAGAGGGTGATACGACCACCTATCAATGTGTTTTCGTATCCAAATGAATATTTGCGGGAGCGTTGCCGTTTTTCAAAAGAATCGTTAATTTATTAAACGAAGATAATGGAGTTAAATATTTAACTCCATTTATTTAACTTTTTTGCGACGGTGAGTTTTTTGTATACAATAGGCGATGCAGAGAATGTGGGAAAGGCAACTGTGTGCAGGGCTGTTCGTACAGTATGCATTGCACTCAAACGGTTCCTACACACTTTTGTGCAGTTCCCTGGCCATAAACCACTGAGGGTCATTAAAGAGGAATTCCACAGAGTGGCGGGTTTGTCCATTCTATGATATTCTATGAAAGACCATTTTAGTTACATAGCACTATACTTAATCTATTCATACTGTATACAGTGACAGTCACAATAATTTTAAAAGTTTCTAATTATATAACTTTCAATTTCAGGGTTCCCAAATGTGATTGGGTGCATTGATGGAACCCACATTCCCATTAAAGCTCCTTCAGTCAATGAAGGAGACTATGTTAATAGGAAGTCAATCCATAGCATCAATGTGCAGGTGACAATAGATTTTTTGGGTGCTAAATGTTTGGGTGTTTAAACCATTAAATCACCCTCATTACTGGTCCCCACTAACCAGGTAATATGTGATCATGCAACCCACCTCATCACTAATGTTGAAGCCAAATGGCCAGGGTCTGTACATGATGCCAGAATGTTTAGGGAGTCATCATTGTGCCACAAATTTCAACAGGGTATGTTTTGCCTTACACAATGTGTTTTTTTTTTTTTTTTTATGCAATTATACACTTTAACTACCTTTATATGACACTTCAATGGTAACTTGCTGGGGGACAGAGGGTACCCCTGTCTGCCCTATATGATGACACCCTACCCTGAACCTGAGCCTGCACCACAGGCACAATTCAACCTGGCCCACAGCAGAACATGGACCATAGGCATCCTGAAGGCAAGGTTTCAGTGCCTGCGTGGGCTCAGGGTCAACCCAGAAAGGTCATGTGACATCACAGCTGCTTGTGTTGTTCTTCACAACATTGCCACACTGAGAGGTGAGAGGCCCACCCTTCTCTTGAAGTTGGCCAAGAGGAACCCCCAGTGAACCCAGTAGACCAAAGAGATGGCAGGGTGGTACGAGACATGATTTGCCAAAATCACTTTAATTAAAACCAGTTAACAGTCAAGTGTTGTTCATTGTTTCTTTATTTCCTGTAACAAAAGGCATTTGTATTTATTGCTTTAGATTTCATTCATCAACCAATGACAGATTACTGTTCACATACTTTTTCCCACCTTAAGCTGGTGCTCCAGCAATTCAATTTCAAGCCTTTTCTCCTCCATTTGAAGCTGTATAAGGTCCATCTCCATGTCACTTTTTCTGATTTGCTTTTGAAGGTGGACCTTATACAGCTCTTTGGCAGGCAACTAGAAAGACAGAATAATTAAACATGACTGATAAAGTCTGTAATACAAACACAGACCAAATATTTAAATGAGGAAGGAGAACTGCAGAACATTTCTTACACTGCTAAGATTCTGTGTGGAGGTAGATGGACCCTCATCTGTATTAAAATCTCCTGCCATATTCTGTATATGACAATGACAATTTATTTATTCTCTTATGCAAAAAAGGGGGAATTCATTCTATGCATCATACCTCTATGGGCCTCCCCACATTTTCTGTTTCTGTCACAGCAGAAGTGGTCTCTTCATCTTCAGCCTACAGTGAAAATAAGGAAGGATGCTTGGTCTAGCAAACAGAAACCTAAAGACAATAATCACTTACAACTGTGACAGAGTGTGGTGTTGCAGGAGGATCCAATAATACAATGTGGCCATCAGCAACTGCAAGATAATTAAACCAAGATAATCATGCATATTCAATACTCAATGTATATTCTTAAACAAATACAACTAATAAAGAAGGACATTAGGAACATCTAAGAGGACTAGTAATAAGATTACAGTATACAGCATATGCAGTCAAAGCAACATGCATACTCCACAAGTGAATCAATGACTGTAAAATGCATTCAAAATGCCTATTTAAAATGGTGACAACGTTGATGATTTTCTTTATTAAAACACTGACAAAAACAGTGAAAACATGAGTAAATCATAAGTATTAATATGGTACACCTACATTTTACTAAGCCACTTGTCTTGGTTGCTGAGTCCGATGAACTGCCCCTGGAATCCCATCGACCACAGGTCGCCCTTTATTAAGGGACAGTGCCAGCTCCTCAGCTGGGGTGAGGGAAGGTGGAGGTGGACCCCCACCTGTTTTACGGGCCTCAGCCTTCTTTCTATTGGCTACATAGAAAACTAAATTACATTAAATACTAAATTACATGGCGTCAGTAACAAGTTTAGAAAATATTACCTTGCTGGAGAATGTTTTTGTGTTTCATTTTGACTTGGCTCACACTTCTTCTGGCTCCAGAAGGAGTACACCTGATAAAACAAGAAGCCAACATACTAGCCAATTATGTGCATTACTACTGTAATATTAAGAAATGTATGGAGGCCAACAAGTAAATACCAAGGTTATTTTCGTAAATGAAAACTGAAACTAAGACTAAAACTATTGGTCAAAAAATATTTTCGTAAACTGAAATAAAATAGAAATTTCAACATTAATGAAAAACTAAAACTAAACGAAACTAAGAACAGTTACTGAAAAACTAACTGAAACAAAATAATAATTGGCAGAAATAAATAATCGTTTTCGTAATTAATAAGCTCTCCTAAATAAGCCTCCCGGAAAATCACTTTTTTCCATTCCACTGCCTTACTTTATTTTTCAATGTAGCCTATGACCGTTGCGCTTGAGTCTCGCGTCTTCTGCAGCATCACGTGCATGACACGACGCTCTAAAAACGCTGCACTCAAGTTAAAATAAGTTCAACTTTTAAAAGAGGCGTATCGAGACCTTGCGCTTTTCCCCCACTGTGCCGCGTCTTTTTCCGTTTTTCAAAGCAAAACCGCTTTCCGTGAGAACCAGCCCTAAGACGAAAGGCCCAAATCTATTTCCACCTCATGCAAATACAGCTGTACCTTAATTCCAGGTATAAGATAACCATCTCATGTGAAACTAGCCTAAACAAGATAGGCCTATACCACACATATTACACAAGATACCACACTGAGCAGAAAACGGAAAAAACAAATAGCATGTCTATAACCCATAATTTTTACTTTTTAGTTCCATTTGTTTGGTTCTTTGTTCATCCTCAAACAATTATTTTATTTTTATTATTAAGAGGTTTTCACAAGAGTTAAATGTAAACTGCAAACATTAAACTTTGCTGAAATTAAATGTCTTTAACTGGAAGTGTTCTGTTAACTCTGCTAAACTATAATTACTAAAACTAAAACTGAAACTAAATATATAAAAGCTAAATAGAAATGTGTTCACAAAATAAAAACTAAACTAAAACTAACAAAACTATTAATGAAACTAACTAAAACTAAACTGAAATTTATAGGAAATTTGAAAATAATATTAAAATAAAAACTAATTTAAAAATGCAAAACTATAATAACCTTGGTAAATACTTGTCTATTTTTACTACATGCCCCAAATAATTTTTGTGTCACAATGAAAGGGGAAAATAGCCCATTTATAATTTTATAAACTCGTGCATTTACTCTGTCCGTTATTTTTTGCCAAGCCAACTCTCTTTCTTTTGCTGATGCAGCAGTATTGTTTTTTTTTTTTGTTTGTTTGTTTGTTTTGTTATAATGGGCTTATAGTCTTCATAAGCAAGCATTAAAACCTCCAACTCAGTTTCACCTAAGTATGTAGCTCGCTTTTTTTCTCCCTGGGTTTCCATGGTGACTCCAGAAATCGGCGATCCATTGAAAATGTCTTTATGTACTCACCGTGCGCGCGCATTAACTCTGGGTAACCAGTAGGAGATTAAAGCTACACTGTGTGATATTTACCCCCATCTAGCGGTGAAATTGTATATGACTACCCAGTGAATATTTGTTTCTGTTCCTCTCAATTCCGAGGGCATTTTAACTCCTACGGTGGCCGTGTTATTCCAAGATTAACATGGCTTCCAGTTATCGACTTCGTCCATGACAATAATAAACAATACGTCTAAAATGTATAAAACTACAGGACAGATGTCAGGAGGTAAACGTCACCCTTGGAATCGGCTATCCCAGCATAATCAGATTAGGCTAACGTTACAATGTGTACAAAGTAAAAGCAATTAAAAATAACTAAAATTTACCTCGTCCTTTTTTTTATATAGCTTAAAAAATTGCGCCTTTAAAACTATTCATCACCTGTGATCCGTCGCAGCACAGATTTATGTTACAAGGTAAACAAAACTTTTTCACCATTGACGCGAGGATGAAGTTATACTAGAGGTCGTTCTGGCGTTATGCACAACCATGCTATGGTTAGACAAGCAACTATAAAACTTCGAATTTACACAAATGAATTACAACAGGCTGAATTACCTGTCGAGAAGAAAGCAGGCAACCTCGGCGTCCGTTTTAAAATCTTTTCTCCTCATGAGCTCTTTCCATCTGGGAAAAATTACTCCAATATTGACTATGGTCTTGCTGATTTGTCTGTCGCGTTGACGTTTTAATTATCTCTTTCAAATGTGAGTACGCACGCACACACACACACACACACCACTATCTTTCAAATCTGCCGGCACTCGCGAGCTCGCGAGTAATCTCCCCCTCGCATTCGTCACGGTGTCACTGAGTGAAAAACGCAAAAGGCGAAGCTTGAATTTACAGGTATGTCCCTCTTTGGCTAATGTAGTTTC
Source organism: Squalius cephalus (assembly GCA_022829025.1). Taxonomy (NCBI): domain Eukaryota; kingdom Metazoa; phylum Chordata; class Actinopteri; order Cypriniformes; family Leuciscidae; genus Squalius; species Squalius cephalus. Next base: position 28,649,193 of record CM040812.1, read on the forward strand.
AAGATGGAGGGGCAACATGGCGACCGGCATTCGAACCCCTCACCCGTATGTACTTTCAATGGCAGATTATAAACTTAAGAGAATACTTTATTACTTGAAAGAAGTAAATATACATTAATGAGCACATATATTTTTGAAAGAACTAAGTGTTTTTTGCTAAGAATCAACTAAAAAAGTTACACAGTGTAGCTTTAAACTAACTCTTCTCAGGTGTTTTGGAACCGACATACTCATGGTATGCGGGTTTGGGGTAAATCAACCCAGAGGTTATGATTTACCAAATGGTAAGTTAACCAAGCTTTCTGGAATACCCCCCTGATGTTTGAACTTGCATGTTTTATTTTTATTATCATTCCAAATGATGAGAAAAGAGGAAACCAACAATAACAGGAGAAAGTACTAAATTATTACTATACTATATAGTAGTAAAACGCATGTGAACAGTAGCCTACTTTTTGATCAGTTCATCAGTAATATTCAGGAAATAGTAGATTTTGAATTGATTTTGGAATTTATTTACATGCTTTTTTTTTTTTTTTGTCTTTTTATCCTCATTCCAAATGATCGGAAAAGAGGAAACCAACAATAAAATAGGAGAAAGTACTAAATTATTACTATATTACAATACTTTAGTAGTAAAACACATGTGAACAGTAGCCTACTTTTTGATCAGTTCATCAGTAATATTCAGGAAAAAATATATGGAGTGGGGTTTTTTTGTTGTTGGTCTTTTTATCCTCATTCCAAATGATCAGGAAAAGAGGAAATCAACAGTAAAACTATAAGTAACTATAGTAAATTATTACTTTATTACTATGTACACTAAGACCACGTCCACCCCTGCCACCCCCATCCCTGTAGGGCAAATGGTCAAAATGATCAGTTTGTGCTTCGTGAACTTCGTCAAAGATGTACCGGGAGAGGCGCGCGCGGCACCATTACGCGGCAAAGAAGTACCGGCCGGGAGAGGCGCGCGCGGCACCATTACGCGGCAAAGATGTACCGGGAGAAGCGCGATCATTAGACGGCCGATCGTCATTTCCAAAAGGCAAATATTCCCCTTCAGAGTCAGAATCGGCTAATAACATTTGCAACACATCCTCACAGTACAAGTTTTTATTAGTCATTTGACGATTTTCTCTCACAAATCTCACAATTTACTCAGACGCTCTGAAATGAACTGCTTCCGCATCAGTGACACGATCGCTCACTTGCTCTGCTGTTTCCTCCAACACTTTGAATAGGAACATGACGTCATTTTGGTCTTGAATCGAAGTATTACATGTCTGCCATCTAGTGGTCGGGAATACAAATGAGATATTACACCATATTAGGATCTACAGCCTGTTTTATTAAGTATGACGTCTTGTCGCAATTTTGCGACTTTGGCGCTTAGAGGGTTCACTTTAAAATGAAAATTCTGTCATCATATACGCACCCTCATGTTGTTTCAAACCTGTATGAATTTCTTTCTTCTGCTGAACAGAAAGGAAGATATTTAGAAGAATGTAAGTAACCAGACAGTTTCTGGTCCCATTGACTTCCATAGTATATATTTTTTCCTACTTGTTCCGTATTAATTACAAGGTATTGCTACTGACTTATAAAGCCCTAAACGGCTTAGCTCCAGTCTATTTAACCGATCTTCTATCACCCTATAATCCATCGCGCTCTTTAAGGTCACTAAATTCGAGGCTTTTGGTCATACCTAGGATATCCAGAACCACCAAAGGAGGGAGAGCATTTTCACATTTAGCTCCAAAACTCTGGAATAGCCTTCCTGATACTGTTCGTTGCTCAGACTCGCTGTCCCAGTTTAAAACTAGATTAAAGACGCATCTCTTCAGCCAGGCGTTCATATAATACTTTTAATCTTACAGTTAAATCCGACCTCTAGTTCATAAATGCCAGAGGAGAACTGGCCCCCGACTGAGCCCAGGTTCTCCCAAGGTTTTTTTTTTCTCCATTAGGTCACCTGATGGAGTTTTTGGGTTCCTTGCCACCGTTGCCTTTGGCTTGCTCAGTTGGGGATATTTGGGGATATTTAATTTAATTAATCAATCAACGATACTATTGATCAGCATTACCAAACGTGGACGTTCCACTAGAAACAAACATTGATGTATTGTTTTAATTTATTACTGTGAAGCTGCTTTGATGCAACCTGTGTTGCGAAAAGCGCTATATAAATAAACTTGACTTGACTTGACTTGACTTACTATGGAAGTCAATGGGACCAGAAACTGTCTGGTTACTGACATTCTTCTAAATATCTCCCTTTTTGTTCAGCAGAAGAAACTAAAAAATGTGCTTTAAGTATTTTACTAGTAAACTATCAATAAGTTCACTTGAAGTATAGTTGCAGTACAAATGAAAAACTTTTTCTTTTATTTGTGTACTAAAAATGAACTAACTAGCCTACTATACACTTAAAGTATTTTATATGCTAAAAATGGGCCAATTTAGTCCCAAGTCGTTTGAAACAGTACACAGAACCAGTTCTTAAACTTTGCGATAGATACCTACTTTGTACTCTGTTCTGCATGAATGCAGAAACATCCTTAAAAGCAGGATGTGCTGAAGTATGCTGAACAGTCATTGGCTGTTGCATTATGTCTGTTTTGAATAACTTAGCTGTGTTTGTAAAGCTCCACCTTAGCCAGGCTTTTATTTGACATTCAGATTACAACAAACTCATCTTGTCAGATATTTTCACTCTCATTTTCCAGTTCAATCCATCAAGTGAATAAAGACACAAGACACAGCTGCATGATACGCCAATAATGCGACTCCGTCAGAGTGTTATTTTTTTCCTTTTTGGCATGTTTGTTGGCTTATCACTGAGTGGGTATGTAAAATATTTTTGAAAATCTGTTGCTGATATTCTCACAATTGTTTTCAATCTATTTACTAAATGTAATTGTCATACTTTTGTAGTGACATTAGTGACTAACACAATTTGACATGTTTATAAATAATACTTAAAGCATTTTGCATTTTTTCTTTTTAAAAGATTGTGTTTCTACAGACTGGTTTAAGCTCAGATCTCCCTAAACAAACACAAACCCAGTAATTATTTGAATGCAGGTCTTTCAAAAGAATGCAAACATTTTTCCAATGAAACTTTAATGCCTGTGTTGTCCATATGTTCTCAGTATTTGTGTATTTGGGAAACCAAATATATGAACAATTGACAAAATGATGGAACATTTGAAAAGACATTCATAGGTGTGTTTAATGGGAAATTGTGGATGCTCTTAAGTAAAAATTATTCAGTAAAGTCAAATAAAACAAATATGCTTTATAAAGCCACAGCCTGGTCTCATTGTTAATACGTAGGTATTAATACGTAATTTTCAAAGATAGAAAACATACTTTTTTGTACGTTTGGATGTATGCTGAAACGTATTATATGGACGTATCTGCAACGTTTAAACGTAACATTATTACGTTTTTACAGCTAAAAAACGTAAACTATTTACGAATATTTCATATCATAAAGATCTGTATAATTTCCTTTTTACCTTTTTATAGATTATAAATGTAAGATCCCTTAACCCTACTCCCACACCTAAACATACCCATTTTATTGACAATATTAAAAGGATAAAACGTAATGGACAGATATGTGTAGGGAAATGGCAGTTTTATTAACAATAAAGCGTTCAAAAATAGTTTGAGCCACTAATCCTACCCCTACCCCTAAACCTAACAATTTCTTAAAACTACGTAAAGTTAGGCTACAATTATAAAGAAAAACAACAGACAGACGGACACGTATAATCACAATAATTTATTTATTGAGAAAATGTCAAAACCGGTACCAAAAGTCGTTCACATGACGATGTGTCCTCTCTGGCAGTATATAATAGTTTTGTATGAGGTAACGTTACAGAACAGAATTTAAGTTATTAATTCATGAAAATGTTAATCCGGTTTCGGTTCGCTGTTCGCTTCGCTCTGTGAAGGCTTCTCCATTTCAAATGTAGCACACCAACTTAAACACGGCATGTCGCCAGTGCCGGCCCGTGAGGTTGTGGGGCCCTAGGCAAGATCATGAAAATTGGCCCCACTGGAGTAAAAAACTCTCATAACAATTTTATGAAGGAAGAGAAAGCACATGAGACAACAATTTCAATATTTAAGTTTGTAAATGTGTATTAACATACATATGAAAAAATATTTACATGAAACTCAAATAAATGAAATAAAATGTATGAATTGTACATAATATATATATAGATATATATATAAAAAAAAATAGGCTATAGATTGCTCAATATGTAAGTGTATAAAAGTGTAACATTCAACGTATATAAAAAAAAACACTAAGAAACTAAGAAATTTCAGCAAAGCCCCTAGTACATAAAAGACAGAAAGCACATATAAAAAATAAAGCATATACAATAAAGCATAAATTAAAGGTGTTTTTGTAAATGCATAAGATACTGTTACAATTATGACTAGAAATGAAGTACTACATTTCAGCTTAAGGCCTTTATGATGATCACAATAACAAAAATGTTTTGCATACGGTTTGCATGGGGTTTTAATATGAATTTGTAAAGAGGGAGAAAGCTGTTTTTAGCGGGGAGGGAGAATGGGTGGGGTTGGTTAGGACTGCATGATAATAATGAAACTGATAATCACGATTATTTTGCTCAAATTATAATAGTGATTATTAATGACAATTATTCTCAGTTGAGAAATTGCACAGAAAGAGACAGTTAACGTAAATTAATTGCATAATTAGCATATCAAAAGGGGTAAAACGGCCATTTTGCGTGCTCTTTACAACCTACCCTTCACCTAGGCCTGAGATGGCCCGCCTTAATTTAAACAACTACGATAACTTCATCAGAGGGTAAAAATCTATACAAAATGCATAATTCTTAACATGCTGAATGTGGCCCAATTTTTCCATGTCTGTCTGTCTGCGATCATGGGCATTGTTACATTTATTATAATGTAAACTAATAATACAGCAACAAATAACGCACTATTTATAGAAGTCAGAAGAACATACCTTTACTTTGAGCTTGTCTTTCTTCCTCAACCATTCTCCTCTTCCTTTTTTCAGCTCCAGAAAGATGGTGTTTGGATGCCATTTCTACCACAGCTTAACATCTATTCTTATTTCAATTAAATAAAAATAGCATTGCTGTATGACTACGACTCTGACGAGACTTCGTGACATTATTACAGACAAGAGGCAATCCAAATATGTTAAGTCGATATTACCATAGAGATTATAATATTTGGTATTTTATTTTTGACAGCACATTTTCTGTCATGCAAAATGCCTAATATAGGCCTAAGAAATTAAGCATTAGGCTACTAAAGAGTAAGTAACAAATAAAAAAATTAAAAAATTGTCTCTTGTTTCTAAAACGTGAGCATTTTGGAGAGAATCTGTGGTGGAATCCGTGTGTGTGAATACTGTGATAATTACGGTACTTGAGGTCTCCCACTATATCGCGGGCGGTATTATGCAAATTAGTGTGTGATGCGCTACTGTGTATATTTCTTATGTTTTTGTATTTTATTCATTCTATTGTTATGTATTTATGATCTTTTTCGGAAATTTGTGAACTGTATCATGTTTAGTGAGGTCCATGCAATGCTGGGTTTTTAAAGTGTGAAATGCAAGTGTCAAAATGCGCGCACCCGACTTCTCAATAATATAATCTATCAAAGAATTATTATAGTACTCCTAAAATTCAGGGGCCCCCTCTTGCAAGGCGGGGCCCTAGGCGACCGCCTATATCGCCTAATGGGTATAGGCCGGCTCTGCATGTTGCAATCTGTGACGAAGCATGCGAGAGCCAATGAGCGTTTGATATCACTGTCGTAACGCTTCGAGCGCAATTTTTTAATTTGAATTCACTACGTGCGTGGGATTTGACGTTTACGGTCTCTGCTGAGAATGGAGATGAAGATCGCTGGATAAAGGGCTGAATTTGGATCTGTTTCTTGCAAACAATGTATGGATTCTAAAGATTTCTATTACATCAAGCTAATAAAATTGATGTATTTTGTGAATGTATATGTTGTGTTTTAGTGTATTATGGGTCTATAGGAGAAAACGCCTTTTGTGTCTCACTGTAAATAAACCAAATATTACAAGATGGTTAAACGATTAAAGAAGGTATTTTTAATATTTTGAAGTGTATTTTTTGTTTAACACCATGTAGGCTAATCCTCCGAAACGAGTTTGCAGCAGAAGGCACGAACAGAGCGAAATGTTAATTTATGAGTAGCCTAACGTCATTATATGTTAAAATGCGACTGAAAATTTAATTGATAAGACAATTGAATGCAATAAAGTCAAAACATTAATGCCACGATTTGAATATGCATAAGTTAAATAAGAATATGTATAAATTTGTACGTCGGTAAAGTTGTTTATTTGTAAATAAATTACGTTTTTGTGCTGTCAATACGTACATTTTATACGTTTTAGTGCTGTAAATACGTCAGTATTATACGTTTCTGTGTGTATAAAACGTAAATAAATGTACGTATGGTAGAACTACACTTTACGTAAAAATACACACGTATTCTCATGAGATCACGTTGCAAGCCAGGTATTAAAAGGCAAGAGGTTCCTGCTGAAAGTAAAATACATTGGTACTAATGGAGCTTAAAGATGAGACCCTTTTTTATTGGTTTAAAATAGGAGACAAGCAGCGAGTTTTAAGAGTGTTTATTTTATTTATTTCATTTGTTTTTCTACTATTGTTGAGCTAGTGGGTCATTTTCCATCAGTGTGTATGTATGTATGTATGTATGTAGCCTATAAATAATATCATCTGAAATATTATGTGTAATTTTATGTAGATAGAAATAGACTCTAAAGTGTACAATATTCATGGAATCTGCCAAAAATGTAAAAGTTTTAAAGGCTCAAATTGTGTGTTATATTATATTGTTGAACACAAAATCTAAAGACAACACCACAATGGAATGGAAGTTCTTTTTAAAAGAGCCTTTCCTTTTTTTATTAGCTGACCAGTCTGAAGCATCATTAAATTCTCTGTAAATATTTTATTTATATAGATTTCCTTCTTTCTTGATTTAAGATGATATAGGAGCTGTGCATACAGGCTAATATTTATTAGTTTGATCCCCTGAGGTTGACAAACTACATTTTTGAAGGTTCAGCACCTCCCTCCACAGACAATTGACAAGGGAAAATCTTAAAACCTATACTTCTACTAAAAAGATTGTGAGGGTGTCTACACACATTTCCAAAAGATCTTTGCTTATTTGATTGTCTTCTCTCACAGGCTCATTTTACTGACTTCCAGTTGGTTTAGGTAAGTAGCCTACTGTACATATGTTTATGTGAACATTAAACATTAAATTTCAGTCTGAATAAAACAATAATTAGTTTTATTCAACTGTCACATGTAACTGCTTTAGTTCGTACCAGTCAAATTATTGTGTAAGTCAGACAAACAGATCATACAATTGTAGCTCAGTTTCGTTCTATGCATGCTCCAAAATCTTTTACATGTTCGATAATTATCATCTGTTGTGTCACGTATAAAGACTACACAAAACCCGCCGCTGTGTGTGTGTGTGTGTGTGTGTTTAATACACAGGACAGACGTTTTTTCTTTGACACCATGGTTAGCCCCAGTTGTTCGGGAGGGAACCTTTGACTCCACACTGATTGACTCTATCTTCAAACAACAAAACATCACTATAGCGACCACTGTCTTCGCTTTGGGAAAGTAATAGTTACTTCTCAAACTCTCAAAATAACTATTTTTCTCTCTGTCTATCATTTATTAATGGGTGACTTTGACTTTTTTCAGCAGCCATTACTCCAGTCTTCGGCATCACATGGTCTAACAGAAATCATTCTAATATGCTGATTTGATACTGAAGAAATATTTATATTATTATAATGTTGAAAAAGCATACACACAATTTTTTTCTCTCCAATATCTGTTCCTCACTCTTTTTCAGATACACACGTTTCCTCAAAGATTTTCTGGAGTCAGCGGAGGAGCATTACTTTGTTGGATTTCGAGTGCATTACTACTTGTTTACGGATCAACCAGGAGCAGTTCCTGAAGTAAAGATGGGTGAAAATCATCATTTGACAGTTCGGAGTGTTCCGAGTATGGACAGATGGCAGGACATAAGTATGGGCAGGATGGAAATACTAGAAAAACTAATAAAGAACGAACTAGCCAGTGAAGCTGACTATATTTTCTGCCTGGACGTGGATGCAAAGTTCTATGGCCGCTGGGGGGCGGAGTCTTTGGGGCGTCTGGTCGGTGTGATACATCCTTGGTTCTTTGATTATCCAAGAGATCAATTCACATATGAGCGTAGACCAGAGTCTCAAGCATTCATTCCAGTTGGGGAAGGTGATTATTATTACACTGCTGCTGCATTTGGTGGCTCATTGGCTGATGTACATCATCTCACAAAAACCTGCCGGGAAAAGCTGAACATTGATGCTGCAAACTCCATTGAGGCCATATGGCATGAGGAGTCTCACTTGAACAAGTATTTCCTTTATAACAAACCCAGTAAACTGCTCTCTCCTGAATATCTGTGGCGGGACATCAGTATCAGTTCAGCCCAAGTAAAAATTATTCGCTTCTCTCACGTAGCTAAAAACAATGCAGAAGTTCGTCCAAACTTCTAGCAAGTTTTATTTAGCATCATGGTTCACAAAAAAGCATAACTTCCCTGTCCCTTAGTTTTGAGACAGAAACTGGTAAAAACTGGTTTGACAAAGCATTGTGAATGATTTCTAAATAACAAATCTAGGTCAAAAACACATTGCAAGCACATTAGGGTTCCACAGGGAAATCAATTTGAATTTGACTGAATATGTTGAATACCTTTGTTAAATCCTGATTAAATAATGTGTCATAATAGTTTTCTGATGTATGATTGATGTTAATAAAGATGCTGTGTGTCATTTAATGTTCTTGTGAGCTGTGAATCAGTAATGACTAGATGTACTCATATAAAACATCTAACAATATTTCAGGCTACATTGCAAATCATCTTTGTAAGTTTCCTAGCAAGAACATATCTTAAAACAACTTTCTGCGAAGCAAATGGCATAAAATATTAATTCTTGCTTTTTTGCATTTTGTCTTGGTCTATTTGCAGATATTTTTGTCCCCCACTTGTTTTAAACATAAACTTCATTTAATGTTTTATTTGTTTATTATCCAGTGGATAAGACACAATCAAGTCTCATTTACTTCAAAATACCAAACACACACATTACCTTTATCATACACACAAACAGTAACACTTGTAAAAATGGTTACGCATCTTGTATTTCTTAGCCATTAATGCATGAAAAATGTAACTACTGCTTATTTTAAAAATTGATAAATAAGACATAATTTAAGTTTAAGCATGTATTCGAAAACATTTCCAATTCATTGAATATCCCACAAGCTGTAATTTTGCCTTTCTGGTGTCCGTTTCATTTCACGTGTTGCATTTGCAAAGTTTGTACTGCAATATTAAATAAATACCACATGTGTGCACTGTACAGTCCTGAGATTGTATTGCAACCTGCTGCTCCTGTAATTCAATCCTCTTATTTGCCCACCTGTCCTATAACTACTGGGCAATTACAGAAAACCTTTGAATGTCTGTTAGACAATCAGAATAAAGAATTTAACAGTGCTATGGCGTAGCTACCCTAGTGAAAAATAAATATATTATATATATATTAAATATATATATAACCCAACATACACAACATCTCATACTATGCCAATCCTGATGATTGCAACATTTCAACATAAAAACTTTCATCACTCACACACTTACACGCACAGACATGTCTATTTATGTACACACACACACACACCTCTTCCACCCCCATTGTAATTTGTCCCCTGTAACATAATGTTTTGTCAAATACTGTCTATATATGTTTCATAATGTTTGCAATCACAAGCTCTGTTTATAATTTCAATTATCTCAATTTTTCTTTGTATACTGTACGTTTCATGTCTTTTATACTTAACTGGGTTTTGTAAGGTTTGTGTGTGTTTTTGTTAATATTTGGAAAAATGTAATAAAAAAAAAATAAAAATAAAAATATATATATATATATATATATATTGAATTGTATTTAAAATACATTTATTTCATGATAAGTATACTAAAAATCGATGTACATGTCTGTACTAACTGAAAATACACTGTAAATGTAGTTATTTCATGCTGTCATCAAGCACACAAACTTAGTGCACTACAAATTAATTTGTAAAGTAGTAGTATACCTTTACAAATGCAATTGGGGAAGGATGAAATATTTAGTTTGAAACTTTTTTTTTATTTTTTATATATGACCTACACACGCACATACCCATTTGTATAATATATACACACCCATATATACATATAATATAAACTAACTGGACGAAACCTTTGAAAGAGGGTGCCCATAACCCCAATGACGTGTCCATGCTCACTCAGTCCAAAAACTATAGTCTTTGTTAAAGTTTGAATTAGGCAACTCATCTTATGATCTTGTAGATCAGGGTGTTAAACTCAGTTCCTGGAGGGCCACATCCCCTGCAGAGTTTTGCTTCAACCTTAATTAAACACTTGATTCAGCTAATTAAGTCCTTCGCGCTTATTTGAAAACCACAGGTTTGTATGCTTGAGCTAGCCTGACTACGTCAGACTTCTTACTTCCGCTCAATTTCATTTCGCTTCTGTACTCAGTCTGAGACAGCGTAATAGCTTTCCGTTTTCCTCCGGCCTGAAAACAGCCGGCCAATCAACGAACAGAGGGCGGGCTGAGAGCCGTGATGTAGACGCTGATTGTATCGTGGATGCGTACTTGCGTAGATTTACTTCACATAATCTGCAAAAGTCGTTCACAGCCATGTTCACTCCGGTATTTCGCTCGATGGTTTTGTTTTCGCATCATACATGTGTTTACAGTGGAAGTTAGATGTGGCTGAGCATGCGCATAACACACGCCATAACCAAACGTTATATGTGATTGGCTTACGGGTAACCAATGATTTTAAACTTCAGACAAGCGCCCCCCCCGCGAGAAAGAAAACGCTTTTCAATTATGCCATGCCAGACTCTGTCTACGAAGCAAAGCTAAGTAGCAGAGTTTGGTATTACCAGGCTATGCTTGAGCAGGGTTGGAACTGAAATCTGCAAGGCTGTGGCCCTCCAGGAACTGAATTTGTAGATGTATGAGGAATTGATTGACAGGTGATCTGACCAATCATACTTCGCCATCCGCCATTTTGTCCGACAAAGCAGTCAGGAGAGTTAGTAGATTAACATGGGAGGATTTGAACTTGAAAAACGGAGTGTACTGACGTCTTTCCGTGGTTAAAACAACATTCCTTCTTATGTTTGTTCATGTTTATTTGAGGCTATAAATTAACTAGAAGGAAGAGATGATCGGTTCACGAGCAGCTTTAACTGATGCTCTACAGCGATCTGTCACGACCACTGATCTATATAATGACAAACGGCTCTTTAATGTGTCATTCTATATAGATCAGTGGTCACGACACATTAAAGAGCCACAAAACGGTATTTATTGTTAAATTTCTTTTAAAAAATGACCAAATTTGAAAGGTGAGACTTTGTTTAATATGTTTAATATCAAACGTAACCGAAAAGTAACCTGGGGGGTATTCCAGAAAGCAGGTTATGTGACATACCCGGGTATGTTTAAGAGTAAGTAAGCGGATAACCTCAACTTTCGGTTCCAAAAACGGAGGTAACTTTCAGGGTATGTTAGTAGTCATAGCAACTCACTCTCTGAACTTAACCTGCTCCGGAGCAGGTTATGTTCCAGGGTTAGTTTGTTTCAGAGAGGTGACGGAGCATGGCGTGCACTTTTGAAGACAATCTAGTGGATGTGGAAGCACAGATAATACGAAATCTTTTCCGCCGTGAGAGGGTGATACGACCACGTATCAATGTGTTTTCGTATCCAAATGAATATTTGCGGGAGCGTTACCGTTTTTTCAAAAGAATCGTTAAATTATTATGACCGCCGCTAGCGTAGCTAGCGAAAGCGGTCATATAGGGATTGTCAAAGTTTTTTTTTTTTTTTTTTCCGTCACCTTACTGAATTTTTCGTCAACGATACCAGGGACACCGAAGCACCGGGGAACATGAAATTTGGTGGGCATGTAGCCCCACTAGACTTCTAAGGAAAAATTTCGTTTGGTCCCCGGGGGCCACTCCCCCCCCGCGCTGGGCCCCCCCAAACCCCAAAAAATGCAGTTTTTCCTAAATAACTACCTGAACCGTGGCACCGAGGATGAAGAAATTTTTATGGTATGTTGGTCTACTAGACTTTTACGGAAAAATTTCGTTTGGTCCCCGGGGGCCACTCCCTCCCCCGCGCTGGGGCCCCCGTAAATTTTTCGTCAACGATACCAGGGACACCGAAGCACCGGGGAACATGAAATTTGGTGGGCATGTAGCCCCACTAGACTTCTACGGAAAAATTTCGTTTGGTCCCGGGGGGCCACTACCCCCCCGCGCTGGGCCCCCCCAAACCCCAAAAAATGCAGTTTTTCCTAAATAACTACCTGAACCGTGGCACCGAGGATGAAGAAATTTTTATGGTATGTTGGTCTACTAGACTTTTACGGAAAAATTTCGTTTGGTCCCCGGGGGCCACTTCCCCCCCCCCCGCGCTGGGGCCCCCGTAAATTTTTTGTCAACGATACCAGGGACACCGAAGCACCGGGGAACATGAAATTTGGTGGGCATGTAGCCCCACTAGACTTCTAAGGAAAAATTTCGTTTGGTCCCCGGGGGCCACTCCCCCCCCGCGCTGGGCCCCCCCAAACCCAAAAAAATGCAGTTTTTCCTAAATAACTACCTGAACCGTGGCACCGAGGATGAAGAAATTTTTATGGTATGTTGGTCTACTAGACTTTTACGGAAAAATTTCGTTTGGTCCCCGGGGGCCACTCCCCCCCTGCGCTGGGCCCCCCCAAACCCAAAAAAATGCAGTTTTTCCTAAATAACTACCTGAACCGTGGCACCGAGGATGAAGAAATTTTTATGGTATGTTGGTCTACTAGACTTTTACGGAAAAATTTCGTTTGGTCCCCGGGGGCCACTCCCCCCCCGCGCTGGGCCCCCCAAACCCAAAAAAATGCAGTTTTTCCTAAATAACTACCTGAACCGTGGCACCGAGGATGAAGAAATTTTTATGGTATGTTGGTCTACTAGACTTTTACGGAAAAATTTCGTTTGGTCCCCGGGGGCCACTTCCCCCCCCGCGCTGGGGCCCCCGTAAATTTTTCGTCAACGATACCAGGGACACTGAAACACCGGGGAACATGAAATTTGGTGGGCATGTAGCCCCACTAAACTTCTACGGAAAAATTTCGTTTGGTCCCCGGGGGCCACTCCCCCCCCGCGCTGGGCCCCCCCAAACCCAAAAAAATGCAGTTTTTCCTAAATAACTACCTGAACCGTGGCACCGAGGATGAAGAAATTTTTATGGTATGTTGGTCTACTAGACTTTTACGGAAAAATTTCGTTTGGTCCCCGGGGGCCACTCCCCCCCCCCCCCCCCCCGCGCTGGGGCCCCCGTAAATTTTCCGTCAACGATACCAGGGACACCGAAGCACCGGGGAACATGAAATTTGGTGGGCATGTAGCCCCACTAGACTTCTACGGAAAAATTTTGTTTGGTCCCGGGGGGCCACTCCCCCCCCCGTGCTGGGCCCCCCCAAACCCAAAAAAATGCAGTTTTTCCTAAATAACTACCTGAACCGTGGCACCGAGGATGAAGACATTTTTATGGTATGTTGGTCTACTAGACTTTTACGGAAAAATTTCGTTTGGTCCCCGGGGGCCACTCCCCCCCCCCCCCCGCGCTGGGGCCCCCGTAAATTTTTCGTCAACGATACCAGGGACACCGAAGCACCGGGGAACATGAAATTTGGTGGGCATGTAGCCCCACTAGACTTCTACGGAAAAATTTCGTTTGGTCCCGGGGGGCCACTCCCCCCCCGCGCTGGGTCCCCCCAAACCCAAAAAAATGCAGTTTTTCCTAAATAACTACCTGAACCGTGGCACCGAGGATGAAGAAATTTTTATGGTATGTTGGTCTACTAGACTTTTACGGAAAAATTTCGTTTGGTCCCCGGGGGCCACTTCCCCCCCCGCGCTGGGGCCCCCGTAAATTTTTCGTCAACGATACCAGGGACACCGAAGCACCGGGGAACATGAAATTTGGTGGGCATGTAGCCCCACTAGACTTCTAAGGAAAAATTTCGTTTGGTCCCCGGGGGCCACTCCCCACCCGCGCTGGGCCCCCCCAAACCCAAAAAAATGCAGTTTTTCCTAAATAACTACCTGAACCGTGGCACCGAGGATGAAGACATTTTTATGGTATGTTGGTCTACTAGACTTTTACGGAAAAATTTCGTTTGGTCCCCGGGGGCCACTTCCCCCCCCCGCGCTGGGGCCCCCGTAAATTTTTCGTCAACGATACCAGGGACACTGAAACACCGGGGAACATGAAATTTGGTGGGCATGTAGCCCCACTAAACTTCTACGGAAAAATTTCGTTTGGTCCCCGGGGGCCACTCCCCCCCCCCGCGCTGGGCCCCCCCAAACCCAAAAAAATGCAGTTTTTCCTAAATAACTACCTGAACCGTGGCACCGAGGATGAAGAAATTTTTATGGTATGTTGGTCTACTAGACTTTTACGGAAAAATTTCGTTTGGTCCCCGGGGGCCACTCAACCCTCAACCCCCCCCCCCCCCCGCGCTAGGGCCCCCGTAAATTTTTCGTCAACGATACCAGGGACACCGAAGCACCGGGGAACATGAAATTTGGTGGGCATGTAGCCCCACTAGACTTCTACGGAAAAATTTCGTTTGGTCCCGGGGGGCCACTCCCCCCCCCCCGTGCTGGGCCCCCCCAAACCCAAAAAAATGCAGTTTTTCCTAAATAACTACCTGAACCGTGGCACCGAGGATGAAGAAATTTTTATGGTATGTTGGTCTACTAGACTTTTACGGAAAAATTTCGTTTGGTCCCCGGGGGCCACTCCCCCCCCCCCCCGCGCTGGGGCCCCCGTAAATTTTTCGTCAACGATACCAGGGACACCGAAGCACCGGGGAACATGAAATTTGGTGGGCATGTAGCCCCACTAGACTTCTACGGAAAAATTTCGTTTGGTCCCGGGGGGCCACTCCCCCCCCGGGCTGGGCCCCCCCAAACCCAAAAAAATGCAGTTTTTCCTAAATAACTACCTGAACCGTGGCACCGAGGATGAAGAAATTTTTATGGTATGTTGGTCTACTAGACTTTTACGGAAAAATTTCGTTTGGTCCCCGGGGGCCACTTCCCCCCCCCGCGCTGGGGCCCCCGTAAATTTTTCGTCAACGATACCAGGGACACCGAAGCACCGGGGAACATGAAATTTGGTGGGCATGTAGCCCCACTACACTTCTACGGAAAAATTTCGTTTGGTCCCCGGGGGCCACTCCCCCCCCGCGCTGGGCCCCCCCAAACCCAAAAAAATGCAGTTTTTCCTAAATAACTACCTGAACCGTGGCACCGAGGATGAAGAAATTTTTATGGTATGTTGGTCTACTAGACTTTTACGGAAAAATTTTGTTTGGTCCCCGGGGGCCACTTCCCCCCCCGCGCTGGGGCCCCTGTAAATTTTTCGTCAACGATACCAGGGACACCGAAACACCGGGGAACATGAAATTTGGTGGGCATGTAGCCCCACTAGACTTCTACGGAAAAATTTCGTTTGGTCCCCGGGGGCCACTCCCCCCCCCCCGCGCTGGGCCCCCCCAAACCCAAAAAAATTCAGTTTTTCCTAAATAACTACCTGAACCGTGGCCCCGAGGATGAAGAAATTTTTATGGTATGTTGCTCTTAAGGGCCCACATCAACCTAGCCCATAATCACTCATTTGTGATTTGCGCCCCTCCCATAAAAAATGAAAATGCAATATTATTCTGCTTTAATCGCCCCTATCTTCAGTGGAGATGTTCAGAACTCCACCATATTTCATGTGTATGATTAACTTGACATCCTCTGGGGGTATCCTCTGCTAAGTTTTGTAGAATTTCATCCATGGGGGGGTATAAAATAAATTCATTTATGTGCACATTTAGTGACTGTACACTCATCGGCCTGTAGATGGTGCTGTTGAGCGAAGGGTTGCTGGTTTAGGATGATACTGTCACACACACACATGCAGGAATACAAACAAACGCAAGCATGCACACACACACTGGCACACACACTGACATCCACACGCACAGACACACACCCATACACACACATACAAATCCACATGCACAGACACACACACAAACACACACGCGCACACATGTACGCACACATACATACACGCACAGACACACACACACACACAGACACACACATACACAAACACACACACACACACACACACACACACACAGACAGACATGCACATACTACTACTTTTTTTAGGTATATACATAAACACGCAATACAGCCAAATTACTCCACGTCATTTATTTTTGTGGAAAGCCAGTGCAGGCCTGAGCGGCGGTCATATTTTGTACCGCGATGCGGTACATCTAGTTTAACAAAGATTTTGAAACCATACTTAGCATGCTAAGCAGCGCAGCATCAATTTGTAGCTTTTGAAAGGGAACGATTCGGATTACTTGACTGTAACCCTGTTCCCTGAAAAAGTGGAACGAGATGCTGCGCTGCATTGCCGTGCTGAAGATGTCCCTGGACTGCTCTTCAGACAAAATATCCTGACGATGCACCTGTGGCTCATCTATTTATAGCCTTGTGTCACAGGTGCGCGCCGTGACGTCACAGACCGAGGCTATTAATACCTCTGGGTCAATTCTATTGACGTGTTACACACTATATAAGCAGCGCAGCATCTTTTCAGGGAACAGGGTTATAGTCAAGTAACCCGGATCGTTCTCTTTCCCTGAAGTACCAGTTTCTGTGCCGTTCATCACTGCTGCCTCATCGGTCAGTTCAATCCATGATCATGGTGAGTCCCATTGTTTTCCTATATACATGTATTTCAGCAGGCAAGGCAGAGCAAACTCTGATGCAGAGACCTCTGGAACATCATTACTCAAAGTTATGAGAATACCAATACAAGACGTACAACAATGGTTGAGCTGAGACGACATCTTAACCTTAAAAAGCATATGTATCATATTTGATACATGAATTTCTAAGGCCTCTTAATTATCAACATGATCAAAAATGTTGTACACCAGGTATTGTACACAGATCGACTGTCCTGCACAGTTCATCTCCAACCCTAATCAAACACACCTGCCTTTTTCAAGCGATCCTAAAGACGTTAATTGGTTGCTTCAGGTGTGTTTGATTAGGGCTGGAGATAAACTGTGCAGGACAGTCGATCGGCAGGAGCAGGGTTGGGCACCCCTGTTGTACACAATCTACTAAATGCCTTCTCATTGATAGTTTAAACTTTTTTAGCAAGTAAAAGTATTTTAGTATAATTGTAAAAACACTTTAAAAATGAGTATCACATGATCCATCAGGCTTTTGAGGAGTGTTTATTTGTTCTTCTGTCAACAGCAACATAGTGTCGGCCCAGATCCGGCCCACATCTGGGCCATGTGAAATCCATGTGTACCAGATGTGGGCTGGATCTGGGCCAACACTATGTTGCTGTCTAGGAATCATCATTATATTGCATTGCATTATGTTTTAAACTACAGAGATTTGATCATAAAACTAAGCATTTAAAAATCATATTATTGGCAGATATAGAGTGACGACTGATATTTAAATGCATTTTATGCAAGTATCTGTTATAAAAAAAAATTCATTGATTTACATTACAAACTATTTAAATCCATATAAATATGGCCATATAAATATCAGCATCTGGACCAAATTGCATATTTTTGCTGAGTTTTGGCCTTTGAATAAAATTGAGGTGTTTTTTCCCTCTCAAGTTTGAGCTTCATATTCTCACTATATCATACTGTATGAGCCATAAAAGCCTGATGTATCATATATGATAAGGTTACAAGGTTAATGCACCAAGCTTGCATGAATGGTGCTCTGATAATGTCACTGAATATTCTGATTGTCATTAAATAAAAAACATATTTAAATAGTTGCCCTTTGAAAAACTTTATAAAAATCCTCCATGTGAAGCTTAATTATTATGCACACCTCTCTGGGATGAAACTCAGATGTTGTTCTTGTTCTGTACGGTCTACAACACTCCAGACCAGAATCTGCTCACTTTCCTTATACTAGATAAACAGGAGATTATTTTGTAAAGAATTATACACTCATGAAGAATGGTTTGATTTTAAAACACTGATTTTATATCAATGTCTGCCAGATACATCACAACCACCAGAAGAGCCTGAAGACCCAAACAGAGATTTCTGCTCTGTGCTCTGCTCTGTGAGAAACGATCGAGACGTGTCCATCTCATGGTATAAAGGGAGTGAAATGATGAACCAGACCAGCAATCCTGATCTCAGCATCATCCTCAGTTTACCATTAGAGCTTCATTATAAAGATTCAGAGATCTACAGCTGCATGACTGCAAATCCAGTGAGCAACAAGAGTGTCCGGCTTCTCATGAAAGAGATCTGCCAACGACATGAAGGTGTGGAAACTCATTTACCACAAGACTCTCTTCCTGCCACAGTGACCTCTGAGCAGTTTCTGTTTTTCCACAAACAAAGACATATGAGACAAAGGATGTTTATGAATAATATCTTCTGTTTCAGATTGTCTGGATCATTGTGGTGGCACTGAGTCTCTGATTCGACTGGTTCTGTCTGGTCTGGTGGGAATCGCCACTGTTGTATTTCTAGTTGATTATGTGAGGATCTGCTCATTTCAGAGAAGAGCTGCCGCTTCTGTGTGATGATGATGATGATGATGATACCTCCATGAGAGCAATCAACATGCAGTGCTAGCAAGTTTTTCCTTTGTACCAAAATGTTTTTGGCTCTCAAATTAAATCCCATGTTTCAGCGCCAATGTGAAAAAGGAAACATTTTCAGGTTAAATTTTTTTCTGTATTGAGATGCCAAGTGTTTAGTAGGTTTATTTGGCATTTACAGTGTGCTCGAAAAGTCTTGATTTTTGTGAAATATTCAGACTGGAAAGTTTGCTTGTTTACATTATATAATACTTGAATACATTATATTCAATTGTGCCTTTTGGGTCCATGTAAGTTCAGGTTTTATGTACAGAAAACAACGTACAATTTATTAAATAGTCCAAAACTAGTCAGTTTGGCCTGATTAAAAGGTAACTCACACTGACTTTCAGTTATTAACACCATGAATAAAGGTCACTGGAGTTTTGATGAGTTAAGAGACTGAAAAATTTTACTGCGGTACAAATCTATTTGCAGCACATTTACGAGAATGCACACCAATAGTTTCTTCTTCTTTAAAATAGTAATATTGTTGGACAGAGGAGTAAGTGGTCTAGTGGTTTGTGTTCTGCAGTGACTTGCAATCTTTTAGGATTTCAGCGTTGTGAGGCTTAATAGAACAATACTAATAAATAAATGCTACAGAATTGTGTACTTGTAAGAAAAATCTTTCTGACCTGTCCTTTTGCTATATTTGGAGAATGATTAATAATTGTACTTGTTGTTGAGATATATTTTCAGCTATAGTACAATAAAAAGAAGTTATCAGTTTTCCAACACACTAGCAACTTTATTGCAATGCTTATTTTATTAGAGAATGTAAAAATCTAAACCCATTATCTTGATTTATACTACAGGGCCGTTGAATGCTTGAATCTGATTGGTTGACGAACGTTCTAAGGTGTGCATTATTTTCAGGGAAACGCACGGCTAAAGTAGTTCCAGGCAGGTCTTGACCGCATTACAGTTCCATATCACTTCGCGTAGTTAACGGTAATAACGAAAAATAGGATACAATTCATAACAAGAAAAAACATTTAGCCGCATGCGCTTGATCTGGAATTTTCAGTGTCTAGCTTCACAATCAATGGAAACATGCAGTTAATGTGAATAAATAAAGTATATAGTCCTATCTATAATCAATAGAAAATTAAACTGAATAGGCTAAATAAATGGATAATCCTGCAGCACGGATTATTATTGCAGATAATATAACAAATAAACAATTATTGATAGGCCTACTTGTTAAAAGGGGTTTGTGTTTCATTTATTTGGCTAGTCTGTCAATAATAGAAAAAAAAAGAATGAATTTGAATTAATTAAAAGGAATTGAATTAATAAATAAATAATAATATTGACGCACATGCTTTTCTGTCTCATTATTGCAACATCTCTCTCTAATATCTGCATTAATAACTGCATAAAGCCGGGGACACACTTTAAGGCCGGTTATGAATGTAATTTGATACTTATGACTGATCATGTCCAAACGCGTGTTCAGCGCGTTCAGTCTGTGTTCAAAGTCGGTGTTTAAAATCTGCTGCAGTCAATGAAAACAGTCAGAGAATGTGTCAGCTAGTCGTGTGTCCCAGCATTAGTCTGCTATCAGTGGCTCAACCCTCCGTTACTAACTCTAAAATGACGTTTTGGAATTAGCAACGGAGGCAGTGGATTAGATGCGTAAGAAATTAGTCCTACATACAAGAGCGTTTTAATGACAAAAACTTTACAAACGTCTAGAAATATATAATCTGAACAATGTTTCGAGGTGTGGTAACTGTAGTATAAGTACTCCGCTTCGCGTCGTGACCGCATTACCACCTCGGGTGTGCATTATTTTTCTAATAATTCAACGGCCTGTCGTCAATTATTCCTTACATATTCACATATTCGATAATCATACATTAACAAGCTCACAACATATCATTTTTTCAAGATATATATATATTTTCTTAAGTACTGTTGCATCTAGGGACTGGCTGCAAAGAAAACCGTCTTAAACACATAGGGCCCTATCTTGCACCCGCGCAAAGCGGACTTTTCCCTCCACAGACGCACGTCGGTTAACTAAGAAATACACTTGCGCTCCCCGGGGCGGTTCAGCGCAAAAAGGAGGCGTGTTCCGGCGCAAACGTTCCCTCATGCTATTTTACAGGTTTAGAAAACAATTCCGCCACTGACCGGAAAAAAAACAGTTTAAAGTCAGTGGCGCGTTGCGCATGTTATTCATATGCTATTTTAAGGGCGCATGCTTGGCCTTAATCAATGTAGCGTGTGCACAACGCACATACACTTTGATTCTCTCATCTACACACAGACGCAGCAGTTTTCATTTTTGCAAATCATACATTATTACGATAGATAGCTAGATAGATAGCTAGATAGATAGATAGATAGATAGTTTATTATAAAAGCACATCTAGCTTACACATTTACCCAAATTATCATACGCCTGTTTAACCGAAGTTAATTTGGGTGTGTTTCTCCATCCCCAACGTCCCTGACGAGAACGTCGGTCTCCTCGGCTGTGAACCGCTCCTGGCGCGCGCCTGGCAAATCCGCCGTTATAATAGGAATCCGCTTTAAAACAAGCGCGCCTGCTCTTAAAAGGGAAAGTGAGATGACGCTCTGATTGGTTTATTTCACGTTACGCCCAAATCACACCTATGAATAATGAAGCTACTTCAGACCAACCCCTTTTAGATTTGCGTCGGTCGCAAGAGTCATTTATCCCGCCGGGAAAATAGCAACAGCGCCAAGACCCGCCCACAAAGTTACTTGCGCTTTGCGCTTGACACTTGCGTTTCAGATCGTTAAAATAGGGCCCATAGGCTTAGCTTGTTAAAAATTGCTGTAGTTTTTACAGTAAATATTTACAATAGACTACTGTATTTTTAAATTTACAGTATTACTGTATTTTGCCATGTGGGAGCATGCATGTTCCTATGACTTGTGGAAACATGCTTACCGGTATGCAGTAAATGCTACTGGATATCACGCATACCACTGTAATTTATTTTATTTATTTATTTTTTAAGAAGAAAAAAAAAACGGTTGCAAAAGTTTTGCTGCTTCACAAGTCAATAACACTAAAGTAATAGTCAACTGTAATAAATACAGCCTTTTTTAGCGAATTATTTACACCATTTAAACTCTGACATTTGATTATATAACGTACACCTCTAGTACTTTAAAACTGTTGGCTTTTAAAAAAACTCCCACGATTAAACAACGACATCGGCGTAGCGCAGTGCGTGTGATGTCATTTCGTCAATCGTCATCTTCAGTGGACATCTCTTGGGAGTTGGGACCATAGATATATATATAAACTGACCCCATTCCTTATGGGATGATTATAGTATCAAAAAGATTAACACGTGCAAGCACACTTATCAATGAACTTGATACATGTTGCAGAAATGTTTTATCCATGCCTTTCAACTTGCGTGTGCAAAATTCAAAATTGAATGAATGTGAAGCAATTTGTACAAATAGAGACAATTTTGTGAATACAAATGTTTTCCTTTGTATAAGTGTATCATAATTTGCACATGCAACAAAGAAGATGTGCATGTGTGGATCAGGTGACACGCATGCATTCATTGACGTCTCCTCTGAGTCGATCTCATTTGATTCATTTGGATTTTGAGACTTTCTTTTCGCGGTTTTTAAGCATTTCACAACCCACACACAAACAACTACAAATTAATAGGTCTGGTGCTAATTATTAATGTGTGCACAACTACCCATCTATTTGACAAATTCACAAATGTGCGTCACTACATTTAAACTAATACAATACAACTTGTGTGTGCAAAATCCAAAATCACATGAATGTGCAGCATTTTGTACAAATAGAGACATAGTTGTTAATACAAAACCTCGATTTTGTATTAATGTAGGCCAGAATTTGCGCATGCAACAAGTAAGATGTGCATTTGTGGATGAGGTGACACGCGTGCATTCATTGACTCGTTTCTGAGTCGATCCTATTTGATTCATTTGGATTTTGAGACTTTCATTTCGCAGGTTTCGCCTTGCACAATCCACACACAGATGTCTGAGTAAACCTGCTACCACTAGATGGCAGTATTCTGCTAAAACAGACGGCAGCGTAATCAAGCGTTCTTCCCCATTTAAGACGCTTAATGATAGTGATATTGAAGCACCAAATTTAGTACAGAATATAGGCCTACCTTATTAATAAAGCATACTTTATAGAGGCAAACAGATTACATCAAATTATGAACAACACCCATAGAAAACCATTATAAACCGCTTAACGTGCAATCGTTAGTATGCGTTGCATGTTCAATAAGGTGTATTGGCTACTGAGTTTAAATATCACCGTCTTACTGCATTGACGTTTTCTTTATAATATGCTCTATGGGAGGAAAACTAGGCTATAGCATACAAGTGCCTACATGAACGCGACGCGCGGCGTCAAAAAAAACTTGAAATTTCGCAGTTGCGTTCATATTACTTTTATTTGACTACACATAGTATACATTAAGCTTTGTTATTTGAAAATGTCTGTTTTTAAATGTTAAAGACGATTTTCGCAGTACATTTGTTTTCCCTTGACCCTTAAGCCATTTGTTATAG
Source organism: Squalius cephalus (assembly GCA_022829025.1). Lineage (NCBI taxonomy): Eukaryota > Metazoa > Chordata > Actinopteri > Cypriniformes > Leuciscidae > Squalius > Squalius cephalus. Next base: position 28,672,735 of record CM040812.1, read on the forward strand.
GCTATAGTCTTACTATAGCACGATGAGTTTTAACAATATTGTATATCGACATGAAATATTAATTGAAAATCAACTGGCCCTACGTGTGTATAGCTGCATATTTATACATGAGAATGTTTTGACGCGCTAAGCACAGCTCGTGATGCACAAGGGAACGTCTGCCAATTTCACTAACTGCGTTAAAACATATAATTTGTTTTGATTCAAATTACTTTTAATATTTAAAAACAGACATTTTCAAACTCCCAAAGCTTGTAGAAGGTTCCTGTAAGACTGACTTGCAAGAAAAATTTGGACAATACTTCCCTTCATGTAGCCTATTTACAGTAAACAATTATTATTTTATTCAAAAATTACTGTAATTAACCAAACGGGTTTTTGGTGACTTACTACAGGTGAATAATGCAAAATTTCACCTGACTCTCACTAGGAACGTACTACAACCTTTGGAACATTAATAGAAAAACAATTTACAGTAATTTAAAAAATTGTAGCCTACTGTTCAATCGGGATATTGTCTGGACATACAGTAGGCTAAGCCAGTCTGCCCACTAGGCATTTACTATAACCTTGGAAGTATGTTCATTTGAATGAATGACTGGACGTTTATATTTTTTGACTGTGAGTGGAATTTGCAGATGGTCCCTTTAGAAAATGCGGCGAATATCAAACCTAAAACTTACTTCACTGCGCTCTCGGACCAGTTGCTCTCCCATACACACGCAAAGTTAAACGCAACTGCAGAATTTCATGTTACGCTTTTTCTTTTTATCAGGCTCAGGAAGGAAGGAAAATGCCATTAACATGAAACGCCGCGCGTCGCGTTCATATAGGCTCTTGTCTGTAGGCTATAGTTTTCCTCCCATAGAGCATATTATAAAGAAAAAGCTTAACGTCAATGCAGTAAGACGGTGATATTTAAACTCAGTAGCCAATACACCTTATTGAACATGCAACGCATACTAACGATTGCACGTTAAGCGGTTTATAATGGTTTTCTATGGGTGTTGTTCATAATATGATGTAATCTGTTTGCCTCTATAAAGTATGCTTTATTAATAAGGTAGGCCTATATTCTGTACTAAATTTGGTGCTTCAATATCACTATCATTAAGCGTCTTAAATGAGGAAGAACGCTTGATTACGCTGCCGTCTGTTTTAGCAGAATACTGCCATCTAGTGGTAGCAGGTTTACTCAGACATCTGTGTGTGGATCGTGCAAGGCGAAACCTGCGAAATGAAAGTCTCAAAATCCAAATGAATCAAATAGGATCGACTCAGAAACGAGTCAATGAATGCACGCGTGTCACCTCATCCACAAATGCACATCTTACTTGTTGCATGCACAAATTCTGGCCTACATTAATACAAAACCGAGGTTTTGTATTAACAACTATGTCTCTATTTGTACAAAATGCTGCACATTCATGTGATTTTGGATTTTGCACACACAAGTTGTATTGTATTAGTTTAAATGTAGTGACACACATTTGTGAATTTGTCAAATAGATGGGTAGTTGTGCACACATTAATAATTAGCACCAGACCTATTCATTTGTAGTTGTTTGTGTGTGGGTTGTGAAATGCTTAAAAACCGCGAAAAGAAAGTCTCAAAATCCAAATGAATCAAATGAGATCGACTCAGAGGAGACGTCAATGAATGCATGCGTGTCACCTGATCCACACATGCACATCTTCTTTGTTGCATGTGCAAATTATGATACACTTATACAAAGGAAAACATTTGTATTCACAAAATTGTCTCTATTTGTACAAATTGCTTCACATTCATTCAATTTTGAATTTTGCACACGCAAGTTGAAAGGCATGGATAAAACATTTCTGCAACATGTATCAAGTTCATTGATAAGTGTGCTTGCACGTGTTAATCTTTTTGATACTATAATCATCCCATACTTATCTGACACGTTCAGTTCAGTTCATGGAGTCTCTCCTGACGAGCTGATGATCTGGTTCAGGTGTGTTAAATAAGGGAGACATACAAAATGTGCAGAGCAGCGGGTCCCGAGGACTGGAGTTGAGAACCACTGGTCTACGTTGCCTCGTGTTCTTGTTTTATGCCATATGAGTGTCTTGTTTTCCCCCATGGGGAGTTTTGGTTTGTAGTTTTGTTTTGGTTAGTTTAATAAAGATCCTGAGTTTCCTGCACTTGAATCCTTGCTTCACTATTTACCATTCCGTGACAGAACGAACCAGTATTGATGGTGAAATTAAGCTTTGTGAAGCACTGAAGCTTTCCCCCTCGACTGTATCGTAAAATGGTTCATTACTCGAAGCTTTTCAACACGTTGCACATTAACGACATCTTGTGGTCAAAAGGTGGAAAAGCTGCCTTTCTGTCCCAGAAGACCTCTTTTTTTTTCTTCATTTAATAAATCACTTTGTGCTCTGTAAACCACAAAGCAATCCAATTAATCCTCATAATTCATGTGTTAGTGTTGATGTAGTTCTTATACAATGTATGAACAAACAACTGTATGAATTAATTTGAAATGAAAAAAAAATATTAATAAATGGGACTAATTCACTTGTACAGAAACAATTCTTATGAATCTGCTTTGATCTACAAATGCAGCCTTATTCACATTAACTTTAGTCTCAGTCCTAATCCTACGAGTTCATAGGCAAGGCTCATGTAGGCATATATAATCAAAATAAAAGAAAATTGTGTGGAATGGCGAAGTGCTTGTGAACTGGGGAGCTGACATTTTATTTTGTGGGTAATTTAATAAATGAAAGGGTTTTTTATTAAGGAACAGGACTTGTTCAACAGGGCTAAGTCTATTTCTTTTTTTCTTTTTTACTACCGAAGGGCATTGTGACGGCCCGAGTTGTGGCCGCACAAGAGCAGTAATGTGGTTGTATCAACACACACACATGCGCACACACACACATGCATACATTTACACGAAGGACATGTATTTAGGAATAATCTTTATTTAAACTTTTATTTTGTCATTCATATTCATTTGTTTCAGTATAATGATGGAATAACCACACAAAACAAACAATATTAATTAATAATTTATTGTTAGGTTTTCATATGTTTACATTTACAGCACATTTCTATATACATTGTTATTGATTTGAAGTGCACACAAATTAGTTACGTTGTATATGTTACTTATATTTGTTTCTATTTTGAGTTTAAGTTTACCGTGATGAACTTCAGACATGGTCCGCTGCAGCCGCATCCTGGCGTGACGAGGATTAGAGTCCGGGCAGGAACGAACATAACATACCATTTGCTGTGAATTGCCCGGGGAAGGAAGAAACGTTAATGTCTTTATTAATTGATTTATTTAGTTGTACATTTATGATATTTGATTACATTTTACTTTCCTAATCTTTATTTACTATATATCTCTGTTTGATTTGATTTTGATTTCATTTAAGGTTATATGTTGAATGTAAAGTTGAATTGTTTCCCCTCTTAATTTGTAATGGGCCCATCCTTTCCTTTATAAACTGTTGCTTTGTTCATTTGAGCAGGTCAGTTTTAGTTTGTTTGGTTGGTTTTTGTCTAACTGTTTTCTTGATCTCATTTTCTGTTTGTTTATTTTATTTTTTTTTGTAAGAAATGTATGAGTTTGTAAAATTAATTTTTTTTCTTGGGTTCAAATAAAGACCCATTTTTTTGTGCAAAGCTTGTGTTCCTTGTTCTTGGCTTCTCGGTCCCTCTCAGGCATGACACTCGAAACCTGCTCAAGGGGTTCACGCTATTTTTGAATCTGAAAATGAAGCAGTCACGTGACTGTGTGTGGAAACGAAGCTTCGGACATCACAGATCACGTGGATATGGCAAAACGAATCAACCTCCGATACACTGCTTCGATGTGTGATGTTTTGTTTATTTGATACAAGCTTCGAAGCCTCAGTGCCGAACGTCACATCACTACGAACCAGCCTATAGAGGATTCAGCAGAAGAATGGGCATCTTCCTTTTCCCATCTCCCTGCCCCTCCGTTCAACAGATGGAGCAACATGGCAAACTTCTTTCTCTCCATCAAGGGAGAGCCAGTGTTAAGGAGTTTGCTCACCAGTTTCTGTTTGTAGTGGAGAGGCTCAACATCAGTGACGCAGTGCTAAAGGACACATTCAAAACCAGCCTTAATGAGCCTGTGCCTGCCTGGGAGATGGGAATGCTGGGGATATTATCATTCTGGCAGTTTGTGGGGTATGTTTACCATCGCGGATGAGAGGGTGGTCTTCCGCCTATTGGCCCACCTCCCATTTACCTCACAAACTGCCAAGTCCCCGGCCCTCCGATGAGGGAGGAGGAAGAAAAGGTCCGACCGATCTGCCTCCTATCCTGGGGTGGAGGAAGGAGCTGCAGAGACCCTAGAGGCGGTTATTCCCACTCCAGTTCGCACTCGCTAGCGCAGGAGGAGGAGGGCTCCTGTTGCTTCCCTTAGCTTGGTGGTCCCAAGGCCGGTGGTCCCGGAGGACCTGACTTCGGTGGTCCCAAGCCCGGTGGTCCCGGAGGACCCGACTTCGGTGGTCCCAAGCCTGGTGGTCCAGGAGGACCCGACTTCGGTGGTCCCAGGCCCGGTGGTCCAGGAGGACCCGACTTCGGTGGTCCCAAGCTCGGTTGTCCAGGAGGACCCGACTTCGGTGGTCCCTGACCCAGTTGTCCCAGAGCTTTCCACCATCAGTCCTGCCATGGCCAAGAGGGCTCTCTTCACGTTCTATGCATTGGCCGTTCTGCATGCATGGAGGAAGCACATGGGTTCTACTGATCCAGAGACTGTTCAAGTCACGTCTGCCGATCCAGAAACTGTTGACGTCACGTCTGCCGATCCAGAGACTGTTCACGTCACATCTGCCGAGCCTGTGTCTCCGGACAAGATGGCCGCCGCCGAGCTGGTGTCTGTTCCTGTTCCTGAGCCGGTGTCTGTTCCTGTTCCTGAGCCGGTGTCTGTTCCTGAGCCGGTGACTGTTCCTGTGCCTGAGCCAGTGACTGTTCCTGTTCCTGAGCCTGTTCCTGTTCCTGTGCCGGTGTCTGTTCCTGTTCCTGAGCCGGTGTCTTTTCCTGTTCCTGAGCCGGTGTCTTTTCCTGTTCCAGTGTCTGTTCCTGTTCCTGAGCCGGTGTCTGTTCCTCTTCCTGTTCCTGGGCCGGTGTCTGTTCCTCTTCCTGAGCCGGTGTCTTTTCCTGTTCCTGTTCCGGTGTCTTTTCCTGTGCCGGTGTCTTTTCCTGTTCAAGTGTCTGTTCCTGTTCCTGAGCCGGTGTCTGTTCCTGTTCCTGAGCCGGTGTCTGTTCCTGTTCCTGAGCCGGTGTCTGTTCCTGAGCCAGTGTCTGTTCCTGTTCCTGAGCCGGTGTCTTTTCCTGTTCCTGAGCCGGTATCTGTTCCTGAGCCGGTTCCTGTTCCTGAGCCGGTGTCTTTTCCTGTTCCTGAGCCGGTTTCTTTTCCTGTTCCTGAGCCGGTGTCTTTTCCTGTGCCGGTGTCTGTTCCTGTTCCTGTGCCGGTGTCTTTTCCTGTTCCTGAGCCGGTGTCTTTTCCTGTTCCAGTGTTTGTTCCTGTTCCTAAGTCTGTTCCTGAGTCTTTTCCTGTTCCTGAGCCGGTGTCTTTTCCTATTCCTCTGCCGGTGTCTTTTCCTGTTCCTGAGCCGGTGTCTGTTCCTCTTCCTGAGCCGGTGTCTATTCCTGTTCCTGAGCCAGTGTCTTTTCCTGTTCTAGTGTCTGTTCCTGTTCCTGAGTCTTTTCCTGTTCCTGTGCCGGTGTCTTTTCCTGTTCCTGAACTGGTGTCTTTTCCTATTCCAGGGTCTGTTCCTGTTCCTGTGTCTTTTCCTGTTCCTGAGCCGGTGTCTTTTCCTGTTGTGCCATGTGTCCACAAGCCATGTGCTCACAACAAACCAGACTATACACAAACACATGACAAACCGGGAATGTCAGAGTTCTGTCACTTCTGTTTGGATTACATCTTGGGTTGGTCACAGAGCTCTGGCATTCCCGGATTGTCATGTGTTTGTGTATAGTCTGGTTTGTTGTGAGCTTGTCATGTATTTCCTTGTGTCATGTCCTCTCCTGTCTATTGTCTAGCCCCTCCCATCTTGTTACCTGATTATTGATTAATTTGCCCCACCTGCTTTCCTCGTTACTCTCTTTTGTTTGCTTCCCTATTTAGTCTCCCTGTGTTTGCAGTACTGTGCTGTTTCTTTGTCTATGTTCCCTCGTGTTCTTGTTTTATGCCATATGACTGTCTTGTTTTCCCCCACGGGGAGGTTTGGTTTGTACTTTTGTTTTGGTGCTTTACTTTTGTTTTTCCCCCACGGGGAGTTTTGGTTTGTACTTTTGTTTTGGTTTGTACTTTTGTTCGGCAAGGTTAGTTTAATAAAGATCCTAGTTTAACCCTATGAGGTCGGCAATCACGCTGGCGTGATCTGCTCGCTTTTTTCCTTATCAGTTGAAACGAGACTCCAAATTCTCTGTTGACTTTGATTTTACAAACAAGTTTCATACATCAATCGATCCTGTTAAGTGTGTATTATTTTTGTGTATACTCACAATAAAAGCAAAGTGTTGTGCTTTTTGCCAAATAAAGAAAAATAAACATGATGCGAGTTCTGCTTTCTCTCTGTCAGTGAAGTCAATTCTGAAACGCGTCCGAAAATGAACCATAACTCAGCGAATACTCAGTCAAACAGGCATACAGACACACAGGCATGAAGCTTGAATTCTCTTCTTTTAAATGAAGTAATTTTGATAAAAAAACAAATATTCTCTGTTTATGTAATCTGTATGAAAAGAGAGAGATGTCAGTCGTTCTCATCTCAGCTCATTATGTTTTAATTTGACTCCGCCCACGGAGAGCGCGCGCTATTCAAACGCAAATAATCTGAGGTGATCCAGGCAAACCCGTGAACGCCCACATCAGCTGGATAACACACACACCGCGAGTTCACTTTCAGACTTATGTACTTTACGACGCTGTGAGGAATAATAGGCAACTATCTTGATAATAATCCTGGAAAATTTACCTCAGAAGTGCTGGAAGTTTCATTTCGAGGAGCAAAGGGATCCGGCTGAGGAATAGGTCAGTTCTATATCTGCTTTGTTCTAATCGCAAGTGTCTGTACACGCTGAATGAATGAACGCACAGATGCGTGCTGTTATGTAGCTACAGCTGGAAAAAAAAGACTGTTTAAATATGAATCGCGTTTCTATGTATGAATGAATGAATGCACATATGCGCGCTGTTATGTAGCTACAGCTGGCAAAAAGACTGTTTGAATATGAATCGCGTTTCTATGTATGAATGAATGAACGCACAGATGCGCGCTGTTATGTAGCTACAGCTGGAAAAAAGACTGTTTAAATATGAATCGCGTTTCTATGTGTGAATGAATGAACAGCTTTTACCAAACTCTATTGCTATACTGAGATGAGTAAAAATCGGAAAGATTATAGATTATTATTATTGTAAAATACTGCCACATCAAATAAGCTTATAATGTTGCCAATTTCTGCTCATATGAATTGAATTACGTATGATAAAATGTATACTTTAGTTTTTACAAAGAAAGATTGCACTGGAAATATTGTTACAATTTAAATTGTTGTTGTAATTGTATAACCTTTAAAAAAAATATATATATATATACAAGGATAGATGTAAACAAAATCTTAAAAGGTCAATATAAGCCTTCTCTTTAAATAATTTTATTATGCTTTATTAGTGACACATTTGGGTAGAGAATATATTCCAAATCTGAAAATACAGTATGAGAACAATTAACTGCACAATTACTAGAAATGTTTACCTTGGATATTATACAATTTGCAAGCACAATTTGTGGAAAACACAACAACAACAACTGTGAACCAATTATATATATATATATATATATTGTCCTTGCATTCTTTCTTGTGGCTCAGTCACACACCTGAATGAAAGGCTCATTACGTATGCAGCCTCATTATGCGGGGGGCCATTGTCTCCTCAGGTGTGAATCACTAAATATGCATGATGGTGTTGGATCGAAGACGCCCCTTGCACATACTGCCTTTCCAAGCAAAAAGTGTCTTAAAAAAATTAAATCAATGTATTGTTTTATGTGAATGATTAGGAAGGATGATTTTCATATCATCTTGAGGCAAAAACTCTAGGTGACAACATCCATTAGTCAAAAGTCTTATTGACACATATTTAGTATGTGTTTTGTGGCCTTATTTCAGACATTTTCATTTTTAGTTTTTTCAATAACCATGCATAAACATTATTTTCTCAAAAATACAAACATGTACATACATGTTGCTCACATATTAAGGTAGCCCTGTTTGTGCTAAATAGAGTGTAATTATACCTTTGCCATTAATATGTTTATAAGCAACTGAAAAAAGCACAAATGTAAGAGCATGTCAGAACATCTCAAGGACCCCAAAAACACCTTAGACCCCAGAGGGTTAATAAAGATCCGTGAGCTCAGGGGGGTATTCCAGAAAGCTTGGTTAACTTACCATTTGGTAAATCATAACCTCTGGGTTGATTTACCCCAAACTCGCATACCATGAGTATGTCGGTTCCAAAACACCTGAGAAGAGTTAGTTTAATCAACCTCCTACTGGTTACCCAGAGTTAACGCGCGCGCACGGTGAGTACATAAAGACATTTTCAATGGATCGCCGATTTCAGGAGTCACCATGGAAACCCAGGGAGAAAAAAATCGAGCTACATACTTAGGTGAAACTGAGTTGGAGGTTTTAATGCTTGCTTTTGAAGACTATAAGCCCATTATAAAAAAAAAATAAATAAAAAAAAAAATACTGCTGCATCAGCAAAAGAAAGAGAGTTGGCTTGGCAAAAAATAACGGACAGAGTAAATGCACGAGTTTATAAAATTATAAATGGGCTATTTTCCCCTTTCATTGTGACGCAAAAATTATTTGGGGCATGTAGTAAAAAATAGACAAGTATTTACTTGTTGGCCTCCATACATTTCTTAATATTACAGTAGTAATGCACATAATTGGCTAGTAATATGTTGGCTTTGTTTACGAATCCTACTAAGCCAGAAGAAGTGTGAGCCAAGTCAAAATGAAACACAAAAACATTCTCCAGCAAGGTAATATTTTCTAAACTTGTTACTGACGCCATGTAATTTAGTTTTCTATGTAGCCAATAGAAAGAAGGCTGAGGCCCGTAAAACAGGTGGGGGTCCACCTCCACCTTCCCTCACCCCAGCTGAGGAGCTGGCACTGTCCCTTAATAAAGGGCGACCTGTGGTCGAAGGAATTCCAGGGGGCAGTTCATCAGACTCAGCTACCAAGACAAGTGGCTTAGTAAAATGTAGGTGTACCATATTAATAATTATGATTTATTGATGTTTTCACTGTTTTTGTCAGTGTTTTAATAAAGAAAATCATCAACATTGTCACCATTTTAAATAGGCATTTTGAATGCATTTTACAGTCATTGATTCACTTGTGCAGTATGCATGCTGCTTTGACTGCATATGCTGTGTACTGTAATCTTATTACTAGTACTCTTAGATGTTCCTAATGTCCTTCTTTATTAGTTGTATTTGTTTAAGAATATACATTGAGTATTGAATATGCATGATTATCTTATTGGTTTAATTATCTTGCAGTTGCTGATGGCCACATTGTATTATTGGATCCTCCTGCAACACCACACTCTGTCACATTTGTAAGTGATTATTGTCTTTAGGTTTCTGTTTGCTAGACCAAGCATCCTTCCTTATTTTCACTGTAGGATGACGATGAAGAGACCACTTCTGCTGTGACAGAAACAGAAAATGTGGGGAGGCCCATTATAGGTATGATGCATAGAATGAATTCCCCCTTTTTTACAAGAGAATAAATAAATTGTCATTGTCATTTTACAGAATATGGCAGGAGATTTTAATACAGATGAGGGTCCATCTACCTCCATACAGAATCTTAGCAGTGCAAGAAATGTTCTGCAGTTCTCCTTCCTCATTTAAATATTTGGTCTGTGTTTGTATTACAGACTTTATCAGTCATGTTTAATTATTCTGTCTTTCTAGTTGCCTGCCAAAGAGCTGTATAAGGTCCACCTTCAAAAGCAAATCAGAAAAAGTGACATGGAGATGGACCTTATACAGCTTCAAATGGAGGAGAAAAGGCTTAACCTAAAAAAAGGCCGGACTTAAATTGCTGGAGCACCAGCTTAAGGTGGGAAACAGTATGTGAACAGTAATCTGTCATTGGTTGATGAATGAAATCTAAAGCAATAAATACAAATGTCTTTTGTCACAGAAAATAAAGAAACAATGAACAACACTTGACTGTTAACTGGTTTTAATTAAAGTGATTTTGGCAAATCATGTCTCGTACCACCCTGCCATCTCTTTGGTCTACTGGGTTCACTGGGGGGTTCCTCTTGGCCATCTTCAAGAGAGGGGGTGGGGGGGGGGGTGCCCTCTCACCTCTCAGTGTGGCAATGTTGTGAAGAACAACACAAGCAGCTGTGATGTCACATGACCTTTCTGGGTTGACCCTGAGCCCACGCAGGCACTGAAACCTTGCCTTCAGGATGCCTATGGTCCATGTTCTGCTGTGGGCCAGGTTGAATTGTGCCTGTGGTCCAGGCTCAGGTTCAGGGTAGGGTGTCATCATATAGGGCAGACAGGGGTACCCTCTGTCCCCCAGCAAGTAACCAATTGAAGTGTCATATAAAAGGTAGTTAAATTGTATAATTGCATTAAAAAAAAAAACATAAAAAAAAACAAAATAAACATTGTGTAAGGCAAAACATACCCTGTTGAAATTTGTGGCACAATGATTACTCTCTAAACATTCTGGCATCATGTACAGACCCTGGCCATTTGGCTTCAACATTAGTGATGAGGTGGGTTGCATCACATATTACCTTAGTTAGTGGGGACCAGTAATGAGGGTGATTTAATGGTTTAAACACCCAAACATTTAGCACCCAAAAAATCTATTGTCACCTGCACATTGATGCTATGGATTGACTTCCTATTAACATAGTCTCCTTCATTGACTGAAGGAGCTCTAATGGGAATGTGGGTTCCATCAATGCACCCAATCACACTTGGGAACCCTGAAATTGAAAGTTATATAATTAGAAACTTTTAAAATTATTGTGACTGTCACTGTATACATTATGAATAGATTAAGTATAGTGCTATGTAACTAAAATGGTCTTTCATAGAATATCATAGAATGGACAAACCCACCACTCTGTGGAATTCCTCTTTAATGACCCTCAGTGGTTTATGGCTAGGGAACTGCACAAAAGTGTGTAGGAACCGTTTGAGTGCAATGCATACTGTACAAACAGCCCTACACACAGTTGCCTTTCCCACATGCTCTGCATCACCTATTGTAGGCTATACAAAAAACTCCCCGTCGCAAAAAAAGTTAAATAAATGGAGTTAAATATTTAACTCCATTATCTTCGTTTAATAAATTAACGATTCTTTTGAAAAACGGCAACGCTCCCGCAAATATTCATTTGGATACGAAAACACATTGATACGTGGTCGTATCACCCTCTCACGGCGGAAAAGAATTCGTATTATCTGTGCTTCCACATCCACTGGATCGTCTTTAAAACGGCACGCCATGCTCAGTAACCTTCTGAAACAAACTAACCCTGGAACATAACCTGCTACCGAGCAGGTTATCTTCAGAGAGTAAGTTCCTATGGTTACATACATACCCAGAAAGTTACCTCCGTTTTTGGAACCGAAAGTTGAGGTTATCCACTAACTTACCCTTAAACTTACCCGGGTATGTCACATAACCTGCTTTCTGGAATACCCCCCTGGCATTCCCGGTTTGTCATGTGTTTGTGTATAGTCTGGTTTGTTGTGAGCACATGGCTTGTCATGTATTTCCTTGTGCCATGTGCTCTCCTGTCTATTGTCTAGCCCCTCCCATCTTGTTACCTGATTATTGATTAATTTGCCTCACCTGCTTTCCTTGTTACCCTCTTTTGTTTGCTTCCCTATTTAGTCTCCCTGTGTTTGCAGTCCAGTGCTGTTTCGTTGTCTATGTTCCCTCGTGTTCTTGTTTTATGCCATATGATTGTCTTGTTTTCCCCCACAGGGAGTTTTGGTTTGTACTTTTGTTTTGTACATTAGTTTTGTACTTTACTTTTGTTTTTCCCCCATGGGGAGTTTTGGTTTGTACTTTTGTTTGACAAAGTTAGTTTAATAAAGATCCTGAGTTTCCTGCACTTGAATCCTCACTTCACTATTTACCATTCTGTGACAGGTTCAGTTCATGTTAAATCTGGTTGGTTTGAATGTAATCTGCCATGAACAACAGAAATGAACTGCTCTTGATGATTGTTAGGTTATTTCTCAGCACCCCAAATATTCTCAGCCCCTTCAATCAGGAAAGCACAAGTGCGGGAAGAAACAGTCAGACACAGATGACAGTGTTTCTTGTTCAAGCTTCTTCAGAGGTTTATTGTTCATCTGGGTATATACATACTAAACACCAAGGATACATTAGTATAAAGAATATCATTAGCTAACAGGTAAAGAATGCTTAAGTAACAACCGGCAAGGATGTCTCCATACATGAGGAGTGGGGAGGGGCAGAAATGGTATAGTATGTAAGTGGAATGCACAGCCAGAACTTTTCTAATGTTTTATAATTTTCAACTTTGCATGCTTTTGGTCATGTTATTATAGTGAAATGCATTTAGTCATAGCTGTGTCTCTGAATAAATGGCATTTGTAGAGCAATAGTATACATCTGGCAATACATCAACAGGAGACAAACTAGTGTGAAAGTAAGTTAATGAAATAAAAATGTACATATTTGGTATATTCTTCAAACATCTACTATCTTTAAGTATAGATCAGTTTCTGTTGTGTAGAACAAAACACTTTGATTATATCTTTCTTTAAAATATTGAATCTCTTCTGTGAACTACTTCTTTGAGCAGTTTTAGTGTGCTATATTTAGTTTAGTATATGACATGTTCACTGAAGTGTGGGATGTCATCTCATTTCAGCTGAGTATTGTGTATCAGAGTCCTTGTTAATTGTGACATTAAATGTATTTATCCAGACTCTCAATTGCTTCCTCTTGAGAGCATTTTGTCCATTCATCTGGAATCTCACCAGGCTCAAAGGTTTTTTCATAGTGATTTTCAAGATCTTCCTGGAATTCACACACAAACCACTTCCAGTACGGCAGCTCAGAGAGATCCGGGGTGATACTCCATGCAGCAAATTCAGGACCTGCTTTTCTGTATTCCTTGAAGAGGACTGTCTCATCTGAGCTATTTGGATAGAAAGATCCATCACTGGCTACATCTGATGTGCAGATGCTGCTACATAGGTTTGTTGTTCCTCTGTAACTAAACCCATTTACTCCAGTAACACGATGGAAAGGAACACTGTGATCTCCAGTATGGCCTTCTATTGTGTTTGTGCAGATCGCTCCACAGAAAGGACACTGAACCCAACAGCAGTCACAGAGGTGATCAATCAGAAGCTCAGCTGGTCTGTCTGTGTGTTCCAGCTTTACTGGAAAAGTTTTTGTGCTGAATTTACTGCGTATGTCAGATATTATAGAAGGTTCTTTTATCTCAGAAGGTTCTTTTATCTCAGAAGGTTCTTTTATCTCAGAAGGTTCTTTCATCTCAGAGGGTTCTTTCATCTCAGAAGGTTCTTCCATCTCAGAAGGTTCTTCCATCTCAGAAGGTTCTTTCGTCCCTGAAGGTTCTTCCGTCTCAGAAGGTTCTTCCGCCTCAGAAGGTTCTTCCGCCTCAGAAGGTTCTTCCGTCTCTGAGGGTTCTTCCGTCTCAGAAGGTTCTTCCGTCTCAGAAGGTTCTTCCGTCTCTGAAGGTTCCTTCGTCTCAGAGGGTTCTTTCGTCTCAGAGGGTTCTTTCGTCTCAGAGGGTTCTTCCGTCTCAGAGGGTTCTTCCGTCTCAGAGGGTTCTTCCGTCTCAGAGGGTTCTTTCGTCTCAGAGGGTTCTTCCGTCTCAGAGGGTTCTTTCGTCTCTGAAGGTTCTTTCGTCTCTGAAGGTTCTTCCGTCTCTGAAGTTTCTTCCGTCTCTGAAAGTTCTTCCGTCTCTGAAGGTTCTTTCGTCTCTGAAGGTTCTTTTGTCTCAGAGGGTTCTTTCGTCTCTGAAGATTCTTTCATCTCTGAAGGTTCTTCCATCTCTGAAGGTTCTTCCGTCTCTGAAGCTTCTTCCGTCTCAGAGGGTTCTTCCGTCTCAGAGGGTTCTTTCGTCTCTGAAGGTTCTTTTGTCTCAGAGGGTTCTTTCGTCTCTGAAGATTCTTTCATCTCTGAAGGTTCTTCCGTCTCTGAAGGTTCTTCCGTCTCTGAAGCTTCTTCCGTCTCAGAGGGTTCTTCCGTCTCAGAGGGTTCTTTTGTCTCAGAGGGTTCTTTTGTCTCAGAGGGTTCTTTCGTCTCAGAGGGTTCTTCCATCTCAGAGGGTTCTTCCGTCTCTGAAGGTTCTTCCATCTCTAAAGGTTCTTCCGTCTCAGAGGGTTCTTTCGTCTCAGAGGGTTCTTTCGTCTCAGAAGGTTCTTTCATCTCAGAAGGTTCTTTAGTATCAGAAGGTTCTTCCGTCTCAGAAAGTTCTTTCGTCTCAGAAGGTTCTTGCATCTCAGAAAGTTCTTCCGTCTCAGAAAGTTCTTTTGAAGGTTCTTTTATCTCAGAAGGTTCTTCCGTCTCAGAAGGTTCTTCTGTCTCAGAGGGTTCTTTCGTCTCAGAGGGTTCTTTCGTCTCAGAGGTTTCTTCCGTCTCTGAAGGTTCTTCCGTCTCAGAGGGTTCTTTCGTCTCTGAAGGTTCTTCCGTCTCTGAGGGTTCTTTCGTCTCTGAGGGTTCTTTCGTCTCAGAAGGTTCTTCCGTCTCTGAAGGTTCTTCCGTCTCAGAGGGTTCTTCCGTCTCAGAGGGTTCTTTCGTCTCAGAGGGTTCTTTCGTCTCAGAGGGTTCTTTCGTCTCAGAAGGTTCTTTCATCTCAGAAGGTTCTTCCGTCTCAGAAAGTTCTTTCGTCTCAGAAGGTTCTTGCGTCTCAGAAAGTTCTTGCGTCTCAGAAAGTTCTTCCGTCTCAGAAAGTTCTTTCGAAGGTTCTTTTATCTCAGAAGGTTCTTCCATCTCAGAAGGTTCTTTCGTCTCAGAAGGTTCTTCCATCTCAGAAAGTTCTTCCGTCTCAGAAGGTTCTTTCGTCTCAGTAAGTTCTTTCGTCTCAGAAGGTTCTTGCGTCTCAGAAGGTTCTTGCGTCTCAGAAAGTTCTTGCGTCTCAGAAAGTTCTTCCGTCTCAGAAAGTTCTTTCGAAGGTTCTTTAATCTCAGAAGGTTCTTTTATCTCAGAAGGTTCTTTTATCTCAGAAGGTTCTTTTATCTCAGAAGGTTCTTTCGTCTCAGAAGGTTCTTTCGTCTCAGAAGGTTCTTCCGTCTCAGAAAGTTCTTTCGTCTCAGAAGGTTCTTGCATCTCAGAAAGTTCTTGCGTCTCAGAAAGTTCTTCTGTCTCAGAAAGTTCTTTCGAAGGTTCTTTTATCTCAGAAGGTTCTTTTATCTCAGAAGGTTCTTTTATCTCAGAAGGTTCTTTTACCTCAAATTCTTTCTTTATCACTTCTTCTAAGATGCTGACTTCAACACCATCCTGATTCACTCCAGTGAGGTCATTTAGAGACAATACCAGCACATCAGAGAGTTCTTGTGTGAAATGACACAACCACAGATGAGCATCTCCATTGATCTCTTTAACATGTTTGGTAGATTCATGTGCTGCGTTTGTGATCTTCTGCTGCAGCAGTTCAATGTTATTTTCCATCTTGGGTCGAGCACTATCTTCAAATCTTTCAGTGATGTATTGACTGACTTCATCTCTGATGAATTTCTTGAAATGTTCTCTGGAATTGTTAATGTAGGTCATGCATGCTTTAAATTTATTTTTTTCTGCCAGTCTCCTCAAGATGTGTTTCTCCAGGTTTGATCGGTTCCCATTTAATGATTCACAGTTTGTCCTCATTTCATCAGCTAAAGCTTTGGCAGTTTTTTTGTAGACCATCTGCTGAATTGGCTCTTTAAGTTTATTACAAACAAATTCACCAAAAACAGCAGTTGATGATGCTCCTTTACAGTATTTCTGGAAAATCCTGTAATACTCTTGACTCTTCCTCTCAAAATAAAGAACAGGATCATTGGCTTCCTTGAACATGTTGTATTGATCATTGAATGTCTTATTTGCTCTGTGGCATATGAAAAGTACCAGATCCATGAAGAATTCACTCTTAAACACATATTTCACATTTGCCCCTTCCTGATGCTGTGTTATTCTTGTCTTTATGTAATCTACGAGTTGTTGAACGCAGCTGTTGTTGTAGCCCATCTTTGCAATGTTATATGACTGAATCATTTTATCTGTGTGTTCAGCGATGTCTGTGATTAAGGATCTTATCCGGACTTCATCCTCTTTAGATAAAACATCACTGATCATCTTTTTATTGAATGTGAAAATATATTTAAAATGTGCTGTTAATCCACTGGATTTCTTTAACTGTACATATTCTGAATAGCTTGGCAAAGAGATCATATCTCTTTGCTCACTTCTCTCATTCATAAGATCTAAAGGGAGACTTTCATAGTTCTGAGTGATGATCTTTTTCACATCTCCTAATATGTTCATATCTTTGACTAAAGGAGTGTCTCTGATGATCTCAGCTGTCTGTTGTTTCCAAAAGGAATCAAACTGTGTTTTCATGAGATTTTCATCATTTGCTTGTTCTTTGAATTGTAAAGCAAGTTCTTTGCTCTTTTCAAAGAGTGTGTTTTCATGATGTGTCTTCTCAGCATCAATCTTTTTCTTCTTGTGACGCTGCTGAAGAACCCCATCTAATTTCCTCTTAGTTTCTCTCACAATGTTTTCTTGAAGCTGTTTTATTTTTATCTCAAAGAAACCTTTCCACTGGTTCAGTATAGCTGCGTCTCTGTCTTTCCCAAAGAAATCAGACATTATCTTTTCCACTTCTTTACATTTTGTATTTAGTTCTGTTTGAAAATCAGCTTCCTCCACACCATGAATTGCTTCATTTTCTATTTTGTTGTGTAGTCTGTTTTCAATTTCCAGCATGGCACTCCGGAGGCTCCAGGTCCACTTGCTGTATTCAGCCTCTAGTTTCTTGTATGTTGCGATTTCCAGGGAATTTTTGAAGCTGAACACAAATTGTTCATTAAGCAAAGCCTCCCAGAGATCTTGAATACGCCCTCTTAGGTGTGTCAGCATTATGCCATCTGATTTTGAAGCGTGTGTTCGAATAGTTTCCTTCAGTTCTTGAATGTTCTCGCAGTAGTTCAGGTTTGGTGGTGCCATAGGTGGGCTGCCCTCCCAGAGCTGAGCAAAATACTTCACATCATTCTGTACATCAAACGCAATCACATCACTGAATCCTTCTGCATCACAGACTTCCTCTTTAGCAGCGATTTTTGTCATATCATCCAGTTTCTCCTGCAGTCGTCTCCTTCCCTCCATGTTTTTCTCTTCAGCTGTAATATCTGAGACATTCTGATGCACAAACATGCAGCTGGGAGTTAGTCTGACCTTCTTCATCCTCATGAAGGCCTGAACAACAATCTGAAGAATGTCCTGCATCTCAGATGGGTTTTCTCCAAAGATGTTGATCAGGGTCATATTTCCAAGACCAACAACAAATGTGGCCATTTCATTGTCACGATGTGTTGTTGACCTTCCAGCCAGTTCTGGTGCACGAAGTCCTTCAGTGTCAACAACCAGAATATAGTCAAACTTTAGCTCAGTTTTCATCTCCTCTGATATTTTGACCAGCTGCATGAAAGCTCCTTTGGTGCATCTTCCAGCACTGACGGCAAACTGCAGTCCAAACATGGCATTCAGCATGGTGGATTTCCCAGAGCTCTGAATCCCTAGAACTGAGAGTACAAAGATTCTGGTCTGATTTCCCAGTTTCTTAACAAGTTCATCTAGAACAGCAGTGACCCAGGAGAGAGGAATATGAGCAGCATCTCCATCCATCAGCTCCATTGGAAATCCAGAGATCATCATCTCTGCTGCAAGACTTGACAGAGAACAGGAGTCAAACTGCAGATTGTCTTTCTTGTTCTTCGTCACAGATGACCATGATTCATAGATCTGACCAAACTCTCTCAGGATGTGCTCTAAGCCAAAACTTGTTCTATTAATTTGCTCTGGTATGTTTTCCAGGTTTGTTTGTTCAGTCCTTATGTGTTTGTCAGGAGTCTTTTTCAATTCTAAGACTTTATTCCATTTCACATACTCCTTATGAAGTCCAAAAAGCTTCTCTGAAGTGAAGTCATCCAACATGTTCATCATCCATCTGAGGAAATAGGTTTTTTCATTGTCTCTCTGTGATTTCATTATTCCAATAAATGTTTTCATGAACTCACTCTGTCCTTTGGCCACTTGCTTTTCTCTTAATTCTCTCATGTTCTTGAGTTTGGTACTTTTATCTTGCTCTAGATTTTCTCCTTCTAGATGATGCAGCTCTTTGTTGATTTTACACCAGTCATGCCACAGTTTCCCCTGACAGGGCAGGTTTGTTTCTTTCACTGTTGATGGATCCTTTCCTCTCAGTAATCCCATGATCTGGACCGCTGCCTCTTTCCCTCTCAGACATTCTGGATCCTCCTCATCTACTCTGATTCCTGTGTGTTTGGCCACATCTTCAAGTTTGAAGGTCCTTTTCTGCTTGCTCAAACTCACTCTGACCATCTCCCTTATCTGATTAAATACATCAGATTGGTTTTTGTCCATAAGACCAGTTATGAATTTTCCATTCCCCAGTTCAGTTTCATCACAGTCACTGTCAGTAAGCAGGCAAATGAGAGGCTGAGGAGATTTGAAGAGTGATCTCACCAAACCTTTATACTGGTTCTTCTGTCCAAAATCAGGTAAGAAGAGGATGTTTACTGATGCCATACCAGTCAGAATCTCATATTGTTTCTCATTAGTTCCTGCATCACCATGAAGATTAGAGAAAGCCACACAGTCATCAAATGAATCTGTCTTTTTCCCAGAAGGGCAGTACCAGGCAATCTCCACCACTCCGTCCATCAGTAATCTGGTTCTGCTGCTGCCTGAGCAATTCCTGTGGAAGAACGTGTTGTGTTTCTCATTGATGAGGCCGTTTATCAGCTGAGACTTAGATGAAGACACTGAACCAAATCTGAAGAAAGCCACCATTGGAGTCTCAGCCTTGTAGACCGGTTGAGTTTGACTGATGATTTCATTATTGGAGGCTTTCTTCTTCCAGCTCTTGTTGATTTGTCTGAATGTCCAGAGAGGAAACTCAATCTGTTGTGTGAATGGATCAGGAACAAGCAGAGGCAGTGAATACTGACACTGTGAGAGTTTAGTCACCATCAGCTGCTTCAGGAGACCATCAGCACAATTAAACACGGCCATCTGAACATCCATTGGGTGAATATCAGGGCTTGCACTGTCTTTGTTATCTTCTTTCTTCCTGTGTTTTATGGCTGTGTTTCTTGCTCTGTAGTCCATGTTAATCAGCTTTTGTAGGAATGAGTTTACTAGTTCATTCTCTTCCTGTGGCTCTTGAGACTGAAATGAAGACTTGGTGATTTGAAGAATGTCTGCCGTTTTCATTTTATCTTGAAATCTTTTTTTCAGATCTAGTCTATCATAGAGTTCTTCAAGCTGTTGACTGTTTTTTGGTCCAAGCTTTTGGTTTTGACCAGTTTCAGCTTTCTGTAAATACATGAACAGATTCACATTAAACAAATAAATGTAATTTGTTATTGTCACTTTAGTAGAGATAATAGCCTGATACACAGATTAGAAAAAAAATAAAAATTCTAATGAAGAACTACGACTATGAAAATTTAGATAAGAAATAGTTTTGCGATAAGCCTTTTGGAGATTATAGACAAAATGAATCAAACTTAGGGCCCTGTCCTTTGAAAGGGATAAAAACGTAATTCTCTGTTGTGTTACATTTACAGGTCCAGTGAATAGATTATGATTGTAGGTTGTAAATGTGTAGTATTGTCCATACAGAGAAAAAAAATTTGAATGAAGGAATCTGAACTCAACTCTTAACCCCCTGGGGTCGGCGGTATCGCCGGCGATACCAGCTCGCTTTTTTTTTTATCAGTTCAAAAGAGATTCATTTTGCTCTGTTGACTTTGATATTACAAACAAGTTTCATACATCAATTGATTCTGTTAAATGTGTATTATTTTTGTGTATACTCACAATAAAAACAAAGTGTTGTGCTTTTTGCCAAATAAAGAAAAATAAACACGAAGCGAGTTCTGCCTTCTCTCTGTCAGTGTAGTCCATTCTGAAAAGCGTCCGAAAATGAACAATAACTCAGCGAATACTCAGTCAAACAGGCATACAGACACACAGGCATGAAGCTTGAATTATCTTCTTTTAAATGAAGTAATTTGTATAAAAAACAAATATTCTCAGTTCATGTAATCTGTAAGAAAAGAGCGAGATGTCAGTCGTTCTCATCTCATCTAATTATTTTTAATGTGACCCCGCCCACGGAGAGCGCACGCTATTCAAACGCAAATGACTGAGGTAATCCACGCAAACCTGTGAACGCCCCCATATCAGCTTGAGAAAACACAAGTTTATTCAGATCATTACTTGTTTACACCGTCTCGCAGCGCTGTGAATAATAATAATAATGGAAAATGTACCTCAGAAGTGCGGGTATTTCGAGGAGCAAGGATCCGACTGAGCTGAGGAATACTGTAGTAAGTTTTTTTTCCTTCTCAAGTGAATCGCGCTTCTGTGTGTGAATGAACGAACGTCAGAGATGCGCGCTGTTTACCACAGCTCGCAAAAAGACAGTTTAAATTTAATTCGCGTTTCTGTGTGTGAATGAATGATGATGTTTTAGCAAACTGTATTGAGATGAGTAAAAATTGACTGAAATATGTTGAAATAAAATGTAGGCTATTTGTATAAGCAACGTATTAAACTGCAAATTAACATTTATATGCCCTAATATTTCATAAAAACAACGTTACAGTCAGGCGAAATATGAAAGACAACATTTTGTTGACTAGATTTGGGTACAGTTTTTACTGTAGAATATACTGCCACATCAAATAAGCTTTTGTTTAGCAATTTCTGCTCATATGTTATATATATATATATAAAATACTATTTTTGTCAAAAATAAAGTCATCAACTAAGATGTTAGCTGTTCCAATGTTGGCTATATTCAAACTAATGAATACATATGATAAAATGTAGGTCTATAATCTTCTTCTTTTTTTACAAAGAAAGAGTACACTTGAAATATTGTTGAAATTGTAATTATTGTTGTAATTGTAACCTTTTTAATAAAATAGCAAAACATATTTACAAGATAGATGTAAGCAAAATCTTAAATGGTCAATATAAGTCTTCTTCTAAATATATCTTTTGTCCTTGCATTGTGGCTCAGTCAGTGTCACACCTGAATGAATGGCTCATTATGCAGAGTGGGTGGGGCATTGTATTCTCAGGTGTAAACCACTCCTCGTTCACACCCCCTCGCATATTGGCTTTAAATTTTAAATTTAAATCAATTTTAAATGTAAATTTTACACAATTTAAATCAATGTATTGTTTTATGTGAATGATAAAGCAAGACTATTTTCACATAATTTTGAAGCCAGAACTCGAAGCGACAACATCCATTAGTCAAAAGTCTTGTGGACACATATTTAGTATGAGTTTTGTGGTCTTATTTCAGCAACTTTCATTTTTATTTTTTCCAATAACCACGCATAAACATTATTCTCTTAAAAATACAAACATCTACATTCATGTTGCTTACATATTATGGTAGCCCTGTTTGTGCTATATAGAGTGAATTTACACCTTTGCCATTATCATGTTTATAAATAACTGAAAAAAGCACAAATGTCAGGGCATATCAAAACATCCCAAGGGCCCCAAAAACACCTTAGACCCCAGAGGGTTAATGGTTATAAAACCTCTAAGTCCTCTAAATACTCCTGACCCTTGATTTACATTGATCACTTACCAGTAGAGAAGAGGCTGTTTGAGAGCAGCAGATTTTCATGTTCTCCATGTCTTTTCTTCTGTCTTTTTCATAGTTTGCTGACTTTATTTCATCTTTCTTCTGTTGTTCTATTAACTTAATTTTGTCTTCATAAATCTTACGTTGTTCTTCCTCCCACGTCCTCCTCTCATCTTGCATCTGTTTTAGTATTTCCTCCTGACGTTTCTGCATTTGTTCCTCTTTTTCTTTGATATATTTTCTGTATTGTTCTTCTTTTTCATTAAATTCTTCCCCTCTTCTCCTCGTCTCTGTGTCATGATTCTGTCTTTCTTCCTTCATCATCATCTTCATATTTTCTATTCCTACTTCGTGTTTGACCTGAAGATCTTTATTCTCTTTTTTTATTCTCTCAATCTCTCTTTTGATTTCATCTCTCTCTTCTTTAAGTCTTTGATAAGTTTCATCCCACATGTTTTGTTCTTTCTCCCTCCTTATCTCAAATTCTTCTTCTCTCTGTTTTTCCTCTTGTATCTTTTTCTCCCATTTCTCTTGTTCTATTTTAATTTCTCTTTTGTATTGTTCTTCATTCTCTCTGAATTCTTCTTCTATCTTCCTCCTCTCTGTGTCATGATTCTGTCTTTCTTCCTCCATCATCTTCTTCACATTTTCTATTCCCACTTCATGTTTGACCTGAAGATCTTCTTTCTCTCTTTTGATTTCATCTCTCTCTTCTTTAAGTCTCTGATAAGATTCATCCCACATGTTTTGTTCTTTTTCCATCTTTTTCTCAAACTCTTCTTCTCTTCTCTTCTTCTCTGCATTATGAATGTTTCTTTCTTCCTCCATCTTCATCTTTATTCTCTCTTTCTCTTCATCATGTTTGGCCAGCAGTTCTTCTCTCTCTCTGTTCAGTTTTTCCACTTTGTCCATTAGCTTCTTCATCTGTGCTTCTTGTTTTTCTCTTTCCATCTGTCTGAACATCTTACATGTGTAGTAACTCCCTCCATTTGCTGTCACCATGTCATTGATTTTCTGCAGTAATGTCGACACCTGCACACGGTCTCCAGTCTCATTATTATTGAACACATGATATCTGTTTCCACACTGTCCGATGAGCTTCATCAAAGCAGATCCAGGTTTACCCAGATACTCTTCAATGGTCTTCTTCTTCAGCTCATCTCCTCTGGTGAAGAGCACCATAGTGTACATTATTGAGCTTTCACCAAAAGTCTCCTGAATGATCTTGACAGCATTTTCAACTTCCTCAGTGAATCGTCCCACTGGTAACAGTAACAGAAACACATGTGGTCCTGGAAGAATCATGGAGATGCAGTTGCTGATTTCTCTCTGGATCTCTTTTTGACTAACTTTAGTATCAAACAGTCCTGGAGTGTCAATCACAGTTATCTGTCTGCCATCAATCTCAGCCGTCTCTCTCTGACACTCTTTAGTAACTGAATCATGAGACACGTCTTCTTTAAATGCTTCTCTCCCTAAGATGGTGTTTCCTGTTGCACTCTTCCCAACTCCAGTTCCCTTTCGTAAAGGGAACTCCCGCTGCATCGATACTCGATACTTTGGGGAATGCCTTCGGCATGAAGCGTCTGAAGTCAACTATGGAACTATTCCAATCTTGATTGGTGCAACGTCACCCGTGACGTCGCATGTGACGGTGATCCGGAAGCTACAAAAGGGTCACAGGAACCAGGAAATGTTAGCTTCTGGTCTTCAGCAAGCGCTCTATGTCATCTTGTCTGTTCTATTTGGTGTTGTTTGTCCCGTGAAAGTATTATTTATGGCGAAAAAAGATAAGCTATTCAGGCAGTGTGCGTCCCCTTGCCCACGTTATTTAAGCGAGGATGACACACACACGCTTTGTGTAGTTTGTCTGGGAGTGGAGCATGCACGGGCGGTGCTCGAGGGCGCTGTCTGTGCAAACTGTTTTCAATGAAAAAGCTCCGCTCCCGTTTGAGCTTGTTCGATCAATTAGATCAGGCTCGCGTTTCCAGTGCATCAGGTCCCGCGTCTGTTGAGGCAGCGCGGCGCTTGTATGCATGTGATTCACACGTGGGGCTGGCATATGATACTGAGACGGTTGCGACCCTTTCTCAGTGTTTATTAACCAGCTTCACTGGTCTCGCACACGGTTCGGAAGCCCGCGCTGCGGCTTCTTCCGACCGTGTTAAAGACACAGCGTTTGATTTATCTGGCTCCGAGGAGTTAGATATTATCTATTAACACTGAATCACGTGGATAGGGGGATTCGCCACCCCATAT
This sequence comes from Squalius cephalus, assembly GCA_022829025.1. Lineage (NCBI taxonomy): Eukaryota > Metazoa > Chordata > Actinopteri > Cypriniformes > Leuciscidae > Squalius > Squalius cephalus. The sequence goes on from CM040812.1 coordinate 28,696,995, forward strand.
TCCCGTTAGTGAGGAGTTGCTGGAGGTTGTAATCAGGGCAGTGGTTAAATTAAATGTTAAATGGCCATATAATAAGCAGGAAGCGACTAAGAAAAATAAAATGAATGAGCGCTTCCTGCAGACCCAGTCACAATCTTCGTGTCAGAGCCTTCCCTTTTTCACTGATCTCCATACTGAGGTATCAAGATCGTTGAAAAATCCATTTTCATCTAAATTATTTTCCCCCATGTATATATTTACTCATCCATTAGGGAATCTAATGAAAATGGTTATTAGGTGATGGCTCGGGTTGAGGAATATTTTGCGAAATATTTTCTCCCCGACATTGCGTCACCCCTGATAGCTCAGACACTTCCCTCCAAATCTCGTAAATCGAATTTGTTAGGGAAAGCATATATGGCGGTGGTCGAGCTGGTGCATGCCCACACACGATGGGGTTATTACAGGCATACCTGGCTGACCTCCTCAAGCAGGTGGATGATAACTGGGAGGTCTCACTCTATATTACTGAATATCGTAGAGTATCTGACTTATCTCTCCGTATTATTAAAGAGACGGCCCGTGCTATTGGCCGTTCTATGGCAGCACTAGTCGTCTCAGAGAGACATTTATGGCTTATTCGCTTGTGGATCGGGAAGAAAGACAGGGCTTTCCTTCTCGATGCTCCCCTTTCACCTTCTGGCCTCTTTGGCGACGCGGCAAGAACCGTTGTCGAGAGGCTTCAGGAGGCAGAGCGACAATCAGCTATCCCCAGTTGTCAGTCCAGGTCTCATGGGGTTGCTGCCAGGGGGCAGCCTCATGAGACAGCCGCCAGCTCCTCATATTTTGAGAAGGTTTCCTCTCGTGCCCCCCCGTATAAGGCTTGGGGCCAGAAGAAACATTCTCGCACGAAGCTCTCCATACCGAAGACAGGTCTGAGGACTGTCTCTCGGGCTAAGAAGGCTTCAACTAAGAGGTCTTGTCGTAACACGCAGACCCTTATGGGCGTTCCCCCAGGAGAGCGAGTACAGGAGTCTCGCCCCCTTATGCAGCCCTTAGGAAATCGATGTTTGCTTCCCGCCGCCGATGGCGCTTCGGGACACATCGGCTTCCAGCGAACACAAATCGCAGTATCTGCCCGAAGACGTTGCGGCACTGTCGAGTTCGCCGCCTCTCAGGAGGTCTGTAGAGAGCATATTTTGGTTAGTTCCTGCCAGTTAGCTGCTTCAGGTCACCAAAGCCATTTGGAAATTTATAGCCGAGGCCAGTCTCGAGGGACTGGTCCCCATAATGGCATATTTAGACACCCCGAGGGGTCTTCAAAATATAGTCTAGGGGGTCCTGCTTATGGTGGAGCTAATATACAAATATTATCTACTAAGGGTGGTTCACATGTCGGCCAGCCCCGAGCAGGGTCGGTTTTTGGAACAGGAAGTCTAGTCCCTCTTAACACAGGAAACCTCAAAGTGGGCTCTTCCTTGGTTACGGGAGCCCGGGTTCTACAGCTGGCACTTCATAGTTCCTATGAGGGGGGGGAGTTAGGCCTTATTTTGGATCTCAGGGTACTGGATCAACCTCCGAGGGGGTTCAGATTCAAGTTACCGACTGTCAGTCAGACCAGCTCCGAGGACTGGTCTGTCTTGATAGATCCACAAGCTCCTTAACTCCTCTTTCCCTTCTAACCCCATCACAGGAAGTTTCCGAGATCCGCTTTTGGGGGGAAAAGCGCATCAGTTCTGGACTCTTCCAGTCGGCCTAGCCTTATCCCCTCGCACCTTCACTAAATGTATGGACACGGCCCTTGCTCCATTGAGACTTCAGGGGGTCCGTATCTTATAGATGACTGGCTCATTTTGGCTCAGTCAAAAAGAACTAGCAATTCAACATCGAGATGTTGTTTTGCGCCATCTGAGGTGTGTGGGGTTAAGACTCAATGTCAAGAAAAGTTCCTTAACTCCTCTTCAGAGGACTACGTCCCTGGGAGTAGAGTGGGACTTAGTCACAATGCGGGCACAATTGTCTCCTGCTTGTATAAATACTATCTTAAACACAATGAAGAGTATTAGGTTAGGCCAGGCTATCACTGTCAAACACTTTCAAAGAGTTTTGGGTCTTATGGCTGCAGCTTCCACGGTAGTACCCTTTGGTCTGCTCCATATGAGGGCCTTGCAGTGGTGGCTCAGGAACAAGGGATTTTCTCCTCTGGGAAACCCTTTTCGTACGATCAGAGTTACGCGCAGATGCCTTCGTTCTCTTGTCGTATGGAAGAAACCATGGTTCCTGTCTCAGGGCCCGGTTTTGGGAGCACCATGTGAGAGAAAAACTCTGACCACGGATGCGTCCCTCACGGGCTGGGGTGCGGTTATGGAGGGCCGTTACACCCGAGGTACTTGGAAAGACCATCATCTCACATTGTATATTAATCGCTTGGAGATGTTGGCTGTATTTTTTGCCCTGAGGCACTTCCTTGTAGACCTCAGAGGCCATCATGTTCTTGTTAGGACAGACAATATGTCGGTGGTCTCTTATATCAACCGCCAAGGAGGTTTGAGATCTCGCCCTCTTTGTAGACTGGCGCATTAAATTCTTCTTTGGTCCCAGGACAAATTTCTCTCTGTCAGATCTATTTATATTCCTGGGGTTGAAAATATGGGAGCAGACATCCTGTCGAGGCAGGGGCCGAGGCCCGGGGAATGGTGGCTCCACCCTGAAGTGGTTGAGCTTATATGGAGAGAGTTTGGCCGGGCGGAGGTTGACCTGTTCGCTTCTCATGAGAACTCTCATTGCCCGCTCTGGTACTCTCTCTCACATCCAGCTCCTTTGGGCTTGGATGCCACGGTACAGATGTGGCTGAGGTCACATCTGTATGCTTTTCCCCCGATCGCTCTGCTCCCTGGGGTTCTAGAAAGGGTCAGGAGGTACGGAGTGAGACTACTCCTTGTAGCTCCGTACTGGCCGGCCCAAATTTGGTTTTCGGACCTTATTAGTCTCTTGGAGAGTCCTCCATGGAAAATTCCTATTAGGAGAGATCTTCTGTCTCAGGCTGATGGTATATTATTTCATCCCCGACCAGAGTTATGGAGACTATGGGTCTGGCCCCTGAGGGGGTCCCACCCATAATTAGGTTGCCCTTTCCACCGAGGTGGTCAGGACATCCATACTAGAACCCCACTCTACTAGGAACTAAACAATTAAGTTAGGGAGGGCATTGAACCCAGTTTATTACTGCCCACTGGCTTCAGTACTGGTGTTCCATCCCGCTCTCTAACGGGATCTCCTGTTCATGCTTAGGGCCTCTGTGGCGGCCTCAGTGCCCTCCGCAAGCCTCTAAGGGTGTTCTCGAAAGGACGTTCCCACTGAAACTCCATGTTCCTGTAGATTGGAGGAGGAATCCTGTCATCCAGCCTATTGGCATCAGGCTGATGGGTTATCCCTGGCACCCATCATGTCCTGTGGGTGAGGTATACAAATATATATTTGAGATATATAAGTATATATAGGAGAATCTATTGAGTCTGCTTCCTGCTCGTCTTACTCCCTGGAAGAGTGGTGGTGCTGCCCCCTCTTACTTGCTAGCGTGGGAGCCACTCAACGTTATTTTTGCCCGGTACTGAGGTACTTGTAGGCAATGTTAAGATTCTTCAGGTATTCCATCCTCCATCGCATGTGTCGGATGGTCAAGGTCGTAGCCTTTGAGGTTCCTACATTAGGACTCAGGCTGAGAGGAGTCAGTCCATCTAGTTATGCATCAAGGGTTAGGAGCTATTCCCTTTATTAAGAGTACAGTTGGTTATCTAAAACCACTCATATTTGAAGTACAAGGTGCGCTTCTGCCTTCACCTCTCATCTAATATTTTCTACTGTCTGGGGCTCCCAGCCATGAGGTCAGTCGAGCCTCCGGCTCCAGACCTCCCCTTCTTGCACCAAATCTTATGACAAGCTAGTTTGGATCTGCCCTCTACTCATTCTATCGTCCGTGAGTGTACCAGATGCTTTATACCAGGGCGTTTTTTCTCTCAGTGTGGCGGCGTGGGTATTCGTTCCCCAAAGTATCGAGTATCGATGCAGCGGGAGTTCCCTTTACGAAAGGGAACGTCTCGGGTTACGTATGTAACCCTCGTTCCCTGAGTAGGGAACGAGACGCTGCATCCCTCGGCCACACTTTTCGCGCCCCTGAGAACGACTTGCTTTGACCAATTAGAAGCTAACATTTCCTGGTTCCTGTGACCCTTTTGTAGCTTCCGGATCACCGTCACATGCGACGTCACGGGTGACGTTGCACCAATCAAGATTGGAATAGTTCCATAGTTGACTTCAGACGCTTCATGCCGAAGGCATTCCCCAAAGTATCGAGTATCGATGCAGCGTCTCGTTCCCTACTCAGGGAACGAGGGTTACATACGTAACCCGAGACGTTTTTCCCAGCAGGACAATCCTCACATCATCTGAATTCTCTATTGAATCTGAAAAAGAGAAAACTGCTTGAGTCATTCTGCTAGTCTTTTAAAAGTCAGATCCAACAAACATTTAGGAGCAATCTGTCTGAATTATTACAAATTACAAAAAAAAAAAAACTGAAATTTCATTTTATGTGAATTTGACCTAATTATGTGAATGTTTTATTGTGACATGAAGAAAATGTATTTAACACATAATCCCTGGCAATTTCCTGAAATTACTTCTCAAACTAACATTTCTTTATGGTTTAATGAAACTGGTTTTAATCTCTGTTTGGTGGGTGTTGAGATCTAAATCCAAAACAATTCTCAATGTATCTAAATTTTACAGCAACTGTGTGGCTGTAAATCTTTACTGAGCACCAAAACTTAGGTGGACCATAACCAAATTCTGCTTAAAGATTCTACATAAAAGCCATAAAGTCACTGCAGAAAGTATGAAAAAGCAGGTTATAAGGTCTGAGCTACAGTCTCTCCTGGTCTTTTGGAGATTTTGTGTGCAATAGTCTGACTGAGATTATGTGCACTTTCTCCTCCTCCCAGTATTGAATGAGTAACTGAGCAACTCGGTCCACGTTTTATCATTTAAAGTGGGTGTGAGACACACATTTTCTGATCATTACCTTGCTGTTGAATCTGTGTGTCTAATAACATTATTTTATTCCTCATTTCTTCAAATTTCTCTATTTGTTCATCCAAAAATGTTTCCATGGAGAAAGAAATTCCACTATTTTCTTCCATCATCTGCTCCAGTTTAGTCACCAACACGGACACTTGTGGGTTTGGCTCAAGGAAATGATGTCTTCCCCCAAAACACTCAATGACAGACTTCATTGCTTCATTCTGTTCTTCTGTCTCATGCTCTGACTCCTGGATTATGAGGACCATGATGTGGTTGTTGATCTTTGAGCTGAATATTTTCTGGATCTCCTCTGTTTCTGTTTTGTCTTCATTAGTAAGTGGACCGTCAGGAATAATGAAGAGGAAAACATGAACTCCAGGATCACAGAGATACACACAGCGGAGAGCCTGACGCATCACTTCCTCCTGTGAGAGTCGAGTCAGAGCTGGAAGCTCCACCAGAGTGATCCGACGTCCATGAGCTTCTCCTTCCAGCTTCATACACTCTGATCTGAGCTCGGATCTTCTGTCTCTCTGGTCCAGGATGAGGTTTGATATAAAGGCTTTTAATGTTCTGTCTCTCCCACACAGAACCACATTCAGCTTTGGCAAAGCACAAACACTCTCTGCCACTGAAAAACAAACATTACATTAGTTTAGTGGGTCAATTACATGACTTACATAAAAATGTTCATATGATTTATACAATTTTTATTGATTAAAATTTACTGATCACCTCTACAATAATATTCAACAGTCATTATATAATGTGCAACAGCATTTAGCTAATGCACATTGAAATAGCAATTGCGTTTCCACCAGTGGCGTAGCCACGAGGGAGCCTGGGTGGGCCTAGGCCCCCTCATTTACATGTCCGGCTCCCTCAGATTTCTGATTGCTTAAAATAAAAAAAAATAAAAAGAATTTGTTCATTTGTTAGTCTAATTGATAGATTAACCAATCAAAATATTGCGCGGTAAAATGCGGCTGTTTTCAGACTTGATTTGATTATGTGACGTGTTGTGCGTAACCTACGCTGTCATCTTCGTGTGAGAGTTCATGCGGTGACAATGGCAGGTGTGCAAAGTACAATATTACGCTTTTTTAAAAAAGAATGAAAAGATGACCGAGAAGGAGAAAATAAGCCCTCTACATCTGAGTTTGCTTCAGCTTACTACGAGACGACAGCGAGTGAAGCGGCTATTTCATCACAGGACTGTAGTGGTGAGACTTCATGACTCAGATCGGCACAATGCGCAATGACTTGTTTGCAATTGATGAACCGCCTTCATCACCAGTGATGACGTCCTGATCGATTGCTCCTGTCTGCCTCGCTGCCTGCTGTGAGTGTGTTTGCTTCGGTGCTGTAAGCTCCGTCTTAGCCTCGTATTTCCTTGTTTTGAACCATCATTTACTACAATTTCTAGTTGTTTATACTACTACTAAATACAGCTTACCCAACATCTCAGATTAACCTGACATCACTAGCTTCCGTTACTACTAGCACAACACGCTAGTAATTCACACGCTCGCGCCTTTGTTCATAAAAGCTCAGGTGAGTAAGAATCAGTCAACAAACACGGTGAGTAATGTCTTGTCCTGTTATTGTCACCTGCACTTCAAGTCACATGTTTAGCATAGCCTTCTCTGTTGGCAATATAGGATTTATATGTGATAAATGCAAGGAGACAGTTAGGCTGACAGAGAAGATTTCAGAACTAGAAACACGAATCCAAACTTTAATTGAGGATAGTAAGAGTGCTAGAGCTTCAGATACTATTTTGGATGCGCCTAGCATAGTGAACTCTTTACATGATGCGGTTCCAGCTGAATTAGTGCCTGCGCAGCCGGGCAAATGGGTGACAGTGAGGGATCGCTCTAGTCGCGGATCAAAAAAACACTCTTCCGTTCCGATTACCATAACAAATCGATTTGCCCCGCTCAGTGAAACACCCACTGAGAATGATTGTGCCCTAGTTATTGGCGATTCTATTACACGGAACATTAAAATAGAGACACCAACCACCATAGTCACATGTTTGCCGGGAGCCAGAGCGCCTGACATCAAAGCAAAATTTAAAAGTGCTGGCTAATGCTAATCGTAAATACTCTAAGATCATTATTCACGTCGGCACTAATGATGTTCGACTCCGCCAGTCGGAGATCACCAAAATTAATATTAAAGAGGTGTGTGAACTCGCAAGTACGATGTCAAGCACTGTAATTTGCTCTGGCCCCCTTCCTGTTCGCAGGAGTGATGAGATAGTTAGTAGACTGTGTTCGCTTAACGGTTGGCTGTCTAAGTGGTGTCCGCAACATAATATAGAATTTATAGACAATTGGAAAAGTTTTTGGGACAAACCTGACCTGTTGAAAAGAGATGGTATTCATCCCTCCTGGGATGGTGCTGCTCTTCTCTCTAGTAATATGGCACATAGTCTTAGAGCTCAAACATGACAATCTGGGGCTCAGGTCAGGAAGCAGACAGACTGGCTAAACCGACCGTCTGCTAGCGGCCTCACGTCACCCAGGTCAGATAAATCCCATCAGCCTCTTTCCCCTAGCTATCATCATATAGAGACTGTGTCTGTTCCCCGAATTTGGAAATCCAAAAAAACGTTTAAACCCATCTAAGGTTAAAAATTTAATTGATGTTCAACAAATAAAAAACAGCTATAATACAGATGAGCAAATGCTAAAGCTTGGGTTGCTGAATATTCGATCATTTACTTCAAAAGCACTCATTGTTAATGATATGATTTCAGATAATAACCTAGATGTGCTGTGTTTGACAGAAACCTGGCTAAAACCAAACGATTACATTACTTTAAATGAGTCCACCCCGCAAGATTACTGTTATAAACATGAGCCTCGTCTGAAACGCAAAGGGGGAGGAGTTGCTGTAATATATAGTAATATTTTCAAAACCACTAAGAAATCAAGTTTTAAATATAATTATTTTGAAGTGTTAGTACTTAATGTAAAAATATATAGTATACATGATAAATCACGTTTGAGATTTGTGCTGGCTACTGTATACAGGCCACCAGGGCACCATAAAGATTTTATCAAAGAATTTGCTGACTTTCTATCAGAGTTAGTATTGGCTGCAGATAAAGTACTAATTGTTGGTGATTTTAATATACACATCGATAATGAAAAAGATGCATTGGGATTGGCATTTAAAGACATTGTAAACTCAATTGGAGTTAGACAACATGTGTCAGGACCTACTCATCGTCGTAATCATACTCTAGATCTAATATTATCACATGAAATAGATGTTGATGCCGTTGAAATTCTGCAGCAGAGCGATGACATCTCAGATCATTATCTAGTCTCGTGTAAACTTCATTTAGCCAAGGCTGCAAAGCCAACTCCGTGTTTCAAATATGTTAGACCTATCACTTCTGCCACTAAAGATTGCTTTATTAATAATCTTCCTAATCAGTTTCACCATCTCAGCATCCCAGATAGCTTAGAAGAACTCGATATTGCAACAGAAACTTTTAACTCTCTCTTTTCCAGCACTTTAGACACAGTTGCTCCGTTGCGCTTAAAGAAGATTAAAGAAAATAGTCCAACGCCGTGGTACAATGAGCACACTCAGGCCCTTAAGAGAGCAGCCAGAAAAATGGAGCGCAACTGGAAGAAAACAAAACTAGAGGTATTTCGCATTTCATGGAAAGAGAGCTCGATTGCTTACAGAGAGGCCTTAAAAGCTGCTAGATCTGCTTATTTTTCAAAACTATTAGAAGAAAATAAACATAATCCTAGGTATTTATTTGAAACGGTGGCTAAACTAACGAAAAAGAAAGCTTCAAGCACCGAAGTTTCCAAGCAACACAGCAGTAATGACTTTATGAACTTCTTCACTTATAAGATTGATAATATCAGGGAGAAAATTATAACTATGCAACCGTCTACAACAGTATCGCATCAGGCAGTGCATTGTAGTCTCCCGGAGGAAAAATTTGATTCGTTCGTTGCTATAGAAGAGGAAGAATTTACTAAACTCGTTAAATCATCTAAATCTACAACATGTATGTTAGACCCTATACCGACTAAGCTACTGAAAGAAATACTTCCAGAGGTCATAGATCCTCTTCTTAATATCATTAATTCATCTTTGTCTCTAGGATACGTACCAAAAACCTTTAAGCTGGCTATGATTAAACCGCTTGTTAAAAAAACGCAACTTGATCCTACAGAATTAGTCAATTACAGGCCGATCTCGAATCTACCTTTTCTGTCAAAGATATTAGAAAAAGCAGTATCTTCACAACTGTGTTCCTTTCTTGAAAGAAATGATATGTGTGAGGATTTCCAGTCAGGATTTAGACCATACCATAGTACTGAGACTGCTCTCGTTAGAGTCACAAATGATTTGCTCTTATCATCCGATCGTGGTTGTATCTCTCTATTAGTGTTACTCGATCTTAGTGCTGCATTTGATACTATCGACCATAACATTCTTTTAAATAGACTCGAAAATTATGTTGGCATTAGTGGAATTGCACTAGCATGGTTTAAATCATACTTATCTGACCGTTATCAGTTTGTAGCAGTAAATGAAGAGATGTCTCATCGATCACAAGTTCAGTATGGTGTACCACAAGGCTCAGTACTAGGACCGCTGCTGTTCACTCTGTACATGCTACCATTAGGAGATATCATTAGGAAACATGGCATTAGCTTTCACTGTTATGCCGACGATACTCAGCTCTATATTTCTTCAAAACCTAACGAAACTTACCAATTCACAAAATTAACGGAATGCATAGCGGATATAAAAAATTGGATGACTCGTAATTTCCTACTTCTAAATTCTGAAAAAACAAAGTTTCTAATTATTGGACAAAAAACTTCCTCACGTAATAACCTAGAATACTGTCTAACACTTGATGGCTGCTCTGTTAAGTCTTCGTCGTCGGTTAGGAACCTGGGTGTGCTCTTTGATACCAATCTTTCATTTGAAAGTCACGTGTCCAGTATCTGTAAAACTGCATTTTTCCATCTTAAAAATATATCTAAATTACGTCATATGCTCTCATTGACAAATGCGGAACAATTAGTTCATGCGTTCATGACCTCAAGGCTAGATTATTGTAATGCTCTACTGGGTGGTTGCCCTCCACGCTTAATAAAATAAACTACAGCTAGTTCAAAACGCAGCAGCTCGAGTTCTTACCAGAACCAGGAAGTATGACCATATTAGCCCGGTTCTGTCAAAACTGCACTGGCTCCCTATTAAACATCGCATCAATTTAAAAATATTGCTGATCACTTACAAAGCACTAAATGGTTTAGCTCCGCAGTACTTGAGCGAGCTCTTAACGCATTATAGTCCTTCACGTCTATTGCGATCTCAAAATTCCGGCCAGTTGATAATACCTAGAATATCAAAATCGACTGCTGGCAGTAGATCCTTCTCCTATTTAGCACCAAAACTTTGGAACAGCCTTCCTACCATTGTCCGGGAAGCAGACACACTCTGTCAGTTCAAAGCTAGACTAAAAACACATCTCTTTGACCTAGCTTTCACATAATACATTATAGACTTCTATAATTCAATGTTAGGCTGCATAGATTTGGTCAGCTGGAACCGGGAACACTTCCCATAAATCCTGATGTACTCGTTACATCATAAGAAGAATGGCATCTACGCTAATTTTAGTGTCTTTGTTTATCCCGAGGTTTTCCCGCAGCCTGCTGGATCCAGGCCGTATCCAGATCTGATGAAGGACCTTCGCCTGGACCTGATGACAACGCAGTGCTGAAGTGCCAACTAGTCTCTCCCTATGGAGGATCCCTTTACCACTCTACAGATAAAGCGTTGTCGGGAAACTCAATTCGCGTATCTACCCCGAATTGATAAAATAAAATAAAATTCTGTATCAAAAATTATAAGGAAACGCCAGTACTTTGTTTAGGCTTGGTTTGTAGGGAATTCCAAACCTGCGCACATATATTCAAACGCACATAACTATAGAACCAATTCTTAATGCGCATGTGAACGCCATCAGCGTTTCTCACAGGTTCGCGTTTAAAGTCTATGTAGAGAGAATGGTTTCGTCTTAGAGGCCCCTAATTTAATAACAAACGATTGTTGCGATGGAAGTGAATCAATCATAACTAACCTTAGCTGGAAAATAACTTTACTAAAGAACCGCTATAAAGCCAAAACAATCTCTGTTACCATAAATTATACGTTTATCTCTGTAAAGCTGCTTTGAAACAATCTACTTTGTTAAAAGCGCTATATAAATGAAGATGACTTGACTTGACTTGACATGACCACATTTCCTGTATAGCCTATATGTGTTGTATATGAAGAGTTTGGTTCCAAAACGTGATAAATCCATTATGATTAATTTGTAATTGAGTAAAAATGTGTTTTCTTTACCAAGAGAGTGGCAAGATGAAAACCACTATTTTTTTGTTTCAAACTTTCACATAGCATATTTAGGTTATAATAATTAAAAAAAAAAGTGTAATCCAGATTTAGATTTTCATAGATTTATTATAAAAAACGATAATTTTTTCCCCAAAATAAAATAAATTCATGACACTTTTTTTTCTTCCAAAATGCAGTTAATCCATTGAATCAATATAAAAGTTATTTTTCATATTTTAACTGTTGAAAATACACAACAAAGTAAGTTGATCCACAAATGACAGCCTCTGAACTCGGTCAATACTAATCTTATACTGTATACAGGCACTGGACTAAAAATAGCCGACATTCAATCAGCCATCGCTAGGAAATACCTCCTGAACTTTTTTGACAGCGATCAGCTGTAAAATGGCTTGGTCCTGCTCGGTTTTCGTTGACTTTGAGTAAAACATTTGAAAGTTTTTCAAAAGATCCCCTGGGGTCAATGTGTCAGCGTGACAGAAGTTTAATGCTGTCGTGTGAGAACAAGTTACAGCCGGCATTTTTCCTCCTCCCGAGTGCCTCATTTTCTTAATCTCCTCATGTAAATTATTAGATTTCGATGGCTTACGTTTCTTCCCCACTGCAGAAACCACCACAGGGTCACCAATGCTTTAAAAATTCTTCTTTTTTAAATATTTTTTTTGAGGATCACAAAGTTGACAAAGTAGAAGGAAAACTAGGATGCCGGGTTTATTCAAAGTGCCACCGTTATGGTTTACAATGCGTGGAATGGTGCGCTGTCATTGGTAGAGCGGATGTATCGCATTCTGCAGAGAAAGGAAAAAGGAAAAAACATGACAGAATAACACGGCGGATATTGCATTTTATGTAAAATTTAAAATGGACTTTTCAACACCGACCAGATCCAATACTGATTTTTGCGGGAACTCATTTTATTTATTTTTTACATTTAACACGTTTTGGAACCAAACTCTTCATATATTTGCTAAGTAAGATGACATCATTGACACTTTTAATAATCGCCCTCATAGACTCATGTAAAAGATAATAATCGACGAGCTATGTCATAGGCTGTTATGTCTGTTCTGCTGAAACGGTGAAGTAAATATACTGTTTTAAATGTGTCAAGGTGTTAAGCTATAGGCTATCTATATATATATATATATATTAGTTTTCTCCCCTCATTTTAAGATGGGACCCCCCAAAAATACAATTCTGGCTACGCCCCGGTTTCCACCGTAATCTGTTATACAATATAATGATGTAATAATGTTTATTAAAGTTATTTGTGTTTTTTCAGTTTATCTTTTCCAAATCTCCCCAAATGGATAAACACAGTCAAATAATATATATATATATATATATATATATATATATATATACGCACTTCCAGTGCTTGGCCCCTAAATATAGCTGCAAGCAGCAATTATCAGGGCCATACGCAAAGAATACGATAAGACATGCCAACATGGCTGGGAGTATGTAAGTTTAGTTTGTTGTAGATATAATACTTTTTGTATTATAACATTTTTTATTTTCTCAAATTAGTCTTTCTCTTGAAGGGAGTGATGTGTATGTGTGGGTTAAACTAACTTTCTTGCCAACAAAACTTACACAAGGTATATACAGCAACTTCCTTTTTCTCTGTATTGCTCTGTTTGATTTTAATATCTTTGTGATCAAGATCTCCCTCTTCTTCTGCTGTGACTGAACCTCCAAAGCTGATCTGCACTTCGTCCTCTGATGGTCCTTCTCCCGCTTCTTTATGCAAGTCACAGATAAGAAATTGGATCTGGTTTTCTTTGATCTTCTCTACTCTTTCGAGTATCTCAGAGTGCAATCCTGATTTTCTTTCATCAAACTGAAGATGTCCACCTCCACATTTCTTTATTAATTGATGAATACGATTATTGTGTATCTCTTCCTCATTGGTCAGCACTATAGTGTGTCTAAAAGCCTCCTCACTGAATTCATTCAGCACATATTTCACGATGTTTCTATCATTATCACTGAAGTTGTTCTGCTGCAGGACAAGTATGATCACATGAGGTCCAGGAGCAGACAGATTCACACACTCTTTCACTCCCTGTGTGATCTGAGAGACTGACAGATTTGGATGCAGCAGTTGAGGAGCGTTGATGACTCTGACGTCTCTGTCCTTCAGTTTTCCTCTGTGTTTCTCAATGTGCAGCTCTACATCAGCAGGTGCTTGACTCTCAAACGCTGCTCTTCCTATGAAGTTTCCCACTCTGATGTTTTCTGTCACATTCTTCCCCAGCAGAACAATCCTCAAATCACTCACTGGAACAGAGAACACACAAATAACAGTAATACTCAACCAAGTTAGTCCATAAACATGGCAGATTTCAGATTGTATACTTCAGGTACTGGACCAGCTGAGTAACTGGCATTGAGATGAGTGAAAATGCTAACACATTCCTTTCTATAGGTATATATAAACCTCCCTGATCATATACAGTTTCTCAAGGATTTTGATGATATTTGCAAAATATTATGAATTATCATATAATTGTTGACTTACTATCAGGTCGGTCAAGAAATTGACTTCGCAGTCTTCTTTTAACTGCAAATAAAATAACAATTTAAAATTCTTTTACCAAACAAAATCACACAAAAAGAATAATTTGTCAACATTTATGTTGACAAATATCCACCTCAGTATTATATTCTTTCTTTCATAAAACATAAAAGTTTATCGCCTGCTGGGAAATAATATGGGAACTGAATACAATGAGGATAAATAAATGACAAATTAAACTTTCAAAATTATTTACATCTGTAATATAGAGTTTTTTATTTTATTTTATTTTTTTACCACCAGTCATGTTATTGGCTTCCTTGTCGGGGGGATCTTTGCTTTCTCTTTGCAGACTTCTGTTCCCTGCAGTTAAAATAAAGCAAAAAAAAAGTTAGATTAAACTGAGAAAGGTAATAGAACTGCTTTATTGTTCTCATTTGTAAGTTGCTTTGGATAAAAGCGTCAGCTAAATGAATAAATGTAAATGAAAATGTTTTACCACCAGTTATTGGCTTATTTGTCGGGGGGATCTTTGCATTGTCTTTGCAGATTTCTGCTTCCTACAGATAAAACAAAGCAACAATTGAATTCAATATTGACAAGTGAAAAAAACTAATGAAAATAAAAGAAAATATATTTTCCAAGCGCAAAGAAGATAAGACATGCCAACATGTCTGGGAGTGTCAGAGTTTCAAACTGCAGCAAGGAAAAATTCAAGATATTTTAAGAGGATTTTAGGAAAATGGCTGAAAAATAATACATACAGTACAGTAACTAAAAATCTGATTTAACGGTGTATCACTTTCGACCAATAGGTGGCGCAATTATGAAATTGATGTGGTGTGGTCAGAGTGAGGTGACAATGACACACACAAATTTTGGTGTCAATATGTCAAGGCATTGCTTTTACTGTAGCTCAAACAGTAGAGCATTGGCGCTTACAACATCAAGGTCATGGGTCTGATTTCCAGGGAAAGCAAGAACTGATAAGAATGTAAATATGTACCTTGAAATGCAGTGTAAGTCGCTTTGGATAAAAGCGTCTGCCAAATGCATAAATGTAAATGTAAGGCTGAATAGTCATTGTGGATCATACCTCAAATTTGCTGCAGCAGTATACAAAAACGATTTCGTCTATCGACACAAAATGCACTTTTAGTCGGCACGGTCTGGAGATGATATGATTACATTTTGGTGAAAATTGGACAAACGGTCTAAGAGGAGTTGGCAAAAATTGGCATCTATCTTCTCGGTGTGACACAAGAGATACATAAGGACCAGTTTTATTGCAATAGGCTAATTTATTCAAAATTTATAAGCATTTTTTGAAATTTCATTATAACTTTTGACCAAAAGGTGGCACTCTTCCAAAACCTTTGGAGTACATTCAGGACATGGTGACGGGACACCAATGCATTCGTAAAGTGTAGAATTTAATATCATGATATTATATTGTAATTAATGGAAATTGGCTTGTTTTGTTCTATTATAATGCCATCAAGAGGTAGCCTGGCTAACGTCAGACCTCTTTCTCATTGAGACGTGGTCTGGGAACCACATGTTCATTTTCTCGTATTTGAGGCGTGGTTTACGAATGTCCAGAGCCGTTTATTGGGCGCTACGAATGTCTATCAAATGCACCTGTACTTAGCTCATAGCCAGTCGTTTCAATTATACCAGATGACGTATGTAGAGCGACAGAAATTCGACGAGGAAGAAGACGAAATAAACTTGCGTTCTAAACTACTTAGAACACTATCTAAGGCTGCATCGAAAGGTAACTTCGCGTCTGATGCCATGTTGGATCCATAGATATAAACAAACTGCTTCGGTGTGTCGCATAGACATCGTCGTCGTCATCGTCTTGCTGCTCCGTCCCCGTTCTGTGATTGGTTCCCTTTCTGAGGGGAAAATCTGGTCCATGGTATCCAGGCTGCCTAGCAGCGTGAATAAAATCGCGCTGCGCTCAAGGCAGCATGGGGAAACCCAGGCTAATCAAGAGGCACAATCCCACCATTTTTTTTTGTGTCCTCACCCCCCACATGACACACACATGAAAGTGAGCCCATACATGTGTGTGTCAAATTTGGTGAAAATATCTAATTTTGTTTATATCTATGAGAGCATAAAAAATGCCCCATGGATAACTTTGTTTGCATTTTTTGCCACTTACTATCAATATTTTGACATTTGAGCATTAGTGTTTAGTCAGTGACCTATGTTTCCGGATTCCCTACAGTGATTTTGTCTCGATCAGACCAACAGTTTTGAATATATTTGCAAATGTTTTTTAAGCGCTAAACCACAACGTTGCACTAACCGTAAGGCAAAACCTAGCATATTTGGTATTGTTGAAATCGGCAAAGATTCAGGAATCTAAGGAGATGACTCCTGTGAAAATAAGTCAACCACATCCAAAGTTATAAGCATGTAAATAATTTGGTCCGAAACTTCTCAGACTCTTTCAGGGCATTGTGCCGATGACCCATACCGAGTTTTGTAACAATACGTTCATGCGTTCATAAAATACAGCATTTTAGTAAATTCGAAATGACGGACAGAATGGCCCGATATGGGAATATTGGATATCAGTCAACTCGATTCAACGTCCCAAATCGAACAAGACCAGTTTTATGATTTTTGGACAAACCGTTCAGACGTTGTAAGCAAAAATATCAGTTTTTCGTATCTCCGGACCGGATCTCTGGCATGGTTTTATTTCAGTTAGCCTAATAGCTAGTTTGATTTGCATTGAGAGATGATCTTATGGAAAGTACCCCATGCCAATCTCTAGGTATAGTGAAGGCTATGTGATGATGTGAGGCTATTTTAATTCCAAAGGCCAAGGGAACTTTATCAGGAGGATGCATAGTATCCTAAAAATAAAATAAATAAAAATACTTAAAAATAAAAATCTGCCTGCATCTATGGGAATTTAACATAGGGGTGTCCAAACTTATGCACCCTGTATTTTAAGGAAGAACATTTATTTATTTACGATACATTATTCATTCACAAAGAAAATTGGTGTCCTTAAAGGTTGGATTTTTCCTAATTTTTTAAATTAAGGCATTAAGTTCAATTTCCAAAAGATGATTTTTTATTCCTCTTTTTAGTCAACTTTAGCATGGGTGTCTAAACTTATGCATAGCACTGTATATATTATTTATATATATATATATATATATATATATATATATATATATATATATATATATATATATATATAGTTCAGATGCAAAAGCCTCTAAATGCCATCTGAAATTTTCTTCTAGAATGATCATTTTTATCAAGTTGTATATTTAAATTCAATAATTTCACTCAAATGGCAATGAAGATTACCTATTAATTGTCATTTAAGTGAAATTACTGAACTTAAATATACGAGCTTGATAAAAATGATCATTCTAGAAGAAAATTTCAGATGGTATTCAGAAGCATCTGAAATCTTCATATATATATATATATATATATATATATATATATATATATATATATATATATACTACCAAATTGGTTCACAGTCGGAACAGTTAGAAGCATCACAATTTTTTTTTTTTCCTGGAATGTCACATGATTATGGTTCTTCATGTTCCATAAATGGACTATTATTGCATATAGCGCCCTCAGGCTGCTGGTATGGATTGAAAACACAATAGATCAGAGTATGAAGCGCTCATAATGATTATATCGACGCATTTGGGTATAAATTCAGTAAATATTATTCCTGTCTATAGAAATATGATGTAAATCTATGAGAATCTATCAATATTTCTCCAAATCTGCACATTTTTGAGCTAAAGCCCTGAGGGTTGTTTTTTGAAGTGCTGTCATGACGACAGCACAGTGTTTTTTTTTTTTTTCTGAATGGGAGCGGCTGACGATATTTTTGCATCCTTCAAAGAAATATGTGCAAACTGGCAAAGAAGGTCTAGGCACCTCTTGCAGCAGTGATTATTAAATCAAACAACAATATTGTTGATGATAAATTCAAAGTAAAACATTTTCTTTTCAAAACGTTATAAATCCATCAATTTTTCCCCCAAAACGCTATAAATCCATCAATTATTTTCCAAAAAATTGATGGTTTGTCTTTTTAAAAAAGTCTTTTGTCTTTTATTTTTCGTGTTTGCATTTGAGGAAAAAAAACAATATTACATGACAGTTCTCCTTTATGGCCGCGAGCGCTTTGAAAGCGGCACTAAAAGACTTTCAAACTTTCACAGAGACCTAAAAACAGAAAGCACAAAGCCTTTCTTTAAAACTTCATTTGTATTAATTGTATCTTAATTTTAATACATTTTTTCATTAACCAATTTCCTGGATTTAATACATAAATGTAAATATAGGCTAGCAATCACAACATAAGGCGCTTGAACTGGAGATTATAGCCTATCATCTTGAACCGAACCGTAGCCTACTCGCCTCACAGGCCTAAAAAATGTGAAATATATTTACAGAAAGCTGGTTCTAAACAAAACCATCCAAAACAAAATAAAACTATGTAGCCTAATAAATGTGCATTTCTCTGGTGCGTTCACTAGCCTACTGCGAAGATCGCGAGTCATTATAGCCTCAGCCGACACAGAAATGAATAAACAATTAAAATGTCTTATTGCAATATTTTACATATTCATAATCATTACTTTTGCTGGTTCTTTGAGGCAGCTTTTTAGCGCAATTTTCCACCGGACAAAATTGCGCTTGTTAACTCATGATTTCTGTTCTGTGCGTCTGTGCGCACCAATCTTGCACTTCTATCTACTCCTCAACCAGACCACCTAGAGACTTCGGGTTTTCGGCATTATGTTAAGGAAGGTCTAATCTCGGGAACGCACAAAAAAAATCCAGGAAAATATTTACTATCTCTTAGTGTTGTGATCCCATGAGGTGAGAAAATTGCGCTAAAACACTCACCGAGTTTTTATTACTTGTTTAGGTTTATGGCCTTTTGGAAAAGAGCTCTTCACAAACACCGTTTCACCAAGGCACAGCGGCCCTTCAGCACATAAGAAAAAAAGAGAAAAAGCACGGACTTACTAATTACGAAACTTTGATGTGGTTGAACAGGTGAAACAGTCACAAATTCCTCTGCAACTCAAACCTTCTCAGTACGAGTTATGAAGGAAGAGAACAGCATTACAGTTTTCAGCGCGTCCTCCTCTGATTGCTGTGTTGTGACTGAAAGAGTGCGTGCAGGAGCACATGCGCAAAACGTAGGTTTGTAAAATGTAAAAAAAAAAAAAAAAAATCATTTTTAAAAATGCCAACGGTGCAGGAAAGTGAATGAATGAAACTTGCTGGTTTCAAGGCATTTCAGGGGGCGTTTACCTATTTTGCATAGATCGCCTAGCACATTATCTTATGAATAGCGCGCTCTGCGAGTGGGTGTAAACTCATTACTGATAATTAGATGAGACGGGAGAAACTGTACTTCTCTTTAGTTTCATACAGATTACTTTGCAGGAGAATATTTGTTTTGAATGAGATTTGTTTTATTTAAAAGTAGAAATTTAAAGCTTTCTTTAGACGCATGTTTCATGGTTGTGTGATATAATAAGTATTAGCTGAGTTTCAGTTCATTTTCCAGACGTGTTTCAGAAAGATTTTTGCGGAGACAGAGTGAGCTGAAAGCACACCCTGTTTATTTTATTTATTTAAAAATAAAAACAAGGTTTTGATGTTAATGTGAGTGTACACAAAAAAAGAAGACCCTCTATAGTTTATAATCATGTATTTATTTTATTTATATGACCATAAATGATGGATTTTTTTAAGTCTATGTTGCTGCTATGTGAAAAAAATCCACCAAAACGCGCCGGCGCGTTTGTCGACCTCAGAGGGTTAAATGGTGGAGGATAAAAGGCCTGCAGCACTATTGGGCCCCCAACATTAGTAGGGACCTTAGGTATGTAACCCAGTCTAGGGTGAAGAAATGCCTTCACCATACCAGGTGCAAATTCCAGACATGATGGAGCCACCGACAAAGCTTGTAAATCTCCAATTCTCTTGATAGAGGAAATAGCAAGAAGAAATAAAGTTTTTAGAGTGAGGAACTTTTCTGAAACCTCTTCAATGGGTTCGAAGGGAGCCAAAGCCAGACCCTCAAGTACAATGGCCAAATCCCATGCCGGTGCTCTAGAGTGCAATGCAGGTCTCAACCTCAAAGTACCACGGAGAAAACGAATAATTAGAGGATCTCTCCCAACTGAAGTGCCCGCCAGAGGGGTGTGATAAGCAGATATAGCAGCAACGTACACCTTTAAGGTGGAAGGAGATAATCCAGCAGAGAAACGGTCTTGTAGAAATTCGAGAACTGTACCAACAGGGCAGTTAACAGGATTCAAATTACGATCTCCACACCAGGTAGAAAATAATTTCCATTTCAAAGCATAAAGTTTCCTCGTGGAGGGAGCTCTGGATTGAAGGATGGTCTCAACGACCTCAGTCGAGAGACCGGATTCTATGAGCTGGGCCCCCTCAGAGGCCAAGCCCACAACTTCCACAACTCTGGGTGAGGGTGAAATATCGTGCCCCTTGCTTGGGACAGCAAGTCCCTCCTGATGGGAATCTCCATCGGAGAGCCGTCCAGAAGTGATACTAGGTCCGAGAACCAAACTCGTGTCGGCCAGTATGGGGCTATTAACAGTAGATGAGCCCCTTCCCGGCGAACCCTCTCCAGAACTCCCGGGAGCATCGATACGGGGGGAACACCGTACACCATTGCATCCAGTCCGAGAGGAGCTGGATGTGTGATAGAGAACCAACGCTGACAATGGGTCGAATCTGCAGATGCGAAAAGGTCTACTCGAGCTCGACCATATTTCTTCCATAGGAGCTCCACCACCTCGGGGTGAAGCCTCCACTCCCCGGGCCTCAGCCCCTGCCTTGACAGGATATCTGCTCCTACATTCAGATGCCCTGGAATATATACTGCCCTCAGTGACAGTAATTTCCCCTGGGCCCATAGGAGGATCTGATGAGCCAGATTGCATAATAGTCGAGACCTCAGACCCCCCTGATGGTTGATGTACAAAACCACCGATGTGTTGTCCGTGCGGACCAACACATGATGGCCTCTCAGGTCTGGCAGGAAGTATTTGAGAGCATGAAATACGGCCATCAATTCTAACCGATTTATATGCCAAGACAGTTGATGGTCCTGCCAAAGACCTGACACCGAGCGACCGCTCATGACTGCGCCCCACCCCGTGAGGGAAGCGTCTGTCGAAAGCGTTACGCGTCGACAAGAAGCCCCCAACACTGGGCCCTGGGCGAGGAACCAAGGTTTCTTCCACATGACCAAAGCACGAAGGCATCGCTGCGTGACCTTGTTCATGCGAAACGGATTTCCCCTCGGAGAAAACCCCTTGGTCCTGAGCCATCACTGCAGAGGTCTCATGTACAGAAGGCCAAAAGTAATTACGTTGGACGCCGCTGCCATGAGCCCTAACAGTTTCTGAAACTGTTTTACAGTGAGTGACTGGCCTAGTTTTATCCCTTTTACGGCTGTGAGAATCGCTGATATTCGTGCAGGAGACAGACGTGCCTGCATTGTTGTTGAATCCCAAATTACGCCTAGAAAAGTGGGAGGAGCACACTCTTTTTGGCGTTGAGCCGCAACCCCAACTTTTCTATATGAGACAGAACGACACCTCGATGCCGAACTGCCATCTGCTCTGACTGAGCTAGAATCAACCAATCGTCTAGATAGTTTATTATGCGAATGCCCTGGAGTCTTAGAGGAGCCAAAGCTGCATCCACACATTTTGTAAAGGTGCGGGGTGATAAACCTAGGCCGAAGGGAAGAACCCGATACTGGTATGCTTCGCCCCCGAAAGCAAACCTCAGGAACTTCCTGTGATGAGGATGAATAGATACATGGAAGTATGCGTCTTTCAAGTCTATTGTGACAAACCAGTCCTCGGACTGAATCTGTGATACAATCTGTTTGAGTGTAAGCATCTTGAACTTGAGTTTCTGAACTCTGTGGTTTAACTGCCGCAGATCTAGAATAGGACGCAACCCCCCATCCTTCTTTGGAACAATGAAATAACGGCTGTAAAACCCTGACTCTCTGCTGGGAGGAGAAACCCTTTCTATAGCTCCTTTTCGAAGAAGCGTCAGTACTTCCTGCTCCATAACCAGAGCCTGCTCGGAGTCCACCACCATGGGCAGAACCCCTTGAAATCTGGGCGGACGAGAACCGAACTGAATTCTGTAACCCTTTTCCACTATATGCAGGACCCATTGAGAAATATTTGGTAGAAGTTTCCACGCTACCAGAAATTCTGCTAAGGGAACCAGTCTCTTGAGACTGGTCTCTGGATTTAGTTGAACAGACATTTCGGTGCCCTGAAGCGGCGAACCGGCAGGGAACAACCGAACTGACCGTTCTACGACCCTCCTCGGAGGATCGTACGGGGACGCTGACACCTCGGTGCCCTGAAACGGCGAACCGGCAGGGAACAACCGATGTGGCAGCGCTGCGACTCTCCTCAGAGAGCCGCCCCCCAGCGGGCGCAGAGGAGGAACGATTCCTCGAAACCGTCCCTCCCCTGAAGGGACCACCCTCAACATTTTGACACCACTGGCGTCTGGACTTCTTCTTGTCCTAAGCCTTTCTAGAGAGGACAGTCCTCAGATCTTGTCTACCTCTAACCGGCTTAAACTGCGCCCGCCCCCTGGACTCCCCAGACTGTGGAGGAGCCCGAGAGGCGACGCTCTGTTTTTGTTGCACTCTGTGCTGTGCGGAGCTCGTAGACGGCCGAAACTGCTCGGTTTTAACATCACGCCCAGCAGTCTCTGGGACACTGGATCGGCGAGGAAGAAACTTCTGAAATGCCGCCGCTTGTTTCTTTGACTCAGTGAATCTGTCGACAACACAATTTATAGCATCGCCGAACAAACTTGAAGGCGAAAGCGGGGCATCCAGAAGAACAGATCTATCTTTATCCTTTATATCAGATAAGTTCAACCATAAATGACGCTCCGTGACCACCAGGGCTGCCATAGAACGGCCCACAGATTTTGCCATCTCCTTGGTGGCCCGGAGAGATAGATCTGTCGCCCGACGCAATTCTCGAATTGCGTCAGCACTAACTTCCTCACATTCATCCATGTCCCTCAGCAGGTCAGCCTCATATGCTTGCAAAATCGACATAGTGTGTAAACATGCTGCTGCCTGACCTGCTGCCGAATATGCTTTACCCACCATCATAGATGTAGCTTTTAATGGCTTGGTGGGTAACGTCGGGGCTTTCAGTGATGACGATGACTCGGGGGAGAGATGGCTCGCAAGCGTCTCTTCCGCCGGAGGCATCGTCAAATAACCATAGTGTGAAATATCTTTAATATTACTATAGTTATGTGTTTGTTGATTGTGCACTCTGAAAGAAGCCGGTTTAATCCACGATCTCGACACCTCAGTGTGGAGATCGGGAAAAAACGGCAGTTCCCGACGAGGAGGTTGTGTTTTTGATGGCAAAAAACGTTCATCTAAAAGACTTTTATTAGACACAGTTTCAATTTCATGAGATGGCCATTCAATATTTAACTTGGCAACAGCACGAGTTAAAACCTCCATAAGCTCCTCATCCCCAGAAATACGAGCTGGCGAACACTCATCATCAATATTTTGCTCAATACTGACGACATCCAGTTCCTCAGAACTGGATAGCCGCAACATTGGTGCCTCAGCCTGGGAAGGAGAAGCCGCAGCGCGGGCTCCTTCCTGGGCTGAAGCACCGGATTCAGCAGGAGCCGGATTCCTCATTTGCTGGGCCCGTCTCAAGCCCCGCTACTAAATCCATATGCGAACCCCAAGATGAAAGCCGCCGCTGTGCCTCGGCAGCAGCGGGACCCGCACCTCGGGGAGCGCGAACCGAACCGTCCTCCTCAAAGAATGCCCGGAGAGAGCGGAGCGTCCGCAAGGACAGCTTTACGCAATGCTCACAGTCAGCTCCCTCGAGAACTGACTGGGCATGCTCCACTCCCAAACAAAAAACACAAAGCAGATGTGTGTCCCCACCCGTGATGTAACGAGGGCAGGGAACAACACAACGCCTGAATTCTTGCTTTTTCGCCATAGTAATGATATATATATATTGAGCTTGACAGACAACAATAAATATGACAGGGACAGATATACAGAGAGTGCTTGCTGAAGGCACAGAAGCTAGCGCGGTCTGATCTCAAGGGTGATTTATAGCTTCCTGGTCGGTGACGTCACGAATGACGTCTCGTCTTTCCATTGGACTGATTATACACGTGCTTCACGACGCAATCACGCAGGGCGTTCCCACCGCCTCTCGACGCAGCTCGAGTTCCCTTGAAAGGGAACTACAATTTACCTCAACAAGGCGACATAATGAACAACACTTGTCTCATTCGTGGAGGTGGAAAAACAAGTTCCCTTTCGTCATCAGGGAACTCCGACGCCTCGTCGAGGGAGTTCCCCTGACGAATTGGGATTAGGCTAGGGAGACCAATTGCCTTCGAGTGAATTAAAACGAGCCAATGAACATTGGCATGCAACATTTGCATTCCGCAGCTCGCTGTGTTGGTGAGACGGCGTTTCAGCGTCCGCGCGATTTCCTGTCTGCCGGCTGCGTCTACACGCTGTTAATTCAAAAGCTGTTTTTACAGCTGGTAAACGGTTGAGTGCGCACAGGCTTGCAGTTTCCCCGCTGTGTTGCCGCGTTGGGTCCCTGTATGCTTCAGCACAATTGAGAGAGTACTTTCTTCCTGAAAGAGCAACACGAGTGAAGATTGCGTCCTTTTCAGGATGACGTTTCACTCGTGTGTTTCTGGATGCGATCGTTTCCTGTCCTCATTTACGGCCACGTTCATTGTTTCACATGCCTAATCAGTGTAGAGCCCTGCACGGGCCTCAAATCTAAGCCCGAGCCCGGCCCTGGCCTCAAATCTAAGCCCGAGCCCGGCCCTGGCCCGAGACGCTCAGGCCCTAGCCCGACCCGTGTCTGACAGCTCATCAGAATTATCAGCCCGAGTCCGACCCGAGCCCGTTTTTTCTTTTCTTTTTTTTTTACAGCGGCAGCCTGCCCTATTTGCAGCCGTTAAAATAGGTCCGTTTTGTTAGTTATGTTTCTTTTCTTTTCATTTCTTTATTAAGTTAATTAAGACAAATGTTTTGAGCATTTTTTTTTTTAAATGACGACCAAGCAGCCAAGCCGACAGCGAGTAAAACATGTTTGATCAATTTAGCCTCTCAAATCAACGCTAATAATTTACTTGGCTACAATAAAATCCATAAATATAAAACACTTCAAGCATATCACACAGACAGTTAAGTTTAATGTTTATTTATTAAACCACAGTGAGTAAAACAACATTTTTTTGAAATACTGAGGCAGGCTCAGGCTGCTCGCAACAGCGTTCGCAAACGAAATGAGCAATAGCCTACAATCTAAACAAATTAAATTAAATAAATCAAAAACAAACTTGCAGGTTATCTTACCTAAAAAATGCACCACAGAACATGGCCATTCTTTTTTTCCAGTAGTTTCCAACAGTTAAACGAAAATAAAGTCCAATCAAACGAAAAGTTAGAACAGTCTCTTACAGAGCATCGTGGAGTAAAAGAATAGCATCCACAGTGGAAGATTTTAACCCAGTCCTCTCTTCTCTCACTCTTCCCGCTGCGCTGAAGACACGTTCGCTGCTGCGATTTTTCTCTTAATATTCTCCATTATTTGCACATGAGGTGAATCGTGGGTTGCGCTGACGGGAAACCTTCTGTGTGCGTGAAACTGTCATGTCAATCATATGTCAGTGTAATTATAAGATTATGAAAGTTATGAGGTTATGAAATGTCTATGTTTGTTTTTCTATCGTCGACGTCAACTTCTCATATTTTTTTAATTCACGAGTTCACACTTACAAATAAGTCAGATAAAATAAATGCGTATTTGGCGTGCTGTCCGAGGAGAGGGCTCCGGGCTCGGTATTCGGCCCGAACCCAAAGTACTCCCCCCGTATTCCTGGCTGTGAAAGAACAAGCCAAGAGTGAGGAGTCGGGTTGGTGGAGGGATGCTGAAAACTGTCAAGGAAGTTAGGTGAGTTGACAGAGTGAATATATATATATATATATATATATATATTAGGGCTGGGCAAGTTAACGCGTTATTATCGCGTTAACGCATTTATTAATTAACGTCGACAATTTTTTTATCGCACGTTAACGCAGTTTTTTTATTATTATTTTGAAAGTCCGTTGCTCAGTTTAGCGGGGATGCTCTGCCATGTGTAATCCCTCCTGTTGATGTCCTGATAACTATTTAGATTCAGGAAACTCACAAACAGCGAGGATCAGTCTCTCTTCAGTCTCGCGTCATTTACAAAAAGTTCAAGACAATTCAACTTCGGCAGCGGGCGGGCGTGTGCGCACAACCGTGACAGTTTCACGTGAACGCACCCGCTTGTCCCAGCGCCTTGTGCTCGACCACTTCACCTCACTCTACCAAACGCGAATAGAGCGTCTGGCGCAAGTGATTTCAATGTTAAAGTCAATGCAAAGACGCGTTTATGCGCGTCTAGAGGTCCTGCTATGCGCGCGCGCGTCAAGTTCGCGTCAAACCTTTGCTTTTTACGCGCGTCAATTTCGCTCTGGACGTGCGAATGGATTCAAAATCTTCAACGGTAGACGTGAATTTGACGCGCTATTCACGTTTGGTGTGAACTGTGAACGCAGGAACAGGGAAACTTGCTACTGAACACAGACTGTTTCTGCTGCTCCCTGATGAAAGATACTGTTGATACCTGTTCAGAAAAAAGAAAAAAAAGAAAAAGAAAACAGGACTCTGATGGTAACTTGTTTAACAAGCTAAAAAGGTAATGCCTTGGCAGTGGCAAATAGCTTTGGTTTAATATTTGATTTGATTACATTAGTGTTTAAGTTGAGATTTACAAGAAATATTTTATTGCTACTGTGTAAAGGGAATACTGCTGGTAAAAAGCACATTAGGCTATTTATTTAAAGTTTTTGCAAACCACATGTTATTGCACTTTTGTGTATATAGCAGTACATTTAGATCTGCTATACACTATACTTTAGAATTCATTATAAAATTTTGCTCGTAACAATGCGATTAATCGCGATTAATCGCAAGAAAATCATGCGATTAATCGCGATTAAAATTTTTAATCGTTGCCCAGCACTAATATATATATATATATATGCTTCCTCTCATGCTGATAGGGTAGACATGGTAATTGTTTGATGAGTTGATTAATTGATTGATTGATTATTTGAACGTGCTCCTCCCGAACTTTGTTAATGAACTTTTGTTAAAGTCATTTAATGTCTAAAAATATAAAAAGAAGGATAACCCAAAAAAGGCCCGAGGCCCGGCCCGCATGTGAACTATGACGTGAAAATTGTCCCGAAGCCCGTGAAAAAGTCGGGGCCCGTCGGGCTCAGGCTGAAATGCAGGGCTCTAAATCAGTGTGTGAGACTACGTTCGTGGGTGGTTCATGTTCTCTCAGGAGTGCATGACCACGTCGGCACGTTGTTTTTCTCCCCTTTTTAAAGGCTCGAGCCGCTCAGCGTGCCGTGTGCCGTCGAGCGCCGGCTGACAGCTCGGGTTTTCACGGCAACCTAGCGCGCGTCATTCGGCGCTCTAGATGCGCGGTCGAGACTCGTGTACCTCTACGAGGTTGAGTCCCTTTGCTTATTCCCCAATCTAGTTCCTTTTCTAAAAAGGGGAGGACTACTTTGGCTAATGAGCATTTGGTGATCTGGGGGTTACAGTGCGGAACGTCTCGCCAGGTGAAAGACCCTCACGAGCTTCCCACTCCTCTAGCGCATCGCAAATATGCTGAGACTGTGTTCGTGGGTGGTTTATGCTTTCTTATGAGAGCATGACCACGTCGGCACGTTGTTCGTCTCCCCTTTCTCGTAAAGGCTTGAGCCGCTCAGCGTGCCGTGTGCCGTCGAGGCTTTCGGATGGGATTCTGGTCCTCCTCATGAGGGACCAAGCATTTCATTCGGGGCTCCAGGGGAGGACAGATGTCGATCGCTACATCGGAGAGAGGGCTGTTATAATCTGAAAATGATGCTGAGTTCCTACTATAATGGAGTGTTCTTATGCTGAAGATTCAGACTTGATGGCCACACTTTCCTGGGCTATTCTAAAGTGCCTGGATGGGTGTGAAAAATGTTGGCAGTATGGAAGCATTTTGGTGCCAATATGGCAAGCCAAACATGCCTAAATCTGCAGAAGTTTTTCCTCACTCACTACCCCTGCACATTCAGTGCACGTGGGTAGTTCTGACTCGGGGTGGAGCTGCGCTTAGTGACTGACCGTGATTAGTCACAGCGCTGGCCCTCGGGTCAGACGATGTCCACACTGGTGGTCCAGAAGCGCCTCAAAACCAGCCCCCTCGGAGTTCGTTTCCCCCCAGCAAAAGGAAGGGAAACGACCCTGAGAGGAGCGACCCAGAGTATGTGAAGTCTGCTCTTCGGGAGTGCGTGTCATCACCACTCCTTCCCCTGGAGGAGGGCCGGGTGGAGAATTTAGTTTCTGTTCCGCCGCTGACCAGCCGTTCGGCGGTACCAAAAACTTCAGTAAAAGAGCAGTTTCTTCCTCCTCTGGGTCATTCACGGCCGAGACTGTCGAGCAAGCAGTCTCTCCCGTTCGAGAGCGGGATGTCAGTGTGCGCCACCCTCGGGTCTCGCCACTCTCATTCCCCTCTCCCCAGCGCTCAGATAGCAGTGGCGCCACCTTGGTCTCGTCACTCCTGTCTGCCACTGGGCCGGAAGGCGCGGAGACCAGCAGCCGCCCTCGGGCCTCGCTCCTCGTCCCCCCCCCCCCCCTTCCCTCGCCAGGCGACAGCTCGCAGCAGAACACTCCCGGGTCTTCTCTGCTGTCTGTCCCCCAGTGGAAACAGGTAGGTGTTGTCCAAGTACACACCCAGACCCGGCTCTCGGCCGCTACAAAGCCTCCGGAGCCGTGTCCCTGTCTTCCACCTCGCTGCCCCCCCCCGCTGGTACGGCGGTGGTGCGAGTGGGCTCGTTGCGGCGGTCTCTCGGAGCCTGGCTAGCGCTCCCGAGGCCGTCGCGCTGGCTCATCCGCACCATTCGGCTCGGCTATGCAATTCAGTTTGCACGCCGGCCTCCCAAGTTCAAGGGCATCCACTTCACCCGTGTGCGTCAGGTGGATGCTCCTGTCTTGCGGAAAGAGATCGACGCCCTGCTGGCGAAGGATGCGATCGCGCCGGTCCCTGCAGCCGATATGAGGTCAGGGTTCTACAGTCCTTACTTCACTGTACCCAAGAAAGGCGGTGGGTTAAGGCCGATCCTGGACCTGCGAGTATTGAATCGGGCCCTGCAAAAAAAAAAAAAAAAGACAAGCTCCCGTTCAAGATGCTCACGCAGAAACGCATTTTCGAATGCATCCGTCCCCAGGATTGGTTTGCAGCGATCGACCTGAATGACACGTACTTTCATGTCTCGATTCTTCCCCAACACAGACCATTTCTACGGTTTGCTTTCGAGGGTCAAGCATATCAGTACAAGGTCCTACCCTTCAGGCTGGCCCTGTCGCCCTGTGTCTTCACGAAAGTCGTGGAGGCGGCCATTGTTCCCATGAGAGGCGTTCGCATCCTCAACTATCTCGACGACTGGCTCATTCTGGCGCACTCGCGAGATGTGTTGTGCGATCACAGGGACATGGTGCTTCGGCACCTCAGCCAGTTGGGGCTTCAGGTCAACTGGGAGAAGAGCAAACTCTGCCCCGTGCAGAGGATCTCTTATCTCGGTATGGAACTGGACTCGGTCGCTTAGCCTTGTGTTGCCTCAAGGGCCTTCTCAAACACAAGCACGTACTGGTCCGTACGGACAGCACTGCGACCGTTGCGTACATCAACCGACAAGGTGGTCTACGCTCCCGTCGTATGTCGCGACTCGCCTCCCACCTCCTCTTATGGAGTCAGAAGCATCTGAGGTCGCTTCGTGCCGTTCATGTCCCCGGGGAGCTCAATCGTGTGGCTGACGAGCTTTCACGTCAGCCTCCCCTTCCGGGAGAATGGCGACTCCATCCCCAGGTGGTCCAGCTGATTTGGCGAATCTTCGGAGCCGCGCAGGTAGACCTGTTTGCCTCTCCGGACACGACCCATTGCCAGTGGTATTACTCTCTGACCGAAGGAACTCTCGGCACGGATGCCCTGGCACACAGCTGGCCCCAGGTCTGCTACCTTCAGTAAGCACCATGGCGTTTTGGTAGGGATCCCAATTTGTCAGGGGAACTCCCCCGACGAGGCGTCGGAGTTCCCTGATGACGAAAGGGAACGTCTCGGTTACGTATGGTAACCCTCGTTCGACGCCTCGTCCCGTCGCCATGCTGCTGTACCTTCGCGGAGCACTGGACACCGTCCGGCTCCTCAGTGAAAAGCATTTGTGTATGCGCTTGCTTCCGCCTTTATACCCGCACTCGTAGGCGGGCTGCGGAATGCAAATGTTGCATGCCAATGTTCATTGGCTCGTTTTAATTCACTCGAAGGCAATTGGTCTCCCTAGCGTGATCCCAATTCGTCAGGGGAACTCCCCCGACGAGGCGTCTCCGTTCCCTGGACTCAGGGAACGAGGGTTACCATACGTAACCGAGACGTTATTTGTGACATGCAAAATTTATGTATAAAAATTTAAATGCAAAAGAAAAGGCATGAGAGTCGGCTGTTTTTGTAAATTTTAAGTTTTAATTTAAAATGTTTGCAATTTTAATATAAGTACATGGTTACATATTTTACCACTTGCTTAAGCAACTTAATTAATTTAACCATAATTATATAGAAGTAATGCATTGAATAGTACGTTGTTTAAACGTGAACATCTATTAAAGAGTGTATATGTGTACAAAGAGAATCGCAATGCTGACAAAACTTTTTTTTAAATAAAAGTTACTGATAATTTATGGATTTGAAATACAAATAGTGAGTATGTGTTTGTTATGGAAGCTTGTTTCCGCCACTGAATAATAAATAAATAATAATAATTGCGACTTTTTATCTCACAAATTCTGACTTTTTTTCTCACAATTGCAATATATCAAGTCAGAATTGTGACTTTTTTTTTCTCCGAATTGCGAGATATGAAGTCAGAATTGTGAGAAATAAAGTCGCAATTGCGAGATATAAAGTCGCAATTCTGAGAAATAAAGTCGCAATTGGGAGATATAAAGTCAGAATAGCACGATATAAAGTCGCAATTGCGTGTTATAAAGTCAGAATTGTGAGATATAAACTATTCCCAGATAGCATGTAACCATTGAAACAATGTTGAGTCAGTATTGATGCGTCAACACTGATTACATTGAAATGACATTAGAAAGTGATGTTGCTTTAGCGTCACTCTTGCACCCTCGGTTAATATTGAAATAATGTTCCGATTTCAACCACAAATCAGTAGTGTTAATATTGCTTCAACATTACAAAGCTATGTTGTTTCAATGTCACTTTTGCACCCTCGGTTAATATTGAAATAATGTTCAGATTTCAACCACAAATCAATGGTGTTAATATTGCTTCAACATTACAAAGTGATGTTGTTTTTGCATCACTCTTGCACCCTCAGTTAATTTTGAAACTGTTGAACAAAAAATCAATAGTAATGCTACTGAATCAACATTACACTATGATTGATTCTACATCACCGATGCTGAATCAATACTTAAATTAACAAAAATAATCAATGGTAATATTGAATCAACGTTACACTAAGATGTTGAATCTACATCACTGCTGTTGAATCAACTCTGAAATTAACCCAAAAAAAAATCAATGGTAATACTGTTGAATCAATGTTACACTATGATGTTGAATCTACATCACTGCTGTTGAATCAACACTGAAATTAACTCAAATAAATCGATGGTAATATTGTTGAATCAACGTTACACTATGATGTTGAATCTACATCACTGCTGTTGAATTAACACTGAAATTAACTAAAATAAATCAATGGTAATATTGTTGAATCAATGTTACACTATGAGGTTGAATCTACATCACTGCTGTTGAATCAACACTGAAATTAACAGAAATAATCTTTGGTAATATGGTTTGATTAATGTTACAATGTGATGTTTATTCTAAATACATTTTGTTGAAACACTGAAAATACAACTGAAAAGGAATGTCAAACAATGTTGCCATCTGATGTACTAAGTTAATGTTGAAACAACATTAATATTTCAACTACACTTCAATGATGCGTCAAAAAATTCCTGACCATTTAAAAATTTGGCAAAAACCTTTTAAAATATAAATGTCACCTTTACAGCAGTTAACAGGGTCAATTTATTTTTTTTCAATCAATCAATGACAAAAATATATTAAAATATCGTTCTTTAAAAAAGAAAGGGGGAGAAATAGGACAAAAGCATTTCAACCTTTAAAAATAAAATTGGCTTCAGAAGTCTGATGTCATAACTACAGGTGGTCTAACGGTTCAGGTTTTTAAAAATCTGTCTTACATCAGACTACTGCCTCTTTTCCTTTGGGATCTCTGAAATCTGAAAAAGAAAGCATGATGTTACTCAAGAACAAGTCAATTCAGTTGCCACATTCAAGAATGTTAAAGGTATAGCAGAGGATTTTTTACTTCCGGGTGGATCACCTATACTATTGGTCCTCCTAATTGTCAATCATTCTGGTGAATCAATCAAACTTTTCAAAAACTGGAGAGGGCGGGTCTTATCTAAAATTCGGAAAGATCCTCCGCTATACCTTTAATATATTAAACAATATGATTCACTTTTAAAAAAAGTTGCTGAACACAAAATATTCTAACTACGATTAAAGTATCGTTAAATTCTGTTTATTTAATTTATTCTTCTAAAATCTATTAATGCTTCAATATCAAAAGAAAGCACTATGGCAGGGGTGTCCGATTTTATCTCCAGCCCTAATTAAACACACCTGAAGCAGCTAATCAAGCTAATCTAGGTCATTAGGATCAATGAAAACTTCCAGGCAGGTGTTGGAGCTAAACTCTTCATGAAGAGGAACAAACACCTATGAGCTATAGCCATTAACTATATCTCAGTTAATTTTCTGTGAAACTACATAGCATTCAAGTAACAAGTTTATCTTGTAGAATAAAAGAGCTTAGGTTTTTTTCAATGAAAATTTCTTTAAAGGGATGGTTCAGCCCGAAATGAAAATTCTGTCATCATTTACTCACCCTCAAGTTGTTCCAAACCTGTATGAGTTTCTTTCTTCTGTTGAACACAAAAGAAGATATTTTAAAGAATGTTGGTAACCAGAATGTTGACGGTGGCCATTGATTTCCATAGTAGAAAATAAATACCATGGAAGTCAATGGCTACCATCAACTGTCTGGATGCCAACATTCTTCACTCTATCTTCTTTTGTGTGCAGCAGAAGAAAGAAATTCATACAGGTTTGGAACAACTTGAGGGTGAATAAATGATGACAGAATTTTCATTTCGGGCTGAACTATCCCTTTGAAGCTGTAGATTCACCTTATGTAGACAATAGACATTCAGTGGCCAATTTCAAACTACAATAAATGTTTTTCAACCATTTTTCAACAGACTTGCTAAACCACCCCACCCCTAAACCAAGCCCCCAGTGGATTAGAGCAAATCAGGTAAAGCGGTTGAAAATGCCCATTGTGGTTTGAAAATGCCCCACTGATAGAGAAACACCCACTAGTGTTCTGCAGAGATACATGCCTGAATGATCTTGTGCTCATAAACTACAAATCACTGTTAGTTCAATGTCACTGTCTCCACCCATGTGTGCTGTTGGCTTTCATCAAAATTTCAATGCTGATCCAACACACTTTAAACACTGAAATGTCAATCTCAACCAAAATGATGGTTTGGATCAAAACTCAACATTGTATCAATGTCCCCATGCTATCTGTGCGATTTATTTCAACACATTACTTACATTGAAAATTAATGCATGTTAGTAGATTCAGTAACAATAAATAAAATGCAAGTAAAAAGCATGCTAAAAACAGAAATACATTATATGCACCATTGTTTGAAACTCGGAGAGTTCATGCATGTCAAACACACAAGACATCCGTATAGGGCGCAGTACCTTGTGTTTTCTCTCTAAGGAAGCATCAATTAACTACTGAGAAGCCCACATGCAAAACCAAAATGGGCGTATACCAATTAGTGCCAATTTTCTACTACAATACTACAATTGGTGTTTTTCAACCATTTTTCAAAAGACTTGCTAAAATCATGAGGGCCCACCCCTAAACCAAACCCCCAGTGTATTAGAGCAAATGAGGTAACACCATTGAAAGTGCCCATCATGAACTGAAACGCCCCACTGATTGGGAAACACCCAGTAGTGTTTTGCACAGATACATGCCTGCAAGATCTTGAGCTCATAAACTAAGACTCACTGTTAGTTCAATGTCACTGTCTTGACCCATGTGTGCTGTTCCCTTTCATCAAAATTTCAATCAACATTGAAATTTTGATGTCAACCAAAATGATGGTTTGGATCAAAACTCAACATTGAACCAATGTTACCATGCTGTCTGGGTTCTGAGGTAAAGAAAAAAAAAGTCGCAATTGTGTGTTATAAAGTCAGAGTTGCGTGATATAAAGTCGCAATTGTGGGAAAAAAAGTCAGAATTCTGACTTTATAACACGCAATTCTGACTTTATATCTCGCAATTCTGACTTTATAACACGCAATTGCGACTTTATTTCACGCAATTCTGACTTTATATCTCGCAATTCTGTCTTTATAACACGCAATTGCGACTTTATTTCACGCAATTCTGAGAAATAAAGTCAGAATTGTGAGATGTAAACTCGCAATTGTGAGATAAAAAGTCGCAATTATCTTTTAAAATGTTTTATTTTGTGGCGGAAACAAGCTTCCATAGTTTGTGGTACAGTCGTGGATCAGTTACGCACTGCAAACGCAGCATATGTGAAAGCACTATAGCGTGTGCTGCTCCTGTGCCGCATACGCACTGCACACGGAGTATGTGTGAAACGGGCGTAACTCTACAGCCCTACCTAGAACGGTTTTCCTCAGCGTTTGTAATGTTTGCACAAAGACGACATCGGGGCAGCTGCTCGAAGATCTCGCCTTTGGAGAAGACAGTTGGTTTATACTTGAAAAATATACACTCCTTAAAAATTAAGAATACCCCACAATGAATTGCATTGCTGGTCCACCCCAACACACAATAATAATGATAAATGCTGACCAATTATTATTATTTTTTTTTTTTTTTTTTTTTTTTTTACTTAAAATTATATATTTTAGTACAACAAGCTAAATGTAAAAAATGTTGTCATATGACATTGATATGCATCAATACACACATGCAGTCAAAGTGACTACATCTCAATTTTCAGTCAAACAATGAATTAAGGCATACATTAATGAAATAATTATATTTTATTTACTGACAACAATATAAAACATGAATAAATGAGTAAAAGAATGAATACAAGTAACCATCACAATGAATAAATGCATACAAGTCAACTCTAACACATGAAACAAAGCTTTATTCAAACTTATTGTTTTAACCATCACACATTTACAGGTGGTGAACCCCACATCCTACTGCCATCTCAACACAGATGTGCCAATTCTGCGGCTTTATTTTGATGAATCAGCTGTTCACCGTGCCCACCTTCACCTGTCTATGCTGTCCATCATGTCTGCATTCAGACTGAAATCTGATCATGGGGAAAAGGACATCAAGGATATCCTTGTCCCTGTAACATCCAGACAAGATTCACGTTACCTCTGTGATTTATGTGATCAATACTACATTTACATGTTGAGGTTGTTGCTGATGTATTAACTCACTTTTTATCCAAAATAAATGTTCCTCAATTTATCAACAGTTCAAATGAACAAAAAGAAGAGATAACGTTGTGTTTAGTTAGGCTAATTTATGTAGATTTGTTTACATTACTTACATTCATGTAATGTAAACCGTGTTGACAACAGTGAATTCTATATATTAGCACACATACATCACTCAGATGTTTACTTCATATCAATTAGATGTCTTCTCGAAGTCTTCTCGAAGATTTTCCAGACAGATATTAAATAGAAATTTAGGCTAGTAACTGTATTTGAGATATATGGTTTAAAATGTGTGTAAATCACTGATCTATATAATGACTGGAAAGCTCATGACGTTTTAAACTGCAGGCAGGCAGTGAAGCCACCGGAAGTGTTCGAGCGGCCATCTTACGATTCCCTACCAGCAGAGGGCTCCAACGCCCGTAATACAGAGATTGGTAGCTCCGACGGCACTTTTAAGATGACCCGCTGTGTAGCATACAAGCCCGTTTCACACATACTCTGTTTGCAGTGCGTATGCGGTGCATATTTCTTTCTGTACCCATGTTAACAGGTCAGAGCTTTCACACTGCACGCGGATGCGGTCTGGCGATCCGTTCCAGGAGCGGTGCATATACAGCAGTGCAGCGATCGTTTCCACACTGGTAAGTGTCATAGACAGTAAAAGAAATGGACACAGTGACCCCATTGTATTCAACAGAGAAAAGTGAAGTCAATTAGAAGCACTCACTTACTGATGGCTGAGCGTACTGCGCAGACTCAAACTGAGCTTGACGACGTAGATGTGACGTGAGCAACCTGTCTGTCTTCTAGTAGCTGTGCCAAGAGAAATCTGAATCATTCCCTTCCGAAACTTGCAGAGACGGAGAGTGTGAGTAGGAGGTGTCCAT
Organism: Squalius cephalus; assembly: GCA_022829025.1. Classification (NCBI taxonomy): domain Eukaryota; kingdom Metazoa; phylum Chordata; class Actinopteri; order Cypriniformes; family Leuciscidae; genus Squalius; species Squalius cephalus. The sequence continues at coordinate 28,733,727 of CM040812.1, forward strand.
GAGCTAGGAGCAGGAGAAACTTTTGCTAAGTATTCTGATTAATTATTTTGTCATTTTGCCTCCACGTCCCCCCGATTGCCCGCAAGCTTCTCCTCCTGTCCATACAATAATTTCTCTTCTGTGCGACAGATAGTCGCGTGACAGATGACGCAATCGTTAGCCTATTTTTACAAAAACTGCTTCTACGGGGCCATAACGTAAGATACAAGGTAATGGAGCCTTTTATACGTTTTTGTGTTTCTTTAGAAATAAATAATGGACAAATGGAGCCTTTAAATGCCTCAGATTTAAAGTTATTCGCTGTCAAAGTGACGCCAAAATGAATGAGAGTCAATGGAATGCTAACAGCAGGTGATGGTCTGCTAATCAATGGCGGCCCCCGGGGAAGCTTCAGTTTCCGGCTGATAGATTACCTCCCTGGTCCATGTACGTTTTGATAGTTTGTTTTCCAATTTGCAATGAAATAAGCAGAAACGAGAAAACGGCGCCTTTATTCCTTTTTTCGTTTTTAAAAAAAACACAGAAAAAACGAGATTTCGGCTTGATTTTTCGTTTTTTTAGTTCACAGGCAAAAAACAAATAAATGACTTCAAAATTAATTTTCCATTATGGGCGGTCATGAGATGCCCCCTTCCGCCGATTTGTCAAGCAAATCTGAGCATGTGACATCATCGGTCGACGCTCAGGTCTGTTCAACAAAATAATAGTCCTCCTTATTATCTACCGCTTCTTAAACTGTACAGGGCAGGTCCTAGATTGGGCTTTCTTCGGTGCAACTTAACGTGTTTCACAGAAATATTTAATATAAGTCTGCCACCAACCTGTTTTATTTAGCTGTGCGGAGTTAAATCTGCAGTAAAAAGTCACGTTGGTTCTAATGACAGAAGTGAGAGGGAGAGGATTTTTCAGGAGTGATGATATTACTGCGCCGAGTCGAAGTTCTCCCAAGTGCTATTCCGCCATACATTATAGTTATCCTTTTCACCTGCTTAGAAAAGCGCCACGTTTTATTTTGTGTCACCATACTTGGTTGTGTAACTACTCGTGTAACTGTATTTAAATAGGAAAAATGTGGAGGTGTTTGGTCGCTTCTAGCTTCATCTCTGTTTGGATCCTAATGAATGAACTGGGCTAAGCTAAGTGCTATCAAAGTGTCGCCGCGCGCCAGAGTGATTGAGTGCATGCACTGAGACGAAAGAGGTATGTATCAACTCATCTTAGTTAAGGGAATAACATAGTTTAATATGAAAAAACGGTGGAGTGTTCCTTTAACCCATACAATTTGTATTATGCATTTCCTGAAAATGTAGGCTACTTGCTAACTAATCAAACACTTTATTTGAACAAACTACTGATAAAACACAATCGGTCTTCCGACCTTTTACTATTGTGTCAATTGATTTTGATATGCGCGAGGGAGAGAGAGCAATACAGCGCTCGTGTTGTTTGAAGGCGGTGAGAGTGCGCGCGTGCGGCCGGGACTTTTTCTCTCTCTCTCTCTCTCTCTCTCTCTTTTAATAAATCGTGGACACGTTTAATTAATTCCATCCCTCATTTTGATTTAATGAATTACATTATATTATTATCATAGACTGTAAAAAAATATGGACGACGCCCCTTCGCTCTCTTCCATTGGTGAGAAGTGAAGCCGGCAGTGTCCCGATATGGCGCTGACATCTTGGGGTTTGAGTCTGTGCAGTAGCGATTTCGGGACCAGACCTGCGCAGTAGTGAGCAGGAAGTAAAGCCGCGAAATCAAGGCCCCGCCCTCACTCTCGGTGTGAAATAATTAATTATAGAAATTTAGATATTAAATTTAAAGCTCCAATCTCCTCAGTCCTCCGAAGATCCCGAAAAAAAGTCTGTTGGTGCTTCAGTGACTACTTCGCTCAGAGAACCTGTCAATCACAGCTGTCAATCATGACGCCACACCACCGTTTTTATAGCATCAAATAACTACCTACAAACAATCTTTTTTTTAAAACAAACACTTGAATTTACATCAGCGTGATAAAAACTACAGTAAATGACAGAAACCACCTTCGGAAAAAAGATATTTGAAGTGTAATTAAATTGTTTAGTTGGTCTCAAGTCCCGTTGAATAAGGCGGGTTTTATGACCTATACTAGGACCAGTCACTTTTCAGGGCTTGTGCGGCACGCTTGGGTATTAAGAGGCTTGTTTGAGATGAGCAAAATCTGCGCAGAACTGATCACCGGTGATCAGCGCGAGATGCATGCCGGTTAGAAATGTGTCCGAGTGTGGTCCGCCTTGCTCTGATGTCATGCTGACGTATGTCAAAAAACTCTCAAGAGCGCAAGGCAGACATGTCGAATTCTGCAGTCGAGCACAGTTGCTCTCCACCGACTGCGCTGATCTAAAGCATGATGGGAAACGACTTAGCTTTATGCTCATTGGTTTTGTGGAAGAAATTTAATATGTTCTATATGTTTGCATTTTCTTATATTCATAGAATTTTAGAAATATGATGATAATCAGATGAATGTAGTGTTGATACATACCCTTATGAATATACGTATATATATGTCCTTGTATATGACCGGACAAAAGTTAATGTGACTGAATGTATGACCGAGACTGAGAGTCTCCATTCAAGGGTGTAATATGATTAAATAAGATAGACAAATCTGGTAAGAGACAAAGTCTAAATTGTTGAAAAGGGATGAACTCATGATGGTCAATGGAACAATGTGGTGGACTAGTACAGATTGCTAGTCCAGACTAGTACAGTTTATTAGTCTGGTGGGTTCAGTTAATCCACGGGAGTGTTTTGGGGGAAACCCAGAGGATCCTTTGATCAAATTTGTGAGTAAAGTACTTGCTGCATGGCGTGAGAATGAGTGCTCACCTTTTTCAATTGAGGTGAAAATTGATCTCTCTAGAGACGTCTAGAGTTATATAGGGGCGCCAACAAAAAAAACACGGAAAAAAGGGACCATTCATGGGGAAATCTCAGAGTAAACTGCGCAAAAAATGTCAATATGATAAACCGGTATTTGGTCTAATTAAAAAAGCCTATGGGGAAAAATGTTTGAAGGGTATTGAAGAATTAATAAAATACTATGAGTTCCCTCCAGAGGGAACTTTGAGTGTCACTAGGCTGACAGCGGTGCAAGTGTCGATAAAGGAGGGAACGGCACAAAAGGGGTGTAGTATGAAACTTGTGTGTGGATTGTGAGAAAACAATCATGTGCTGGATGGGGGAGGCAGAGGTGAGAGAGAGAAAAAGAATGCAAAGGGAACTAGCAGAAAGGGGAGTAGGGCCTAATGAGAAAAAATCTAACGATGAGAAAAAACTCCTTTGCACCAACACCTTTAAACCCTTTCAACCCTTTTTCTGTTTTATCTGTTTTAACACCACCACCCTATCTGTATCCTGTGGCTGAGCTGCAAGCGCTGAAATTGGATCCAGACCTCGACTGCTCTCCTCCAAGGCCACAAGCGCAAGCCCAAGGAGGCGACGAAGATAACAGCCGTGTTTTCCCAAAAGCCTCATCACTGGAACAGGAAGACGAAGGAGCAGCAGGGGGGGCTGAGAAACCTCCGAAAAGGTCAGCTCCAACAGCTCCAACTGATCCAACTCCAACACTCAGATAAGTCAAAAAGACAGAGAACTGAAGTGACAATGAGAACTGGACTGAGGTCCCAAATAAGAGAAGAAGAGGAAGAAAAGGAGTTTCAACTCCCAATGATTGAAGTGGCTGGACCGGAAGGTTCGGTGCTAGTCCACAGAGCGTGGACTGAAAAAGAAATAAACCGAGCCATGGCCCATCTGCCTAAACAAAGTGAATCAGGTGAGAGATTTGCTGAGGCACTGATTATTTTCTGTCAAGAATTTAGTCCCACCATACAGGAGCTGAGGCGACTGTTATCTGTGAGTCTGGGAGCGAGTGACTGGCATAAAGTGAGTGGCAGAGTGCCAGCAGCGGACAGCAGGCAGAAACATCCGGACTGGGATCATGCTGAGAATGAGATCTACCGAACAGCTGTCCAGGCGATAGCGACTGCTCTAAAGACTGCGTTTTAAACAAGAATCAACACAACAAAGGTAACCAACTACAGCCAGGGCAAAGAGGAGCCTGTCCAAGACTATTATGTTCGACTGTGTGATGTTTATAGCAGACGGCATAGAGGAACCTCAACAAAGGGGCGACAAACCAGGACTCTGGGAGATTCATTTGACAGGCAGTTTCCTGAATGGAATGAGACCAGAGCAGTGGTGGAAAGAGTACTAACAAATTGTACTTAAGTAAAAGTATTGCTACTTAAGTAATAATTTACTTGAGTACAAGTAGAAGTACTGAAAAATAATATGACTCAAGTAAGAGTAAATAAGTAGTTTGCTTAAAAACTACTCAAGTAACTACGTTACAAAGTATTTAGTATTATTTTTCTATTTTTACCCAAAATGGGGAGATGATAGCGATATGGAGTGCTAAACACTCATGTCAATTCTGTTTCATTCATACTGGAAGCCCAGTACACACTGATTCACCTCGCGCAGAAAGTCCACAAGTGAGATTCATAGAAGAGATTCACGTATGACGTTTCAGGAAATGCCAATATGGATATAATAACATGCAAATAGAGATGAAACTGAAGACAAACACATGATAGCAATAATATATCTGTGTTCATCAAGCTATCTCAGGTATTTTCATAAGAATGATGTATGTCTTTAAAGGGATAGTTCACCCAAAAAGGAAAATTAGCCCCAGATTTATTCACCCTCAAGTCATCCTAGGTGTATATGACATTCTTCTTTCAGACGAACACAATCAGTTATATTAAAAAATGTCCTCTTCCAAGCTTTATAATGGCAGTGAATTTGAAGCCCAAAAAAGTGCATCCATCCATGATAAAAGTGCTCCACTTTTACTCCAGGGGGTTAATAAAGGCCTTCTGAAGTGAAGCCATGTGTTTGTGTAAGGAAAATACCCATATTTAAAACTTAATAAACTATAATCACTAGCTTCCACCAGACGACCATACGCATCGATTTATGGTGGAAGACTAACCCCTGACCCGACACACAATGTATATATATTATAGAAGAGCAGCTTCAGTTTGTTGCACAGCCCTATTTGTTTGAGCCGTGAGAGGCGTCTAAGCTCACGATACTCCTACAGTACATCCTACGTCATACATGTGTCACAGGTTACTCTTGTGGCGCAAGTCAATTTACGTAGGATGCCTCTGGCGGAAGCTAGTTATTTTAGATTATAAAGTTATAAATATGGGTATTTTTCAAAAACCCATGGCTTCGCTTCCGAAGGCCTTTATTAACCCACGGGAGACGTGTGGAGTATTTTTTTTTTTATCATGATTGTATGCACTTTTTGGGGTTTTAATTTTTTTCCAGCCATTCACTCCCATTACAAAGCTTAGAGGAGCCAGGACATTTATATAACTATTTGTCTGAAAGAAGAATGTCATATACACCATGACTTGAGAGTAAATCATGGGCTAATTTTCATTTTTGGGTGAACTAACCCATTAATGCAATGCTAATCAACATAGCCTGTATTTTAGAATTTAATAAAATAATATATTCTCCTACATGAAACCACAGAAGTGATTTCAAGTAATTTTGATTTCGAAGCAAAACATCATATTAAACTCATAAATTGTAGTTTTTGACGGTATGTTAAGCAAACATACTAGCTTTCCCTGTTGTCAAGAGCAAATGTTTTATTACTAATCTTTAAAAGTAAGTCCAGGTAAGATCATTTGAATCATTTCATAATTGAAAGCAAAGAAGGTTAAGTGAAAGGTCTGATAAAAAAGAGAGAGATGTAGTAGGCTATGAATAAAAAAGTGCCAGTAAAAAATTAAATAAAAAATAAGTGGGGTATAACATGTAAAATTAAATGCTCTTTTTTTTCCTCGACTATTGCTATAGTAACGAACTACACTTTTACATGCATCTGATTGACAGATAAATCATGCAATCTCACCCTTGTGAAAAAAAAGTGCACTTAAGTGTACTTTTATAAAGTGTACTTATTACATAAATAATATACTTTAAATATATACACTTAAGTGTGAATTAAATGCCATCTTTTCGGCGCACTTAATGCACATTAAGTGTAATTAATTTCAAATATATTATATATTAAGTTGAAATAAAATGTAATAAGTTGCCATTAAGAGTGATTTTTTGGAACAACTTAATTGGTACTTTATTACAACTTTATATCTACTTTCATAATTGCTTCTAGTGTTTTTAAAATATACTTAAAGTGCACTACACAATATAATGACACGCAATTAATGTGATTTAAAATACACTTTAAATGTCAGTTAACAATACACTTAAGTGTGAATTAAATAAAATGTTTTCGACACAATGAATGCACATTAAGTGCAATTAATTTCAAATATATCACATATTAAGTTGAAATAAAATGTAATAAGTTGCCATTAAGATTGATTTTTTGGAACAACTTAATTGGTACTTTATTACAACTTTATATCTACTTTCATAATTGCTTCTAGTGTTTTTAAAATATACTTAAAGTGCACTACACAATATAATGACACGCAATTAATGTGATTTAAAATACACTTTAATGTCAGTTAACAATACACTTAAGTGTGAATTAAATGCAATGTTTTCGACACACTGAATGCACATTAAGTGCAATTAATTTCAAATATATCACATATTAAGTTGAAATAAAATGCAATAAGTTGCCATTAAGAGTGATTTTTTGGAACAACTTAATTGGTACTTTAATACAACTTTATATCTACTTTCATAATTGCTTCTAATATCTTCAAAATATAGTTAAAGTGCACTACACAATATAATGACACGCAATTAATGTGATTTAAAATATACTTTAATGTCAGTTAACAATACACTTAAGTGTGAATTAAATGCAATGTTACAATCAACAAAAACTAAATGTAAAACCCTCTAAATTTACTGACAAAATAATCTCTAAAAGAAATACATAAAAACCTTTCTGTTGATGCACAAGAAAACCCCAAGAAACACTATGCATAAACACAAAACAGTTTTGGAAAGAGACCTTTGGGTAATGCTTTACAAAAATATATTAGTTACCTACTTCAGTTAACATGAACTAAGTTTAATAACATGAATAATACTTTAAGCATGTATTAGTCTAAGTAAGATAATATTAGTCTTGGTTAGATCATGTTGGCTAAAAAATAAACTAATATTAACAAATGAGACCAAATTAAAAGTGTTACCGAACCTTGTTATTTAGCTTTTAAAGGGATACTCCACTTTAAAATGAAAATTCTGTCATCATATACTCACCCTCATGTTGTTTCAAACCTGTATGAATTTCTTTCTTCTGCTGAACAGAAAGAAAGATATTTAGAAGAATGTTAGTAACCAGACAGTTTTTGGTACCATTGACCATTGATTTTTTTGTCCTACTATGGAAGTCAATGGTACCAAAATATGTCTGGTTACTAACATTCTTCTAAATATCTTTCTTTCTGTTCAGCAGAAGAAAGAAATTCATACAGGTTTGAAACAACATGAGGGTGATTATATGATGACAGAATTTTAATTTTAAAGTGAACTATTCCTTTAAACCTTTACCAGCACCAACTTTAAACAGGACCAAATGCTTACTCCAGCATTACAGTGAATCTAAGTTTGTCTAAAAGACAAACAACAACTGAAGAACTCCAAAACCACAAAAAACTAAATTATTTGTCACCCAATTTTTTAAGTTGTTGGAAAGTGCTGTTTATGTCAATGTCGCAGATGCTCTCCAGAGTATATGTGAATGGAAATGTTTCAAAGATGCAGGAAAGTCAGAAAAAATGCCTTGAGGAAAAAAACAAAAACAAAAAAAAAAAACAGAAAATTTGTTTATAATACAGATCCAGTCCATTATTATATTTGGCTCAATTGAATGAAAGAGATAGATAAATCACAAAAATGTATACGTTTTATTTTTATTTAGAACTACCCTGATGAAGCAGTTTATTCTGCAAGGTGTATGTAAACTTTTGACTGTTAACTGTTGATAAATTGTGTGATGTGATTGATTACCTCAGTCATCAGGGCCACATCGTAGTAGAAAGCTGGGCAAGGTTCCTTCTATTTCCCACAAACACCAGGATTCCACTGACTACGCCATCTTTACTGACACTGGGCTTAAAGTGATTGAAAATAGAGAACCTTTTTATTGCTACTTTACAGGGAATTAAGCATAACTTTATCAATTACACAAATATAGATATATGACTCATGCAAACCCAGGACCAATGCAAATTAAGAAAGGTATTCTTACATTTTAAGCTTGCCCCACATCTTCATGAAGGATGTTCCTGTTCCTGTATTTACCACGGTTGACACAGCAATGCTGCAAGCCTTCTTCCTTTGGTTTGTTACCTATAAAATATATATATATATATATATATATATATATTATAGAGGCACGTGTAAATGCACAGGTGGGAATTTATTACTTGCACCAGCAAAAGATTCAAAGCATTTAAAAGCTATAGGGATAGTTAGTGACTTGAAAGTAGTGTTTTAGCTTGATCAGGATGTGCTGTCATGATAAATCTGGTAACATCACCTCATCAATACAGGTCTGTGATTCCACAACGCTTGCACTGTATCTCCAATAACAAATATGAACTGATCCTGCAAAATGAATGTTTAAATCCAGATAAACACAAAAATATGACATATTCCAAAACAAATAGTAATTGAACAACTCTTTAAATACAAAAATGAAATTGAACACATTACAAGCATTTTTTCTAGAGGTGGGTAATATATTAAATATTTATGGTGGTTATAAGATTGATTATTTGAATTAAATGTATATAAACGTCTTCGAGTGTTACAATATTGGATCAGCATTCAGCTAATTTTTAGTAGCTTGTTTAAAATAATTTAAAAAGTCGGTTTAGTTTTTATAAAAAATAAGCAACCAAATTCTTCGAACACGACCACACACGCCTTCCTCACATTACAATGTAAGACATTATTAGAATGCAATCATTAATAAATTATTGAAAACCTGATTAATTCACCTCCCGAGTCTATTGAGTTTATAATATCTGCGATTAAAATGCACTCAGCAACTGACATGTTACGGAGAAAAAAAAATAACTAAAGAAAGCATCAAGATATACTTACTTGACTGATTATTTGCAGCATAACGTCTCATCTGCAAACAAACATCCAAACGTGGTGCTCCTTTTGTTCTCTTGTTTGGCTAGCTTCAGTATCATCACGCATCGCAAACGGATCGCAAAACATAGCGCATTTTTCAAACTCTAGTGAAGTAGTGCGTCATCATGACGTAGTATTTCTCGCGCATGCGCATTAAACAACATATTCATATATCATGCATGGTTAAATGTTATTTCAGCTTAAGTTGAAGTTGTTTTAACTCATTGTGTTGTTAAACTCTGTAAGTTCACAAAACTTTTCTCATTAACCTAACTAAAAGTCAATCTCTTTTTTTTCAATGTAGTGTAGTGTGATTAAAATTAAATGTATTTTAACTGAATTTAAATGCAAATTCATTTTGTTTACATTTATTTAACTTTTGCTCGCAATTAATACAATTAAATGTGTGTTTAATTGACTTAGAACAACATAATGATATTGAAAGTATTATGTTTACAGATGTAAAGTAGCTACAACACATTACTATTAGGCTCCTCTCGTATATTACATTTTATTTTCAAATATTATGTAGAAAGCTGACACTAGTTGAGTTCATAGAGCAAGGGCTGGTGATAAAAATGTCAACAATAAGTTGTAATGGATTATACTGTATAAGCAGATGTATTGGAAAAATACATTTCAACTGCATAATGCACACAGTATATATTATAGACAAAACACATTTAAAATACATTAACAAATTAATTTTGGACAACACACTTGAGTTGGAATTAAAATCAATTATTTTCCATGTTTTCCATTAAAACTGTTATTTTATTTAGTATATATTAGTCAATACATCAAAATAAATTTCCTTTAATAACTTATAACTTTAACTTTAATAAATTTAAAACACTATAAATCATAATTATTTAAAATGTATGTTTAAGTAAAACTTAGTAGACATTACAAAGTGCATTTTTTAAAACATGCACTTAAGTGTGTTTATAAATATTGTCATGAAAGTGTTCTTTCTTTAAGTAACATTTAATTAGACATTATTAAAAAGTGCATTTGTAAAAAATGCACTTAAGTGTGTTTATAAAATTATGATGAAAGTGTACTTTCTTTAAGTTAAGCTTAATTAGACATTATTACAAAGTGCCTTTTTAAAAATACACTTAAGTGTGTTTATAAATATTGTGATGAAAGAGTACTTACTTTAAATTAAACTTAATTGATATTATTACAAAGTGCATTTGTAAAAAGTGCACTTAAGTGTGTTTATAAATATTATGATAAAAGTGTACTTTCTTTAAGTAAAACTTAATTAGACATTATTACAAAGTGCATTTTTAAAAAGTGTATTTAAGTGTGTTTATATATTGTGATGAAAGAGTACTTACTTTAAGTTAAACTTAATTGATATTATTACAAAGTGCATTTGTAAAAAGTGCACTTAAGTGTGTTTATAAAATTATGATAAAAGTGTACTTTCTTTAAGTAAAACTTAATTAGACATTATTACAAAGTGCCTTTTTAAAAATACACTTAAGTGTGTTTATAAATATTGTGATGAAAGAGTACTTACTTTAAATTAAACTTAATTGATATTATTACAAAGTGCATTTGTAAAAAGTGCACTTAAGTGTGTTTATAAATATTATGATAAAAGTGTACTTTCTTTAAGTAAAACTTAATTAGACATTATTACAAAGTGCATTTTTAAAAAGTGTATTTAAGTGTGTTTATATATTGTGATGAAAGAGTACTTACTTTAAGTTAAACTTAATTGATATTATTACAAAGTGCATTTGTAAAAAGTGCACTTAAGTGTGTTTATATATATTATGATAAAAGTGTACTTTCTTTAAGTAAAACTTAATTAGACATTATTACAAAGTGCATTTTTAAAAAGTGTATTTAAGTGTGATAAGAAATATTGTGATGAAAGTGTACTTACTTTAAATTAAACTTAATTAGATATTATTATAAAGTGCATTTGTAAAAATTGTACTTAAGTGTGTTTATAAATATTGTGATGAAAGTGTACTTTCTTTAAGTTAAGCTTAATTAGACATTATTACAAAGTGCATTTTTAAAAATGCACTTAAGTGTGTTTATAAATATTGGGATGAAAGTGTACTTACTTTAAGTTAAACTTAATTAGATATTATTACAAAGTGCATTTGTAAAAAGTGCACTTAAATGTGTTAATAAATATAGCCATTAAAGTGTATTCCCTTTAAGTGCACTTAAGTGGTCTTTAATTTTAATTTTATTATATTATCTGCAAGTGCACTTTTCAAAAAGTATACTTTTATTATTTTAAGCCCACAAAAAGTGCGCTTTCAATACAATTAAGCACACTTCTTTTTCACAAGGGCATTTCACTGTTGTTGAGGGTTTTTCAGCTTTGTACAAAGTTTGCTTCGTACATTTAGTTTAATTGTATTGTTAAAGAGGGCGAACTTTACCTTTCAAGACACTTACATTGTTCTTGCTCTGTCCATGCAATAACGGTGTCCATGTTATGAGCCGAGTTTTTTATTTACTTCAAATGCTCAGTGCTCTGGTAATATCAATGGGATGACCCTTTTCAGGATTTGCCATAATTACATTTTAAAATCAGAATATGAGCATAGCTCACACTTACATTCACTAAAATATGGAAACGTTAGCGATACAGATTCTAAACACGAGCGCCAGTGATTGAATGTCAAAGCGCGGTTTGAACGCCCCGCCCACCAGCTGAACTGGAAGTTTTGATTGGTTTTGCACCCGAGTCAGACCTGTCTGTTATTGGCTGAAGCGCTTTCAGAACTGTCTGTTATTGGCTGAAGCGCAGGGCTGAGGGCTGAGGGCTCAGCCTCCACCGCACCTCTGACCGCATGCAGTAGTTTGAAAAGTGTTTGTGAAATGTAAGCTCGCCCTGTATCTCCGTCGGCAGCAAAGTACTCTGTACTTTTGGTGAAAAATAAATGTAGCGAAGTTGAATACTTTATTTTTATTCTACTCAAGTAAAAGTAAAAGTACCACAATTTAATTATACTCAAGAAAGTAGAAAAAATCGAAAAATCTACTCAAGTACTGTAACGAAAGTATTTGTAATTAGTTACTTTCCACCACTGGACCAGAGATCACATATGGAGTGAAATTAAGGTACGTTGACTGGAAAAATGGATGAATTGAAATTATGCATATTGTCCTAAATTATGCATTGCATGCAGAAGAACAACTGCAGGATGAAGAAAGACCAAAAAGACCTAAACAAGGTGAAGCAAGAAAAAGAACTACAGCTTGGCATGATAGAAGGGGCAGTCCAGAGGGGCAACAACAACAGTCAAAGGGCTAAACCAGTTGAAAAAGGAAGAGGACAAAGAAGAGGAAGATGGGGAAACTACAGAGGCTGCTACCTCTGCAAAACTGAAGATCATGAAATGATAGACTGTAAAAAATGTACATTATGTAAAGAAGAAGGACATTGGGCAACCAACTGTCCGAACAGCAAAAAGGCCGACTGAGAGAAAGGAGAGCAGGAATGAGGGGGTCTGGATGCGCAGCCGGCAGCAGCTACAGATGAGGGAAGTGAACATTCCATAACTTCACACATGCACACATACACTGATTCTCTGGCTCCCTGCAATGAAGAAAATGCTTTGATTTGCAATGTTTCTCTTTTGTCTGATGCCATATGGCAATTATGTAAAGATGATAACTTTCTTAAACTACCCAAATTTCCCCTTATAGTGGAGGGTACATTGGTATTGTTTACCGTAGATAGCGGTGCCAGTAGAAGTGCTATACGACCATGTGATTTGCAGTGTTTACTGAGACTGTCTGATAATATTCACCTGTCTTTTTCTGCATCAGGGCATCAACTTACTGATAGGTTCACTGAACCTCTAATTTGTGAGACAAAGTCAGGGCGTACTTTGACTCTTAAATTTATTATGTCACCAAAATGTCCTATTCCATTGATAGGAAGAGATTTAATGCGTAGTTTGGGCCTGACATTGATAGCCAATTCTGAGGGAATTAAAATAATTGAAAACGAACAAAGTTGTTTGTTAGAAATTCCAAAATGGGCTTATGAATGGGGCGTCAAAGATGAAAAATGGGCTTCATTAATGTGTAAAAAGGCAAAGGACAGGGTTGAATTACAAAATGTGCATATTATGACATATTATTACATTGCACATCACATCTGTGTTTTAACTTTATGTTTTGGAATGATCATATGTGTGACTTATCTGTAAGCTTGACAGAAGAACAAGGCTCTTTTTATTTGGTGGCTGGGTCTGTACCACATTTATCTTTAGCTAAGGCTGTGAACCAAGGATGGTCTGAGTTAGGGCCTTTTGTGAAGAGTTGTGTTGAATCTGAAGATTGGACAGAATCAGATCAGGGCATAAAATTTAACAAAACTTTGAATGCATATTCTACTTGTTGTAATGAAAACAATAAAGTAGAATTTGTGAGAACAATAGTCCCCATTGAGGACAATCATGACGAGAGCTGCTGCAGCACAGATATAAATATGACATGGGGTTAATTGCGGGTTGTGAACCAGTGACAATTGTTCCAAAGTCTGATTACAGACCGTGTCAACAACAATACTCATTGAAAAAAGAAGCAGTGCTTGGAATCACGCCAGTGTTCCAATCACTACTAAAAGAGGGAATAATTGTGCCATGCAGTAACTCTCCTGTACGTACTCCTATTTTTCCCGTCAAGAAAATCAGAGATAAGGGTGAGCCTACCGAATGGCAATTTGTACAAGATTTACAAGCTGTTAATGCTACAGTCAGAGCCAGGGCTCCAAATGTGCTGAACCCTTATACCATTATGTCCCAAATTCCACAGAATGCAGCATGGTTCTCTGTAGTGGATTTGGCTAATGCATTTTTTAGTGTGCCAGCAGATAAAGATAGCCAGTTTTGGTTTGCATTTAATTTCAATGGCGAGGCATATACCTTTACAAGATTGTGTCAAGGTTACTGTGAATCACCAACAATTTACAATGAGGCACTTAGACTAAGTCTTGAATCACTGACTCTGACTCCAGGCACAGCTCTGTTACAATATGTTGATGATCTTTTAATTTGTGCATGTGATGAACAAACATGTGTGTCTGACAGTGTGACTCTCTTGAAGCATCTGGCGAGAGAGGGCCACAAGGTCAGTGTGTCAAAAATGCAATTTGTGAAACAGGAAGTGACCTTTTTAGGTCATGTCATAACGCCACACAGTAAGTCTCTATCTGACAAAAGAGTACAAGCTATAAGAGGGGTTCCAAAACCAATTACTAAAAAACAAATGCTCTCATTTTTGGGGATGTGTTCCTATTGTCGAACATTTATTCCGAATTATGCTATTGTAGAGCATCCCCTAAGAGCATTGACTGTGGGGAAGGGGTTAAAATCCTCAGACAGATTAATTTGGACTGATGAAGCTGAGGAAGCTTTCAATATTGTGAAAGCCCAGTTAAGTATGGCTCCAACCTTGGGCCTTCCAGTCCCAGAGAAACCCTTTGTACAGATGGTAGACGAGAAAAATGGCTTTATGACCTCTGTGTTGTTGCAGAATCATGGGGACAGACTGAGACCGGTAGCCTATTTTTCTGGTAAATTAGACCCTGTAGCAGCAGGTTTGCCTCGTTGTTTGAGGGCAGTAGCTGTCATGAGTCTGGTTCTCTATCTGGCTTTTCCTGTCCTTTTCCCCCCTCTGCTGGTCAATGCTGGTTATTCCTCTCTCTTTCCCTTTTCCCCTTCAGCTGATTCTCATTAGCTGTCATCTCGCTAGGGTTGGGTTTTATCCGATACCAGTACCTACTCGGTATTTTTCAAACGGTTCCGGTGCTTAAACGGTTCTTGAAACGGTACTTAAGAAAACTAAACCGCACACACTTTATCAAAAAAATAATACCTCTGTGTGTGTGTGTGTGTGTGTGTGTGTGTGTGTGTGTGTGTGTGAGATTTTCTGAAAAAGATTTTCTGATTTCTGATTAAATGAAAAATTGTGCCCTTTAAAAGGCTACTGATGTAGCACAAAACACTTGAGTTAAGATCAAAATTTTGTCTTCTCATATTATGACTTTTACAAAACAGAGAAATATCTCACACTGAGCAGAAATATTTAACACACACAGTATAGCCTCATATAAATATACTTGATATTGATATACTTCATACTTGATATGCAAGATTTGCAGTTGGCATTAAAATACTAGACTAACCCGAAGAGGAACACTGGCAGCTGAACTTGAACTTTAGTCAAGTGTGTCAAGGGTTTTGGGTTCTAATCCGCATTCGTAGTTTTTTTTTTTTTTTTTTTTTTTTTTTTTAACCGATTATGCTCATCAGTGGTTGTATATCAAGCAGGGACACTTTGTGTCCATTATATTTTGAGATTTCACCAGAACGAATAGATATGAGGCGCCGTCTAGGGCTTAAATCAAACTTCATTCACGCACATATGAAACCCTTGCATACACATAGGTAGTCACACATACATGTATACTGCTGAATGCTCAAACAAATACATATGAAACGCACAATGCTCACACACACACACGCAAACTCTACACACACGAGACGCGCGGAACTCTCCACGCACATTAGGGCTGTCAAAATTGCTCAAAAATGACGTTCGAATATTCCCTCTAAAAAACACACGAATATTCGAACTATTCGAACATCTGGTTGCGCATTTTGTCAATGACGCGCATTACGTCAATAACAGGACAAATTAATACAAAGAGACATAACTACTTGTATAGGTAGTTAATTTAAGTTTAAACATATTTGACAATGTATTACCAACACAAAACCAAGAAAAAACTGACTGCAATTTATTCCATTGTCTTTTTAGTGCACTGTCAACTTTCAGCAGTGACGCTGTGCTAGACAGTGCGACTCGTGTGACCTGTCCCTGACGCCTCAGGCAGCGCGCGCGCCCACTCGCAAAGCAGACTGCAGCGCCTCTGCTTCCGCGGGCGTGTTTTTCCATATTCGAAATTCACATTCGAATATTAATTTTCACGTTCGAATTTCTGTTTTTTAAAACTATTCGAATATATATTCGAATTTAGAATATTCGTTGACAGCCCTAACGCACATACTCATCTGAGACGCGAGCACACACACACACACACACACACACACACACACACAAACTCTCCGCGCACATACTCATCTGAGACGCGAGCACGCACACACAAACTCTCCGCGCACATAATCATAAAGACGGCGCCTCATAAATAGATCGATCTCCGCAACGCATTGAAGCGCGCGTCCGAGTGAAGACAGTGCGGTGTGCGCGAGCCAAGAGAAAACACTGTATCCGCGCCACTGATCGCAGCGGCAACGAGCACTTTGATCACTTGATTTAAAAAACACATTTCAGCGCTAGATCGTCTCTTATTTAAAAAACGAACTAAATGAATGCTCTGCTGGTTAACTGGAGATGTTTTATTATTGGATCATTCGTGCCGCGAGATGTTTTATAGGGGGTGGTAAAAAACGTCAGGCACCGAAATCAGGCACCGAAAGTTTCGTTCTTATTCGGTCTGGTTACTACCGTTTACGTCGGAACCGGTTCCCTATTGGAACCGGGTTTCGGTACCCAACCCTACCAGTGATGCGCGGGTCAATGTATAAACAACCCGCACCCGACCAACGTTTTCAACTAACCCGCCCGCAACTCGGACCGCAAAAAAAGAAAAAGAAAATATTGTACCCGACCCGCTTCCTGACCCGCATTTTTTAAAAGTAGTAAATGCTCATCGTAGCGTCATTGGGCCAGATGTAGTAACTAGGGGTGCGGGGGTGTGTGAGCTCCGATCAGAGCTCGTGAGCGGAGAGCGCATTTCTGAATATTCCGCTCCGCTCACTCATTCCGCAGGGTCGCTCGCCCAACCCAGAATGGCCTGCTGGTTTGAAAATATGTGGAATAAGGGCTGCCTCCGACTTTTTTTCTAGTCAACTAGTAGTTGTTCATTTAAGCCATTCGTGGACAAATCGCCCTTTTATATTAACTTAATTACTTAAATAGGCTATAGCCTACAGGATAATAAAAAGCGTTATGACCGCACGCATAAAGCTTGCCACAAAGAACCGGTTAAAGTAATGATTATGAATTTGTCTAAATTAGCAAGGAGACATTTAATTGTTTAGTAATAAACTGGTGTTTTCTGTGTCGCTGCAAAGATGAAGTTGACGATGCGGAGATTGCAGACTCGCCATGAACGCCAGAGAGAAATGCACATTTCATATGGATTATAATCAGAGAGTAGCCTATTTATTTTGGTTTTGAATATTTTCGTTTAAAAGTAGACATTTCAAGCTTTCTGTAATTTATAGCCTATATTTCTCAAATCTGTGAGGCACAAGCTGAGTTTCGGCGCCCTCCAGTTCACATGCAATGCAAGTGATCGTGCCGGCGCCTTATTACATTGTCTGCTATTTGCTTCTTATTTATTAAATACGGCCAACTGATTGATAAAACATTGATCAAAATTAAGATACAATTTATACAAAACGAAAATCTTTTAAAAAGAGTTTTCTATAAAACAAAACTTAATGAAGTGGTCAAAATCATGTTTTACCAAAAACAGCACCGTTGGTAGGAGGGCGCCAGCGCCTCTGCCTTTCAGCGCCTCTGACTCGCGAGTTGATGATAGCCCTGAAGACGCCTAGCAATGATATACCTTTAGTGGTAGTATACCTTTAGTTAAATCATACCTTAGTCTTCGTAGCGCATGATGCGTATGATGCGTAATGGAGATTCCAAAGCGCTCTTCTTTGGTCAGAACCATGGAGAGCGATCGCGGATCGGTCCGTCCTATGCACCGAAACTTTTAACAATGCAACAAAATATTTAAAGAGCATCAAGCTATTAAAATCTATATTATATACGCACAGATAATATAACAGTAGGCTATATTAGTCAATATTTTTTATTAGGTTTAAGCAGTGATTGGATAATGTTTTTTGTTTTAATTTAACGTTTTTAGTTTAAGGCCCACCCACAATTGGTCTGGCCCATCCAAAACTGGAATCTTGGCGCCGTGCTTGGTTGGTCGTGCCAGTTTTGTGGCTATCACATGTGTAAATAGCATCGCAAGTACACATGACAAAGCCAGCACTTTGGGTCATCATCTTTCATTATTTCGGCAAATGTCTCCCACACTTTGCTCTTTCTATTTGTGTATTTGCGGAGCTTCCACTCCCCAGTCTTCACCTTTTCTCTTGCCGCCTCCATCTCTACCTGCAGACTGAGCTCGTGTGTCATCTTCGCGCCAGTTATTCAGCCAATAAAGTGTAGGCCTATGTATTTCATAGAAAATTGTCTAGTACTATATAAATTACAAAGGTTTAATTGGCATCTTTATTCCAAACGACCCGACCGACCGCAACCCGAATATCATTACAAATATTTTTGGATGACTCGTAACCGCGGGTGACCGCGAGTGACCGCAGGCACCCGCTCATTTCGGATCAACCTGCGCATCACTGAACCCTACATCTCGCTGATTCATTTCACCTGTTCTCTCCTCTAGCCTGCTTGCTATTTAATGTTCCCTGTTTTCTTGCCATTTGCCGGATTATTTCGTTTGAGTATCATGCTGGTGGCTATCTACAAACCCTGCTGTTCCTGTCTTGTCATGTCATGTCGCAGTCCTATCTACAATCTGGTTCAGGTCAGCTAAGCCGTTACACTGTCTATTAATATTCCCGCTGTCGACGAACGCCCTGAACAGACTTTGTGCGTTGCTACGCTCTGCCCGTGGAGACGAGAGGTTAAGAGTCTTCTAGCCGGTCTCCCTGATTTCTGCTGCCTCTCAGTCACGCACAAGAGAGTTGAGAGAGTGTTCCTGTTTGAAAGGACTGTTTTATCTGCACTATTAGCAGCTACCTGAGTTCCTGTTTGAAAAGGCAGTTTATCTCTGCTTCATCTGCATTTACCTGCGTTCCTGTTTGAAGAGACTTTGTTTTCTGCTCTCTCAAAAGAAATAAACTCTGACTCTCAAATTGCATTTTGGATCTTATCTCTTCCTTACAACAGTAGCTGCTGCTGAAAAGGCAGTTGTGGCTTCAAGAGAATTTGTGGACTATTCTGATGTGACCTTGTTTGTTCCTCATGCGGTATCTATGATTCTGCAAGAACAGAAAACTTTGCACTTGTCAACTGCGCATTGGTTAAGATATAACAATTTGTTGCTTGAAATGCCAAATGTTATTATTAAGCGCTGTACAGTGTTGAATCCAGCCACTCTCCTCCCAACGGAGGAGGATGGTGAGGAACATCACTGTTGTTTGACTGCTATTGACCAAATATGTACACCACGACCAGACCTTGTAGACACATTGCTTGAAAACTGTGAGAATGTTTTGTTTGTGGACGGCTCTGCCTTCAAGAACAAAACAACAGGCTCAAACTGTGTAGGATATGTGGTGATGACTGAATTTGAAATATTGGCCTCAGGGTCATTGCCCTCAAATTACTGAACTTGTGGCTTTAACAGAAGCCTGTAAATTAATGACGGGGAAAAGTGTAACGATTTACACAGATTCACGTTATGCATTTGGGGTAGCTCATGATTTTGGGGCATTATGGAAACATCGAAAATTTTTGAAGTCAGATGGTCATCCTATTCTTCATGCTGGCTTAGTGTCCAATTTGCTGGATGCTATTTTGTTACCTGAAAGGATTTCCATTTGCACAGATTGTTGCTTGGCAGAGCAGACGCAGCGGCTAAAACAGCTGCTGGACAACCAGAGGAGATTGAGTGTACACTCTTATCTGAAAGTAACCTTGATTTTTATGACTCCTTACAGGGCATGCAGTCTTTTGCCTCTGAGGCAGAGAAAGCTGTTTGGAGGAAATCAGAATGCAGTAATAAAACCGGCATTTGGTTGAGTGTTGATGGCAAAGCATGTTTACCCAAAAAATGTTTTAACCATTATGGTAAATTGATGCACGGGTTGGACCATGCATCAAAAGGGGGGATGGTGACACAATTAACAAAAGTTTGGTTTATGCTGAAATGCTGAAATTATGCTGAAATATTATGCACATATGCTGAATGCACATATGTGCTGAATGCACATATGTGCTGAATGCACATATGCTGACATTTTTTGTAAACGATGTGTTATTTGTAACACACATAATGTGGGAAAAGGGATACAAATGCCCCAGGCATCTCATCCACCACCAGAGGGAGCATTCGATCATCTGATGATTGATTTTATAGAACTGAATCCATGTGAAGGGAAGAAGTATTGCCTGGTTATGGTGTACATGTGGTCTAAATGGGTGGAGGTTTTCCCAACATCAAAACAAGATGCAGCAGCAGTAGCAAAAGCACTGTTGACTGAAATATTTGCCGAGATGGGGAATCCCGAGAAAAATTAGTTCAGACAATGGAACACACTTTGTGAATGAAGCAATCACACAGGTGGGAAAATTTTTAGGTATTGATATGAGACGACACTGTGCCTACAAACCATCGTCAGCAGGCGCTGTGGAACGTCAGAACGCGACAATAAAAAACAAATTGGCTGTGGCAAATGCTGTGAGGAAACTGGGCTCAATTGGGTAAAAGCCCTACCAGTAGTAATGATGTACATGAGGATGATACAGAGGCCTAGATCAAATCTAAGCCCTTATGAGATAATGTTTGGGACGCCTCCATTTATGGGTATGGAAGGGGTTAAACAGCGAGTGCCATCAACTGAATTGTGTGAACATAACATGTTGAACTATTGTAAAGAAATGTCTTGTCTGTTATCAAACATTTCTGTGCAGGTAAAAGCAGCTCAAGGAAAAGCAGCTGACAGACAACTGCATGACCTCAAACCAGGAGACTTTGTGGTGATAAAGGATCTGAGGAGAAAGACCTGGAAGGCAAAGAGGTGGCTTGGTCCGTTCCAAGTGCTGCTAACAACTCACACAGCGGTGAAAGTAGCAGAGAGGGCGACGTGGGTCCACGCCAGCCATTGCAGAAAGGTTCCAACTACAGAGCCAGGAGAAGGATCGAAGGAGTGACAACCATCTGTTTCTGACGACGACTATCGTTATCTGAACGAGGGCAAAGATAACAACGAGAAACAATTCTGAAATAAACAGTGTGCAAGAACAGGCACAAGCGGAGCGTGAAGCAGCATCGATTTATCAATGGAGAAAAGGAACTTCTAGGTACAGCTGGACAACAATGGTTGATGTGCCTACCATGTGTAATGGTAAATTAATGGTTAATTTTAACTTTGGTAATGAGACTGGTGACAAAGACAATCTATTACCAAATGCTTCAAATGTCGAATGATAAGGATCAATTTAATGATGCATGTCCAATTTAATGATGTATGTCCAAAAAAATATTTGATGATGACACAGACAGCGGAACTTACAGTGAAATGTATTAATTGATTTAAGATGTTGTTTTTCTTTTTTATGTTTTTTTTTTCTCTCTCTCTTTTCCTACTATGAAAATCTATACTATTTCTTGTTTATACTGAGGTGACTGAGGGTCTGATCTAGGTCAGGAGTGCAATGACAGTGCTTATTCATTTAGCCCGGCTTCAGATAAAGTCTTTACTTGCTTGCTAAATACTTAAGGGACTATCCCTATTACAAAAAAACAGCATAAGCTTTCTTCTTTTAAAAACCTTATTTCACAAGTTTTTAAGAGAGTGATCATTTATACGAAAATCCGAGATGAAGAGTATAGGTGTGATGTAATGACTTAAATTTGCTGTATTATTATTTTGTTTATCAATGAATGATAAAAATAAGGGAATTGTGGAAGAAATTGAATATGTTCTATATGTTTGCATTTTCTTATATTCATAGAATCTTAGAAATATGATGATAATCAGATGAATGTGATGATACATACCCTTATGAATATACGTATGTGTATGTCCTTGTATATGACCGGACAAAAGTTAATGTGACTGAATGTATGACCAAGACAGAGAGTCTCCATTCAAGGGTGTAATATGATTAAATAAGATAGACAAATCTAAACAATTTGTTAGTTATGGCTAAGATGTATCTTGATGTAGCCTCGGGAAAGCAACCTTGGGGGAGGAACAACTATAAAGAATGAAGGATACCCCCCACTCATTGTCACACTCTGCAGGCATTTTGTATGACTGCTGACCTTCCCTTGCAAGGGAATAAATAATTGTTAAAGACAATTGATACCTGTTTTTAATCTTATTCAGTGATTGAATAAGATACAAATAAAATTGTTTGCCACTACAGTTTAAACAACCGTGATGTATTGTTCCCTTTTAAAATGTTTAATTTTAAAACTCTGATATCATGTTTTATGTGTATACGTTATGTGTGAATATTCCCAAGCTATCTGACAATGCGATCTCTATGGGTTATGCAATGTAATTTTTATAAAAAAACAAAACACATATGTCTGTATTAAAGAAAAAATTATTGATAGATATATTTGGAATGGAATTAAATAACAAGTACTTTGGGTGTCTTGTTCATTATATTTATTTTCATATTAAAGTATCAGAACATGCAAATTACATCCAGTTTATTAGCAACACTGTGCATGAGTGTGAATCCCATGAATCCCGCGATATCCATCTTTGATCTCACAGGTGTCAGCATAGATATCCATATAATGGCTAGATGTCTTAAGGCGGAGTCTCGAACGGCATCACTGGCAGCCATCTTGTCACAGGGAAGCTTTCTGGCGAGCTCTGTGGTATGAGTATTCAGCACGAACACAAATCCTCTTATCTCGCTGAAATCTTGACGGATTTACAAACGGTTTGGTTTCTTACAAACGTTATTAACGTGGCTATACTTCTTTCATATGGAAGTCCATTGTTATAATTATTCAAATGTATGCAGTGTCATAAATACATCTCTGACGTTTATAACAAACCAAACCGTTTGAAAATCGGTAGAAAATTTAGCAAGTTATGGTTATTTAAAAGTACATGCACCATTAAAACACAATGTTACGAGTGAGCAAGCTCCCTGTGGCAAGATGGCCGCCGTGTGAGGACGTCGACCTCCATTGGCCAGCAGCACGGACGAGACATCTAGCCTTTATTATATGATATCTATGGGTGTCAGATCCACTGCGAGAAGAGAAAACTGTCCGTCTTGCTTGCACTTTTTTCACTCCTCCTCTCACTGCATCCGCCTACTCTTGACTACATTTCAGGCGAGGCAAGGCGCATCTCAAACATGCCTATTAATTTGTGGCCACGAAAAAATATCTCCTGAATATTCACCAATTCACAAAAATATAGGTCTTTAGCATTCACTATTTAATTAAGAGTATCAAACTGTTTTTCTTACCTGTGAAGATAGCTCTTCAGTGAAGGCCGACTATGGTGTTCTTGTACAGCTTTTTATTCTTTTTGCAAAGAAATTGGCGTTTTTATTTTTTTAATAAGCAGGAAAAATGTTCAACTTTAAACAAATACCATTTAAATACTTGGGATGTTTGCGTTGTAAGAATGTACAGTAGTGCTGCACGATTAATCGTATCGCAATCGCAATCGCAATGTCAAGCCTACGCGATTATATGACGCAAAATGCTGCGATTTTATATTAAATAAACAAATTAGCGCTGTTAACGCAATTAATGCAGCATCTGTTACTTTTTGGCATCCTTTGGCTAGTGTTATGATCCCGCTCTTATTCATGCAAGTGCTTTTAAACCATTCATGTGCGATAAGACAAAAAAGAACGTGCTGTCAGTGAATGTCCTCCTGACACACACACACACACACACATACACACGACCCACAGATAGATGCGCGCCAATATCGCACAGACAGCGCGCCAGTATCAAGTTCTCTTTCGACGTAGAACGAACAACACACATGTATGCCAAAATGAACGCGCTGCCTGTGAATGTCCTGACTGTGACAAACAGAAAGACTCGTGCTAATATCGTGCGTGCGCACAAAACAGCATGCCAGAATACAGTTCTCTTTCGAGCTTGAACGAACAGTAACACACACAATTATGCCAAAATGTCTTTTTGTCGAGTATCTTCATAATATAAGAGTAGTCTTATGATGAACGTGAAGAGATGTGACTCGTGAATACGTCTAATAGACAGTGAACATTATTCTAGGCTAAAACAAGGCTAAATTTGGGCTGTCAGTGAAAATTTTATAGACATCTAAACATAGCCCTAGAATAGACTAGTCATCAAATAGACAGCAAATGAATTACTACATATAATAGACAACAAAATACAACTTAAGGATTCTTTTTACTCAAATATAACACACATACATGACAATCCATCCAAAAAAAATTTAATATAAAACTTTTATTAAGAACAATATAAAAATTAACAACTTAAGATAACAAATGAAAAAATATACAATTATGACACTTATTAATTATACAATTACAATTATGAAAATAAAAATATTATAAATACAATAAAAAATATATAAAGATTATAATAAAAAATATTGGAAATTAACTTAAGATAATGAAAATATAAAGAATGACAAAATAAAATAAACAACAAGTATAGCTAGGTATAACTTACATAAACTGTAAAGTTGGTTATTTTATCCTCTTAACTCTCAACAGTGAATAAATGATTAATTGGTTTTATTTCTATACTTCCCACCCCCTGCTCCCCCAGGTGCTTGTTTGAAATGCTCCCCAATTGCATTTCTCAAATCGAACTCTTTTGCCGCCGGGAAGTTGGTCATCACGGCATCTGCCCAAAACACTCGGCCTCTCAGTCGATGCCATTCTCTTAAGTGGTTGAGATCCATAACTGTTGAATATGATAATTAAAAAATTATATCATAATTTAATGTGTATCACTGTTACCGCATAAGATACAATATACAGGGTGGGCCATTTATATGGATACACCGTAATAACATGGGAATGGTTGGTGATATTAAAGTCCTGTTTGTGGCACATTAGTATATGTGAGGGGGCAAACTCCTCAAGATGGGTGGTGACCATGGTGGCCATTTAGAAGTCGGCCATCTTGGATACAACTTTTGTTTTTTCAATTGGAAGAGGGCCATGTGACACATCAAACTTATTGGTAATGTCACAAGAAAAACAATGGTGTGCTTGGTTTCAACGTAACTTTATTCGTTCATGAGTTATTTACAAGTTTCTGACCACTTATAAAATGTGTTCAATGTGCTGCCCATTGTGTTGGATTGTCAATGCAACCCTGTTCTCCCACTCTTCACACACTGATAGGAACACCGCAGGAGAAATGCCAGCACAGGCATCCAGTATCCGTAGTTTCAGGTGCTGCACATCTCGTATCTTCACACCATAGACAATTGCCTTCAGATGACCCCAAAGATAAAAGTCTAAGGGGGTCAGATCGGGAGACCTTGGGGGCCATTCAACTGGCCCACGACGACCAATCCACTTTCCAGGAAACTGTTCATCTAGGAATGCTCGGACCTGGCACCCATAATGTGGTGGTGCAATTGTCTATGGTGTGAAGATACGAGATGTGCAGCACCTGAAACTACGGATACTGGATGCCTGTGCTGGCATTTCTCCTGCGGTGTTGCTATCAGTGTGTGAAGAGTGGGAGAACAGGGTTGCATTGACAATCCAACACAATGGGCAGCACATTGAACACATTTTATAAGTGGTCAGAAACTTGTAAATAACTCATGAACGAATAAAGTTACGTTGAAACCAAGCACACCATTGTTTTTCTTGTGACATTACCAATAAGTTTGATGTGTCACATGGCCCTCTTCCTATTGAAAAAACAAAAGTTGTATCCAAGATAGCCGACTTCTAAATGGCCACCATGGTCACCACCCATCTTGAAGAGTTTGCCCCCTCACATATACTAATGTGCCACAAACAGGACTTTAATATCACCAACCATTCCCATGTTATTACGGTGTATCCATATAAATGGCCCACCCTGTACAGTAGATTTCTAATTATCATTATAATGATGGTAAAAGCAACTTTTATTTTTAATTTATTTTAGTTTAGTTTTTTTTCAAAATTTTAAGGCATTTATCCATAACCCATATATAATGTACATGTAAATGTATATAAACACGTCACATGTTTTTAGCTATCATCATGTTGCATTAAAACAATGAGATAGGCAATTGGGAAAGCTGCTTTTATTCCTTTACGTGAGTAATGTGCTGCCTGTACATTTAAGAGTTATGTTCTGTATATTTATTGTTGTGCTTAGTTGGCTGTATGCTGGATAATTTGCAAGAAACAGTGTCTTTAAAACCAAGAAAGTGGATCACATCTCTCCAGTTCTGAGGTCTTTACGCTGGCTTCTTGTCTGTCAAAGAATTGATTTCAAAATACTCATGTTGGTTTAAGCACTGAATGGTTTAGGACCAAAGTACATTTCTGATCTTCTGCTTTCTGTCCCAGACTCCCTAGAGTCAAAACTAAACAGAGAAGCATTGTTCAGTTTTTATGCACCATATATCTGGAACAAACTCCAAGAAAACTTTTTATTTAAAGTTAAAGCTAACCTTTAGTTTTGTTTTCCACTACCTTTTATTAATTGGAAAAAATATTACTTTCTTACACTGCACTGTAACTTTTACTCCTCGTTTTTATCTTGTTTTTGTATTTTAAAGTATTTTAAAGTGTTTTAACTGTTTTCTTATATTGTATTTTTATATTGCCTTGCTGTTGAAATGTGCTATACAAATAAACGTGCCAAGTTAAAAAGTCCTATTTTCATATCATAATGATCTAGAGAAAAGAGTAAAAGATATTTTTGGCTTTCATAACACATTACAATAGGTTGCACATGTTTCATGTTTACCCCTTTGAATTCAGATAATTCGAGTTTAAGGGCATATGGAAACGGGTTATAGTTCACGTGCATGTACCATGTTACCATGCTCAGGCTCAGGGACGTCACTAGGATTGGAAGACAGGGGGGGCTTAGCCCCCAGGGTATTTGTAACTTGCGCTTATAGAAAATCTTACAGTTTGAGTAAAAAAACAACTATTTAGCTGTATTTGTCTCTTCAACCCCGTTACCCATCTTCAACCCTGTTACCCTAGTCTCAACACCGTCACACCTACATTTTTATTAATTATTTTTTTAAGTTTATGAATAAGTAATTTAATGTTTGTTGAACTTAGTCAGAAATGTTCAGAGCAAAATGATAGGGTTGCTGTCACAAAAAGTGTCCATTTCAGGCTTTAGTATAGCATAAGTGTAAAATTATATGTAAATGTTATGGTGCATGGTACAATTTCTGGTAAGCTACGCTTTTTTATTATTTCAATTCAATTCAATTATTGTAATTTGATTTAATATTGACTCATTTGGATAAATATTACTCAAGATAGGTGTTAATTTTTCTCAAGAAAAAAACAACTCACCTAATGATGTAAACATAGACAGCCCTATCAGCTGGCAGTATTATTTAAGGTTAAAAATAACTCAAATTAAATATAATGCGTTTTTTTTTTTATTATAATAACAACTTTATTTAATGATATAAGTAAAAATATAATAAATATGTAATATAGAACACATATTTAGCTAAATACTCTCTATAGCTCTTACGTGCTATAGCCTATATTATGTTCATTAAATGGCTTTCCTGAGGTAAATGTAACATAATTGTTCTCCAGCTATGTTATTGACCTCTTCACGCTGAAAAAATCACTGATTGATCGATATTATGTATGAGGAATATACATTTCGGTAAGTTGTAGCCTACTACTGTATCTTTCAACAGTGTTCGTGTTTTTTTATTATTACCTAGTAGAGATGACCGGTTCACGTGCGCTAGGGATCTGTCACGTCACATTTACAAACGCCAAAACGGTATTTATTTCGTAATAAAATTGACAGAATCTGAGAGTTGAGATTCTTTTATACCATAAGTAACCTGCTCTGTCTAGTCTGTCGGCCTCCGTGTCCTCTTTGCTTCGCGATTTTTCTGTGCGTGAGAAAATGGATGTGTGGCAATTGCTTGTGTCTCATGGTGAATGCTACTATTTTTTGTAGCTGGATATATATCATTTGTTGCGTCTAAATATGAATGAGGATACGATTATTTATAAATCGAATTGTTATTGTTGTTCTTATTATCATTTAGGGGGGCTTAGGAACATTTTGGGGTAGCTTCAGCGCCCCTAAAATAGGCCTAACGACGTCCCTGCTCAGGCTTACTCTACACTGTTACCCGCTAAAAAGTCACGATTCCAACAACAACAAATAATTTAGATAAAAAAATGAGCACGTCAAAACGAAAACACAGATACTTACAAGACAAAAGTAGGAATGTCTTTTACCTGTTCTCTTCGACCGACAGATAAGTCAATGCAATGCTCTGTCTCATTTAAAATGTTTGAAAATGGTGGAAGTGTTTATCGCGCGATCGTGAGAACAGTGATCTCTACTAACTATCAAGTCTCGCATTGCCAGTAGGCTTAGTCATGTCTCAGTGGGGCTGTTGCCATCTAGTGGTTGAGAAATGTAATTGCATTTTTATTTAATTTAAAATGAAAGACATTCAAATTATATTGTAGATTGTGTATGAACGAAAAACGTTTTGGGCGAAAAACATGAAAACAATTTTAAGACTATTTTGGCTATACTAATCACTGGTCTAAATCAGGGCTATTGCCAAGCCGTTAAACGTTGACCACTGATTGCCTCAATTTCGCCGGGTGAGCTAAAATCAGATCGCACACAGCCCTTCCAATTCAGAGCTAAATCTACAGATTGATCATGTCATGAAATGACACTTGCACCTTGTAGATATTATTACCAATGCAAACATAATGGGATATGAACCATCTCATGTGCTGCGCCTGGCCAAAAAAACATACTCGGTTACTTTCGTAACCTCGGTTCCCTAAGAGATAAGGGAACGAGTACTGCGTTGCAAACGCTATGGGAAAACCCCTTTCTCGAGAAATATTGAAGCCTTTATTTTAAAACGCATTGCAGCTGCACAGCAAGAGAGCATGACAGCTTGATAGAGCGAGCTGATAGGCTGTGCTGCGGCAACTGCACAAACCTATGGTGAATCAGCAAAGGTAAACAGTCCAATCGGAGCACTTGGCACCTTGCCAACCTGAGCGCGCCAAAATGGGTGTGGCTGAAGAGCATAAATTCAGAGAAAATTCGCCATATCACAGGTTTAATCGACTGAAGCGAAGCACCTGATAAATAGCACGGCAGGCAACGCAGTACTCGTTCCCTTATCTCTTAGGGAACCGAGGTTACGAAGGTAACCGAGTACGTTCCCTTACGAGAACGGTTCTCTCGTACTGCGTTGCAAACGCTATGGGAACCCAATTTAAAACGCTGTGCTATTTGCCGGTGACTACTCTGAATGTGTCCGGGGAGACTCGGGACTGATAACAGAGTCGTCTATATATCATAGACCAGAAAGACGGGCCTTTAAAAAATATACACTGTATATAGTGAAGCACAAGGGTATCAAAGTCACACATAGGTCTGAGTCGGGAGAGCCAGGGCCTTAAATGGAGAGAATTCGTGCCTGTAAGGCGGGGACCTTTAGGTTATAGAACCTTGCAAATGTGGTCATGGCAGACCAGCCGGCCGCCGCACAAATGTCTTCAATGGGGATCCCGCTGGACCATGCCCACGAGGAGGCAATGCCTCTTGTGGAATGAGCTCTTACACCTATGGGACACGAAAGGCCCAGAGAGGTGTAGGCCAGAGAGATGGCATCTGCAATCCATCTAGACCAGTGGTTTTCAAACTTTTTCAAGAGCGACCCTTTTTTTTTTTTTTTTAATTGACGCGACCCATAGGCCTATATAGGCCTATTCTTAAGCCTTTTGTTAACAACCGCTTTTGATGATGCACGTGCAGTGGCTTATCCATGACGCGATCGTAACGCAAAGTTGATTCTGCACTCTTTTGATCTAGCTAAAGCTACAGGGATGCTAATTAACCGATTAACCATTAACCATTGTAAGAATTTTAACCAATTAATAGCCTACTATCGTTTGCTGTATGCTTAAAAAATTCCCTAAAAATATTCCACAACAAATCCTTTAAATTTAATGATATTCAGAACAGAACAAGAATGAAAAAATATATATCTATAAACAAGCCAAAGCAAAATAATTTAAAGCGAAAGTGAAAGTAAGCGGCGTTGGGCTCACGTAACTCTCTCATTCGAATAATTTTTTTTCCATATTCGCGATTTATTTGGATGCTAAACTATTATTTATTATAGGCTTCTAAGAAAAAATTTAAATGATTATCCCCCCAAATTTTAAATATTTATTAGGCTTCAAAAAATATAAAAACTTTTAATTTAAGTGAACTTCAAACAAACCTTACATAAACCCATTATAAATGTCATATTTACCTGTGCCTTTCCTGTCTAACAGGTATGAAATATACAGAAATTGAATAAGGTTATCAAAACATTCTGCACTGCATAAATTATAAACTAAATATAGATAAATCCTTATTAAAGCTACAAGCATTCTTTAGTCAAGAGCAGTTAGTAATTTTCTCCGAGAATTAGCTGCTGCCACTTTAGGACCAGCCACAGCTTACGATCTCACGCATCCCATTCTCTCACTACTCTTTACTTTAATTTAAGATTTTATTTAACTCATTTAAGACTGTTCTTGTGAGGATACTCGATAAAACGGACATTTTGGCATACATGTGTGTTGTTCGTTCTAGCGCGAAAGAGAACTTGATACTGGCGCGCGTCTATCTGTGGGTCGTGTGTGTGTGTGTGTGTGTGTCAGGAGGACATTCACTGACAGCGCGTTCTCTTTAGTCTTGTCGCGCATGAAAAAGCATTTGCATGAATAAGAGCGGGATCATATAACGATAGCTTAGTCACCTGTTGTTGTTTCTGGCGTTTCATCGCCTGTGCCGCAAACGCGATACCACAGAGGAGCAGGACCGAGCCTATGTCGATGCGCGCGCGTCCGGGAACATCGCGTGCACACTATATAAACAAATAGCAAACGGGATTTTGGATATTGAAAAGTGGGGAGGACATGTCCCCCCTGTCCCCATAGGAAATTACGCTCGTGGGCTTCTTTGTACTTCACTCACGTTCCAATATCGATCCCTCTTCAGAAATCACCCTCTTCACATGCGCAAAAATGTGCTTGGAAACATCACAGTGGAGCGGTGCTTACGCTGAATGGCACGAATTGTAGGCTATTGACTATTTAAACAGAGCAGTGTAATTTTTATGTGAGGTTGACTATTTTATTTTGATAATGAACCGGCTGCGATGTCAAGATTGCAATGCTGGAATATGTTGTGTGCGTGTGAGGCGCCACCGGCACGATGGAATCATATAGGCTAAATATACTCCGTTATTTTGTTCAGGACATCATTCGAAACTGCAAAGTATTTATTTATATTTGTGTACACTCGCAATAAAACACAACATTGTGCTTTTGTAAAATAAAGAAAACAAACAAACTGCCGTCTCGGTTTCCTTTCCGTCAACTGGTTTGTGAGGCGCCGCGCCTCACAGAAATGAACCAAACTCAGCAGCATGCTGTCAGTTTTTTCTTTCGTTTTATTAATCTATTAATTGTTTAAATAGCCATATTGCGCGTGTTTCTTTTATATAGGCCTATAGACTATGATTTTATGAAAACAAATTTTGTTTTTTAATTTAATTATATTTTCCTTAAATCATCCTGGCGACCCATTTTTTAAGTCTCGCGACCCACCCGAGGGTCGCGACCCAGGGTTTGAAAACCACTGATCTAGACAGTGTGAGTTTCGTGACTGGCAGCCCCTTGGTGCGGCCCCCGAAACAGACAAAGAGCTGTTCAGACTGTCTGAAAGAGGCAGAACGCTCCAGATATATTCTCAGAGCTCTGACAGGGCAGATAATAACCTGGTCTCTGAACGGAGTTGAGAGCACCTTCGGTACATATCCGTGTCTTGGTTTAAGGATGACTTTGGAGTCATTAGGCCCGAACTCAAGACAGGAAGTGCTCATGGAGAGTGCTTATAAGTCCCCAACTCTTTTAACTGACGCTAGTGCTAGCAGCAGAGCGGTTTTAAGAGAGAGGGATTTCAGAGCCTGTAGAACCAGGGAAAGGTCCCAGGCCGGCACCGAAGGAGGCCGCGGCGGGTTAAGTCTCCTGGCTCCTTTAAGGAAGCGAACAATGAGGTCGCTTTTACCCAAGGAAGAGCCGGCCACCAGTGAGTGAAAAGCTGCGATAGCTGCTACATACACTTTGAGCGTGGAGGGGGAGCGTCCCACGTCCAACAGCTCTTGGAGAAATGTAAGTACCCTTGGTACTTCACAGTTAAGTGGGTCGAGGTTCCGAGCTAGACACCAGCTGGAGAAAACTGACCATTTGAGGTGGTAGAGGTAGAGGTGGTATTATGGTGTTTAGGACGCCTTCTGGGAGGCCCTGGGGTACCCGTTCAGGGGCCATACATGGAGGGCCCACAAGTTGGGACGGGGGTGCCAGATTGTCCTGTTCGCCTGCGTGAGGAGGTCGCTCCTCAGCGGGATCGGCCACGGAGCTGTCGTGGACAGCTCCATCAGCTCTGGGAACCAAATCTGGGTTTGCCAGAGGGGGGCTACGAGAAGGACTGCGCACTTGATGTTCCTGATCCGTTCGATGACCTGAGGGAGCATCGAGACCGGAGGAAATGCATAAAGGGGGAGGCTGGGCCAATCGTGGGCTAGCGCGTCCCTGTTCTTTGAAAAGAATATTGGGCAATAAGAGTTGTCTTCTGAGGCGAAGAGGTCCAACTCTGCTTTGCTGAAGATTTCCCAGAGCAAAAGCACCGTCCGGGGATGGAGAGACCATTCCTCTGGGGGAATGTTGCCCCGAGACAGCATGTCTGCTCCTGTATTTATCATGCCCTGCACGTGAGCTGCCCTGAGTGAGCGCAGGTTGGTGTGAGCCCATAACAGTAGCTGTTTGGCTATACTAAACAGGTTGCGAGACCTGAGGCCGCTCTGGCGATTTATGTAGGACACCACGGCCATGTTGCCCGTACGGACAAAGACGTGGTGTCCCGCCAGATATGGGAGGAAGGTTTTTAAGGCTAGAAAAACTGCTGTCATTTCAAGGCAGTTTATGTGTAGGCGTTTCTCCG
This sequence comes from Squalius cephalus, assembly GCA_022829025.1. Taxonomy (NCBI): domain Eukaryota; kingdom Metazoa; phylum Chordata; class Actinopteri; order Cypriniformes; family Leuciscidae; genus Squalius; species Squalius cephalus. The sequence goes on from CM040812.1 coordinate 28,766,974, forward strand.
AGCTCGACCAGAGGCTGGAGGCAGGCCTGCCCTCGTACAGGGCTCCCCAACCGAGGTTGGAAGCGTCTATTGAGATAACCCTCCTCTCTGAAAACAAACCCATGTTCACACCCTGCTGGTACCAGCTGGTGTTCCTCCAGGGGGCCAGAGCTCTGGTACAGCGCTGGTTTACCCTGATGTTCATGAGGCCCGAACGTCACACATGGGCTGGAATTTGCGGTCTTAGCCATAGCTGAAGGGGGTGCATACACAGTAGGCCTAATTGGAGTACTGAAGATGCCGAAGCCATAAGGCCCAAAACCCTTTGAAATGTTCTGAGGGGTACATAGGAGCCCGCTTTGAACGACCCTGCGAGCCGTGGTAATGTTAAAGTCCGGCCCGGCGTGGGCCATGCTCTCATTTGAACAGAGTCGAAAACTGTTCCCAGGAACGTGATCCGTTGGCTGGGGGACAGCATACTCTTGGCAAAGTTTACCCTGAGCCCGAGGCATTCTAGATGGCCAAGGAGCCAGGTTCTGTGAGTGTGGGACTCCGCCTCTGAGTCAGTATGAGCCAGTTGTCGAGGCAGTTCAGGATGCGCATTCTGAGAATGAGAAAGTAACGGCTGTAGAAGCCTAACTCACTTTGTGATGCAGGAACTATCTTGATAGCCCCTTTTGCCAGCAGACTCGATACTTCGGAGTGGAGGACGAGCCATAGTGCTCCCTACCAAAGCACTAGTTATAGTGCGAAAGCGCGAAGGTCATTATGATATTCATCACCCAATCTGACACTTCAGGAATGGCCTGCCAAGCCAGAGCCCGATAAGCCAGTGGCTGAATCACATCTGAAGGCGAAGCGCCCAGACTCGGGGGCTCGACCTGACAGGTGAGACTGTTGAAACAGTGTTTGAGTTTAGGGGTGCTTACATCACAGTAGGCACACGCGCTACGTTATTAAACTGCCAGCATGAGCTAGGGGAAATTTTAAGACTGTGGAAAGAGTGGTTGTGTGTAGGGGTGCATAAATATAACCTACATATAAGGCAGACGGGCGGGGCCGGCGTGGGCTCATAAATACTCGAGCCCCGCCAAGTGAACGGGAGGGCGCGAGGGGCGGATTCGCTTTCTGTACGTAAGAAAGCTGGCTGCGAGCTCAGAGAAGAGAGCAGCATAATTTTCAACTGCTGCGAGAGCTGGGATTCGAACACGGGTCTCTGGCGCAAAAGCTTTAGATTTCACCTCTGAGTCACAGGGGGAAATTACATAAGCTTTCAGTTAGAGTCAGCATAGAAGAGAGCATCATATTTTGTGTCGGCATTTGTTTGCAGGTGTGCATGCTTTATAACAGGCTCATTTGCTGCAATATTGGCATTTCCAGCCACCCGAGCTAAGGAGGGGACTGGGAATTGTGTGAGAAATGTAGGTTGGTCCGGCCTCGGCGGGACTAAAACACTCTTTCCTCCTTTCGCCAGTGAGTGACGCAGATTTGAAAACTCACTCGGTGTCCGTTTTAGGTCATGCAGAAAGACCCAGCTCGTCGACAGCGCGAGTAACGACGGCGAAGAAGCTGGGCGTCAATGTTCGCTCTGGTGTCGACTCGTTCAGATCCTGGTGTGGGCGAGGCATGCGGGGAGGGACCCAGTGTGCACACGCTCAGATCACCGCGCTCGTGGATCCTCTGCTCGCGCCATTTCTTCATTCGGGGCTTGATGGGCGCCAGGGGCGGAAGATGGGCGGGCTCGCTCTCTGACGTAGCAAGAGCGAGCCTGGATTGAAGCGCTGAGACCAGCATGCTGTCACATGTAAGGCAGCCGCCTTTAGTGAGTGCTGCCTCGGCGCTTTGCTCAGGACCGAGGCAGACAGCACACTGGGTGTGTCGGTCCGACACATGAAGGGGAGTCCCGCAGGATTCGCAGACGGGGAGCGGCATTTGCAACAACGCGCTCTGCTCTTTTAGACGGAGAAAGCATTAAAGGATATGCTCGTCGGATGCCACAGGGAAACAATCAGCTGGCGAGATGATGCCGGCGCTGAAGCTGTTCCGCTGAAGAGGCTGTTCCACGACGAGAAGGCTTCTTTTCCGGAGAGGTCAGCGAAAACGAGGTGAGAAACAGAGCTCGAGCTGAAGGAGATAAATCTGTCATATGGCGAATTTTCTCTGAATTTATACTCTTCAGCCACGCCCATTTTGGCGCGTTCAGGTTGGCAAGGTGCCTAGCTCTCCGATTGGACTGTTTACCTTTGCTGATTCGCCATATGTTAGTGCAGTTGCCGCATCACAGCCTATCAGCTCACTCTATCGAGCTGTCATGCTCTCTTGCTGTGCAGCTGCAATGCGTTTTAAAATAAAGGCTTCAATATTTATGAGAAATGAGTTTTCCCATAGCGTCTGCAACGCAGTACAAGAGAACAAGGTGAGACAGGTGAGACTGTTGAAACAGTGTTTGAGTTTAGGGGTGCTTACATCACAGTAGGCACACGCGCTACGTTATTAAACTGCCAGCGTGAGCTAGGGGAAATTTTAAGACTGTGGAAAGAGTGGTTGTGTGTAGGGGTGCATAAATATAACCTACATATAAGGCAGACGGGCGGGGCCGGCGTGGGCTCATAAATACTCGAGCCCCGCCAAGTGAACGGGAGGGCGCGAGGGGCGGATACAGTACAAGAGAACAATTCTCGTAAGGGAACTACAATTAATCAGTTTTGACTATAAGTGGGCTCCAAATAACCGGTCTGACTACGAGCTAAATCGTGGCTACGCCCTACACATAGAACATGTCAAAGAAATGAAACCAAACACCTTGTAATCACAGTTGACTGTGCCTACATGATGAATTATCATACATCTTGCAAGTTATTTTGGAAAAAATTACTATAACCAGATTCATGGTCTATAGTTAACCTAGATGGTGAAATGACGGCTATTGCTTGCTGGGAACGCGTCTGCTCGTGTGCGAGGTAAAAAAAAATTAAAAAATAAAAAGCAGACCATCTACAGGACAAGCCAGATTCCACCATATCTTTATGTACATAATAATAATCTTTTACATTGTAATCCTTTTATTTTTAATAATTGGCATGTTTGTGTGCTGCTGTGCGTCCCTGTTTAATAAGCATTATAAGCGCACATTAACGCGCTCTTTAAATAAAATAAAAAATATTGCACCATTGACTTAAGGGCAGGTTTCAGTTGGTCAATGACGCAGTCTATTTCATTTGCCTCAAAATGGCAACGTGACAACAATGCGCCAGAACACACCTCGTTTTCAGACCATCAGACCCATGGGCGCACAAGTGGCCCAAATGCATTTGCTATTTAAACAACGTGGCGCAGGACGTGAAAATGAAAACTGCGTTGGACTGAAACTAGCACAAAAAAAAAAAACCTTGCGTCGCGCTGTATTGCACCTGGTGTAAGACAGGGCCCTTAGTCTTTTCCGCAAGCAGTCGTTACAATGATCTTGTTTTGTCTGATCGTAATTATTATCTTGCAATGGAGCACACGATGTTTCCTAATGTTTTCTATTTGATTCTATGTATTACTAGTATCTGGTTTTGAAACAAATGCTAGCCCAAACCGGCACGATATGAGATTAATGGCTTAATTGCGTTGTTATTCAAACAGAGACCACATTTTATAACAAAATGTTTTCCACTTTTCAAACACAGCAATTTTAATATAAATCAAACATATTCAAATGCCCACGTCTGACCTACTGCGCATAATTTGAATCCTTACCGTCTGTAAACAAACAGCCTCCTTTTTTAGTCTCACCGATATGGACCAACTTTCACAGTTGAGTAAAGCTCGAAACGAGCTTTCCTCCGCAGTGGACAAAATACATTGATCTCTATGCGCAGGACGCTGAGAGACAGATCCGAAGGGACCGTCTGCAAAGTGCAAGACGTTCACACATCACTGCTGTCCTGCTGGTTACTACAACACTATACAGGAAATTTTTTTTTAATTGTAGCCTATATACAATTGTAAATGTATAATTATGATGATTTTTATTATGAAAAATATTCAATAACTTCATTGTAATACACTGCATTTTTGCAGTATTAATTAAGTATTAATAGGCCTACGTGTTGTAGTAACCTTGCAGGACAGCAGTGATGTGTGAACGTCTTGCACTTTGCAGACGGTCCCTCCGGATCTGTCTCTCAGCCTCCTGCGCAGAGATCAATGTATTTTGTCCACTGCGAAGGAATGCTCGTTACGAGGAAAATTAGGTTGTAGCTGCTTGTCTACGTTAATACGATTAAAAAGAGGTGTATTATTTATTATTATAAGAGGTGTTTGTGTATTAACGTTTAGCTCACGAGTTATTAATCCAAGTTCGAATCAGTGAATTTATTGCCAATTTTACTCAACTCTTTAGGTTAGTTAGTTAGTTGGTTAGTTAGTTAGTTAGTTCGTTAGTTATGTGATGATGACGCGTTTTAACGGTCTATATTTTTCATATTTTTTTAAAATTATTTTATTAAATTGAGAAGCATGAGTGCACCCATTTTCATCTGGGAAATGTTCTTGCGTTGAAGGCCAATGGTGATATTAAAAAGAGAAGATTTCAATTTTAGCCACTGATACTGAGTGCAAAGCCTATAAGATGGCATTGAAATTGTAGATTATATATCATGATGTGAAAGTGAGTTTTTAAAATTGATTTACTTTTATTTAAATTCAATTCATTTTTTTTGCCAGGTTTTGAAAGGTTTTAATGTTTTTTTAAAGGTTTTGATGCCATCTAGTGGATGTAACTGGTTTCATTGCCAGTGTGTCACTTCCTGATGAAAGTCATAAAGACTGAAGATCTTCAGTGAATGTTCATCAGATCAGTTTGATCTTCAGGTGCTTCATCAAGAGAAACGACACAAAGCAGTTCCTGAAAACTGTTCAAAATGACCATCGTGTGTTTTCATTGTGTTCTTCTTCATCAGTACGGAAGGTAAAACAAGCACACAAGCACAAGCAGAATATTGTTTTACTGGTTGTGTTCACTGGTCAAGTGACTAATGGGAACATTTTCACTAGTTTCAATTCATGCTGCATACAAGTTTTGAGTTGCACTCATCATAATTAAAGATTTCCAAACAACATTTCAGCATTGAAATAAAAGTGAGAAAAATTGACAAATGTATAGTAATGGTTGGCAATGCAAGTTTATTTAATGCACAGTGGTGATTCAAAGTGCTTTAAAGAAAAAAAATTTTTATAAAAAAAATAGCAATTGTACAAAAAAAATTCAAAAGAATAAATTAGTTAAAATGAGATAAGATTCTACATTAAAAGTAATATAAGGGTATTTTAACAGTGCAGTGTGATCGGTACAGCACAGAAACACTGCTCTATCAGGATATGCACAGTTAAACACATGTGTTTTTAATCTGGACTTAAAGGTATTTCTCGACTGTCCACATCTGACATCCTCTGGATTCTGGTTCCAGCTGCAGGTGGCATTAGGATAGCTAAACGCCATCTCACCATGTGTTTAATTTACCCTCTGTGTTATTAACTGGCTTGATCCCTTCGGATCTGAGAGCTCTATTTGGTTTGTATTCTACCAACATCTGACATGTATTTTGATCCAAGACCATTATGGGATTTGTATACAATTAAAAGTACTTCAAAATTGAGAACTGGTGTAAAATGTTCAGTTTGCTGGTTTGGGTCAGGAGCCTGGCACCAGCATTTTGTATGAGGTGCATCTGTCTAATAGTGTATTTAGGAAGGCCAGTATAAGTCCATTGCAGTAATCTACCCAGCATGTAATGAATGCATGAATAAGGTTCTCTAGGTCGTGCTTAGACACAAAAGATCTGATTCATACTGTTGTTTAGATGTAGTAGGCTGGATTAGTTGTGGTTTTGATGCGTCTTCTCAAACTAAGATCAGAATCCAGGAGGACGTTTAGTTTCTAGACCCCCGGAGTCAAAGTATTCATTCACCTTTGATACTTAATCTTAATTGACAAATACAATAACCTCTGTTTTGTCTTTATTTAAAGGTCCCATTGCATGCAAATTTCACTTTATGAGGTTTTTTAACCTTAATATAAGTTTCCCTAGCCTGCCTATGGTCCCCCAGTGGCTAGACGTTTTGATGGGTGTAAACCAAGCCCTGGGTATTTTTGAGAAAATGAAAGCTCAGACGGGCAAATCTAGAAATCTTCCCCTTATGTCGTCATAAGGGGAAAGGTCACTTCTCCTTTCTCATCTTTGCCCGCAAAAAGAATTTGGCCCGCCCATGAGAAAATGAGCTGCGCGAGCGCGATATTGGTTTTTCCTCGAGAGACATCATGGCTTGCAAACGAGCGAAGCATGGCAGTTGCTCAGTGTTTGGATGTACAAATGAACACAAAAATATTTTTTTAGTTCCTTCATCCGAGCCTCTGAAGAACCAGTGGGTTATGTGAATTTCTGATGTGTAATTTAAACAATTACACATCAGAAATTCACATAACCCACTGGTTCTTCAAAGGCTCGGATGAAGGAACTAAAAAAATATTTTTGTGTTCAGACAGATAATCTTTCTCTCAAAGTCGTTCAATACTGTTTATGCATCAGTAAATCAAGCCAGTGACCAAACGATCACCTTCACGTCGTGTCTCTTAGTAGGATGAAAATAATCTTACTTAAACTGTGATTAATATATAAAATCAAAGAACAATCCCTTTCCAATCGCCCAAGCTGTCAATCACACAGCGCGAGTTTATCTGGATACTTGCCAAAACTCGTTATGAAATCAATGACGCTGTTACGCTGCACAACGAATCTCTTACTGTACTTACCTCATGTTTGCATTGGTGAAATCATTAGTGAGAGTGCAGAAACTGCGTTTCAATGATAAGATCTTCATTCACGTGATCAACAGGCTGTCATCTGCTCAATGCTCATCACTGCAACCTTTTATGTGATGGGAATAGATCTAAATACTTAAAAAAAACTTCTCAAGATTCGTTAATTCCGATAGCTGTAATAGTAAAAACATATAATAGCTGTAATAGTAAAAGTATTCGAGAGAGTTCCACATGTAATGCTAGCTATTTCATATGCAAGCATGTCAGCCAATCACAGCAGTGGGCGTTTACACTGAAGTCTCACAGCAGCCAATCACAGCAGTGGGCGTTTACACTGCAGTCTCACAGCAGACATGCCCCTTCAAACAGAGCGTTCAAATCAGAGGCTAAAATCAGGCTAGGAAATATGCCTTTTATTTCTAAATTATAACAACTTTTGATCTAAAAAACATACTAACATTATAAGGGCACCCCAGGAAACATTCTAAAATAATAAAATAATCCATGAAATGGGACCTGAAGAACATTTTTGGCACATCCAGCTGTTAATTTCATTTCAACATTGGCACAGGGAGTCTATAGGATTGGGACTGAAGACACTTGGCGATAAATCTAGATCTGGGTGTTTTCTGCATTACTGTGATAAGCAATATTGTTGTTTTGAATTATATGGCCTAGTGAGAGCATATACAAACTGAACAGTAGAGGCGCAAGGATTGAACTTTGTGTTTCAGCAGTCCAGTCAGATTCATAACTGCTTATGCTCACAAATATCCTCTGCCTTCAAAATATTACCTGAACCATCTAAGCACCGTCTCAGACAGTCCGACCAGTATATTGTGGTCAACAGTATCAAAAGCAGCACTAAGATCTTACTAATACAACTCTGAAGTTTTGCCAGCATCAGTGTTTACCCGAATATCATTTAAAGGGAGGGAAAGCAATTTGTTTTATAAACACTTTTTTGTTATACTGGTTAAAACTCTCTTCACATCCTGATAGCAATCAATAATAGAAGTGGTCCAAACATAATGTACTTATATCTTCTGGGAAGTCTCAGGACCAAAAAATGTTTGTCCAATCAATGCATTCGGAACCTTGTTCCATGTTTTGTTGAAGAAAGTTTTCTTATTTACTAGCTCTCAATGTAACTCATGTTTAAGTTTAACCATCATTCATATTGTTTCAGGTCTGGTGAATGGTGAGTTGGATGAGTTAAAGATGGAGGCAGACGATTTGACTTTGCAAACAGGAGTTCCTGAACTAAAAGGAGAGGATGAAACAATGTGGCTGTTTACAAGTGGCAGCCAAACCACCCGAATAGCACAGATGTATCAGAGTAAAGTATCGCTTCATAAGAGACTCGCTGACAGATCGCAGCTCGACCAACAGACCGGATCACTGACCATCTGGAACATCAGTGCCAGTGAATCTGGACTTTATAAGCTTGAACTCACCATCAATGACTTCATCTCTAGGAGAACATTCAGAGTTGATGTATATGGTAAGTTTTAACTACAGCCAATACAAGACTAAATACTAGTGTGTCACGTTCTGGGCCAGTATATATAGAGACACTTAGAGTAAAATATTCGTCTTAAGTGTTAAGAATCTAATAATGTTTGATAATTTAGTGTTGCCTCAGTTTGTATCTCAGAATCAGGCTTACACATCACCTCTGGACTAGACTATGTCTAGGACTATTTAAAACCATGCAGAGAAAGCAGATTTCTGTTAATCTGGTTTAAAAGGCCATTTAAATCTAGGATTAGGCTTAATCTCTGTCCGGGAAAACCATCCGTTAAGTTCAGATAAACTCTGATTTGTCTGAAATCCTCAAAGCTATTTAATGAACTTTTTTTTGTTTTTTGTTTAAATTAAAGGGATGGTTCGGACTAAAATCAACCTAGGGTCCTTTGCACCATGACCCCGAGCCAATGACAGCCACATGTCAGGATGGAGATACAAAGTTGATGTTTATGGTAAGTTGCAGCTGCAGCCACTGTTGAAAAATAACTTTAATAATATAGGATCTATCTTTGTCACCATCTCTGTTTGAAACCTGAAATTGCAGTTAATTGCAGAGTTCTCTTACGAGAGACCTCTCGTACTGCGTTTTTGTAAAAACGCTACGGGAAAAGTCTCTTTTCACGAAATACTGAAGCAAAAAATTATCCTTAATTTTCATACATGTAAAGCGCGTTGCAGCAGTACACAGCTATGGCGAGACGGCTCGCTCGCTCATTGGCTGCTCTGCGGCAACTGCATAAGCCTATCGAGCGAGGCCTGAAGTGACGTCAGGCCAATGAGGGCACTTCGCGCCCTCCTCGCCATTTCCTGCCGAGACGGGTGTGGCTAACCCCTATAAAAGGAGCTCGAAAAGGCTGATTCACTTGATTTTAATCTCTTCAGCGAAGCGCACGCATCGCTGGATCACGGAAGCAAGCGTCGTTCGAAGCAAGCACTTCAGCGGGACGAGCCCTCGAAGCCGCTGGCCAACGGCGCCTTCTACAGCCGTACCTGCTGCGCTTTCCGACGCCCATATCCTTTATTGCATATTGCTCTGTTTTGTGTGTGTGTGTGTGTGTGTTCGCTTGTAACACTCACCCCCTAAAAGAGCTGCGTCTTTTTCAAGATGCCATCCTGCGGCTCGTGCCGAGCCCCACTCACCGAGGGAGACAAACACGTCATCTGTGTCTCCTGTTTGGGTGAGGAACATGCAGTGCTCGCGCTCGCTGACGGCGGCTGCCCTCACTGCGAGCTTTTGCCGATGGTGACTCTGCGGACTCGCCGGTTCGCCCGCCAGCTTCGCCGGCTTCTCTCGAATCACTTCCGGATGCTCAGCGCCCGCAGTCTGCCGCCGCTTCATCTGAGGAAGTTGTTTCAGAGGCCGCGTCGGGGGAAAAGGATTCCTGCTCTCTGCTGGCTTCAGGCAGCGAGGACTGGGCGAGCTCTGAGGATCTCGCGCCTCCTGCCCGCAAGCCCACGACAAGAGCCAACATTGAGACGGAGCTCATGCGAGTACTCGCGCTGGCCGCGGAGAGCCTCGGCCTCGAGTGGTCTGCACCAGAGCCCCCCTCTCGCACCCGGCTGGATGGTAGCTTCCTCCCTGGTGAGCGCACTTCTCCGGAATCAAAGCCCGCTCCTTTTCTTCCTGAGTTACATGAAGAAGTTGCGAAGGCCTGGAACGCACCCTACTCTGCGCGAACGCGCTCATCTGTGTCGCCTGCATTTTCCTCGCTGGATAATGCCAAAGACCGAGGCTACCTTTCACTTCCGCCGGTGGAACAAGCGATAGCGACCCACCTTTGCCCGCCCTCTGCTGGACGGCGGACTAAACCGGTGTTGCCTTCCAAAGCCTGCCGCATGACGTCGACGCTGCTCGCGCGAATTTTCTCCGCCGCTGGGCAGGCCGCGTCAGGGCTACACACCATGGCTACGCTGCAGATATTCCAGGGTGATCTCCTCCGGAAATTGGACGAGATGGGACCTGACGCTATCTGCATTGCGGATTTGAGGAGTGCTTCTGATCTCACGCTCCGAGCCACCAAGGCTGCTGCACAAGCCATGGGACAGTGTATGGCTTTTTGGTTCCTCTCTCTCCGAGTTCGTGGAGAGATTTACCGAAGCCCAGAAAGCGTCTCAAGCCTTCAAACACTTCTTGCCGAAGCGCTCCGGTTCCGCAACGAGTCGTGATAAACAGACCCCGCGGAGCTCTCAGCCTCAGCACCCGCCTCCGGCCGCCTCTTCACAGCAGCGACAGCAGCGCAGCTCGAGGCCCCGCTCTCGCTCAAGCGCCCGACGCCCCACCATGCGCGGGCCGCGGCCGAGGGTTGTGGTGAAACCGGAAGCCCCGAAGAAGTCCTAGCACGCCTAGGAAAGCGCAGGTGTGTGAGTCCCGTTGTGGCCGGCCTCTCACCCAAGCGCGCCGCTGTTTCAGCCCCAAGAATTGCGGCTGTTCCAGCGTTTTCTGCAAGGCGCAAGCCCGCACAGTTGCCCGCTTGCCTGCACACAAAAGCCGTTCTCACGGCTACCCAGATATATCACGAAAAGAGTGTATTTTCTGGTGTCCCGGCCACGGCCGATGGTGCTATAAATGTAGTGTCGATGCCCACTCCTCAGTGCCCATCCCTACACACAAGCACAGCCCTACACTTAGGGCTCGCGCACATACAATTGACTCAGGTCGATTGCGCTTCCAGCATAGTAAAAGTGCCCACTTCCCAGTGCCCACGAACACTATGTCTAACAGATCACAGGCTCTCTGTAAAAAACGAGACCAGTGAGCGCGCGCTCTGCTCAGGCAGACAGCGCGCCCAAAGCAGTGAATGTGCACGCTTCCCGCCCACATTTACTCGCACGCACAAGTCCCACGAGACTTTCTCAGTCCTCCCTCACTCAGTTAAGCGCTGTAGTAAGGTTGAGGACGAGCGTTCCGCCTGCTGTATTAAGCGCGCTCCCCGCCTCAAATGCCACAGGCATAACGCCTATGTTATTGAGCCCCGAAGCGCCTCTGTCGCACGGCGAACAGAGCGCGCTCCGTATCCGGCCCTTAGCCAACCATGCAGAAGCATGTGTAGCGCTTCCAGGGGTTTCGGACTGGGTGCTAGGCATTATAAAGAGAGGCTTCTCGCTACAGTTTTGTCGACGCCCTCCCCGCTTCACAGCGCGTGTCGAAACTACGGTGTCTTTGGAAGTAGCACACCTACTTCGCGCCGAAATATCAAAACTGATAAGCAAAGGGGCGATAGAGCGTGTACCCCGAGCTCAAAGCGAAGGGGGGCTATACAGCAGATACTTTCTAGTCCCCAAAAAGGACGGCGGTATCAGACCCATACTGGATCTAAGACGGCTGAACAGAGTATTAGTGAAACGCAGTTTCAAAATGCTCACGACCAGGAAAATCCTCGCGCATGTTCGCCGAGAAGACTGGTTCATGTCGATAGATCTGAAGGACGCGTATTTTCAAATACAGATAGCGTCACATCACAGGCGATACTTGAGATTCGCCTTCGAGGGTCAGACATACCAGTATACAGTCCTGCCCTTCAGCTTGTCCCTGGCACCTCGTACATTTACGAAATGCATGGACGCATTTGGACGACTGGCTGATCCTAGCTCAATCACGATCACAGCTCGTGGAGCACAGAACCATTTTACTCGATCACCTCGAGAATCTTGGTATCACGGTCAATTGGTCAAAGAGTTCACTGAACCCCAGTCAAACGATTTCGTTTCTGGGTACCGTTCTGGACTCACAGTCTATGACAGCGCGGCTGTCGCCACAGCGCGTGCTGCACATTCAGCGCGCGGCGAGATCATTCCGCTGCGGCGCGACCACCCCGCTCAGGAAGTTTCAAAGGATGCTAGGTCTCATGGCCTCAGCATCACCAGTTCTCCAGCTGGGCTTGCTCCGCATGCGCCCGCTGCAGTTCTGGTTGAAAGCGCGAGTACCGCGCGGAGCGTGGGTGTCCGGTCGGTTACGCCTCAAGATCAATCAGAGCTGTATGACAGCCCTGATACCTTGGCTGGCGGATGATTGGTACCGATCAGGTGTAAGCCTGGGGACTTCCTCGAGAGTGAGGATGGTGTCGACAGACGCATCCACCTCGGGATGGGGAGCGCTGCTCGAGGGCAGACCGTTCTTCGGCCTGTGGTCGGAATGAGAAAAGCTCCAACACATCAACTGCCTAGAAATGCTGGCAGTGCACAACGCGCTGACGCGTTTTTGTCCCCATATCAAGGACCAACACGTCATAGTCCGTTCGGACAACATGGCCGTGGTGTCCTACATAAATCGCCAGGGCGGTCTGAAATCCACATCCCTGTACAGGCTGGCAAAACGCCTCCTAATTTGGGCTCAGCACAACTTACGCTCGCTGAGAGCAGTGCACGTGCCTGGGCTTCAGAATGTGGGCCCAGACAGACTGTCCAGGAACAACATTCCCCCGGGCGAATGGTCTCTACACCCACAAACAGTCCGGCTGTTGTGGGAGAGATTCGGCAGAGCGGAGGTGGTCCTATTCGCGTCCCACGAAAACGCTCATTGCCCCGCGTTCTTTTCAAAGAGTAGTGATGGGCATTCCGGCTCTTTTTCGTGAGCCGGCTCGTTTGACTCGGCTCACTGAAAAGAGCCGGCTCTTTTTGACTCTCAAACGGCTCTTTAAAAAATATGTTTTAACTCGCTTAAAGTCCACCACACAACTGTGCAACGTGAATATTCACATTTTTAATTGTCCATAACAACCCAAAAACTAGCCTGCTTGCCTTGCACATCTAATTAATTGGCAAAGTTATGACTGACTATTTTTCTTACCTTCTTTTTTTACTTTTTAATGTGGATATTATTGAGCTTGTAGAAGTTTAGCTCTTGCGTTCTTCTGAACATCTTGCGCTGCAATTGCCCGATGTCATTTCTGAGTCATTTCAGACCATGATCTGTCTCTCTTTTAAATGCCTATTCCACAGTGGTAGGCTACGATTGGCTGTTTTAAAATATAATTAATATCGAAACAAAATAACAAAATAACCCAGGCGGTCTCATCTAAGAGACGTTTAGGCCTCCTCCAATAGTACTGACAGCTGTACTATTGAAACTTTTTTCATTTGATTGGTTCAACCGCCACCCGCCCGAATTTAATTAAAATATTATTTTTCGTCACATCATCGCCTGATCCGCGGTTTTTCCGCATCTCTAGTGTGTGTGTGAGAGTTTGCTCTGCCCTCCCTCATGCAGTTTAATTGGTTGACATCGCGTGTATGATTGACAGGAACAGAATGTGAGGCTGATCAGACAGTCGAAACAAATGTGTGCGCGCCTTTAGGCCTATATAATTATGTTTTTGTTGGTTTTTGAATTAGTCAATTATTTTAAATGCAATTAAAATAATTCATTATTTCATTATTAGCCTACATAATGATTTAATTTATATAGGCTATATTTTTAAAAATAGAGTCGGCTCTTCAGACATGCGAGCCGGCTCCCGTCGTTCACCTACAAGAGCCGGCTCTTAGATCCGGCTCATTCGCGAACGACCCATCACTATCAAAGAGCGACAGCGCGCTGTCCCGGATGTGGCCGCGCTGCCCGCTATACGCTTTTCCCCCCGTCTCCCTCCTGCCACAGGTGTTAGAGCGGATCAGGGAAACAAAATGCCCAGTGCTGCTTGTAGCACCGTTCTGGAAGAACCAAGCATGGTTCCCAGTCCTGATGCAGTTAGCAGACATCGCTCCATGGCCAGTGCCGTTGAGGAGAGATCTCCTCTCGCAGGCCGGGGGCTCGATTTGGCACCCACACCCGGAGCTGTGGTCCCTTCATGTGTGGGCGCTCAACGGATATCCGTTGGTCTCGCAGAGGGAGTGATGAACACCATCACTCAGGCTAGAGCACCGTCAACTCGACGGCTTTATGCCTCAAAGTGGTCGGTTTTCTCAGGCTGGTGTACAGCTCGGAGCCTATCACCCCTCGATTGTGAGGTAACGGAGGTTCTCTCCTTCCTACAGGAGCTGTTGGATAAGGGCAGATCCCCTTCCACGCTCAAAGTTTATGTGGCGGCTATTTCAGCGTTCTCTGGATCAACGCTGGGTCAGTCGCTAGGAAGGAACGATTTAGTCATCCGCTTCCTCAGGGGAGCTAGGAGGCTGAATCCACCCAGACCTCCTTCAGTCCCTATGTGGGACCTTTCTACGGTTTTGGCGGCCATGAAAGGTGCCCCTTTCGAGCCTATCCAGTCTATTAGCCTCAAACATTTGTCTTTCAAAACAGTGTTTTTGATGGCTCTCGCTTCAGTGAAGCGCATAGGCGATCTGCACGCGCTCTCCGTGAGCCCAGCGTGCTTAGAGTTTGGTCCTAATGACTCTAAAGTCATACTCAAACCTAAGCATGGCTATGTGCCAAAATCCCTCAACACGCCGTTTCGGGCTCAGGTTATTTCCCTGTCTGCCCTACCGGGATCAAGTGAGGAAGGGGACTCGAGTTTTCTTTGCCCTATTAGGGCTTTAAGAGCTTATGTGTCCCGCTCTGCTGTCTTCAGACAGACAGAGCAGCTCTTTGTCTCGTTCAGTGGACGTTCCAAGGGAATGGCTGTTTCGAAACAGAGTTTATCCAGATGGATAGTTGACGCCATAGCGCTGGCTTATACTGTCAAGGGCATCCAGTGCCCGTTGGGAGTTAGAGCGCACTCCACGAGAGGCGTTGCCTCCTCGTGGGCTTGGTCTAGCGGGATTTCCTTACAGGATATATGTACGGCGGCAGGCTGGGCCTCACCGTCTACATTTATCAGGTTTTATAACCTAGAGGTTCCCGCCTTACAGGCTAAGCTTTTATCGGTGTAGTCGATTCAGCTGTCTAACTAGATCACTGAAATCGCAGGCGCAACGCGCTACCGACTATCTTTTGGGCAGAATTGTGTAAGACCCACATTTCCCACATCTAGTTCAGGCTCCCTACCCTGTCTATGTGATGTCATATTCGCGTCTGCGGACGCGGCCATATAAGGACAGAGGGAATCCCCTCTTGTCTCTAGACTCTCTCTGTGAGGTCATATTTAAGTCTGCGGACGCTACAGTATAGGGAATTAAGGTTTCCCCTCCCTTATTCCCTGACTCTGTGTGAATCTATCTGGTGATTGGGCACTGTACACCTGGATTAGCTTCCAGTGATCGGTGTTTTTTATCCCAGCACGCACGGCGTCTTACAAGGGGTTCCCGTAGCGTTTTTACAAAAACGCAGTACGAGAGGACTCTCGTAAGAGAACGTACTCGGTTACTAACGTAACCTCGGTTCTCTCTAGAAGAGGGAACGAGTACTGCGTTCTCTGCCGTGCGTACGGTTCACTCTGGTTCGCTTCGGCGATCAAAATCAAGTGAATCAGCCTTTTTGAGCTCCTTTTATAGAGGTTAGCCACACCCGTCTCGGCGGGAAATGGCGAGGAGGGCGCTAAGCGCCCTCATTGGCCTGACGTCACTTCAGGCCTCGCTCGATAGGCTTATGCAGTTGCCGCAGAGCAGCCAATGAGCAAGCAAGCCGTCTCGCCATAGCTGTGTACTGCTGCAACGCGCTTTACATGTATGAAAATTAAGGATAATTTTTTGCTTCAGTATTTCGTGAAAAGAGACTTTTCCCGTAGCGTTTTTACAAAAACGCAGTACTCGTTCCCTCTTCTAGAGAGAACCGAGGTTACGTTAGTAACCGAGTACGTTTTAAAGCTATTGTTATCCAATTTTCTTGGCCTTCAAATCATCTTAAAATGCACACATGTAGATCAGAGAAATCTAAATTTTCTCGGGGGAGCACGCCCCCGAACCCCCCTAAATACCTCACATTCGGTACCTTAGTGATTATAAAACCCTGCCATATGCATGTTACTGGATGAATGAATGAAACTAGTTAATAATGAGCATTAGACCATAGGGGCATAGTTTGTGGGGGGGATGGGGGGGAGATAACCCCCCCAATATTTAAATCTATGCATTACAGCCCCCCCAATATTTATACCATGATCACAATATCAGGAGGCATACCCAAACTTCAACCCCCCCAATGTTCAAACCAAATCTACGCCCTAACTTTTTTTTTTTTTTTTTTACATCATACCCTCATTGGGGGCTGAGCCCCCCTAAAATGAAAATCCTAGAATCGCCCCTGCTCAGATATAAGAAAGCTATGTTAATAACTGATATATAATCAAACTTTTAAATGAAAAAAATGAAAAAAATCATTTTATCCTTACAATTAATGAAGTTTGTAAGTCTGAAGTTTTTTTAATTTCATTCATGTTGTTTATATTCTGCTACTTGTAATTATTCGATGTATAATCTTTGTTTATGGATTGTGGACTGAATGTTGAAGATTTTTATGTAGGTTGACTGTTCTTTTATTTATTGTTTTATAATAAAATTCCGTTTTTAAGAATAACCCAACTTGTGAAATCTCTTGATGTTTACCATAATATGCATAGATCAGGGGGGAAATGAAACATTTACATAACATGCATAAGTCACATTTAAAAAAAAAAAAGTGGAAAGAGTGACAATTTCCTGCCAGTAGAACTTGGTGTCTCTTCATGTTCACACACAGCTCATATTAGAAAGAAAAAGAAGAAATTTTATTTTTATCAATTAATATTTATTTTCACCAATTTCCTGCAAAAACATTGGTTTATATGTTCAACTAAAAAGTGCCATATTTTATTGGTTTCACCCTTTAAAGTTAAAAGCAACTTCTGGTCAAGGCCAATTCATTTACATACAACACTCTCTGAAACCACAAAAAACATCAACTTCCTTCATACCTCTTTAGATCATGCTGTGTCAAATCTCAGAGCTATACAGACAATGTGGTCGCTCATTTACTATCCCTTTATTCACACTATACATGAACTCACTATGAACTCTCTCTCACACACGCACACACACAAACATATATATATATATATATATATATATATAACCTAGACTACATTAAATAAAGGTCCACTTACAGTGAGAAAAACATGGTTTATTTAATTGAAAAACTAACAATTCTGGTAGTGTGTTGCCACTAGATGTCCAATTTAAAACCTGAAAACTTTGACAAGTTGATAGCTGAGATTCACTTTACTATTACGTCTAACACTTTATGATTTGTTAACTGTACGATGGAGTAACTGGCTATAACCAGGGTTTGTTTACTTGCGTATGTAACCTGTTTCAGTGGGTGGAGAGGTGTGAATGACGCTGCAATGGTTAAAGTGAAGGAGGGCGGTTTCTTCAATCTGCATTCTGCAGTCGATGATCTGGAGACTTTCAGATACTGTGGACTTTTATATGCAGCAGATACTCGTGTTGCACAGATGCATCTAGGGAGAATTCACATGCATTATGACTTGGACCGAGAAATGGAAGTTTTAAACATCACAGACATCAGGACTATGAATCTGGACTCTTAACATCCATCTGTCTTGGTGAGGGTCTTGTCTCAATATCTTGATGGCCATTGGTGCAGAATTGGATGTTATTTGATACTGGAACAGGATTTTGTGAGTACGGTCGGTTTCAGAAAAACACCTGTACCATCTCATGACTGCAAGACAGAGCTCACTTCCTCAAAGTTCCTCAAAGTTCATCACTTGAGCTCCAGTCAAAGCACTGAATATTTGATTCTCCTTGAAAATGTCCATCAGTATTCTGGCTCTTGTCTTGGGTTTCATCAGTGTGCGACAGGGTAAGCTGTTTTTATTTTATTTTATAATAATTTTCTAATTTTGTTTTTGCATCTAGTAGCTTATTGGATCTTATTTATTAACTGATGGTGTAAGAGGATCTATTGAAGATCCTCTTTGTCTGGAGTCATTCCCCAACAACACCTTCATCAGTACTTAAACAAGAGGTGAGGTGGGGTGGGGGAGAGGGGGTTAGGAAGAGATAGAAACTGTGTCTAATACTTAAATGAAATATCTAAGGGAAGGGAAAAGGGGGAGAGGGAGGGAAGGGGGGAAGGAGGAGGGAGGGAAGGGGAGAAGGAAGGAGGAAAGAGAGAAAGGAGGGAAAGAGGAAGGAAAAAGAAAAAAAAAGAAAGAGCTTACGTACTGCTTTATTTCCCAACCCTTTTTTTTTTTTTTTTTTTTTTTTTTTTTTTCTTGACAGATTGAAAGAGGAAAAGAAAAAAAAGAAGGAAAAAAATAGGAGGGGGGGGTGAGAAGGAAGACGGAGAAGAAAGAAGGGAAGGGAAAGAAGAAGGAGGGGAAGGAGGAGGAGGGTGGAAGAGAAAGGGGAAGAGAAAAAAAAAAAAAAAAGCTTCATTGGGGTGACGGGGGCATGGCAAGCTGGGCATTGTACCGGACTGATCCATGCTGAACGTCACACCTTTTTAATGCATCACAAAGCAACTGACACACACTATGCACTTCAAGGTTGATCATATAACTTCCACCTCCTCATATAATTATTAATGTTGTTATTTTATTATTATTATCAATATGAGTATATTCTAATTATTACTATTTTCCTCTTTCAATCTTATTATTACTACTACTACTATTATTATTATTATTATTATTATTATTATTGTAATATGTGTGTATGTGTATGTATATATATATGTATGTATATATGTATATATATATATATATGTATGTATGTATATGTATATGTATATATGTGTATATATATATGTGTGTGTGTGTATGTATGTATATGTGTGTGTGTGTGTGTATGTATGTGTATATATGTGTATATATATGTGTATGTGTATGTGTGTGTGTATATGTATATGTGTATGGGTATATATGTGTATATATGTATATATATATATATATATACTCATTTATTTATTTATTTGCTTTTTTTTTTTTTTGCTCTTTCCTTTTCCTATTATTATTATTATTATTATTATTATTATTATTATTATTAGTCCCCTCCCTGACTTCCTAACCTCACCTCACCTCTTCATTACTATCATTAATATCATTAATATCATTACTATCATCAATATTACTTATACTTTTGTTTTCATTACTGTTATTACTGTTCTGATTTGTCTTTCTGTTATCTTATTATCATTACTATCAAGTATTTATACCATTGTCATTATTCAAGTTACTGATGTAGTAGTAGTAGCAGTTAATGTAGTAGTAGAGATTGTAGTAGTAGTTGTGGTTGTAGTTGTAGCAGTTATTGTAGAAGTAGAGACTGTAGTAGTTGTGGTAGTTGAAGTAGTAGTTGTAGTAGTAGACGTTATAGTATTTTTAGTAGTCACTCATTACCACTGATTGATTTCTTTATATTTGTTTTATTAATATCTGTTATTTGTTTTCATATACTGACTTATCCATGTTTATGTATGTTTATTTTAATATATATATATCGTTTTTTTTGTTGTTTTTTTTCTCTCTCTATCTCTTGTTTTTCAAAGTATGTACTGTGACACGTCCACCCAGTTACCTTTACATGCACACATGCACGCACGCACACACACAAACGCACACACCTGTCAGTTCCTGACTGTATTGGCTTTGTTTTGCTTGTTTGTTTGTTTGTTTATTTGTTTTCCCTGTTTGTGATCCCAATTTATGTACATCTTGCATATTCCAATAAAAAAAAAAAAAAAAAAAGAAAAAAAAAAACTGATGGTGTATGCTGTGAATGGTTTTCAATAAACTTATTTTTTCAAGAAAACAATTTTCACATTAAATGATAAAACTAAGTTGCAGTTCATCTCATATTGGCACAGGAGTGCAAGCGAGCAAACATCTGATATGACTTGCTGTGACATTGAGCTTAGCTGATATTAACAGAAAGCTCAGAATGCCAGAATTATATAATCATTTCATGTGTGTCATGCCATAATTCTATTTCAAAGAAACACTTTCTGGTTAGTCACAGGTAATTTCCAACCATAATTGTTTTAACACCTTAAAATGACCAACTTCCTTTTCCACTCTTCAGATCGCTTTCAGTCAAACCACAAACTGTGTCTGCTAGTGTTGCAATGCTGCAAGAAATATGTATTGTGATCTCACTTTCCGGGAAAATCAGCTTATATTCTACGACTACAGCAGAAGGTCTTGTCCATAATTCAGTTTATTGCCAAGAACTGTCCACTTAGAGCGAAACAGCCATCTGATGTGTAAAGCAATTATTTAGCTATTTTTACACTGTAAAAGAAAAATAAAGTTGCTGCCTTAAATTTAAGTACAATCAACTTGGATGTTTAGGTCATTTCAACTTAAATTACATTAAACTGACTTAAAAAATCAGTTGAATCTTGTATGACAAAAAAATATATAGAAAATTGCATGACTTACTTTGCTGGGTTAAAGCAATGTAAAAACATATTTTGTCATAACTTACACTCTAAAAAGTGCTGTTTTTTAACTCAACTTTGGGTCAAACATGGACAAACCCAGCTGTAGGGTTAAATTTTTACATTACATTTTTAACCCAACATTTGGGTTTGTCCATATTTGACCCAAATTTGGGTTAAAACAACCCAGCATTTTTAGAGTGATCATTTTTTACAGTTTACTGACTGTTTAGAGGCAGGGTTATCTGAGATACGTAAAGTATATTATGCATGGAAAAATGTACAGAAAAGTAAATATATTTCTCACAGCATTACTGTAATGATAACCAGCAGGAGTGCCCTTGAAAGCCTCTAGAGGGCACTCCACACCAGACTATCATGTTTCACTCACAAACTACATTTCCCATAACTCACTGCCCGGACTCATCACTTATCACTGATCACATTCACCTGTACCTCATTCACTGATTGCATTCACCTGTGTCTCATCCTGTTAGTCTGTCTATTTATACCATGTTCATTCATTCATTCACCGCAAAGTCTTGTTGTACTGTTAGTCTGCATTTCCGAGCATTTTCCCTGGTTTCATGTTTCTTGGTTTTCTGGATATCTTGCCTTGTTCCCTGGATTACTCTCTTGCCTCTGGTCCCTGCTTGTTTTGTTTGTTTGTTTGTTTGTTTGTTTGTTTGGACTGCTTACCTGTGTTTCGACCATTGCCTGTTTTTGGATTACGATTCTGGATAACCCTTAAAATAAAGCTGCATTTGGATCTCTCCCTTCGTGTCTCCGAGCAGTTCGTAACAGAAGACTTCGCCACTTCAGATCCAGCAGCCGAGAAAGAACCGAGACCCACCATGGACCTACTAATCAGTCTCTTCCGCCTCCGCCAAGGTAACCGATCTATAGAGGAATATGTTGGAGAATTTTGTGAGCTCTGCCATGGGGTAGACTTGGACGATGCCGTCTTAAAGGATAGTTTCCGATATGGGCTTGAGGACATGTTAAATTATCTCATGCCAGACAACACCCCTCAATGGACTTTGTCAATATATTGAATTCGCCCTGAGGATAAGCGGCTCATCCTTTTCTGTGGGCCCTGTGGATGAGGGGGCGTTTCCAGAGACCGTGCCCGTCACGTCTGCTGAGCCTGAGCCTCTTCACGCCAGTCCAGCCGAGCCTGCACTTCACGTCAGTCCAGCCGAGCCTGCACTTCACGCCAATCCAGCCGAACCCGCACTTCACGCCAGATCTGCTGAAGCCAAGGCAGTATGCGTCATGCCCGCCGCCCCTGAGACTGAGAGCGTCATGCCCGCCGCACCTGAGACAGCAAGCGACATGCCCGCCCTGGCCGCCTGAAGGGTCGTCTCCGCCCTGGCCGCCTGAAGGGTCATCTCGCCTTGGCCGCCTGAAGGGTCGCCTGCACAGCCTGCTCCGCCCTGGTCGCCTGCACAGCCTGCTCCGCCCTGGTCGCCTGCACAGCCTGATCCGCCCTGGTTGCCTGCTCCGCCCTGGTCGCCTGCACTACCTGCTCCATCCTGGCCTCCTGTATTACTGCAGTCTCAAGGTCCTCTTCCGCTCCACGGACCTGGCCCTCCATCCCGCCCCCGGGCCACCTCCCACCTGGACAGTTTTGGAGCGTCTGGAAGCCGCTCTTTGGGGAGGGGCTATGTAATGATAACCAGCAGGAGTGCCCTTGAAAGCCTCTAGAGGGCACTCCACACCAGACTATCATGTTTCACTCACAAACTACATTTCCCATAACTCACTGCCCGGACTCATCACTTATCACTGATCACATTCACCTGTACCTCATTCACTGATTGCATTCACCTGTGTCTCATCCTGTTAGTCTGTCTATTTATACCATGTTCATTCATTCACCGCGAAGTCTTGTTGTACTGTTAGTCTGCATTTCCGAGCATTTTCCCTGGTTTCATGTTTCTTGGTTTTCTGGATATCTTGCCTTGTTCCCTGGATTACTCTCTTGCCTCTGGTCCCTGCCTGTTTTGTTTGTTTGTTTGGACTGCTTACCTGTGTTTCGACCATTGCCTGTTTTTGGATTACGATTCTGGATAACCCTTAAAATAAAGCTGCATTTGGATCTCTCCCTTCGTGTCTCCGAGCAGTTCGTAACAATTACACATTGTATTGTTTGAATTTTTTTGTTTAAAATCCTTATATCAGATCTTATTGAGCTTCTCTGTTGTATTTTACACCCTTAAAACAATGCACTGACAGTCACCAAAAAAACAACTTTCTCTCAATCTTCTCTAGCTTTCACTTTCTAAACATAAATGTAAATTACACTTCAAATTAACAGAATGTTTTTTGTTTTTTACAGATGTGGCATTCTAACGATCAAGATTTTTTCTTATGTTACCCATTTGTTGGAAGTAACAGATCTCATTATAGGCTATTCTTTTCTTTGTTTACCTGTATACTTAACCTGTTTTCATATTGTTTCAGTGAGTGGAGAGATTGATGCCATTGAAACTGTTAAAGTGGAGGAGGGAGGTTTCCTCAATCTGCATCCGGGACTTCATGATCTAAACGGAGACGTTCAGATACTGTGGACGTTTGAAAGCGGCAGACAAAGTACTCGTGTTGCACAGATATATCAAGGGAAAATTTACACACATTATGACAAGAGACTCACTGGCAGAGTACAGCTAGACCGAGACACAGGCATTTTAGCCATCTCAGACATCAGGACTAATGAATCTGGACAGTATAAAGCAGTAAACATTGTCAATAAAAAGGTCACAGTGCAGAAATATGAAGTGGAAGTTTATGGTAAGTTACTGCAGTCAATATGGAAAAATAACTAATAATATGGGATCAAAGCATGCAGGATAATAACTGCTAATATAGGACAGGATCTCAAATGGTCTCATGATATATGTTTCAGTGTAAAATTGGTGATGTACATGTTTCTTCTCGTCCTAAAGCACCAATCACTGTTCCTGCCATCAGCAGCAGCTCAGCAGTTACTGCACACACATCTACAGGAGTTACCGTACACACATCTACAGGTCTGTCTCTGTTTATATCTGTCTTTTGTAATGAACATACAAATATCATCTGAAATTGGCGTCGTGATTACTGATATTCAAGTCAGGAGGGGTGCAGGGCACTAAGTGTACAACATTTTCTTTGAAACATCTTGCACTGGTGAATCACAATAAGACTAGAAACATAAGTTAAATATACAATGTAAAAAACAAAAACACTTCAATTAAGGTAATTTCCTGATTATTTCAACATTAAACATTTAATATCTAGCTGTGATTTGTCTGGCTTTCAATGGGGACAGTAAAATTACTTATAACACGCAAACTTGACAGATTGCACCTAGTCAGGAGGACTAGTGATGTGAAAACGAGGATTTATCGATGCTCTGAAGCTCTGAAGCTGAGCATCACTGTTTCGAAACTGGCGGCACCTGCTGGTCAAACCAATGCAAATGCAACGAAAACTCAGTACAAACATGTATGAGTAATTGCAAATGCTATTAAATGCAATATACACATAATTAAATAGAATTCAATATGTTTATATATTAAATAATCAATTTGTAGTCCTTGATGTGTGTTATTATTAGTCAGGGCTTGACAATAAGTTTATTTTTTGTAAGTATTAAAATTAATCAAAATGATACAACAAATGAATCTACGATATGAAACCTTCAGAATTTTAAAATGCTTCGAAATGGTTCGAAACATTATGACGTAACAAAGCCTCGTTTGCTGAAATCACCTGACTTGGCGAGATTTGAAGCTCCGAACCACTGAATCGAAACAAAAGATCCGTTTCTCCATTAAGCAGTGTTTCGAAAGCGTCACTAATCATCACTAATAGTTAGGACGAAGTGACAGACTGCCAGCACTTTTAAAACACTCAAATAACTTTAACCTTACAAACTATAACTGTCCACCAGGAACATCACAGGCGAGCAACAGCACCACCCGTCCACAAACACACGAGTTCTACCCTAATCATCAAGGTCAATCAGCTTTTTGACACAATGACATTTGCTTGTGTTTCCACAAAGACAGAGCTACTTATGTGTAGAGTTATAGGTTTATGAATAACACCCTGCCTGTGTGTGTTTCTCCTGAATCTCCAGACTCTGTGGGGAGCTGTGGTGGTGAGGCAGAGGTTCTGGTCAGACTGGTTCTGTCTGGTCTGGTGGGGATTGCCACTGTCGTCTTTCTGGTTGATCATATAAGATGTTGCACAGCCCGAAGAGGAGATCGATCTTCCGTGTGATGATGATGATGATGATGATGACACAGATCTGTGCGAAATCACGTGACCAGTGTATTCTTATTTTAAGCGATGCATATCGCCATTCTCACAGAGTCACTTCTACTGAGCTCTTTATGCACAAAATAAATCATTATAATATCAATCATAATATTATATAGGATTCTTCCAGTCTGACCTTGATTGTAAAATATTACAAAATATAAAATACACACAGCAAATTAAAATGTACAAATACAGAAAGGTTTTATAAATAAGCAGTTTATTATGTGTATTGCACTGAAAAAAGTGGCATAGAAACAATTTTTACAAATACTTAAAAACACATTCAATACTTCAATGCTTACTTTGTTTGGTAGGAAAGTAAGGTTCATATTTTACAAAGCAGCATCAAATTTAAGACACACCTCTCTTGATATGAAATTGTATGTTGTAACAGTCTTTTAAATGTTTCATTGTGAAGAAAAAAAAAAAAAAAAAAAAAAGACTACAATTGTTTTAATAATAATATAGAAAAAAGGAGATTTGACTTCATATCACCACAGAATATTTGAGAGCGCCTGTGCAATGGCCACACACAGCTTTCAGGCACTTATAGGCAGATTAGTTTATATTGAATGTAGTTTTGTCGTAGACTAAAGATTGCTAACGGTTAATAAAGATTGCTAACGGTTAATGATCAGCATTATTGCAGCTTGGCACATGAAATAAACCGACTTGCAGAGACATATCAACTATTCTACAAGAACTTCAAATGTGGTTCATCCAACCAGACTTGAAGAAATGTTTAGAGTATTTAGTTTGTACTTTAAATTATATTGTGTATATAGTATGCTGTAACATGGAAATGATAATGTATGCATTTAAGATCAATCTTTGGTATAAATGCATTATGTTCGAAATAAAAAAATAAAAGAAAATATATTGAGATGAAGTGTAGTGAGAAGCCATTTCATTCAGCTTACTTCAGGTTATGAAATAGAAGTGCAAATTTTCTGGCAAAAATAAATATATGATTATACATATACTGTAAGTGTTTAAGGGAGCAGCAGAAGGAGAGAGAGAGAGAATAATAAAGCTTACAGATAACAATGTTGTCGAAACGATCCCCGTTCACACGGATTCATGAAAACGACTAAAAAATGCTGTATTCTGCTGCCGGGACATTAGTCGCCGATATCCCTTTGTAAAGAAACACTATGCGCCTATAGATTTTGGTAGACGTGGTTCTTTTTCAAAAGCCACTTAAATGGATAAATGTGTGTATATTTATATATAAATCTATTTGCTACATGACTACAACCTTCTGATTAAATACAGCATTTGAAAGGTCCAGCTTATATCCCTCATCTCTTATTAGTCATTTTCCTGAGCAGCATCTTGTAATTGTGGACCTTGATGAGAATGGTCCGGACGAGCATCATTTTACTTAATGCTTAATGTAAGAATGTTATTTCAAAGTTGTTTCTGTCCTCTGAAAGCCGAACTTCTGTAAAACAAAACAAAACCACAATTATAGAATGTAAACCTATAGTCAATTGGAAACTTTTTAATGCTAAAAATACATTTAAGTGTAGTTCGCCTCAACATTTTATTGTGGTAAGAACATGTGTGGTTTGGTTTATATATATATATATATATATATATATATATATATATATATATATATATATATACAGTGAGGAAAATAAGTATTTGAACACCCTGCTATTTTGCAAGTTCTCCCACTTGGAAATCATGGAGGGGTCTGAAATTGTCATCGTAGGTGCATGTCCACTGTGAGAGACATAATCTAAAAAAAAAAATCCAGAAATCACAATGTATGATTTTTTAACTATTTATTTGTATGATACAGCTGCAAATAAGTATTTGAACACCTGTCTATCAGCTAGAATTCTGACCCTCAAAGACCTGTTAGTCTGCCTTTAAAATGTCCACCTCCACTCCATTTATTATCCTAAATTAGATGCACCTGTTTGAGGTCATTAGCTGCATAAAGACACCTGTCCACCCCATACAATGAGTAAGAATCCAACTACTAACATGGCCAAGACCAAAGAGCTGTCCAAAGACACTAGAGACAAAATTGTACACCTCCACAAGGCTGGAAAGGGCTACGGGGAAATTGCAAAGCAGCTTGGTGAAAAAAGGTCCACTGTTGGAGCAATCATTAGAAAATGGAAGAAGCTAAACATGACTGTCAATCTCCCTCGGACTGGGGCTCCATGCAAGATCTCACCTCGTGGGGTCTCAATGATCCTAAGAAAGGTGAGAAATCAGCCCAGAACTACACAGGAGGAGCTAGTCAATGACCTGAAAAGAGCTGGGACCACCGTTTCCAAGGTTACTGTTGGTAATACACTAAGACGTCATGGTTTGAAATCATGCATGGCACGGAAGGTTCCCCTGCTTAAACCAGCACATGTCAAGGCCCGTCTTAAGTTTGCCAATGACCATTTGGATGATCCAGAGGAGTCATGGGAGAAAGTCATGTGGTCAGATGAGACCAAAATAGAACTTTTTGGTCATAATTCCACTAAACGTGTTTGGAGAAGGAAGAATGATGAGTACCATCCCAAGAACACCATCCCTACTGTGAAGCATAGGGGTGGTAGCATCATGCTTTGTGGGTGTTTTTCTGCACATGGGACAGGGCGACTGCACTGTATTAAGGAGAGGATGACCAGGGCCATGTATTGCGAGATTTTGGGGAACAACCTCCTTCCCTCAGTTAGAGCATTGAAGATGGGTCGAGGCTGGGTCTTCCAACATGACAATGACCCGAAGCACACAGCCAGGATAACCAAGGAGTGGCTCTGTAAGAAGCATATCAAGGTTCTGGCGTGGCCTAGCCAGTCTCCAGACCTAAACCCAATAGAGAATCTTTGGAGGGAGCTCAAACTCCGTGTTTCTCAGCGACAGCCCAGAAACCTGACTGATCTAGAGAAGATCTGTGTGGAAGAGTGGGCCAAAATCCCTCCTGCAGTGTGTGCAAACCTGGTGAAAAACTACAGGAAACGTTTGACCTCTGTAATTGCAAACAAAGGCTACTGTACCAAATATTAACATTGATTTTCTCAGGTGTTCAAATACTTATTTGCAGCTGTATCATACAAATAAATAGTTAAAAAATCATACATTGTGATTTCTGGATTTTTTTTTTTAGATTATGTCTCTCACAGTGGACATGCACCTACGATGACAATTTCAGACCCCTCCATATATATATAAAAATATAAAGGTATTTACAGTTCTCACACATTTTACTTCAGTGAATAGTTTGCAAGGTAGAATTATTTTTGAATGTCAATTCATATCTAGATACCTTAAAGTCTTTACAACACATTTATTTGATAGGAAAAGCGATGTAACACACACTAGCATGATGGGCTTGTTATTACAACGAACCGGGTCATTTAAAAGCCTGTTATAGGCTTTCCTCAAGTTATTAACACAATTAATGAAACAAGAAAATGTAAAAGGTGACATGCAGAAATATCTCAAACCATTGCTTTTGTCCTACAAATATGGTAATAATAAATTGCACTTTGTATTGTAAAAAGCCTAAAAAATTAAAACACTTGACACCTTGACTGTGTCCCGAGATTTTCAGTTCAAATCCACCTTGATTATATAGTGCCTTAATGTGAATATAAAATATTTATGCTAAAATACCACAGTTAATACAGTGTGTTACCACATTCAATCCAAGATCTTTCAAGGGTGATCTATGTGTAAACTGATTTTGATTGAATTTACTTGTGCATACTTAAAAATAATAATAATAATTATAACACTAAGTACATGTCCCAACATGAATATCATGAGACTTACCTAGATTGAACAAATGACCGAGAAGAGGCCAACGAGCTGAACTACAGGTCCTGCAGTTACCGGGGGTGCGACTGACCGTTGTTGAACCTCTGTAAAGGATGGCAAAAACAGGACAGCTTTAGTTTAGTCGTCACCCAATGTAAAAATGAAGGACACAACTAAGGCCAACATGTTACAAGTGCAGGAATGACTCACATCAGTTATGACTCACAATATTACTGTAACATACTGACCTTCAACTATAAGCATCAAGTTCAGGACATCCTCTAATCCATTGTGAACGACTGTGTATGTGCCAGAGTTACTGACGTTGACATTCGGGATGATGAGACACAAATAATACTCTGAGGAAACTTGAAACTGGCACACCAATTCTGGGTTGTTGTTACATTTTCCATTATCGCAGAAATATTGAGCACTTAATTCTCCTCCATGGTACGCCATCAGCTGGTCATGCTTATCCAGTGTAGAAACGTTTAAAACGGGTTCGTTCACAGTCGCTCCCCGTTGAACAGTCTTCACAGTCGTGGGAACGTCAGAGCTTGTACAGCCGGCCAGAAAGAGTAACAGTGCAGCTGAAAAGGTATAGAACATATATTCTTTAAACAACAGATGCATTTAAAGTTGAATTTCACGTCAGAATGAAAATTTCCTGATAATTTACTCTCCTCCACGTCATCCAAGATGTTCATGTCTTTCTTTCGTCAGTCGAAAAGAAATAAGGTTTTTGAGGATATATTTCCATATAATGGACTTCAATGGGGTCCAACGGGTTGAAGGTCCAAATGTGAGTTTCGATGCAGCTTCAAAGTCTCTACACGATCCCAGACGAAGAATAAGAGTCTTATCTAGACAAACCATCGACATTTTATAAAAATAATTAACATATATATACTTTTTAACCACAAATGCTCATCTTGCACTAGCTCTGCGATGCCCCACACATTACGTAATCACGCTCAAAGGTCACACGTGTTCCGGTTAAAAGATGTAGGGAAAGGAGAAAAACTCCATCTCATTTTCTCCTCCAACTTCAAAATCGTCCGACAAATCATTTTACATTTAATTTTTTTATTTAATTTTTTGTAAATGGCATTTGACTTTTTTTTGTAAATTGAACGTTACCTTTGTAAACACTGGGTCGGTACTTCCGCCTACGTCACGCTTGACCTTTCAACGTAATTACGTAATGTGTGGCGCATCACAGCTAGTGCAAGACGAGCATTTGTGGTTAAAGTATATAAATGTTTTTTTTATATATATAAAACGGTGGAACTAATGGACAAATGCAATCTCATTGGCTCATCAGTTCGAGGGAACAATGACAATGTGATTAAAGGGTTAGTTCACCCAAAAATGAAAATTCTGTCAGTAATTACTCGCCCTCATGTTGTTCCAACCCCGTAAGACCTTCGCGCACAAAAAGTATTCTCGTCGCTTGATAAACTTAAGATCGAGCCACTGGAGTCACTTGGACTATATTAACGGTGTCTTTAATAACTTTTCTGGGCCAGCAAGTTTCATACCCTTAGAAGCCTATGGAGGAGTGAGACAGCTCTCAGATTTAATCAAAAAATATCTTAATTTGTGTTCTGAAGATGAACGAAAGTCTTACGGGGTTGGAACAACATGAGGGTGAGTAATTACTGACAGAATTTTCATTTTTGGGTGAACTAACCCTTTAATATTCATGAGCCAGGCAAGCTCATCAATCCTTAACGCGTTGGATATTGTTATTAGTGGTGGAATTAGTAGTCGTAGTATCTTAGAATAATACTTACTATTATATATTACTACTTTTTTCTATTATCTATTACTTTATTTTTATTGCAACAGATTAAAGTCTGAATAGAAGTTAAGGCTATAGGAATGTTGCGTTTAACATTTATGTGTGTGTAACACATTCTGTCCTTTGGGACTTGCCGTAGGCAAGAAAGAGATGGGCATGCGCATATGATGACCAGGGGTTAGATAGAGGGGCGCTTCAAACAGTATATAATGTATAGCAATGATAAGATCTGTACTAGATTATGGAAGTATAGCATATGGGTTGGCGGCAAAATCATAGTTAGAGAAACTGGATATTGAATTCAAGCACAGGCATTGATAATTTGCTGTGGAGCATATCCAACAACACCTATAGCAGCAATGCAAGTAGAGATAAATGAAATGCCGCTTAATATTAGAAGACAACAGTTAATGGCTGTGTATTGGACAAATCTTAATAGTCAGAATGAGGTACATCCAACAAGGAAAATACTAGGAATATGTTGGGAACAAGGAATGAAAAAACATAAGAGTTTTGGGTGGGTGGTAGAAGAAGATATTAAGGAGATGGGGATAAACAATTATAGATGTGTACCAAGAGTAATATATACGCATACTCCTATGGATTATTCCTCAGCCAGTAGTAGATTTAACATTACTGGAGATAAGACAGAGTGAATGAAATAATGAGATGGAAGTAATGAGAGCAAATGAGTTTTTAAGAATTACGTATGGAGATAATATACAGATTTACACAAATGCTTCCAAAAAAGGAAGGCGAATAGGAGTGGCAGTCAATGTGCCAAAGTTAATGGTGAAGAAAAAAGCTAGAATTAGTGACCAGTTGTCAGTATACAGGTGAGTTGATGGCTATTCTGCTAGCAGTGCAAATGATTAAGGAAAGGAAAATAAAAAATGCAGTCATATGTTCAGATTCTTATTCAGCAACAGTCAGTATCGTTAATCAAAAATCAGAATCAAGACCAGATTTAATCATGGAAATTCTTCAAAATCTCTTTGAGTTGAAACAAAGTAAAATTGAAGTACAGTTTATGTGGGTCCCAGCTCATGTGGGAATTAAAGGCAATGAGGAAGCAGATAAATTCAAGCAGTAGATGAAGAGATGGTAGAAATTGAGTTACCACATAGTTTAAAAGAAATTAAATCAGTAATAAAAGAGAAAATGATTAAAAAGTGGCAACAATATTGGGATAATGAGAGTAAAGGGAGACATTTATATGCAATACAAAAGAAAGTGGGAAAAGGTCAAAAAAGAGGGAGAAATAGAAGGGAGGAAAGTATAATTACAAGACTAAGTGACATACCGGTTTGAATAAAACATTACATTTAATATCTAAGCATCCAACGGGTTTGTGTGAGAAATGTGGACAGAGTGAAACTGTAGAACATGTGTTTATTAATTGTAATGGTTATGATGAAGAAAGAGAAGTGCTGAGAGAAGAATTATGGAAGAATGAAGGGAAAGAGTTAACATTAAAGAATATTAGACTCAGATATAGGAAATAGTATGGTTAATGTGTTGTTTCAGTTTTTGAATAATACTGGTTTAATGAAGAGAATGTAGGATTAATATGTATAGGCTTATAGAGAGAGGTAGAAGATGCGGATGAAGTGTAGTGTGAGACAGGGAAAGTAAATCTGGAGGTAAATAAGGTTACGGATGGGAAGCGGGAGTTAAATGGAAGTGGGGTGGAAGCTGGAGGAGCTGAACACGCAGCGCCAGTGGGTTTTGGGGGGGGGGGGTTCTGATCCAAGCTCCAAGCTACCGGATGATGGCAGTAGTGCGGTTGCCAATAAAACGAAAACGAAAAAGAAGAAGAAGAAGAAGAAGAAGAAGACGCGGGAAAATATTAAAGAATGTGCATCATATAACTTCTGTGTCTCGTTTTCATTATTTTATTATCTAAAAGTGTTAGGCGAACCCAATACAAAAGCTTGGTTACATTGGTGGCAGCGGTTTTATTTTTTATTTTTTTTTGTAGGTTGAATTAGTGCTTCGAAAGTGTTTCGGCGGGTGTTAAACCATTTTAGTTATCGTACCTTCCTACCTACCTAAAGTTTATAGTTAAGGTAGCACATGCGGTCAACGGATTGTCATTATGTGGTGCAAGGACGAGGAGGACAGTTTTAGTAGGCTACTATGTCGCGGGACCGTGACAGAGGCCATAGAAGCGTGCGAATTGATTTGCCTTCGCCGTTCTCCGGGGAGGAGAGTTTGAAATATCGGTCAAAGCGCTCACGGAAGGGAGTGGAGCCGCTTCATAAAAACTATGAACTGACAAGGATTTTACCTACACGTCTGTGCAACGCAGCCTTTTCTCTATGGGACAGTTAAGTCGGACTATGACACGGTGAAGGAGAAGTTAAAAGAGGCTTTTGGAAGGAGACAGTTCATGGAGCGACTACAGCTCGGTTACATTATTATTATTTTACAGAAACACTGAATTACCAACAATATCTTATGCACCACCACCAGTCATAAGTACAGTTAAAATGACAAATGCATTAAAGGAGAACTCCGGTCAATTTTAACATTGAGCTCATTTTTTTGTACATTTGGAGTGCTGTCAATACAGAGAACAACGACAAAAATCGGTGTTGCCTACACCGAGTTATTCTATTTTTAAAATTTGCACCCTGTTGACTTCAATGGGGCAAGTACTAAACCTGCTTTTAGCCTCTTAACATCCTTGATGTGTCATTACAAGTGCACAGAAAATGTGAGTGATTCCTTATGAGTGAACACGAGTGAGTCTGACTGCAGTAGATGTGAAAGAAATGTATAAAAATGATGTTATTTAAGCCAGCGCAAATACCTTTGTTTACATCCTGTTTTTCGGTTGAAGTCCAAAGTAGTCGATTGCAGAGTTCACACGCATAGGTTTAATACCTATGATCACGCGCGTGAACTCGGCAATCGACTACTTTGGACTTCAACCGAAAAACAGGATGTAAACAAAGGTATTTGCGCTGGCTTAAATAACATCATTTTTATACATTTCTTTCACATCTACTGCAGTCAAATTCACTCGTGTTCACTCGGAAGGAATCACTCACATTTTCTGTGCACTTGTAATGACACATCAAGGATGTTAAGAGGCTAAAAGCAGGTTTAGTACTTGCCCCATTGAAGTCAACAGGGTGCAAATTTTAAAAATAGAATAACTCGGTGTAGGCAACACCGATTTTTGTCGTTGTTCTCTGTATTGACAGCACTCCAAATGTACAAAAAAATGAGCTCAATGTTAAAATTGACCGGAGTTCTCCTTTAATACATGGCGATGGCGATTCTATTGGTGACAGTAAAAGGTTGGCTTGTCCACAAATAAATAGGCTACTATCTATCTAACTTACAAGCGTCTTTACGGAATGTGTGTGAACGCACGCATTCCAGAAAAACACTGGCAGAGTGAATGAATGAATGAATGAATGAACCAAAAGCAAATAATCCCGGGACAAATACTGGACCGGTACGCATTATTAGTGTATTTTCCGGAATCTCTGTGTGAAATTAGCCCGAGATAGAGTAGGCTATAATAAAAAGAAATGTCGGCTTTCAGATTCTGCAACATGCCCTGCTGTTGTGTTTGAGATATGCCAATGAAAGACTCAAGAGGCTCTGATCTGAAACGTCTTGGTCGAGCAATTCTGACATATATTAACGTCTTACCTTGACGAAGCATGGTGGACCATACAGCTCCCTGCATCTACATTAATGCTCTCACTCACGCTGATGATGTTGATGTCTGTCTTTTAAAAGTCACGCAAAATAAAACCAGCATGTATTCTAGCTGAATCTGATTGGGTTAGATAGCGAGAGACTTTGAGCCCCGCCTCCGGAATCCGGATAGCCATATAAAGCAAAGCTGTGTCATTAGACTGCATGAGTCAGAGGAGCTCCTCAAACATTCAGCAGGAAACTTGAATTGCGCCATGCATAACACAGGAAACATCCAGTTTTGAGGAGCTGTGACTCACTCAGTCTGCATGTGTGTTGATGATTTCAAACGTGCAAAAACAGCCACAGTAATGTAAAGTAGCCATTGTCCTGACAAATCAAGTCCCGTTATGGACCGCTGACCAAACACTAGCACTGGTGGTTTAACACTGAATGTTCTATTTTGTAGGCTATTGTTTATCGTGTATTGTAAGCATTTCAAGTCTTAATAAATATTCTGTATTCAGTTGTGGTGGATGTTTCCCCTCACTTGCATGAAAGGACAACAACTCACATGTTGACTCTGAAGAATTTGCAAACAAAATATTACCACGAGAATTAATTTATTCTTTGTGCTTAAGTAGCAATCCATGTTGTGTTAAACATCTTAATGCTGCCTGTGTCTTTAAACCTAACTGGGTCCAGAAAATAAAATAAATGGCAGGATTTCTGCAACATTTTATCTATAGGCTTGACATGGGCGTTAATGTAGACAAAATGGCTTCTCAACTCAACAGTGTGTCAGGTTTGAATTAGTGAACAAAGATGATACAATACACACAGACACATACTGTATATGTGTGTGTTTATGTTTGTATAAATATAAAGCCTGTGTTTCAAAGACTTATAGAAAAAGCTTAACTAATATTCTTTCAGCTTGTTGTAATGTCTAGGAATCTAAACATATGTTTGGCCAGTTTATATTTTATAGACTCTTCACACAGCATGATTTACACGCCCATCTGATAATACAGCAATCCAGTCATTTTAAATCTCAAGAATTCACTCGTATCAAAATGCATTTTGTTGTTGAATGTGTTCGGTCATTTAATGAGAGACTCTGTAAACATACAGTGACTATAGGAGACAATGGGATCACACTGTATTTTTTCCACAAATATCAACAAATCTGCAAAATAATCATTTGAAGAAGAACAGATCAAGTTTGTAACCAAAATATATCAGTTTGATGATGAGCATGAGTTACCTTATTCATTTCTCTTGATTTCATGAACTCAGTCTATAGCAGTGAGGGCTTTATTGAATCCTCATGTTTAGTCTCTTCCAAAACCAAAATGAAGCAAAACTGTACTTGGAGCATTAAAAACTAAAAACCTACAGGTATAAGTCCGGTTTAGTGACGGGTCGACTGGTGGTGGGTTTGATCTCTGTGAGGTTTCGTAACCTTGTTGGCTGGCATGAGAGTTGCATGAGTAACCTTAACATCACAGTTTAAATTAGCATTAACGTCAAATCTGCGTGCATTGATGTAATGGTACTTACAAAGTATAATACTCTTAGAATAATGCAGAAAGTAAAATAATTAATGAATAATGCAGAATTACAGTAATTAAAATGTTTAATACTGAAGCATAACTGTATTTATTTATACAGTATTTTTCTGTTTTCTTAAATTACTTACAAATGTATGTAAAATTATAATTTGCTAAATCAAATAGTAGTTAGCAAAAATCACCAGCATATGGCGCAAATGGACAGTTGTGGCATCACTGCTCACTCTGTAAAAAAAAAAAAGTCAAATGACAAAAA
Organism: Squalius cephalus; assembly: GCA_022829025.1. Classification (NCBI taxonomy): domain Eukaryota; kingdom Metazoa; phylum Chordata; class Actinopteri; order Cypriniformes; family Leuciscidae; genus Squalius; species Squalius cephalus. Next base: position 28,802,917 of record CM040812.1, read on the forward strand.
AAAAACGTTAAAGAAAAATATCCTAAAAAGTGCAACTAAAATTTTAAACACTTTACAGAATAACAATTATTTTACAGTTATTTCCTGAATTACGATCAAATATCTTGACTGTAAAAAAATCTTTAAAAAACAAACAGTGAAATGACTGACAGCAACAGAACAAACACTAACAGATCTCTCAAGACCGCAACATCTTCACTTATTACAGTCCAGTTTGACTTTATTCTTTCATACAAACGTTCTTATTGGAAATTAACAGAAGTTTAGACGTTGATGTTTTATTGAAAATAAAAAAGGTTTGAAGTCACCATTATGGAGATCAGAGTTTTCTTTAGTTGGGCTCTTGACCCTTGACTTTTTACTATAGTTTTTTCTCTGGCTGCTTTAATTGTGTGTTTCTAAAGCATGTTTGTTATGCCAAAGTGCAAGAGAAATTTAAGTTGTCTACTTATTGATCATATAATCATCATATAGTGGCCTGATTCACTGATCTCATCCAGTGTCTAATCTCTGAGTATATATGTGAATTTATATATACACACACTGAACACAATTATAAACGCAACACTTGATTTTTTGCCCCATTCTTCATGAGCTGAACTCAAAGATCTAAGACTTTTTCTATGTACACAAAAGACGTATTTCTCTCAAATATTGCTCACAAATCTGTCAAAGGCTGCTTTCACACTGGGCTCGTTTGCTGCGGTCCGAGCCGGAGCGTGTTTGTTCCCGGCGCCCCCCCACAGCGTTGGTCTGGTTTCACACTCAACTTCATTCTACCGAACCCTGGTGTGTCTGCGTGTATCTTACGTCATCACAAACGTGCACAGCGCATGATAGAAAACAGAACGCGGGTCAGTATATTGTGTTTATTATTAATTTGGTGCTATTATGTGCAGCTGAGTGAACAACACAGGTTTACTGTGTCATAAGGTTGCTTTCTGCTGCTTGCAAACGGACTCTTTTGAGGAGACAGCGGATTTACATTAATTTGTTGCCCTGATTCCACGCGCTATGCGCAAATACACTGCAGGCTCACTTTCACTCGTGTCCAAGGTAAATCATCAACACTATCATCCCTTACATGTGTTTTATTTAACTAAATACATAATAATCAGCTAAAATGCATGGGCAGGTCACTTTACTTCCTGAACAAGCGCGCACCCGAGTCCGTGTTGCTTTCACATTCAAGCGAACCGTGGCACGGATCGAGTGCAACCGAACTCAGAGCACCTCAACCAGCAGTCTCGGGTTCGGTATCCCAGTGCGCACCCGAGTCCGCATGACAGCATTCACATTAGCGATATTTCATGTGAACCGCGCCCCATTCCCAACTAAACTGCCAATGTGAAAGCACCCTAAATCTGTGTTAGCGAGCACTTCGCCTTTGCTGAGATAATCCATCCACCTCACAGGTGTGGCATATCAAGATGCTGATTAGCATGATTATTGCACAGGTGTGCCTTAGGCTGCCCACAATAAAAGTCCACTCTTACTTCAACCCATAAGAACTTTTGTATGCAATAATAAAGTTAGGCTGGATTGTGATTAGTGCTGCGATCTGTTAGTGTTTAATGTTCTGTTGGGATTTAAAGGGTTTCTGTTGTCTGATTTTGTGGGTCATCATTTCTGTGCTTCAGAAAATACTGATGTTATGCTGCATGTTGTTTTATTTAAAGGTAATAACTGTGTAATCACTAACGCAGTGATGTCTAGATTACATTAGCTCTTGAGTGATGTTGCTATAGCTTATAGTTAACTGCAATAGATCTGCATTTTACAGTAAAAATGTTTGATAATTGTGAAAAAATACCAGTGAAAAAGTATTTTTCTTTAAAACGTTTAATGACAATTTCTGTAAACATTATTTAAATTAAGATATTTTAACTTTAATTTTAGTTTTTTTGTGTGTGTGTTTGACAGCCATTGCTGTCAGTCATTTTCTTGTGAGTTTTTTTTATGAATCTTTTTTTTTTTTTTTTTTTGTAGTGACTGAAATGCATGCAGTGAAGGTTTAAAGTCATTGGGTGACTGGTGGGTAGATTTATGGTCTGTATTAGTGAAAAGCTGTGATTAAAGTTCTTTGTTGAAAGGTTTTTACCTCCCATCTACATCTGATTCTGTGGTCAGTGTGTCACTTCCTGATGAAAGTCACAGAGACTTTAAATCTTCACTGAATGTTCATCAGATCAGGTTGAGGTTCATCATCAAGAGCAACACAACTTATTATAATACCTGATAATTGTTCATAATGTCCATCAGCATCTGGATTTTCATCGTATTTTTCATCAGTGTGGAGGGTAGGATAAATCTTTTAAATATATTTTATTGATTAACATTGTTTAAGTGGATGTATTGAACAGCATCTTCTGAAACCTCAACATTGTTTCAAGTTTCATGGGTTAGTCTGGAGAAATGAGAAATTATAATTTTTATTTTATATGTAGAAATTCTGTTTCACTAGTTTCATGAAAAACTAAATAGTTCATTATGTGTGTGTGGTCATGACAGCGGCATAATGTAAATATAGAATTATGATTAAAGCATATATGGATGGATGGTGATGATCATTTCCTGCCACAGTTTTTTAAACGTTTCCTTTGTACTTTTTGTATTGCAAGCTTTAACAGCATATACAGTAAGTTTACAGCAGCGTTATATAGTTCTTAATTTAGTTTTATTTCTATTTTATTTTCAATATGACATTTTAGTTTAGGTTTGTTTGTTTGGTTTTGTTTTTACTCCTTGAATGTAATTTTTAGAATTAATGGATATTATTCAAAAACTGTTAATGATTATATAGTGTTAACTGACATTTGTACATTTCAGTTGTATTTCAACAAAAGTGATTTTGAATCAACATTGATTGAACAACATTACCAATATTTATTTTTGTTCATTTCAATGTTGATTCAACAGGAGTAATGTAATATCAGTCATAATAACATTTGTTTTAACATTATTTATGAGTGCAAAATTTATTTTTAACCAACATCACTTTGTAATGTTACTCAATGCAATCAGCTTTGATGCATCAAGATGCAAACTGAAATCAAACTGAATCAACATGCACTTTCCATATATTGTAACCATTATGTTCACAACTTGTAATAATTGCTTTAATGATATCATTGTTTCTGCCATAAATTAATAAATTATTAGTGCGTGATTTGTATATGTACATTTCTGAAATATGGACATTACATGGAAACAGTCACTTCTGATAACAGTTTATAATGTTGCCAAAATGCAAAAACAAAATCAATAAAGAATAAAGCTAAATAAATCTGCTCAAACCAGAAGTTTTGGAGATTCTTTTTTAACCATTTATTTATATTATGCATTATAAACATAGTAAGTCTTGCATGTGCTTTCCAAACCAAGCAAATTATATTCAAGCATTTGTTTATATGGCATTTGCTTCAGAGCAATATTTTGTCCTGCTTAAATCTATAGGCAAAAATCAATGCTTATATACGTATACGTTGAAATGCATTTTATTATAGCTGAATGACATTTGTAGAGCAGTAGTATACATCTGGCAATACATCCACAGGAGACAAACTAGTGTGAAAGTAAGTCAATGAAATAATAATACATATTTGGTATTCTTTGAACATCTGTCTTTAAGTATAGATCAGTTTCTGCTGTGTTGAACAGAACATTTTGATTATATCTTTCTTTAAAATATCGAATCTCTTCTGTGAACTACTTCTTTGAGCAGTTTTAACAAAGAGTATAGAAGTACCAAGAGGCGAAACTCAATAGAACGTTCCATTGCAACAAACTCCCCCATGCGCAGAGCTGCAGCTCCGCCATCTTGGACTGAACGCAACACAGCTGTCATAGAATTGAACTATACCGGTTCAAATTCAAAAGCGGTTAAATTAACTAAAAAGTAATTTCTAGTTTTTAATATCTCTAGAGCAGACATCCCATGTCTCCCGGAAGATCCGGAAGTCTCCCGCATATTGATAGCGGCTCCCTGATGCCCGCAAATTAGCTAAAATCTCCCAGAATCTAGAGCGAGCGAGCAAGAGCGCGCAGCCCCAACCGTGTAACGAGCACACGGCAGAAAGGGTGAGGAAGCGAGATATCAACATATCAACCTAAAATGTGGAACACAACTTGTTCAGATTTTTTGCTTTCATTTTCTTGCAGTTCTAGAGTAATATTTTGTAATATATATATTTTATATAAAATATAAATAATTATATTTTTAAATGTGTAGGCTACATTTTAATAAACTCAAACTTATATAACTTTTTTCTGTTTCACTTTCATAATTTATTTCACTTCAACAATAATCTGACAAATTAAGACAAGACCAACCATAGGTCAAAGCATTCTTCATTTACAACCATTTAAGTTTGGATAGTGATTTTCATGTTTATGCGGAAAAAAGGTGACAGTTAAAGGGTTAATTTAGTGATAACAATGAATTAATAAAGCGGTCATTTTGCCAGGTTAGGTGTTCCCTCTGAAACTGTAAAAGTATGCGATTTAAAAAGCCCATTTCGAGTCTTGACCATTTCGACCAAATACATAACATTAGCAAACTGTTACTGCGGTTATGGGATAGCTTACATTAATGTTACAGCACCTGTTATCGTTGATGTTAGCTCATTTTAAAGTTAATAAAAACCTTTTCTACTTTACCTCTCTGGATCTTTGGGGAATCTATGAAATGCTAGTTGATTGGTTGTACACTGGTAGTTGTTGCAGTTGATGGCAGAACACTGTTTTCTTTGTTTCCAATTATTTCCAGACAAAATGTTAATGCTGTACAGTAGTTGTGCTAACGGTAAAGCCGTTGGTTCAGTCCAAAATGGCGGCCGCGCTACCGAAGCGCCACCTAGTGGCTGTTGTCAAAACTGCAACGGAGTTTCGCCTCTTGGTACTTCTATATAGATATCATATATAAAGGCTAGATATCTCGTGCGCGCTGCTGGCCAATGGAGGTCGACGTCCGCACGTGGCGGCCATCTTGCCACAGTGTTCTCGCTCACTTGTTTAATGGTGCATGTACTTTTAAATAACCATAACTTGCTCAATTTTCTACCGATTTTCAAACGGTTTGGTTTATTATAAACGTCAGAGATGTAGTTATGTGTAGTGAAACAGAGACGGATACAATTGCAAGTAAAAGAATGTTTAATGAAGATGGTCAGAGATACACAGGTCGGGGAAACAAACACTCTGATGGCGAGATGACGCAGGGACTTCAGTGGGCAACCCGGTGATGGTGTGCGGTGAAGGCGTGCTCAGGAACCAGGAACAATAAACAATCCAGACAGCGTGAAACACGACGAAGCGGGTCCACGAAGACAGTAATCCACACGAGGAGATGAGAGCAGTACACAGGGAACAGGACACGACACCGGGGAAGCCACAACGATCTGACAACATGAGATGGGAATTACTGCACATATAAAGGGAACGGGGATTGAACACAGCTGGCGACAATAATTAACACAATGAGTAACCACACCCACACAGACACACACACACACATCAGAAATGAGACAGCCGATTCATGAACCGTGACAGTACCCCCTCCCCTAGGGACGCCTCCTGGCGTCCCCAGCCAACCTTACCTGTCGATTGTAATCATCGATAAGGGAGTGATCCAAGATGTCTCTAGCAGGTACCCAACTTCTCTCCTCCGGACCGTAACCCTCCCAGTCCACCAAGTACTGAAATCCGCGTCCCCTCCGTCTCGAGTCCAGAATACGACGTACCGAATAAGTAAGTTCCCCATCTACGAGTCGCGGCGGGGGGGGAACCGGGGCTGGCGGATTAATGTGAGAATAAAACACGGGCTTGACTTTAGACACATGAAAGGCGGGGTGAATTCTCCTGTACGCTGGAGGGAGTTTGAGTCGGACTGTCACCGGACTAATAATCTTGGTGACAGGAAACGGGCCGATAAATTTGGGAGCTAACTTGTTAGAAACGGAACGGAGTGGAATATTTCTGGTAGAAAGCCACACTTTTTGACCCACGACGTATACGGGAGGCTTTGACCGGTGGCGATCGGCCTTGGCCTTCATGCGCCCCCCCGCTTGGAGTAGAGTCTCACGGGCTCTAGTCCAAGTGCGGCGACACCTCTGGACGAAAGCGTGAGCAGAGGGGACCGCGACTTCGGATTCCAGACTCGGAAAAATTGGTGGCTGGTAACCTAAACTACACTTAAATGGAGAGAGGCCCGTAGATGACACTGGTAACGAGTTATGGGCGTACTCCACCATAGAAAGTTGTTGGCTCCAGGACGAAGGATTCTTGGCTACCAAACATCGCAACATTCTCTCAAGATCCTGGTTGGCTCGCTCAGACTGACCATTGGTCTGGGGATGATAACCCGAAGACAGACTGACCGTGGCCCCCAATAATTTACAGAATTCCTGCCAAAATTTGGACACAAATTGGGAACCCCTGTCAGAGACCACGTCCGTCGGGAGGCCATGTAACCGAAAGACATGATCAATGACCGTGACCGCTGTCTCCTTGGCTGAAGGTAATTTGGGCAAGGGAATGAAATGTGCCGCCTTCGAGAACCGGTCCACTACGGTTAAAACAACCGTCATGCCCTTGGAGGGCGGGAGGGCGGTGACAAAATCTAGCGCGATGTGGGACCAGGGTCTCGAAGGGACAGACAGCGGCCGAAGTAACCCATCCGGAGGTCGATTAGATGTCTTACCAGTGGCACATACGGAACAAGCCAAAACAAAATCATGAATGTCGCGAGCCATTAACGGCCACCAGAATCGTTGCTTAACTAAATAACTGGTGCGAGTCACTCCTGGATGACAAGCCACGTTGGAGCAATGACCCCATCGAATAACGTCGGACCGTAACCCCTCCGGAACAAACAAACGATTCGGTGGGCAACCGGGCGGAGGCGTTACCCCTTCTAAGGCCGTCTTGACCTTCGACTCGACCTCCCATACGAGTGTGGAGATAACTACTTTCTCAGGTAAAATGCACTCGGGAGTCACCGGGCGTTCGGATGGATCAAAAATACGAGATAAAGAGTCGGGTTTGATGTTTTTGGAACCCGGGCGGTACGATAGAACAAAGTCAAAACGTCCGAAAAAAAGTGCCCACCGAGCCTGCCTGGAGTTGAGTCTTTTAGCAGATCTAATATATTCAAGGTTCTTGTGATCGGTCCAAACGATAAAGGGTACCCCTGAACCCTCTAACCAATGACGCCACTCCTCCAATGCTAACTTGACTGCCAACAACTCTCTGTTACCAATGTCATAATTACGTTCAGCAGACGATAGTCGATGAGAAAAAAACGCGCAGGGATGCATCTTGTCGTCTGAGGAAGCGCGTTGTGAAAGCACTGCTCCTACTCCCACCTCTGACGCGTCGACCTCCACCACGAACTGACGTGTGGGATCAGGGGTGACAAGAATAGGAGCCGAAACGAAGCGACTTTTGAGGTTGACGAACACTGCCTCGGCAGTGTTCGACCACCTGAACGTCGTTCGGGGGGAGGTCAAGGCAGTCAGAGGTGCGACTAGTTGGCTGAAATTGCGAATGAAATGCCGATAAAAATTGGCGAACCCCAGAAACCGCTGTAGGGCCTTACGGGAATCTGGACTTGGCCAATCTACCACAGCCTTAACCTTGTCAGGATCCATGCGCACTCCCTCAGAAGAGATGATGTACCCTAGAAAAGGAACAGACTGTGCATGAAACACGCATTTCTCCGCCTTGACAAAAAGCCCATTCTCTAACAGTCTCTGGAGCACTCGTCTGACGTGTTGAACGTGATCCTGGAGAGACGAAGAAAAAATCAATATGTCATCCAGGTAAACATATATGAACTGATCGACCATGTCTCTCAACACGTCATTAACGAGTGCTTGGAAAACCGCTGGGGAGTTGGAAAGCCCAAAAGGCATAACCAAATATTCAAAGTGCCCCCTGGGGGTATTAAAAGCGGTTTTCCATTCATCCCCCTTCCTGATGCGAACCAAATGATATGCATTACGTAAGTCCAGTTTCGTGAAAATGGATGCTCCCTGCAACCTCTCGAAAGCTGAAGACATCAACGGCAAAGGATAAGAATTCTTTACCGTGATGTTGTTCAGCTCTCGGTAATCAATACAAGGTCGCAGAGAGCCATCCTTCTTCCCAACGAAAAAGAACCCCGCCCCCGCAGGAGAAGAGGAAGGCTGGATGAACCCAGAGGCTAGAGAATCAGAAATATATTTCTCCATGGCCTCCCTCTCGGGAACAGAAAGAGAGTAAAGTTTGCCCTTAGGCGGAGATTTACCTGGCAGTAGATCTATCGCACAGTCATAGGAACGATGCGGAGGAAGAGAAGCAGCACGAGACTTACTGAACACCTCCTTCAGGTCGAGATACTCCGCGGGCACGTTAGACAAATCCGCTGCCTCACTCTGAAACACAGAACCAGACACAGACGAACAGGCAGACAACAAACATGACTCATGACAACGGTTACTCCAAGTGGAAATGGAATTATTGTGCCAGTCGATACGGGGGTTATGTTGAGTGAGCCACGGGTGCCCTAAAACCACTGGTGCTAGTGGTGAGTCCATGAGTAAAAAGGAAATGATTTCAGTGTGATTGCCAGAAGTGATAAGTGTGAGGGGTTCAGTAGAGTGGGAGATTCCTGGAAGTTCTTGTCCATTGAGTGCGTTGACGGAAATCTTGTGAGTGAGAGAAGTGATGGGAATCTGGAGTCTGAGTGCAAGTCCAAAGTCCATAAAATTACCCTCTGCTCCCGAATCCAGCAGTGCTTGAGTGCGGTGCGTGGAGGTTGCCCACTTCAGTCTTACCGGGAGGAGGGTTGATGATGGTGATGAGGTCTTCTCGGCGGAGATCCCACCCGATAGTAGCCTCATACTTACTACCGGGCTTGCTCTTTTACCGGACAGGAAAAGAGAAAGTGGCCAGGCTTGCCACAGTAAAGACAGAGTCCTTGGGATCTCCGCCTCTCCCTCTCCTCCCGGGAAAGCCGAGCTCTCCCCACCTGCATGGGTTCATGATCTGAAACTGGGCTGACCGCGCTCCCGCCGTTGGCCCGTGGATCCTCAGTGTGGTACTGGAGTCGACTCTGATGTACCTGAGCGGTCACACGATTTAAACGAGCATCGACCCTCAGAGCAAGCTCCACCAGGCCATCCAGGGTCTTGGGAAGGTCCAAAATGTAAATCTCTTTTTGAACGCGGTCAGCCAACCCATGCAGGAACATGTCCCACTGCGCCTCCTCGTTCCATTGGCACTCTGCGGCCAGGGTGCGGAACTGGATGGAATAATCCGACACCGAGCCATTACCTTGACGTAGATCAGCGAGTAATCTGGCCGCCTCCTTACCCGCTACCGCTCGATCAAAGACTCTTCTCATCTCTGTGGAGAGTGCCTGGAACGAGGCGCAGCAGGTGTTTTGGTTCTCCCACACCGCCGTTCCCCAGAGAGCCGCCTTCCCCGACAGTAGTGTCAACACGAACGCCACTTTAGACTGTTCAGTGCAAAAGGTCCGTGGCTGCAATGCAAAGTGCAGGGAACATGCTGTGAGAAAAGCCCTACAATACTCAGGCTCACCTGAATACTTCTCAGGCGTGGGCAGACGAGGTTCTGGCTGATTCTCTTGCGGAGGCGGGGGGGGCTGAACGGGCGGTGTGGGCGGCGCAGTGGGAGCTCGAAGAAGTTGTAGCTGTTGGGTGAGCTCGGACACCTGCGTCACGAGTGCTTGAACCGCGCGACCTGTGTTGGCGATCTCCTCTCCTTGTTGATCCATTCTTGTGACGCTATGTGTGATGAAGTCATTCAAACTGGTCGCACTTGCTGTATCCATGATTGGTCAGATCGTTCTGTAGTGAAACAGAGACGGATACAATTGCAAGTAAAAGAATGTTTAATGAAGATGGTCAGAGATACACAGGTCGGGGAAACAAACACTCTGATGGCGAGATGACGCAGGGACTTCAGTGGGCAACCCGGTGATGGTGTGCGGTGAAGGCGTGCTCAGGAACCAGGAACAATAAACAATCCAGACAGCGTGAAACACGACGAAGCGGGTCCACGAAGACAGTAATCCACACGAGGAGATGAGAGCAGTACACAGGGAACAGGACACGACACCGGGGAAGCCACAACGATCTGACAACATGAGATGGGAATTACTGCACATATAAAGGGAACGGGGATTGAACACAGCTGGCGACAATAATTAACACAATGAGTAACCACACCCACACAGACACACACACACACATCAGAAATGAGACAGCCGATTCATGAACCGTGACAGTTATGACACTACATACATATACTGCATACATATGAAAAATGATAACATACATGTTCAAGCATTCTGAATTATAGCCACGTTAATAACGTTTGTAAGAAACCAAACCGTTTGTAAATCCGTCAAGATTTCAGCGAGATAAGAGGATTTGTGTGCATGCTGATCATTCACCTTAATTCACAGCTTCACTGAGACAAGATGGCCGAACGGTGATGCCGGAAGTTACTGCGCCATAAGACATCTAGCGTTTATATGATATCTATGCTTCTATACTCTTTGCCTGTAGCCTACTAGCAGCGAGAGAATGAGTTCAAGCTCCTATAATGTGCTGTTGTTGTTTGTTTTAACAATTCAAAGAAGATTTCAAACTTTTTAGAAACTGAGTGTTTCGAGCATAAGATAAGAAGGAGATAAGAATTTATTTTTTAAAGAGCCGTGAGTCAAAAGAACCGGCTCTTTTCAGTGAGCTGAGTCAAACGAGCCGAAATGTTTACTTTTCACATCACATCGTTTTAAAAAATAAAAACAGTACAGTATACAGTAGTCATAACTTAGAATTTTATTATAATTGTATTTCATATAATATACAATAATGTTATTTGTACTTGTCCATAACAACCCGAAAACTTGTCTGCTTGCCTTGCACATCTAATTAATGGGCAAAGTTTTCCGACTTTTTTTCTTAGGCTTCAGTTTTAACGCTAACCACTCTAAACGTTTACTTTATTGAATGTATCTGATACGGAACCGGACATGGGCATTATCTCCTACTTATCTTATGCTCGAAACACTCAGTTTCAAAAAAGTTTGAAATCTTCTTTGAATTGTTAAAACAACCAACAACAGCACATGAGGAGCTTGAACTCATTCTCTCGCTGCTAATACAGGTCCATAGATATAAACACTAGATGTCGCCTTGTATACGGCAGTTCATTGGAACGAATGTGTCAATAGAGCCGCCATCTTGGAACAGGGGAGCCCCTCCTCTTTAATGCATCAGCGTCAATGTAGGCAAAGGTCTTACGGAAATAAAATCACCATAAATTGTCATGAATGCGATTTTCTAGTTTTTTTGGTTGACCGACGGTTGTTCCAACGGTGAAATGTGTATTTATCATCGAGTCCAGAGAAAATGTAAGGTTTTGATATTAAGATAATCTTCTTCTTTTTCAAAAATATAATGCATAGTGCTATAGGCCTAAGTTTATTAGTCACATCCTTCCACTTGAGTAAACTTAGAATGAACTATCGCTACTTAGGCTATATATATATATATATATATATATATAGCTATAGATATATAAATGAGCAAAACTTGGCCACTAAATATTTAATATTCAATTATTTTAATGATCACAATTAAAGTTTTAATTTGATTAAATTGAACAAGCGCAACATTCAGCATTCAATCAAATATTCTAAAAGATGTATTATTAATAATAATGTTATTTCAACATAATATCTCGTTATTTCGACATAATATGTGTGTGTGCAACAAGCAAGATGTGCATTTGTAAATCCGGTGACGCGTGCATTGATTTTTATTAATAAATTAAGTGTTTAATTTGTGTAAATTAATAAATTAAGTGTTTAAACTAGTGTTTTCTGACAGTGTCGAGTCGGCTCGAGTTGACGATTGCCATATTCGTAGTGAACGCGCCTATAGAGAGAGAAATGCACATAATGGATTACATAATCAGAGAGTAGCCTTTTTCTTTTCGTTTTGAATTATTTCGTTTAAAGACATTTCAAGCTTTGTGTGTTTGATGTATTTCTCATTTCTGTGTGAGGCATACACTGAGTTTTGTTAAGTTAAGATGAGATGCGCTCCAGTTTAACGTGCAATGCAAGTGATTGCGCGGGTGCCTCCATGATTATATTGTCTGTTATTAAATCCAGGCAATTGGTTGATGAAAAAACGATTAAAATTAAGATACAATTTTTACAAAACGAAATTCACTTAAAAGAAAGGCTTTAAACAGTTGACATTTTCACAAATTCCAATGTCCTTCCACAGCTCCATCCCCAGTTTGCAAGGAAGAAACAAGCCCTTGAGCCCACTGTATCCTTGTGCAAAACGTATACACATAGGCTACATAAGATTTGTGGAATTCTATGTATAATAATCATGGATGTACTATTTAAAGATTGACAGGGAGAGGACAAGCATGATTAGGACTGTAATTACAGGTTACAAGCGCCACACTGTTTTTTTCCATTAAAAGGTTTGAGTACAATCTGTAAAAAAAAAAAAAATCAAAAGTTAGGAACAACACAGCACAACACAGCCAAAAGTGGGTATTGAGGATCAACTCCTGCATATTGTACATTTTAAACACAAGGGTTATTTCAAATAATATCTAAAGTGTACAGCACATTCACAGTTAATTTTCTGTGCGAGAATCACAGTTCATTTTCTTCCTCCAAGCAGGGAAATGTATACACTTAACTTCTAAAAAAAAAAAAACTTGACTACTACCATCCACAGAGTAAATGTAATCCCTTGCTGTCTGGTTTAGATTTTGTTCGTGTGAACATCCATACACAGCACAAAAGTCCGGCATCATCCACGAATTCGAAGTACAGGCGGAGAAAGCAGCGTTACTTAGCTACTTCCTATGACAAGACCCCTGTTCCAAGATGGCGGCGGTTTTGACGCATGCTTAGAACCCCAAGGCAACATCTAGTGTTTATATCTATGGTACAGGTCAAGCGCTACAAACCGGAAGTAGGCAACCAGAGTCGTCGTTATGGCAGCGCACATTGTTTAGAGCAGAATAAGGTGGATATTTAGTTTAGTATATGACACATTCACTGAAGTGTGGGACGTAATCTCATTTCACCTTGTTAATTGTTCCATTAAATGTTTTTATCCAGACTCTCAATAGCTTCCACTTGAGAGTATTTTCTCCATTCATCTGGAATCTTGCCACATCCCTGAAAGGTTTTTCCATAGTACTTTTCCAGATCTTTCTGGAATTCACACACAAACCACTTCCAGTACGGCAGCTCAGAGAGATCCGGGGTGATACTCCATGACGCATATTCAGGACCTCCTTTTCTGTATTCCTTCCAGAGGACTTCATCATCATCTGAGATATCTGGATAGAAATGTCGCTCACTGGCTACTGCTGATGTGCAGATGCTGATAGATAGGTTTGTTGTTCCTCTGTAAATCCACCCATTTACTCCAAGATTACGATGGAAAGGAACACTGTGATCTCCAGGATGGTCTTCTATTGTGTTTGTGCAGATCGCTTTACAGAAAGGACACTGAACCCAACAGCAGTCACAGAGGTGATTGATCAGAAGCTCAGCTGGTCTGTATGTGTGTTCCAGCTTTACTGGAAAAGTTTCTGTGCTGAATTTACTGCTTATGTCAGATATTATATAAGGAAGTTCTTTCACTATCACATCTTCTAGGAAGCTGACATCAACATCATCCTGATTCACTCCAGTGAGGTCATTTAGAGACAATACCAGCTCATCAGAGAGCTGGAGTGTGAAATGACACAACCACAGATGAGCATCTCCATTATTCTCTTTAACATGTTTGGTGGATTGATGTGTTGAGTTTGTGATCTTCTGCTCCAGCTGTTTAATGCTGTTTTCCATCTTGGGTTGAACACTGTCTTTAAATCTTTCAGTGATGTACTGACTGACTTCATCTCTGATGAATTTCTTGAAGTGTTCTCTGGGATTTTTAATGTATGTGATGTAAGCTTTGAAATCACGTTTTTCTGCCAGTCTCCTCAAGATGTGTTTCTCCAGGTTTGATCTGTTTCCATTTAGTGATTCACAGTTTTTCGTAATTTCATCTGCTAAATCTCTGGCAGTTTTTTTGTAGACCATCTGATGAATGGGCTCTTTAAGTTTATTACAAACAAATTCACCAAAAACAGCAGTTGATGATGTTCCTTTACAGTATTTCTGGAAAATACTGTAAAACTCTTCACTCTTCCTCTTAAAATAGAGAACAGGATCATTGGCTTCCCTGAACATTTTGTATTGGTCAGTGAATGTCTTGTTTGCTCTGTAACATATGAAAAGTACCAGATCCACAAAGAATTCACTCTTGAACACATATTTCACATTTGGCCTTTCCTCATGCTGTGTTATTCTTGCCTTTATGTAATCTACGAGTTGTTGAATGCAACTGTTGTTGTAGCCCATTTTTACAATGTTAAATGACCGAATCATTTTATCTGTGTGTTCAGCGATGTCTGTGATTAAGGATCTTATCTGGACTACATCCTCTTCAGATAAAACAAAACCAATCATCTCTTTAGCTCCTTTAAGCATATTTTTTAAAGGTGCTGTATATCCACTGTGTTTCTTTAACTGTACATATTCTGAATAGCTTGTCAAACAGATCATATCTTTGTGCTCACTGCTCTCTTTCATACGGTCTAAAGGAAGACTTGAATAGATCTGAGTGATGATCTTTTTCACATCCTTTAATATGTCAATATCTTCGACTGAAGGAGTGTCTCTGATGATCTCAGCTGTCTGTTGTTTCCAAAAGGAATCAAACTGTGTTTTCATGAAATATTCATCATTTGCTTGATCTTTGAATTTTAAAGCAAGTTCTTTGCTCTTCTCAAAGAGTGTGTTTTCATGATGTGTCCTCTCAGCATCCATCTTTTTCTTCATGTGACGCTGCTGAAGAATCCCATTTAATTTCCTCTTAGTTTCTCTCACAATGTTTTCTTGAAGCTGTTTGATTTTTATCTCAAAGACCCCTTTCCACTGATTCAGTACAGCTGCGTCTCTGTCTTTCTTAAAGAAATCAGACATTGTCTTTTCCACTTCTTTACGTTTTGTATTTAGTTCTGTTTGAAGATCAGCTTCCTCAACACTATGAATTACTTCATTTTCTATTTTGTTGTGTAGTCTGTTTTCAATGTCCAGCATGGCACTCCGGAGGCTCCAGGTCCACTTGCTGTATTCAGTCTCTAGTTTCTTGTATGTTGCAATTTCCAGAGAATTTTTGAAGCTGAACACAAATTGTTCATTAAGCAAAGCCTCCCACAGATCTCGAATACGGTCTCTTAGGTGCGTCAGCATTATGCCACCTGATTTTGAAGCGTGTGTAAGAATAGTTTGCTTCAGTTCCAGAATGTTCTCGCAGTAGTTTGGGTTTGGTGGTGCCATGGGTGGGCTGCCCTCCCAGAGCTGAGGAATATACTTCACATCATTCTGTACATCAAACGCAATTACATCACTGAATCCTTCTGCATCACAGACTTCTTCTTTAGCAGCGAGTTTTGTCATATCATCCAGTTTCTCCTGCAGTCGTCTCCTTCCTTCCATGTTTTTCTCTCCAGCTGTGATATCTGAGACATTCTGATGCACAAATATGCAGCTGGGAGTCAGTCTGACGTTCTTCATCCTCATGAAGGCCTGAACAACAATCTGAAGAATGTCCTGCATCTCAGATGGGTTTTCTCCAAAGATGTTGATCAGGGTCATATTTCCAAGACCAACAACAAATGTGGCCATTTCATTGTCTCGATGTGTTGTTGACCTTCCAGACAGTTCTGGTGTACGAAGTCCTTCAGTGTCAACAACCAGAATATAGTCAAACTTCAGCTCAGTTTTCATCTCCTCTGATATTTTGACCATCTGCATGAAAGCTCCTTTGGTGCATCTTCCAGCACTGACGGCAAACTGCAGTCCAAACATGGCATTCAGCATGGTGGATTTCCCAGAGCTCTGAATCCCTAGAATTGACAGCACAAAGACTTTCTGCTCTCCCAGTCTCTTAACAAGTTCATCTAGAACAGCAGTGACCCAGGAGAGAGGAATATGAGCAGCATCTCCATCCATCAGCTCCATTGGAAATCCAGAGATCATCATCTCTGCTCCAAGACTCGGGAGAGAACAGAAGTCAAACTGCAGATTGTCTTTCTTGTTCTTCTCAGACGACCACGATTCATAGATCTGACCAAACTCTCTCAGGATGTGCTCCAAGACAAAACTTGTTCTATTGATTTGCTCTGATATGTTTTCCAGGTTTGTTTGTTCATGCTGCAGTTGATCTAGATTATCAGACCTTTTTTTCAGTGCTGAGACTTCATGCCATTTCTTGTCATACTCTTTATGAAGTCCACAGAGCTTTTCTGAAGTGAAGTCATTCAACAGGTTCATCATCCATCTGAGGAAATAGGTTTTTTCATTGTCTCTCTGTGATTTCATTGTTTCAATATATGTTTTCATGAACTCACTCAGTCCTTTGGCCACTTGCTTTTCTCTTATATCTCTCATGTTCTTGCGTTTGGTACTTTTATCTTCCTCTAGATTTTCTCCTTCTAGATGATGCAGCTCTTTGTTGATTTTACACCAGTCATGCCACAGTTTCCCCTGACAGGGCAGGTTTGTTTCTTTCACTGTTGATGGATCTTTTCCTCTCAGTAATCCCATGATCTGGACCGCTGCCTCTTTCCCTCTCTGGCACTCTGGATCCTCCTCATCTACTCTGATTCCTGTGTGTTTGGCCACATCTTCAACTTTGAAGGTCTTTTTCTGCTCAGTCAAACTCACTCTGATCATCTCCCTTATCTGATTCGATACATTAGATTTATTTTTGTCCAAAAGACCAGTTACATATTTTCCATTCCCGAGTTCAGTTTCATCACAGTCATTGTCAGTGAGCAGACAAATGAGAGGCTGAGGAGATTTGAAGAGTGATCTCACCAAACCCTTGTACTGGTTCTTCTGTCCAAAATCAGGTAAGAAGAGGACGTTTACTGAAGCCATGCTGGTCAGAATCTCATATTGTTTCTCAATGGTTCCTGCATCACCATGAAGATTACAGAAAGCCACACAGTCATCAAATGCGTCAGACTTTTTCCCAGAAGGGCAGTACCAGGCGATCTCCACCACTCCGTCCATCAGTAATCTGGTTCTGCTGTTGCCTGAGCAGTTCCTGTGGAAGAACGTGTTGTGTTTCTCATTGATGAGGCCGTTTATCAGCTGAGACTTAGATGAAGACACTGAACCAAACCTGAAGAAAGCCACCATTGGAGTCTCAGCCTTGTAGACTGGTTGAGTTTGACTGATGATTTCATTATTGGAGACTTTCTTCTTCCAGCTCTTGTTGATTTGTCTGAATGTCCAGAAAGGAAACTCAATCTGTTGTGTGAATGGATCAGGAACCAGCAGAGGCAGTGAATACTGACACTGTGAGAGTTTAGTCACCATCAGCTGCTTCAGGAGACCATCAGCACAATGAAACACGGCCATCTGAACATCCATTGAGTGAATATCAGGGCTTGCACTGTCTTTGTTTTCTTCTTTCTGTCTGTGTTTTATGACTGTGTATCTTGCTCTGTAGTCCATGTTAATCATCTTTTGTAGGAATGAGTTTACCAGTTCATTCTCTTCCTGTGGCTCCTGAGACTGAAGTGAAAACTTGGTAATTTCAAGAATGTCTGCTGTTCTAATTTTATGCCTTTTTATCAGATCTAGTCTATGATAGAGTCTGTTGAGCTGATCATTGATTTTTAATCCATACTTCGGGTTTTGACCAGTTTCATCTCTCTGTAAAGAAAAATAAATTTATACATAAATAAATATACTGTAAATAGACAGAATGAAAAGATGTTAAGCTCAATACAATAATAAATGTCAGTCTTTGTGCAGTTACATATGTAAAGATGTAAGTTAGCTGTATGTATATGTATATAAGGATCACTTACCTTTAGAGAGGAGGCTGTTTGGGAGCTGCACATTTTCATGTTCTCCATGTCTTTTCTTCTGTCTGCTTCATACTCTGATGTTTTTGCTCTCATTAGTTCATCTTGCTTCTTTTGTGTAATCAATTTAATTTGGTCTTTATAAACTGTATATTGATTTTGTCTCTGAGATTTCTCAATCTGCATTGTATTCTTAAGTGACTTTATGTTTTCCTCCATCTTTCTCTTATCGTCTTCCATGACCATTTTCTCTTTCTCTTCTTCATGTTTGGCCAGCAGTTCTTCTCTCTCTCTGTTCAGTTTTTCCACTTTGTCCATTAGCATCTTCATTTGTGCTTCTTGTTTTTCTATTTCCATCTGTCTGAATATCTTACATGAGTAGTAACTCCCTCCATTTGCTGTCACCATGTCATTGATTTTCTGCAGTAATGTCGACACCTGCACACGGTCTCCAGTCTCATTATTATTGAACACATGATATCTGTTTCCACACTGTTCAACGAGGTTCATCAAAGCAGATCCAGGTTTACCCAGATACTCTTCAATGGTCCTTTTCTTCAGATCATCTCCTCTGGTGAAGAGCACCATAGTGTACATTATTGAGCTTTCACCAAAAGTCTCCTGAATGATCCTGACAGCATTTTCAACTTTCTCAGTGAATCGTCCCACTGGTATCAGTAACAGAAACACGTGTGGTCCTGGCAGAATCATGGAGATGCAGTTGCTAATTTCTGTCTGGATCTCTTCATGAGTGTGTTTAGTATCAAACAGTCCTGGAGTGTCAATCACAGTAATCTGTCTGCCATCAATCTCAGCCGTCTCTCTCTGACACTCTCTGGTAATGGATTCTTGAGACACGTCTTCTTTAAATGCTTTTCTCCCTAAGATGGTGTTTCCTGTTGCACTCTTCCCAACTCCAGTTTTTCCCAGCAGGACAATCCTCACATCATCTGAATCCTCTCTTGAATCTGAAAAAGAGAAAACTGCTTGAGTCATTCTGCTAGTCTTTTAAAGTCAAATCCTACAAACAATCTGTCTGAATAGGTGTGATAGGCAAAGGACAAAAAAGCAGGAAAATATACGGCGCACCTACCATGACACCCCGCTTAATGAAATACAGTGCAAACATCCTATATATTATATTATATTCTATAACGTCCTAATAATGGTAGCCTAATGCCATATTGGTATTGTCACCTGTAGGATTTCCTTTTGTTGAAAACCCAGATAAAAGTAAAACGTTATTATTTTGTGTAGATCCATGTCCGAGGTAGTTTGACTTAACAACATAGACTATACAAAAATAGCTTAACAAGCACATTTCTTTACACGCTTACACACACGCGAACTGGAAACACTCGATCTGCGCCAGTGGACGAGCACCATTATGAATGCCTGTGTAGCAATGTGAAACAATGGCAAGCACACACGCAACTTCTACGGAAGACTGTATTCTCGTACTCTTTCGACTTTATTCTCGAAATGTTTCGGCTTTAATCTCGAAATGCTATATTTTCTTTTTTTTTCCTTTTTTTTTTTTTGTTGCGGTTCAGGGCTTCTGTAGGCTATTATGATCATGCTATGACATTTTCTCATTGTGCAGCTGGTTATAGAGGCAGTATTTTCTAACCATGTCGGGGGAGTTTTATGCATATACGTTTTAGAATAATGTCACTTGCCAGGTCATATAAGGAGACTACAGGATATATTATACTTGTCAAAACGAAAATAGGAACTCCACTATGTTCCACTCTCTTTACATTTATTTTGACCCCTTGTCGGCTTCAGCTAAGAAATTAAATAGTTCGCCCCGCACGTCCAAAAGTCTTAGCACACTTTAGATAACCTTCCGCAACGAGTGCAGGCTCTTTGGTGGAGCTCTGCTTTGAATGAAGTTCCATCGTAACAAATTAATGGACTAGCCTACTTGCGGAGTGACATGAAGACGTGAATCAGAGGCACAAAAAACTTTGACAGCGGTGAGCGGTCATATACCCGAACCGTACTTTGTGCGCGACCCGCAAAAAAAAATTTGCATGATTTACGAGAGCATCATTTTCAGGTCGGAAAAGCCGGATTTCCGGATTTATCTGGAAGAATCACACCCCTTATTACAAATTACAAAAGAACAAACTGAAATCAAATAGGCCTATATTGAGAATTTGAATTTTATGTGAATTTGACAATTATGTGAATGTTTAATTGTGACATGAAGAAAATGTATTTAGTACATCATCTGTGACAATTTCCTGAAATTACTTATACAAACTAACATTTCTTTATGGCCTAATGAAACTGGTTTTAAACTCTGTTAGGTGGGTGTTGAGATCTGTTTCCAAAACAATTCTCAATGCATCTAAATTTTACACCAACTGTATGGTTTTATTGAGCACCAAAACTTGTGGACCATAACCAAATTCTGCTTAAAGATTCTGCATAAAAGCCATAAAGTCACTGCAGAAATTATGAAAAAGCAGGTTATAAGGTCTGAGCCACAGCCTCTCTTGGGTTTTTAGAGATTGTGTGTGCAATAGTCTGACTGAGACTATGTGCACTTTCTCCTCCTTCCAGTAATGAATGAGTAACTGAGCAACTACTCCTCGGTCCACATGTTTTATCATTTAAAGTGGGTGTGAGACACACATTTTCTGATCATTACCTTGCTGTTGAATCTGTGTGTCTAGTGAGATTATTTTCTTCCTCATTTCTTCAAATTTCTCTATCTGTGCATCCAAAAATGTTTCAGTGGAAAAACTAATTCCACAATTTTCTTCCATCATCTGCTCCAGTTTAGTCACCAACACGGACACTTGTGGGTTTGGACCAAGGAAATGATGTCGTCCTCCAAAACACTGAATGACAGACTTCACTGCTTCATTCTGTTCTTCTGTCTCATGCTCTGACTCCTGGATTATGAGAAACATGATGTGGTTGTTGATCTTTGAGCTGAATATTTTCTGGATCTCCTCTGTTTCTGTTTTGTCTTCATCAGTAAGTGGACCTTCAGGAATAATGAAGAGGAAAACATGAACTCCAGGATCACAGAGAGACACACAGCGGAGAGCCTGACGCATCACTTCCTCCTGTGAGAGTCGAGTCAGAGCTGGAAGCTCCACCAGAGTGATCCGACGTCCATGAGCTTCTCCTTCCAGCTTCACACACTCTGAGCTGAGCTCGGATCTTCTGTCTCTCTGGTCCAGAATGAGGTTTGATAAGAAAGCTTTTAATGTTCTGTCTCTCCCACACAGAACCACATTCAGCTTTGGCAAAGCACAGACACTCTCTGCCACACTGTAAACCCGGATTTCATATCTAATCAAACATTTAAAGTATAATGTACTTACATGACTCAAATCGATTAAGTTTTGATTGCATTACTAGCAAATGTAAGTATGTTTAGCTAATTTGTAGACCTAGTTGAGTCTGTGAATAACTTTAAGTGAAATAGCTTAAAATTCCCAAGTTTTAGTCATGCAATGCACGATGGGAACGTGAAAGCCGTCACTTTGCCGCCGTGCTTTTTGCTGAGAAGACGTCACTTTCCTGCCGCGCACCGGACAGTCCAGTTGCTGCTAAAACTCGCCAGAGACGGTAAGTAGCTTTGGTCTCGCCCTCCCGCTGTCAATTTAATGTGTTTGAGTGTGGATATAAGGGGATGTTTGTGAGTAGTGGGACGCTATAACTTTAACTAACGTTAGGTGGGCAGCCATTTTCACCTGCTATCTAACGTTACAGTTTGAACGTTTTTTTCACTTGGTGCGCTGTTTGTGAGAAGTCCAAGTGAAGCAGTTTGACGTCAATGGACATTATCATTGTCAGGCTTTCTCGCTTGACGCGCTGTTTGTTGATTTGGAAAACTGTCGTTTTAACCAGTTCAAAGGGACATTTTTCACCTGTAGCGTCTTGGCGGACGCCACCCCGCTTTGAACCGCCTCCCGGCGCTGCGGACGAAAACCACGCGCATTCATGGCGGGGAAGGGGGCGCAACCACGTTGTAACATGGGGCTTTTGTGAGCAGTGTAAAACCGTTGTTGCAAAACGTTTTTCACCTGTAACTTTAGCGTCTTGGTGACACCGCCCGATCCACGCTGAACGAGGGACACGCACTCGGTGGGAAGAGGAGTGTTAGCGACCACATTTGATTTTTTTTTTTTCCTAGTATTAAAAGTGAATGACAACTTTGACCATTCATTTTATTATTGTCTTATGCATGACATAGGCTCCGCTTTAGTGATTATTTTACCTTCAAGCACTTAAGAGAGAGTGAATTGCAACCGGATTATGCAAACTGAGTTTGTGCAAATATGCTTTAGAAGTGTAAGTATTGCCCTATTAAGCTCTACAATAAAATACAATTTTACCCATATTAAATAGTTAAAAAATCTGAATCAATCCGTGGCGGTCAGCGTTGATATTGTGGCGGGCCACCACAAATTAATGAATGTATGGGAAACCCTGATGTGAGTATCCTTAGCAAGATATGTTTTAACTCTTGTGTCCACTATCTTGCAGACCACTGAGCCAACAGACATCAGGTGCCTATGTTTTCGGGGACTGCCAGTCATCTTGGCGGATGATTCTTCTGCCTTCTTCAAGACATGCTCTGTAAGTTAATTTGTTTTTGTAAATGTTGCAGGTGCATGCTCCTTTTGTCTCATTTTTAGCTGTTAACCCCCTGAGGTCGGCTATCGCGCCGGCGCGATAGGCTCGTTTTTTTTCGTATGAGTGCAAAAAAAAAATAAAAAAAAAATATTAATTTTTATCTTATATGCTTGTGTTATACATCAATCGATCCTGTTTAGTGTGTATTTTTTTTTTGTGTATGCTCATAATAAAAACAAAGTGTTGTGCTTTTCGCCAAATAAAGAAAAATAAACATGATGCGAGTTCTGCGTACTCTCCGTCAGTGAAGTCAATTCTGAAACGCGTCCGAAAATGAACTGTAACTCAGCGAATACTCAGTCAAACAGGCATACAGTCACACAGGCATGAAGCTTGAATTATCTTCTTTCAAATGAAGTAATTTTTATAAAAAACAAATATTCACAGTTTATATAATATGTATGTAAAGAGAGAGATGTCAGTCGTTCTCATCTCAGCTAATTAAGTTTTAATGTGACTCCGCCTACGGAGACCGCGCTATTCAAACGCAAATGTGAGGCGATCCATACAAACCTGTGAAACGCCCACATCCGCTGGATAAGGCCGGTGAAACACTGGATGCGTGGCGTAAGCGTCTCAGCTGCGTGGCGTGTCCGTTTTTATTTCGGCTCCCATCCATGTTAACAGTTTAGAGTTTGCTTACTGCCTGTGTGAGACGCGCGTCTCAGGCGCGGCACGAGCCGCGTGGAAAACGCGTGCATTCTAGAAATAGAACCGACGCCTATTTTTCACGCGACACGCAAGCGTCTTGGAAGCGTTTCCATGCAAAATTGAATAGGAAAATCTGTTTATTTGTCATTTTGACACGAATACATATTAATAAATGTCCTTTTGATGTTTAAAAGTGTCTAGGTTTTGACATAAATGCAAATATAAATGTAATTTTACAAAATATGATCGATTTTCAAATACTGCTGTATTGAATGAACAGCTTTTAGCAAACTCTATTGCTATACTGAGATGAGGAATATATACTGTATGTGTTTTGTCAAAAATAAAGTCATCAACTAACTAATGAATCCTTTACTTTGAAATACGTATGATAAAATGTATACTTTAGTTTTGAAAGACGTTGACTAGTTTTGAAAAGATTATAAAGTATGTATGTGCATGCATATATATATGTGTGTGTGTATATATGAAGAGTTCAGATGCAAAACCCTCTAAATGCCATCTGAAATTTTCTCCTAGAATGATCATTTTTATGAAGCTTGTATATTTAAGTTAGCTATAGGTGACACGTCACCTGAATGAATGGCTCATTAAGTATGCAGGGACGTAGTCTCACCAGGTGTGAACTACTACATATGCATGATGCTGTTGGAGCGTTTACGCCCCATCCGCATATTGGCTTTCCAAACTAAAAGTGTTTCACAAAACTAAAATCAATGTATCGTTTTTTTGTGGATGATTAGGCAGGATGATTTTCATATCATTTTGAAGAAAAAACACTAGGCGATGAAATCCATTAGTCAAAAGTCTTATTGCCACATATTTAGTATGTGTTTTGTGGCCTTATTTCAGAAACTTTAGTTTTTAGTTTTTTCAATAACCACGCATAAACATTATTCTCTCAAAAATGCAGACATGTACATTCTTGTTGCTCACATATTATGGTAGTCCTGTTTGTGCTAAATAGTGTGTAATTTTTTTTTGCCATTAATATGTTTATAAGCAACTGAAAAAAGCACAAATGTCAGGGCATGTCAGAACATCTCAAGGACCCCAAAAACACCCCAGACCCCAGAGGGTTAATGAACACTGCCATTCATTTTCAGAATAATTTGATCAGCATCAGTGTCTCCATTAAGTCTCTATTTTATGGCCAAACAAAGATAGTTTACCCACTTTCAGTCCCAGTCCTATTGAAAAAGTAGAAAATTGCTCCCAATAACTAAGGTTGTATGAATCCTTTTACAATTGCCCAATTAGTTTTTTGACTTTACTGTCACCAGTTGGAACTTGTGAAATTGTTTTTGGGTCTAAAACTCAAATGGGGAGTTCTGATTGCACTTGTTAGATTCTGGTTGCTCCAGTCATCAAATATCTTATTGTGTATGTTACTTTCAACCGGTAAAGTAAAAAAAAAAAAAAAAAAAAAATTAAGGTGAAAGGTACTGAGAGTCATAAAAAAAAGGTGTTTGGTGTTTTAAGCCCCCAACGGCGCCTTCCAGGCAGCGAGGGGATGGGTAGGTTTAAGGTTGAGGGTAGGGTTAGCTGCCTCTAAGGAGCCATTGGGGGCTTAAAACACCATCGAGCTAAAAAAAATGTTTCAGCACGACTGTGACTGAAAGTGGGTAAACTCCATATTTTGGGCAAAGTGTTGCAACCTGTACATATCTGAATATGGCATTTGATAAAAATTCAAGACTGGTATCGTCCTAAAAACAGTCACAGGTTATTTTTGGTGGACAAAACACCATTGTCTAACTGGCATGTTTATGTTCTCTCCTTGTCAAAACGTTTCTTTCACTGTTAGGATGTAACTGACAAGGACTCGTACATTGAAACTCCAGTGGGAATTCTCTGCCTTGGTCAAGAAAATACCCAGCTCAACCCATCCAGAGTAGGGATCATCTTGGAAGGGTCTGTGGTAATGGATGAACTGGCCAACCTGCCTCAGGCCTTCTGTGTCCTTTTTGGACTGATCTATGCCCTGCACCTGCCCTGCATTTGTTGTGATAATGATGTACACATGCTTGAGCACAATCAGTGTTTTTGTTGGCATGATGGTGCTTTGTTTTATGCAAAGTTCAGGGCATGAATGACACATTTTGCCACTGTTTCAGGCTTATGATTCAAGGTTGTTAAAGCAGGGGACAACAACCTGTAAGTTAATGCTGTTTTCAAGTAAAACGGTAAAAAAATTACTTTTGTATTGCGTATTTGTCTTAATTTAAATGTTCTAGTTTAACACATTCAATTAATAGAAAGGTTTAGTTACTTTAACTTAAAATAGTAAGTGGAGTTCATGTGACAATACAATTAGTATTACAAGAGATTGTAAGTGAAATCAACTTGGCATTCAGTGTTTTGAACTTAAAATAATAAGTCCACCCTTTCATGCATTTAAGTTAAATGCACTCAAGTTTTCATAACCCATTACTTAAATTTTTTAAGGCAACCGGTTTCCTCAAATTTTTTAAGTGAATTCAACTTATCCGGGCTTACAGCACTGAAAAACAAACATGACAATAGTTTAGTGGGTCAACTAAAAATGTTCATTTGATTTATAAAATTGTTATTAATTTAAATAGAATTATCATCTCTACAATAACTTTTAAGAATACTTCTGTACATTGAAATAGGAATAAAGATTCCGTCCTATTCTGGGGTTTTGGTGATATTTTCAGTATTGAATATTATGAATTATCATATTTGTTTACTTACAAAAAGGTCGTTCAAGAGATGGATTCCGCCGTCTTCTTTTAACTACAAATAAAATAACATGCAATTAAAAATTTCACAAATTCTTTTACCAAATTCTGTTTATCTTTATATACTTAAGAAATAATTCACACAAAAAGAACAATTTGTCAGCATGTTATTCCACCTCAGTATTATATTCTTTCTTTCATTAAACACAAAAGTTTTTTCCTGCATGGGGAATAAGTAAATTACACATTTATTATAAATTATTCATTTTTTCAAGACTAATTACATCTGAATTTTTAATTTTTTACCACCAGTCGTGTTTTTGGGTTCCTTGCCGGGGAGATCTTTGCATTGTCTATACAGAATGAATACAAATCTGTCAATTGAATGACAAGTTTATTAGTTATTGACAAGTGAAAAAAATAAAAATAATGAAAATGTGATGTGATTCATGTGATTT
Organism: Squalius cephalus; assembly: GCA_022829025.1. Classification (NCBI taxonomy): domain Eukaryota; kingdom Metazoa; phylum Chordata; class Actinopteri; order Cypriniformes; family Leuciscidae; genus Squalius; species Squalius cephalus. The sequence continues at coordinate 28,829,399 of CM040812.1, forward strand.
ATACAATTTGTATGAATTAAAATTTAATGATACTTTCATTTTGTTGTTTGTTTATTTAAGCAATAAGCCCCTTGAAGCCGTGTTTTACAGTGGATCTAGAACAGCTAAGGGGCGTTGTTAGCTACGACGCGGAGCGCCTAAAACCCCCTTAGCTGTTTGTAAATCCACTGTAAAACAAGGCTTCAAGGGGCTTATTGCTTTTATAAAACAGTTACTCCATAAAAATATTCATTTTAATATATATTTTATTCATAAAATAAACACCAGCAACAAAAAATTCCCTTCTCCTTCTTCCCTTTAACATTGTTACAGTAATAATGTGTATTACATTTTTTTTTTTTATTCTCCCCAAATGGATATGCTGTCAAACAAAAAACAAAAATAAAAAAGGGTATCTGTAAGTTTACTGTATGAGTTTACATTATAAAATGATAATACTGTTTTTGTATTATCATTTATCATTATAAATGTTGTTTCTTTTCTAGTTTCTCAATTTATTCTTTCTCTTGAAGGAAGTGATGTGTATGTGTGGGTTAAACTAACTTTCTTGCCAACAATACTTACGCAATGTTTTCTTCTGGATTTTTCCATCATCTTTGTGATCAAGATCTCCCTCTTCTTCTGCTGTGACTGAACTTCTAGATCTGCTCTGCTCTTCATCCTCTGATGCTTCTTCTCCTGCTTCCTCATACAAGTCACAGATAAGAAATTGGACCTGGTTTTCTTTGAGTATCTTCTCTACTCTTTCAAGTACCTCAGAGTGCCATCCTGATTTTCTTTTATTGAACTGAAGATGTCCACCTCCACACTCTTTTATGAATTGATGAATACGGTTATTGTGTATCTCTTCCTCATTGGTCAGCACTATAGTGTGTTTAAAAGCCTCCTCACTGATTTCATTCAGCACATATTTCATTCTATGTCTGTCCTTTTTACTGAAGTCGTTCTGCTGCAGGACAAGTATGATCACATGAGGTCCAGGATCAGACAGATTCACACACTCTTTCACACTCTGTGTGATCTGAGAGTTTGACAGATTTGGATGCAGCAGTTGAGGAGCGTTGATGACTCTGACGTGTCTGTCCTTCAGTTTTCCTCTGTGTTTCTCAATGTGCAGCTCTACATCAGCAGGCGCTTCACTCTCAAACGCTGCTCTTCCTAAGATGAAGTTTCCCACTCTGCTGTTTTCTGTTACATTCTTCCCCAGCAGAACAATCCTCAAATCACTCACTGGACACAGAGAACACAAATAACAGTAATACTCGACCAAGTGAATCAGGGACGGACTAGGAGAAAAAAACGGCCCTGGATTTGCCCCCAATATTACTATCTCACAATATTATAGCAGTCAATGTATCGCATTTATGGCAAATAACATCCCAAAACCAATGGTGATTGAAATCAATTTATTATTGTATGAACTAAAATACTTGAAATCTACACGAAAAGAGCAGAATGCAAAAATGTATAGTATGACATATAATGATAAACAAACTTAGAATCTAGAAACCTGAAACAACAGAACTATTCTACAATTTGAATATTCATACATCTGTGTGAATGGGTGTGAATTTGGATATTGGCTGGGTTAGCCTACATGCCACGATCAAAATAATATAGTTTTGGTGTCTACTGTTGCCACGCAATGACAAAAGTCACGTTGCAGCCAAGCTGAGTGAGAGTGACCATGTGTGCACAAATGATTTGCAAACTCGCTCATTCTCATGTTACATGTTAATCGGAGCAATCACCTTAGGCTACTTCATTTACTCTGTTTTCTAACTCAGTAGCTGTCAAATGTAACCCGATGTAGAATCACTGCAGTCTCGTTACGAATGAATAGAATATTCACGTCAGACAATGCAGAGTTTTAAATAGAAGTGAACGTTCAGACTATAGGGATGTCCTGGGATTTTACTATAGTGCTGTTCATAGGCTACATGCTCTACAGTGAGAGAGGAGGGCAAAGGTAACCTGATGTAACTGTCCTGACAGGAGACTCACCAGAACCATTGGCTCTCTCATCAGGCTCAAGATTACCCCTTTTCCACCAAGGCAGTGCTGTTGCCGGTTCGGAGCCGGTGCCTACTCGCAAACCAGTTCTTTGTGTTTCGACAGCCAAAGAACCAGTTCTCGGCCAGGAAAATTGGTTCCAAAGCAGCACCAACTCTTTGCTGGACTAGAACCGTTCTTTTACCACGTCATGCTTACGTCAGGGGCTGGGGGAGGGGTTATTGTCGAACTTCTTCTCGAACGTAACCTCCGTCTATAGTAATCCAGACGAGCAGCACAAATGTGTTCTAAACGTCATCTTCTAACCCCAGTATAGGATCGCCAGGAGAAACATAGGTTTCAACGGAGAGAAGTGAAGCAAATTAGAAGCAGTCACTTCCTGATGGCTGAGCGTACTGCGCAGACTCAAACTGAGCTTGACGACGTGGATGTGACGTGAGCAACCTGCCTGACAGTTGTAAGTTTTCTAGTAGCTGTGCCAAGCGAAATCTGAACCATTCCCTTCTGAATCTCGCAGAAACAGAGAGTGTGAGTAGGAACTGTCCATGAGCTAGGAGCAGGAGCAACGTCATGACTCTCTATGGGCTTCTCCCTTGACTTTATCGGACTTTATGCCTCCACGTCCCCCCGATTGACTGCGAGCTTCTCTTCCTGTCTCTACGGTAATTTCCAGAGAGTCGCGTGATTATGACGCAATCGTTAGCCTACTTTTACAAAAACTGCTTCTACGGGGCCATAACGTAAGATGCAAGGTAATGGAGCCTTTTGTACATTGTCGTGTTTCTTTAGAAATAAACAATGGACAAATGGAGTCTTTAAATGCCTCAGATGTAAAGTTATTTTTGTTATTTTATTTGTTATATTATAATAAATTATACGTTTTAACCACTTGGTGGAATTGCCAGAGGTTCCCTTAGGGATGCGCTGTAGTAGCACGTCAAAGCATTCTAGGGTATAAATATGCAGCTGTAATTCATGTAGATGATTTGGAAGTATATTTTATGTCGATATACAATGGTTAAATACTGTAAAAACTAATTGTGGAATTGATATATTAAAACTGTCGACTCTTAGCCTGGTTAAAACCAGACCATTCTCAGTAGTAACTGAGTTATGGTCTGGCAAAGCTCCATAGACAAATCATTTCCAAAGGGGCGTCACCAACGGACGTCGCTCAAATGACTCTGGGCGCAATTGGATAGACCTAAAACTCCTAAAACCCATCAGAGCGATCGTCATGTGTAAAGCCATATGCTGTGTCCCAATTCGCCTAAGTTACACTACGCCATAAAAGTATGTACTCTTTTTGTGAAGAAAATGTATTTACTTTTGAATGTGTAGCAAAAAAGTAGGCAACTTTTGGACATACTACTTCATCATCTTTATCGGACGGATCTGTCGCGTGCGTCCTGTCACGTAAACTGCCCTGTCAATCATCTTGTCACAGTTAAAATCCTCTATTAAATCTAATTTAATTTCCTACAGTTTCGGAGAGAAATGTAGTAGCACGTTCATCTGCCAGTGGGTCTTTCATGGAGACTGTCCTCATGTGTTTGCAATTTGAATATAATAATGCATTTAAAAGTTGGTGCGCTTCACCAACGGACGTCGCTCAAATGCCTCTGGGTACAATTGGATAGGCTAGACCTAAAACCAATCAGAGCGATCGTCATCGTGTAAAGCCCGCCTCAACGTTTCTGATTGGTGCCGCGATTTCCACGGCATGGAAATGGACTTGAATGAGCTCTTTGCCAAACTACTTGCAGAGCAAATCTAAATTTGCCGGAAGTTGTCTGGGTTTTCCCAGGCTAGCCGACTCTATCAATGGCATGGAAAACTAACTTTACCACGCTCCGAGAGCCCTCTAGTGGTCAGGAGCATTTCCATTGTGTTGCAGCTTTATTTTGTTGTGTTGTACATTTTCCGTTGTGTTTTGGCTTATTTCCTTTGTGTTGTGGCTTATTTCTGTTGTGTTGTATATTTTCTATTGTGTTGTACATTTTCCGTTGTGTTGTGGCTTATTTCCGTTTGTGTTGTGGCTTATTTCTGTTGTGTTGTACATTTTCCGTTGTGTTGTGGCTTATTTCTGTTGTGTTGTACATTTTCCCTTGTGTTGTGGCTTATTTCCGTTGTGTTGTGGCTTATTTCTGTTGTGTTGTGGCTTATTTCTGTTGTGTTGTATATTTTCTATTGTGTTGTACATTTTCCGTTGTGTTGTGGCTTATTTCCGTTGTGTTGTGGCTTATTTCTGTTGTGTTGTATATTTTCTATTGTGTTGTACATTTTCCAGTTGTACAAGTACAAGTTCCAGTACAGTTGTATTGAATATTATGAATTATCATATTTGTTTACTTACTATTATGTCGGTCAAGAGATGGACTCCGCCGTCCTCTTTTAACTGCAAAAGAAAATAACATGCAATTCAAAAATTCACAAATTCTTTTACTAAATTATATATCTTTATATTAAAGTAATAATACACACAAAAAGGACTTTACATTGTCTTTGCAGATTAATACAAATCTGTCAGTTGATATACAAGTGGGGGGGGAAATATTGCAAATAAAAGAAACAAATAATTTTTGATTGAGATGTATACTGTCTGCAGGGGCGGATCTACGGGGTGGCAAAGGATACAGTCTTGCCAGCCCTGTTGCCACCCCATTTATAAATCAGATAATATTTTTTAAGTACATTTTATGTTCATAACCTACACGTTGAAGGCCAAGGAGACCCGCACCAAACTCCTCTCAAACAATCGTTGATTTAGAATCCCCTCCCCCTCACAATGGTTTCACCCATCACCAGCACGGCAGCGACATTTCAAAATATAAAGCAATATTAATTGTGTTCTAAATAAAAAAATGTTCCCCTTTTTTTAATATAACAAAAAGAACCGATAAGAATACCGTACCGGATCGATAAGGAGTATTGGTAAGAGTAGTAATACCGAATGATACCATCCCTATTGGCAGCAACGAATTAAAAGTTATGGCTAATTTAACTGTGATTAAATTCAGTATACGTCTGCCATATGTTGCCACCCCTCAAAAATTCCTGCCCCCCTCTCGCCACCCCATAGAGACAGAGCACAACGCGTCATAATCTGAAGACCACGCCCACCCAGGGGGAAAACAAACCAACCAAATCTCCATTGACTTTGCATTGCGAGAGGCTGCCTCCTTGTCATTTCTTGCTTCTAAGAAAAGACAGAATAATGCCTAAAAGCTGCTATGTGACAAGGTGTACAGCAAACAAGCTAAGAAACCCAGAAATAAGTTTTCATAAGCTGTCGACCCCAAAAAACGAGCGTTTAGTGGATACAGGCTGGAACGAATGGGTAAATTGCAAGCGGCAACCTCCCCGTCTCTCTCTTGAAACCAATACGGAAGTGAGTTAAACTGCAATTCATTGACTGGCCGCTTGAGGCTGGCTGCACAAGTGAGTCAAATCTGCATCTCCCCCATGTTAAAATTACCAACTTTACAGCAGAAAAAAACATGTTTACAGCCTGGTTCTCTCTGTGGCTTTGGTCTATACAGCTAATTTTGCCCTTCATAACAACTGTGAGGGGGGTGAATTTTTTTATAACTCATCCGTTTAGTTGATTAATATTTAAAGTTATGCATAATTAAGGGTGTGTCCACTTTTGAGTGACAGGTGGATTCCCGCTGATGTCAATGCTAGCCGTTTGTCTCCTGTTAGCCGCGTCACTTCACCTCAGCAAATTTTAGCTGCTGAACATGCCATCTCTGCAGTGTTTGTGCTTTTTTCTGGATTTAATCCAGAATCCACTTTTTTTTCAATTTAATACACCCATTACTTCGCCCACGGCTTTGGATTCCGTCGTTGTTGTCGAGTATCGTTCGAGAGAACAACCAGCGCTGTATTTCAGTTGTTTTCCTCTGTGAACATGCACTAATGGATGTCTGACAATTTCGTTGCTTTTTGGAGTTTTCAGATTTAAAAACGTCAATAAAGGCTCGTTCGTTCTGCTCTCACGGAACAGATAGATTATAATATGCTTATGTACCGTCAGATGAAATCCTGCAGCTGTCGGCGCTTTCTCCGTCCATGCAATAAATGCACATCATTGAATGAGCGCGGATTTCTAGCGCATTTACTTGAACTTCATAGGTAACGTTAATATATCTATGGTTTAACCCATTTGAGAGGCGGCCAAAATCAGAATTTAAAATGGACTGAATGCTCTCTACGAACTTGACGAGCGATGCCGCGCAATCACTGTCACACACACTCTCTCAGAGTAACAGTTACTGCATAATACATTTTCAACTAGTAGAATAGTACAGAATCACGATACACATACATAATATTTCGATGGGCAAAAACAGGAACTTTTAATTGTCTTTACATCATCAACTCACTTTAGCGCGAGGCCCTGTGCAGTCGCAGACTTGGTACTTTCAGTAGCATATAGCATTACCTCCCAAGCCTGAGCTAACTCGATCACGTCGAGCGGTGAGCGTGGTTTCAGATAGCCAGGCTCCTCAGCTCCACCCACGCCCCGCCTCTTTGCCCATTTTCTGTTATCCGGGAGTGATGCAAGGTGACGCGAGGCCAAGATGGCGACGGCCGACTCCGCCCACTTTAGGCTTCAAAAATGCTCTTCAGAAACCTACGGGTGACGTCACGGACACTACGTCCATATTTTTTTACAGTCTATGGTAAATTGTGGGATCCTGACACTCAGTATGCACTAAAAATACACTACATCTGCAGCAAGTTAAACATTTGGTCACTGGTGAGTCAAATATCCAAATGTCAGTTTTATATATTATATTTCTGTAAGATAAACTATCCTGTGTAGCCGATTACGGTCTCCTCCGGCGGACGTACGTTAGTTCTCAGAGTAATGAGTCACGTGACGCTCTGTCTCAACTGTCTGTATCCACTTTTATGTCCTAAACACTCGTTTTTGGGGGGTCGAGAGCTAATAAAAACTTATTTCTGGGTTTTTTAGCTTGTTTGCTGTACACCTTGTCACACAGCAGCTTTCAGGCATTTTTCTGTCTTTTGTTAGAAGCAAGAAATGACAAGGAGGCAGCCTCTCGCAATGCAAAGTCAATGGAGACCGTTGGATTGTTTTCCCCCTGGGTGTGGGCGTGGCCTAAATGCGCTCTGTCTCTATAAATATGTTTCTAGATCCGCCCCTTACTGTCTGGAATGGCTGCAGTGTATGACCATATCTATCTAATATTGAAGGCAATGCGTCAAAGATTAGTCGCATATCTTTAGTTAAATATGCTCTTTATTTATTTCTTGCTTTTTTTCCTATTCAAAATGTTTTTTTGAAACGCATGGGTCGATCTCCGTAACCCTTTTTATTCTGACCAACATCAAAAACGTAAAAAAATTAAACGAATTCGTCTTTTTACAGTATGAGCAAAATATTGCAGAAATATCTACTAGCCCTGTATGAGTGTTGCGAAATCTCTAAAGGGAAAATAAAATGGTAACGTTACAACCTTTGATGAAATGGTTAATCGAAATGTTACTGAAAAAAGTTGTGCTACCTTATGATTTCTCGAGGTGACAAACTTTGCCTTATTATTATTAATTCTGCCTAGGCTATATCACATTTACCACATGCCTCGCTGCCTTATTATTCACAAGAAAACGCATTCGAACAAACGGCGTTGCTCCGTTAGATTACGATAGAAGAAAAGCGCGTTCTGTAAGCAGGCCTTATCCTACTTGTAGGCCTACTGACATATTTTCCAGCATTTAGATATTTACTGTATTTAAAAAAGAAAAGAATAATTGCAGTTAGGATTTCAGTAAATATGGTATTTTGGCTCGTTAATCATATTAATAAGGTCTGATTTGAGTCTTACCTAAACTTGAAGCCATTAGCCTATATGTTCGTAACAAAATCGAAAGTTAAAGTGTGTTCTAACATGGAGAAGAGAACACGCCTATGTGTGTGTGTGTGTGTGTGTGTGTGTGTGTGTGTCATGTGTGGTAAGAGGGTGTGCTACTCTCCACCCTCAAAATTTCTCGCAAGAGTGATCATAGTTTTCATGTTTAGTCTTTCACGCAAGTAATCGTTATGATAAATGTTTTGTCTTATCGTACACATATCAGAACGAACTTCTATGACGGAGCCGATAACTTTTTAAATCAGCCTTTTACATCATTACGCAGTAGGCTACATTATCTTAGAATGGAGCACACGATGTTTCCCAATGTTTTCTAATATAGAAATAGAATAATATTTTCTATTGTATTTTCTAATATAGGTTGATTCTATGTATTACTGTCATCTGGTTTTGAAACACCCGCTATAGCCCAAACTAGCACGATTAATGCTAGTTTAATTAATCATTAATTGCGTTGTTTTACTATTCAAACAGAGACCACATTTCATTAAAAAAAAAAAAAATTCCACTTTTCTAATCCACCACAGCAATTTCAATATAAATCAAACATATTCAAATGCCCATGTCTGACCTGCACATAATCTGAAGCCTCACCGTATGTAAACAGCTCCTTGGCTCCTTCAGTCTCACTGATATGGACCTTTTTCACAGACTGTGATGACGCGTTTTAACGGTCATCAGCATCTTAAATCCTGAAAAGTATTTAAAAAATGTTTTTATGTATGTACATTTATAACATTATACTTTGTATTATATTACCTTTGCATCAAATGACAAAAAAATAATAATAAAAAAAAATGGATGGATGGATGGATGGACGGTAAAGTTGACATCTTTCTCTCTTCTGACTGCCGTTATAAATCTCTCTCTCTCTCTCTCTCTCTCTCTCTCTCTATTAGTATTATTATTATTATTATTTCATCTTTTTGAAAGTTGTGAAAACACAATTGTGTAGTTTTTCTTTTGCTATTTGAGCAAATGGGAACACAGAAATTTTAATTTAATGTTGTCTCTCATTCACTGCTAGGAATTTACCCATAGGCTATGACGACTACCGCTTCTGAGAAACCTGGAAATTTGAAAAGGGTCAAATTGAGAATCATGATGAATGCACACATTCTCATCTGTACAATTTACTTGTGTTGAAGGCCAATGGAGACATTAAAAAGAGATTTCAATTTTAGCCACTGATACTGAGTGCAAAGCCTAATAAGTTAATGTGAAAGTGAGTTTTTAAGTTTGACTTCTAGTATAGTCTCAATCTCTGAGAGATCAGAAAGAGAAAAGTTGTGATTAATTGTTAAATTTTTAAAGGTTTTCATGCCATCTAGTGGATGTAACTGGTTTCATTGCCAGTGTGTCACTTCCTGATGAAAGTCATAAAGACTGAAGATCTTCAGTGAATGTTCATCAGATCAGTTAGATCTTCAGTGAATGTTCATCAGATCAGTTAGATCTTCAGTGAATGTTCATCAGATCAGTTAGATCTTCAGTGAATGTTCATCAGATCAGTTAGATCTTCAGTGAATGTTCATCAGATCAGTTAGATCTTCAGGTGCTTCATCAAGAGAATCGACACAAAGCAGTTCCTGATAACTGTTCAAAATGACCATCAGCATGTGTGTTTTCATTGTGTTCTTCATCAGTATGGAAGGTAAGAAATCATTTCTTTTCACAACCAGAATATTGTTTTAGTGGTTGTGTTCACTGGTCAATGACTTACTGGAACATTTTCACTAGTTTCAATTCATGCTGCATATATCTTGAGTTGTACTCAACACAATTAAATATTTTCAATAAGTCATCACAACATATCAAAATGTATGCAACATTTAAATAAAAGTGAGCAAACTTGACAAAAGTACTTGTAATGCTCGGCAAGGCAAATTTATTTATATTACACTGTGGTAATCCAAAAAAATATTTGAAAAAAATAGCAATCATAAAAATGTTCAAATAAATTGAAACTACAATAAAAGAAAGAAGCAAAAAAAAAAAAGTTAAAAATGAGATGAAAAAAAAAATATGAGGGACGTGAAAGGAAGAGAGGCAGTGCAGTGTGATCGGTACAGCGCAGAAACAGAAACTGTTTTTATTCTGGACTCAAAGGCATCTATCGATACTAATATCACTTAATATAAGCAGTAATCTACCCTGCAGGTAATACATGCATAAATAGCTTAAGCTTCACTAGGTAGAAACAAAAGATCTGATTCGTACTATGTTTTTTAGATGTAGTAAGCTGATTTAGTTCTGGTTTTGATGTGTCTTCTGAAACTAAGATCAGAATCCAGGATGACACTGAGATTCATGACTTCATGTTTAGTTTCTAGACCCCCGGAGTCAAAGTGTTCATTCACCTTTGATACTTCATCTTTATTGCCAAATACAGTGACCTCTGTTTCGTATTTATTTGACTGAAGAACATTTTTGGCACATCCAGCTGTTAATTTCATTTCAGCATTGGCACAGGGAGTCTATGGGATTGAAGACACATGGCGATAAATCTAGATCTGAGTGTCTTCTGCATAACTGTGATAATAAGCAATATTATTGTTTTGAATTATATGGCCTCGTGAGAGCATATACAAACTGAACAGTAGAGGCGCAAGGATTGAACCTTATAACTCATTGTGTCATAGCAGTCCAATCAGATTCATGCTGATGCTCACAAATATCCTTCTAAATTTGACCTAAAGCATGTTTTGTTGAAGAAAGTTTTTTTTTTAATTTACTATCTATCTCTCAGTGTAACTCATGTTTAACCCTCATTCATATTGTTTCAGGTCTGGTGAATGGAGAGTGGCATGAGTTAAAGACAGTGATGGAGGGAGACGATCTGACTCTGCAAACAGGAGTTCCTGAATTAAAAGGAGAGGATGAAACAATGTGGCTGTTTACCAGTGGCAGCCAAACCACCCGAATAGCACAGATGTATCAGAGTAAAGTATCGCTTCATAAGAGACTCGCTGACAGATCGCAGCTCGACCAACAGACCGGATCACTGACCATCTGGAACATCAGCGCCAGTGAATCTGGACTTTATACGCTTGAACTCACCATCAATGACTTCATCTCTAGGAGAACATTCAGAGTTGATGTATATGGTAAGTTTTAGCAACAGCCAATACAAGACTAAACACTAGTGTGTCACGTTCTGGGCCAGTATATATAGAGACACTTAGAGTAAAATATTAGTGTTAAGAATCTAATAATGTGTGATAATTTAGTGTTGACTTTGTGTGACCGAACGGTTACCAACAAGGGAGTCAGCCTAACCTAAAGAAATGATTTTTAATATAATTTTTGGTTGTCGACTACGCCACCTAGGGACTCGCACCCTAAGAATGAATTACAAGCCACCGGCTTTTATCTACTCAGAGCACACAGGTTCGTTATCAGCCAGTAACTGGGCAGAGTCATGGGTTCTACAAAAAGATACTTTATTACAAGTCTCAGTCACAGTATAAAACCACCCCTCAACGGAGCATTAGACAAAATACTAATTCAACAGACACACAATAATTGACAAGGAAATAAATCAAAAAAAAGTTGAGATGTCAATAACGGCAACGGTAAATTACCAAAGAAAACAAAAAAAGAAAAACATTCATTGACAACCATACAGGGCTGGAGGACATCTACTCTGGGCACCCCCAGCTGGAAGTGGCCTACAAAGAAAGCAAAAAGAAAAGCTCACTCCATACTCACACCTCACCACACCACACAAGTGAAATAAAGCACTCTCAAGTGAACGGAAGACCCCACTACCACAGCCCCAGGACACCCACGCAAGTGGCCCTCAGCTCCTGTATGGAAATACAAAAAAAAAAAAAAAGAAATAAATACAAATACAATAAACAATTTTACACCACTAGCAGTGTAGGCTAATACAAAACAAAAATAGGGTCAAGATGGAACAGTTAGCTGGACTTACACAGCCCAAAAATCCAGCATCCCCAATAATATCATCAAAATCAGATATATAAAGAAATCACGCTAATCAATCTACAAACACAGGAGAATAACTCCTTTTAGTCTTTACAAAGAAACAAAATAATGGATAGATCAACTTAAGTCACAGACACATACAACAACAACCAAACAAAATATCATTAAGACAAGAAAAAGGAAAAAACTACACATCAATTCACCATTGCACTTCTTGGACAGACAACACAAAACAGATTAACTGGAAACAAAAAAAAAGAAAATCAAAAAAATCCGAGCGAGACAACAGCGCTGGCCGGGCCGCTCACACTACTGCCAAATATTGCAGCACGTCATGCCCAACCTATCCAACACGAAGATAAAAGGTCAAAATATAGTCAAATCAATCCTAGTGGGATAAATGTTCCATACATACCGACGATGACAATTCTGTTTACCTAGGTGAACTGTAGCTGGTGCACAGACGCCACAACGATGACGATTCTGTTTACCTAGGTGAACTGTAGCTGGTGTACAAACGCCACAAAGATGACGATTCTGTTCACTGAGGTGAACTGCAGCTGGTGCACAAACGCCACTAAACGACCCACGCCACAGAATGCTGCAATGATACACATTATAAACGCACGCCCACCAACCTTAAACCCACGTGAACGCCACTCACCTGAATAAACAACCAGCCAACTCCAACCTATCTGCTCCTGTATCAAGTGGTCCAACTGATTTGCGTGCTACCTCCCAGTCTATACCAGCACCAACAAAAAAATATTTAATGGTCATATCCTAAGAAAATAGATCAACCGCAGACACTAACACATACCTTTTCCCTGCAGCACGTCGAGCCGGAATGACAACACAATAGAGCGGATGTTACAACCGATCGCATCACAACACAGGCGCAGCCTACTTAAATACGCGTTTCCTGATTTGACAACCAATGAGTGACATCTACGTCACCCACACACTACATTCTTCCCCCACCTTTTGCATCGTCGGCCCGACGGTGAGAAAAAGCTTTCAATCCCACGGTCTAAACATGACAGAAACACTACTTGTAGTCCCAAGAACCTCAGGGGCCCCAGTCTCCGCCACCACCGCCCTAGGGAGTCGATGAAGATTGGGATGCTGCCCCGCTGTAGCCCGTGTAGTGCGCCGCACTTCTCTATCTATACCTTCTCTACCTGTACTTTGACTTGGTAATGCAGTCACCGGTACAACTGGACGGCCTAACCCTGCAGTGACACCAACCCCATCCAGTCCAGAGGATGTCAAGCCCTCCTGCCCAGTCACTGATCCACCCACTCCAAGGGAAGTAGTGCCGCTTACGGGGGCTGTATTGACCTGTGGGGCATGAGGCACAACAACCCATAGGTCTTCCTCCTCATCCCCAGGAAGCTCCTCCTGTTCTATCACGAGACTACCGGTGAGTGAGTCAGAGAAAGAATCTTCCAAGGGGGGGTCCCTGCACAAGCAAACTTTCAGTAATGAACGATGCACCCGTTTTATCTTCCCGAGGTCATCTCTTGGAGCAATGGTATAAACCGTACCATTTTCTCTGGGGGCATGGACAACACGGTACACCACAGAACTCCAATGGTCCTGGATCTTCTGCCGACCTCTCCGATTATAATCCCTGAGGTATACCAATTGGCCCTCCCTCAAAGGGACATCCCTAACACACTTGTCGTGCTGAGCTTTGCGTTTACCTGCTTCAATCCGCAACCGTTCACGGGCCCCATCGAAGGCCACCTGCAACCTAGTTTGGTGCTCCAACACCCACTCATGCACTTCCCCTCCAGAGACTTCTGGGACCCTTCCCAGAAGGAAATCCACTGGGAGACGTGGCTCCTGCCCAAACATCAAGAAGTGCGGCGATACGCCTGTAGACTGGTGCGGGGTGGTATTATAACAAAATAATGTCTGAGGTAAGCAGGAGACCCAGTCACGCTTCCTTGAGACAGGCAAGGTGCGCAAGAGGTTATGGAGAGTCCGATTAAACCTCTCACACTGACCATTGCCAGCGGGGTGATTTGGAGTGGTTCGTGATTTTTCAACTTGATAAAGGCCACAGAGCTGTCGTATAAGAGCCGACTCGAAATTCCGACCCTGATCAGAATGAATCCGAGCCGGTACCCCGAACCTGAAGAACCACTCAGCTACCAGCACCTGAGCTACAGTTTCCGCCCGCTGATTTCTTGTGGGCACAGCTAGAGTGTATTTACTAAATACATCGGTCATAACTAGAACATTTTCATGTCCCGAACGAGCTGGCTCCAACACCGTAAAATCAATGGCCACTATTTCATTAGGTCGAGCAGCCAACACATGACCCATAAACCCCCGCGCTAATGGCTGAGTGGTTTTAGCCACCTGACAGCGCTCACATTGCCGACACCATTCCACCACCGCTGACGACATACCTGGCCAGTAGCACCTTTGGCGTACCAGTTCCGTTGTCCGCTCAACGCCCTGATGCCCATGTTGCTGATGGAGCTGTGTGAGGACCTCAGCCCTCATAGCGGCTGGTAAAACCAGCTGTAAATTTTCCTCACCTCCATCCGGGCGGAACACCCTACGGTACAGTACCCCATCCCGCATCACTAGCCGGTCTTTCTGACGCAATAGAATTCTACTTGGTCTGGAGAGCTGTTGCCACTCTTCTCCAGCCAATGGTGCCTCTTGGCCCCAGCACCTAAACACCACTTGAATATCTGGGTCTTCTTCTTGCAACACATGCAAATCGGTAGCCACATAACCCGGTAAAGCCGTAATAGCAGCCAGGCAAGCAGGTGCAGTTAGCTCCACCTTTGTGGCAGTTCTTACTAGTGCCGGGATACAACTCCCCACCTTCAACTGTTCCCCCTCCACACTCCACGTTGGGTTTTGCCTAGAAAGGGCATCAGCGTTTTGGTTACTGCGACCCGAACGATACCTCACCTCAAAGTCGAACGAGGCCAACTGAGCGGCCCACCTCTGTTCTGTTGCCCCCAACTTCGCAGAAGCAAGGTGGCTGAGGGGGTTGTTGTCCGTGAACACCATGCACCGATTGCCGAGCAGGTATTCTCGAAATTTTTCAGCCATGGCCCACTTGAGCGCCAAAAACTCTAACTTCATAGAGCTATAATTACTCATATTGCGCTCAGTGGGCCTAAGGCTACGGCTGGCATACGCCACTGGTCGTACCCTCCCCTCCTGTTCCTGAGATAAGACCGCACCCAACCCCGCATGGCTAGCGTCCACCTCAAGAATAAAGGGGAGCGAAAAGTCAGCATAAGCCAGAACTGGAGTTGTAGTAAGCTTACGTTTTAACCCCTCAAAGCTCGCCTGACTCTGCTCTGTCCACGCCTCGCCCAACCCTTGCTTCGCTCGCTTCCCAGGCCCCACCCTAGTACACTCCGCCACCAACCTATGTAGAGGGGCAGCCAACTTGGCAAAACCCTCCACAAACCGGCGATAGTAGCTGGCAAAACCTAAGAATGAACGCAGCTCGGTCACAGTCCCTGGCCTCTGCCACTTTTCCACAGCTTCAATTTTACCGGGGTCAGTGGAAACCCCTGCGGCTGATATTACATGCCCTAGATACTTTACCTCTCGCTGGAGGAATGCACACTTCGACAACTTAACCTTCAGTCCCTCACGTTCCAGGCGGCTTAACACCACCTCTAAACGTTCTACATGCTGGGCAACAGAGGAGGAGAACACTACCACGTCATCCAGATACAGAAGCAGCGACTGATACTGCTGATCCCCAAACAACCTCTCCATTAAGCGCTGGAAAGTGCTTGGGGCGTTACAGAGGCCAAAGGGCATCCGGTTCCACTCAAACAATCCGAACGGAGTACAAAAGGCAGTCTTTGGGCGATCCCGTTCCATGACAGGGACCTGATTGTACCCACTGGCCAAGTCCAGAGTGGAGAACCAACAGGCCCCTGCCAGAGAATCCAGTGTCTCCTCAATGCGGGGCAAAGGGAAAGCGTCCTTCCTGGTCTTTGCATTCAACTGACGGTAGTCCACGCACATACGGAGACCACCGTCCTTTTTTTTGACCAGCACAATAGGTGAAGCATAAGGACTACAGCTTTCCCTTATAACCCGCGCCTCCAACAACTGATTAATATGGGACTTGACTACCTCGTACTCCGTTGGGGGAACCCGGCGATGGCGCTGACGGACCGGGGTATCGTCTTCGAGGGGTATCTCATGCGAAATTAAATCAGTGCAACCTAGATCCCCGTCATGGCTAGAAAACACAGAACTAAAACGGTGGAGCAATGCCCTTACTTGCCCTTGCCCCACAACAGGCAAGCTGGATAAATCCACTGCCTCTATTCGTTCCTGTATCCCCAAGCCATTCTCAACACCTTGCGAATTAACAGTAGCCACCATCGATGGCACCTCAGTAATCCCCGCCGGCCAGCTCACAACGTAAGCGCCAATCAAGGTACCTATAACAGAGCGGGGGTAAAGCATTACATCAATAACCCCAACATTTACCATTGGCACATACACTGTCCCTCTCACCACCTGTACCAAGGATGAAGGGGCCAACAGCCCAGCAGGAAGCCCTGACTCAGGAGGCTCGAAAAATACTACTTGGTCTGCAAACTGGCCTGAACAGGTAGCTGGAACAAACTTCATAGTACCCCCTGGTATACGACATGACTGGCGGCCCCGCAATCTCACCCTTCCTCCATGATCTTCCCCAAGGGAGGTGGCAGCAGCGGCCTGGCACTCCTGCAATGCTTGTGACAAGAAACAAGGGGCTTCAGACACTTCGGGCAAATCAAAGAGGGCAGGGCCATGCTGTCCAAAGAGTCCCTGATAACACCGGCTTAGGACATTCATCCCTAAAACACCCGGTGCTTGGTCACGTAACCCATCAGGAGGATCTCGGACAACAAGAACCCCGCACCCTGGGACCAATCGCCCACATAATACAATATCCACCTCCATATACCCAATATAAGGAATAGGAAGGCCATTGGCCGCTCGAAGCTGCAGCCACTGACAAGACTGCAACTTCTCCCGACCCAAAGGCTCAAAGTGCTGCAGGAAACAACTCTCAGTAATGGTAGATACCATAGACCCCGTGTCTATTAGACACGACACTAAGATATCTCCAATTGAAACAACGAGATAAGGACATGACGACATTAGACTAGATCTTAACACAGGACCACTTAATACTGAGCCGATAAATTCCCTACCCGAGCCTTGACTCTGCGGCTCGGAGGGAATTAGTTTCCCGACGGACCGGAAGGAGGCGGCTGGCTATTCCGATCTACTGCTGACCCTGAAGCAATGGAAGGTTGAGTGCGATGGGGAACCCGCAACCCATCACACTCCCTGGCAAAATGGCCAGGTCTCTGACACCTCCGACATATCACCGGTGCCCTATGAGGCGATTGACCGCGCACTTCAGGGCGACGCAAGTTAGCCACAGTTTGAACGAGCTGGGTTATCTGTTCTTGTTGCAACCTCAGCATCTCTCTTAACTCTTTCATTTCGGAGCTTTGGGAGAGGCTACGGACTTCAGTATGCGGTTCCCCCTGCACCCCATACTGGGTACCATAAATCAATGGGACAGACTGACTACGGGTCCTTACTGCACCTGATATCCCTTCACGCTCCCAGCGAATAGCCTCCCCACGAATATCCAGAAAACTAATAGTAGCTTGTCGGCGCACCAGCTGCTTAAGTTCACGACGCAAGGAATTATCGGCTACACACTCTACAAACTGGTCTCGGAGCAAAACATCCGCATTTAGCAACACAGTTGGAGACTGTTGCTTAACTCTTTCCAAAAGGCTCAACAAAACAAGAGAAAACTCCAATAAAGTTTCTCCTTCCTGCTGCCTCCTGGAAAAGAAAGCCTCCTGTAAGGCTATGTATGACGTCGAACACCCATATAATTCGCGTAGCACGGCAATAATCTTACCAGAATCACCACGTTCTTGCTCTGAGCGATATCGAATCTCCTCCCTTGCTTCCCCCTCTAGATGATCAACCAAAAAGAACGCCTGATCGGCTGGGGTAAGGTATCGAGCACGCATACAGGCTTCAGCCTCCTCCACCCACTCGTCGATACCTATCCCTGACTTACCACTGAACTTAGGACATCTCCTATCCCTAGGTACCAAAACGAGACGATCCGTCACTGGGGCACTACCACCACCCCGCTCAGGAGGAATGGTGGGTGCAGGGTCCACTGCACTAGCAGCACCATGCCCAACAGCCACCACTCGCTCCTGTCGTAGCTTCTCATTATCTGCTTTAAGCTGGGCAATAAGCCCTCGAAGTTCTTGCACTTCTTCCTCCATCACTTACCCAATACGAAAAAGGAGAGCCGCAAAAACCAATATCAGGGGAGAAGAACCGAATATCCACTCTCCAGCCCGCACAGCGCTGCTGCCTCGCCCCCGACAAAAAAACAGAAAAACACCAACAAAGCACAAAAAAACAACTCAACCCTTGTTCTATCACCACACACTAGAACCCACGTCTCTGCCAAGACTGCCGAAACCCTGCCGACTGCGCCAATTGTGACCGAACGGTTACCAACAAGGGAGTCAGCCTAACCTAAAGAAATGATTTTTAATATAATTTTTGGTTGTCGACTACGCCACCTAGGGACTCGCACCCTAAGAATGAATTACAAGCCACCGGCTTTTATCTACTCAGAGCACACAGGTTCGTTATCAGCCAGTAACTGGGCAGAGTCATGGGTTCTACAAAAAGATACTTTATTACAAGTCTCAGTCACAGTATAAAACCACCCCTCAACGGAGCATTAGACAAAATACTAATTCAACAGACACACAATAATTGACAAGGAAATAAATCAAAAAAAAGTTGAGATGTCAATAACGGCAACGGTAAATTACCAAAGAAAACAAAAAAAGAAAAACATTCATTGACAACCATACAGGGCTGGAGGACATCTACTCTGGGCACCCCCAGCTGGAAGTGGCCTACAAAGAAAGCAAAAAGAAAAGCTCACTCCATACTCACACCTCACCACACCACACAAGTGAAATAAAGCACTCTCAAGTGAACGGAAGACCCCACTACCACAGCCCCAGGACACCCACGCAAGTGGCCCTCAGCTCCTGTATGGAAATACAAAAAAAAAAAAAAATAAATAAATACAAATACAATAAACAATTTTACACCACTAGCAGTGTAGGCTAATACAAAACAAAAATAGGGTCAAGATGGAACAGTTAGCTGGACTTACACAGCCCAAAAATCCAGCATCCCCAATAATATCATCAAAATCAGATATATAAAGAAATCACGCTAATCAATCTACAAACACAGGAGAATAACTCCTTTTAGTCTTTACAAAGAAACAAAATAATGGATAGATCAACTTAAGTCACAGACACATACAACAACAACCAAACAAAATATCATTAAGACAAGAAAAAGGAAAAAACTACACATCAATTCACCATTGCACTTCTTGGACAGACAACACAAAACAGATTAACTGGAAACAAAAAAAAAGAAAATCAAAAAAATCCGAGCGAGACAACAGCGCTGGCCGGGCCGCTCACACTACTGCCAAATATTGCAGCACGTCATGCCCAACCTATCCAACACGAAGATAAAAGGTCAAAATATAGTCAAATCAATCCTAGTGGGATAAATGTTCCATACATACCGACGATGACAATTCTGTTTACCTAGGTGAACTGTAGCTGGTGCACAGACGCCACAACGATGACGATTCTGTTTACCTAGGTGAACTGTAGCTGGTGTACAAACGCCACAAAGATGACGATTCTGTTCACTGAGGTGAACTGCAGCTGGTGCACAAACGCCACTAAACGACCCACGCCACAGAATGCTGCAATGATACACATTATAAACGCACGCCCACCAACCTTAAACCCACGTGAACGCCACTCACCTGAATAAACAACCAGCCAACTCCAACCTATCTGCTCCTGTATCAAGTGGTCCAACTGATTTGCGTGCTACCTCCCAGTCTATACCAGCACCAACAAAAAAATATTTAATGGTCATATCCTAAGAAAATAGATCAACCGCAGACACTAACACATACCTTTTCCCTGCAGCACGTCGAGCCGGAATGACAACACAATAGAGCGGATGTTACAACCGATCGCATCACAACACAGGCGCAGCCTACTTAAATACGCGTTTCCTGATTTGACAACCAATGAGTGACATCTACGTCACCCACACACTACATTTGCATTTCAGAATCAAGCTTACACATCGCATGAAAGTTAATTTCAGCTCTGGGCTAGACTAAGTCTAGGACTATTTAAAACCATGACAGAGAAAGCAGATTTTTGTTAATCTGGTTTAAAAGGCCCTTTAAATCTAGGATTAGGCTTCATCTCTCTCCGGGAAAACCGTCCGTTAAAGTTCAGATAAACTCAGATTTGTCTGAAATCCTCAAAGCTGTTTAATTCACTTTTTTTTTTATATATATATATATAAATTAAAGGAATGGTTCAGAGTAAAATCAACCTAGAGTCCTTTGCACCATGACCTTGAGCCAAACACCCTTTTTTTTTTCTTTGGTTGAAAGTTAGAGCTTATGTAGAGATATCAGCCGGATGGCTTAGTGCAGGCGCTAATGGATCCTATGATGTGTCTTGTAAATTACCCCACTAATAATGCCCAGAATAGTACCAAATATCTACAGTGGTTCTGTACTCATAAAACGAGGTATTGGAAAGTTTGTAAGTACATCAGTAGTTTATTTAAATAACACTTGCCTGACGGCTAATGCTACCGCTAACCCGGTTGTCGAGGTCACTTCCGTGATTTGGGAAAAGCACGAGCTAATGTAGGCCTATACTGCACATTATTAGAGTTACCTGTAACATATTTAGTACTTATACGATCTGGAAGTAGCGCGAAGTTATGTTGGACATAAACGTCGACAAAAAAACAACTTGTATAGTTAGGCTACTTCAGAGTTGTCTACAGAACAAAAGGCTGAAATAAACTACCATTTGTGGCATTTAATGCTCAAGATTACGTCTTATTCATAGAGCAGACTGCAGCACTGAATGATTTTCGATGTGACAAAAATAACCTCACATGAAAACTTTGTGAAAAACATTTGAGGGGTCATAATTTAAAAACCACTCGGCCCACACTAGCACCGCCCATGTCTTTCAATATGCTACATCGTTAGTATGCTTTGGCGGGGCTCGTGTGTTTTAATTAGTCAAGAGTACTCACAAACCAAATCCAGAATAATCCTTCAAGCTTCAATGAGGTATTTTAGCTACTGCTGAAATACGGCTTTCACGCCACGTCAGGTCACTTCTTCGCGCACTTTTTTTTTCTTCCTGTTCCCGCCCCTTCTACTTTTAACGGTAAATCAGCTATCCAGTTAATTATCATCCAAAATATAAAAACAGTTAAAAAAACAGAGTTCAGCGAATGTTTTTTTTTTTTTTTTTTTTTTTTAAATAGCTCAACATAAATGCAGCATCTTGAATTATTTTCTTTAAAAATCCATATGAATTTAGGTCAATTTGAAGAGCTATACATAAAGATTTTTTTTTTTTTTTTTTTTTTTTTTTTTTTATTACATTCAGTTTTCTCTATTAATTTAAACATAAATATTTTCCTAAACAGTCTGTCTTTTCCCTCAGACATAATTGTTAGAAGGCAAAAGGAATACAAAAATAACTAACACATTACCATTAGTTGCTGCTAAAAAAAAGAAAAAAGCTAATCATGTACATCTGTCTGTCTGTTATGTGAGTTTCCTAAACCGCCTTGTTTATAAATTTTACTCTCAGGTGAAAACTATAAAGGTGGGAGTTTTTGAGAGTGAGTTTTCAGCCCTGCCGCACTGCCATCTTTCGGTGGGACCAATATAAGTGATTTGATTGCAGATGTCCATCCTGCTCAGTTGAGCTGCAGGCGCAGTATCGAGAGCACAAGAACAACACATCACAAACATTCATCAGCATGTGGGCTTTCATCTTATGTTTCATCTGTGCGGAGGGTAAGATACACACATTTTTAATTGTCTCCTAATGTTAAGTAGGTTGAATTGTCTTTAATTGTCCTCATTTTAAAAGCTCTAAAATTTTGTCAGGAAACTCAGTTTTACTGCTATAAGAAAAATCATGAAGAAGCAAACATCCAGCTTGACTTGCATAACCATGAACTTCTGTGTTAAAATACAGATGAACATGTCAATAAGCAGCATAAATTAATGCTTCATCATCAGTAAATTAACACAATTTATAATAAATATAATCAATATGCACAGTAAATAATTGTTCTGACAGTTTTAGTCAATGTTTTATAGTCAAATTTGTCATTGTAATCATTCTCCTGATGTTCATAGATCAGGAAAGAAAAAGAAAAATGAAACATTTACTTAACATTACACACATTATGTCACTTTAACAGAGAGAGTGATATAACCATTTCCTGCAACTTCTGGTCGACTGTGTCTTTGATGTTCACACAAAACTGAAAACTTTTTTTAAAAAATAAGATTGCAAAACTGTAGCATTGTTTAAACTAAAATGTGCCACATTTTTATTTCTATTTGTTGGGTTCACTTTTCACAGAACAGAAACAACTTCTGGTCAAGTCATTTATATGCAACACTGTCTGAAACCACAAGAAGAACGACTTCCTTTATCCCTCCTTAGATCATGTCAAACCACAGACCCGCTAGTGTTGCAATGCTACAAACATGCATGAAAGAAATCATCAAAGATCTTATCATTTATTAAAAAACATAGCATAGTTCATCAGTTCAAGCACCCCTTCTGTTTTAGCCAATCTGCGACACTTCAACCCAACTTGTGCACAAGAGCTTAAATCTGAATTAATAAGAAATTAAATCTACAAACTTTTTTTTTCTCTGAAAGATATTCAGCTTGAATCTGTGCATCTTTGGTTGCACATAAACCACAACACTTCACAAGATTACAGTGACAATCAACATATAAAAAATAAAAGTATGTAAATGTAAACAAATAAAACAAAATCCTCGCATCACCACATCACAGTAATCTAATAGTGATGACAAAATCAACAACAGTATAAACAAAGTCAGATGCAAACAATAATCCTATTATAGCAATGACATAATTTATGCATGCTGTATTTATTTTTGGAGATTGCAACAAATCCATAATATTTCTCAATATTAAATTGTTCTGACAACCGTGCATTGTTGGTCTTCTTAATAATGCTTTATGCAGATTCAAAAGGTCCTAAGATTGGTTATTTGTTATTGCTTTATATACAGTGTATGCAAAAATAGAAATGACCCAGACTACATTAAATCAGGTTTGTTTGGTTTGTGTCGACCACAGTGTGTTTAATGTGGTGAACTATTGGCTGTAACCATTGAAAATCAACAGGAACCAAAATTGTCAATATCATATTAATAATTTGTTTACCTGTATATTTAACCTGTTTTCATATTGTTTCAGTGGGTGGAGAGGTTGATGCCATTGAAACAGTTAAAGTGAAGGAGGGAGGTTTCCTCAATCTGCATCCGGGACTTCATGATCTAAACGGAGACGTTCAGATACTGTGGACGTTTGAAAGTGGCAGACAAAGTACTCGTGTTGCACAGATGCATCAAGGGAAAATATACACACATTATGACAAGAGACTCACTAGCAGAGTACAGCTAGCCCGAGACACAGGCATTTTAACCATCTCAGACATCAGGACTAATGAATCTGGACTGTATAAAGCATTAATCATTATCAATACACACATCTCAGGATGGAGATACAAAGTTGATGTTTATGGTGAATTGCAGCTGCAGCCACTGTTGAATAACTTTAATAATATAGGATCTATCTTTGTCGCCATCTCTGTTTGAAACCTGAAATTGTAGTTATTTGTGGAGTTATCTTTAATGTTTTGAGGTGTTTGTGTGAGTTGTCTGTCAACACACCAGTGTGGATCTTCACTGTACATCAGAATTACAGCTACTAGGCTACGTATTGGAAGTCTATCCAGAATAAGAGGTTTCACTGAAATAAGTTCACTGTACCGATATACTTTTCTTGGAGTCGAGGTGAATTGCTCTCTCTCTCTCATAGCTAGCACAAAATAACTGAAATCTATCCCCATGACCATAGCAAAGCGAGAGAAATAGCTCAATAATGGAAATGCCATGTATTGATTAAGCAAACAATGGTACTGTTAGGCTTCCTAATAATCACCCAATGAACCACTGAAATGTCTTACCTTTCCAGCAGAAAAAAAGCCGTCTCTGCGTCCGTTTTCAACCCTTTTAAATCACAGAGTTCATGCCATCTTTCAAAAGCCCTGCCAGATTTATTCCTGTTTTTCGCACAGGCCCGGTCGCTTTCCCGTTTTAGCTGTAGGCTCTCCGCAGTCCAAAGTCTTTTACTTTTGACTAGGCTACTGGTGAACCCCAGTTGTCAGCGATGATGCCGCCATCAAAATGGCAAAATGGCGGAGCTTCCCACACTATAAAAGCAGGATGAACATCCGGATCGTCCTCTTACCTTTCTCGCCTCAGAGACCAGGTACAGGAAAGCTGAATTAAAACCGATAATCCACCATTCAGTTCATCACCTAAGTGGTACAGGTGCATACTAGCGAGGGTCATTTTTTCTAGTTTGCATTTAATTA
Source organism: Squalius cephalus (assembly GCA_022829025.1). Classification (NCBI taxonomy): domain Eukaryota; kingdom Metazoa; phylum Chordata; class Actinopteri; order Cypriniformes; family Leuciscidae; genus Squalius; species Squalius cephalus. Next base: position 28,853,908 of record CM040812.1, read on the forward strand.
CCCTCGTCCTTCGGATGAGACGTTAAACCGAGGTCCTGACTCTCTGTGGTCATTAAAAATCCCAGGATGTCCTTCGGAAAAAGAGTAGGGGTTTAAAGGAACACTCCACCGTTTTTTTAAATAGGGCTTATTCACCTTCTTTCCTACATTTAGATAGGTGGGCAAATGCATTTTTGTCTCAGTGCATGCATTGTTTTAGTTTGACAGGGTCGGCGCTAGCTTAGCTTAGCATAATGAATGGAATCCTTTGTTGCCAGCTAGCATGTCCTGAGTAAAAGTGATATAAAAAATAAAAAAAACCCACCTAATTACTTCTTGAGGCCTGCGTATTCACAATGAGTACAAATAGCGATGCAGATTAACACTAGGCGATTTCCTAGGCAGAACGTCCTCGTCTCAACGTCCCCGCTACTCGGCAGAATACGCTGCACTTTTGGGGTGCGAGGAATCCCAGTCACTGCAGTCCGAAGTGCCAAATCAACGTGCACGCTGTGAAGAGGCTGCAGACACATCAACCAGCAGGGGAAACAATACTCGTTCTCTTACATGTCATGGGACCACACAATTTTCCGGAACCGGAAAAGCAAGGAAGAAGCTCCGTGACGTGACTCATTACAAGGCAGGTATATATGCTCCGCCTTTAGCTGTGACAGGCTTAATAAATAGACCTGAAGCAACAAATAGTAGCCTGAAGCCAATCATCTATACTGCCACATATGCACACAAGAACGTATATTTAGCCTGCAACATACATTTAACTAAGAGAGGGTCACATTTCTTTTTCTATTTACATCTGTGTGCAATATTCACTCACCTACAGCTTCATGCTAATGTTGCAATGTTATACAGGACTATGAGCACTTAAAAATAAAATGAATCATTTCATAAATAGACACAAAAGAATAGTTTGTTGTTGTTGTTTTATTGTTTGTGTGTGTGTGTGTGTGTGTGTGTGTGTGTGTGTGTGTGTGTGTGTGTGGGGTAATCATGGAAATCACGTGTTTTGTGAACCCCTCGGTAGGTAAAATTGTAAACATCTGCCATAGTGCTTTCATTTGATATTGAAGCATTAGTACAGAAAAATAGATTAAATAAACAGAACTTAACAATAATATAATCATAGTTAGGTTATTTTGTGTTGATTCATTTTTGAATCATATTGTGTTTGCGTATTAATATTCTTGAATGTGGCTGTGTGACTTGCTGTATCGACTTTTATAAGAAACATTATTCTTTCCTTTTCAGATTTCAGAAAACCCAAAGGAAAAGAGGCAGTCGTCTGATGCAAGCCAGATTTTTAAAACCTGAACCGCTGCACCGCTTGACGTAACACTGAAGTGTAGCTGAAATATTAATGTTAACATTGTTTTACGTAGACATTTACATTTCAGTTGTATTTTCAGCGTTTCAACAAGTGATTTAGAATCAACATCACATTGTAACACTGATCGAACAACATTACCAATGATTATTTTTGTTAATTTCAATGTTGATTCAACAGCAGTGATGTAGAAATCTCACCATTGATTCAAAATTATTTGTGAGTGCAAAATTGATTTTGAACCAACATCACTTTATAGTGTGAATTCAATTCAATTAGCATGAATGCATCAACATTGATTTACCAGTGTTTCAATGATTACATGTGTTATGGGAATTTTTGATTTTCCTTGATTTACAGTATTGATTTTCATTTAATTTCAGTAAGACATTGAAATGACTCTTTGCTGGACTGTATGTGGTCTGCCAACATATGACTGTGTGTGTGTGTGTGTGTGTGTGTGTGTGTGTGTGTGTGTGTGTGTGTGTGTGTGTGTGTGTGTGTGTGTGTGTGTGTGTTTAAACACTGGGAAACAGGTGAGACGTCAGGAGGAGGCAGATTGAAAAGGGACCTCTAACCCCTAGGGTAAGAGGCCGCCCAATTTAGAATTTGTGAGTTTGTAAGAACAAACTTAGCAGTATCAGAAAACTAGCAGGGAAGCCTCTCCTTGTTTAGATAAGGGCCTATAAGCAGAAGACCTTGAAAGCAGTATAAAGACTCCTCTGCCCTCCCTCTCGTTGTCGCACTTGTTTCACAGACTGTACTTGTGACTTCTGTGTGGCAACTGGGCCTTCTTGCAAGAATAAAATACTTTTTTAATGATCATTTGAATTTCAGAGTGTCTCTTACGCAGTTGATGATTGTTTAATGAATTTTTGCCACAACACATGCTATCTGGGTTATTATAGCTGGTTGTCCTGCATCCTAAATAAATAAGCTACAATTAGTCCAAAATGCAGCTGCTGGAGTTCTTATCTGGGCTGCGTTTCTCAAAAGCATTGCCACCAATGTTTATACAATCAACTTGGCTCATGATGCTAAGTTGAGAAAAACAGCCCAGGTAGAGAAAATATAATCACAACACCAATTTTATCATCTCTACACTGGTTACCCATTAAGTCCCGTATCAATTATAAAGTACTGCTACTGACCTATAAGGCCCAAAACTGTTTATCTCGTGTATTTAACCAATCTTCTATCACCTTACAATCCATCACGCTCTTTAAGATCACAAAACTCTGGGCTTCTGGTAGTACCTATCTAAGTCCACTAAAGGAGGGAGAGCATTATTTGCATTTGGCTCCTAAACTCTGGAATAGCCTTCCTGATGATGTTCAGGACTCAGACTCACTCCCGGTTTAAATCTAGATTAAAGACGCATCTCTTTAGCCAAGCATTCACATAATGCATCTCACAACCTTATTAGTTCAAATGCACATGATTATTGTTGCTTGATATGTTATGAACAGCACCTATACGCTAATTATTTTCCATGTGTTTAACTGTTTCTACCTCGGGATACCCACACACCAGCTCCACTTTGGATCCAGACTCTTATGAAGACTTCAGATGATCATTACACCTGTGAAGAGATTATTTCAACTCCTGCGAAGACTTCAGATGATGCAAACTGAAATCAAACTGAATCAACATGCACCAATGCTACATTTTCCATTTATTGTAATCATTATGTTTACAACTTGTAATAATTATTTTAATGAGCTCATTGTTTCTGCTATAAATTAATACATTATTAGCTAACTGTGCGATTTGTATATGTACATTTCTGAAATATGGACATCACTTGGACACATTCACCTCTAATAACAGTTTGTAATGTAGACACATGCCTTTCCCGTAAAGCTGATATGAAACTGTATTATAAAAAGCGGCATACAAATGAATGTGAATTGAATTGTTTTGCAGTGTGTCCTTCTATTTTTTTATTATTATTTAGGTAAATACAGTCAAATCTACAGGATAAAGTTTATCAGTAAAGTCTCAAAGGAGTCAGTTGTAACAGTCAAACATTTATTTTATAACAGTTCATGTAAAAAATAAACTACAATGCAAAAACAAAATCAATAAAGCATAAAGCTAAATAAACTGTTTTTTATCATATATATTTTTAACCATTTATTTATATTATGCATTATAAACATAGTAAGTCTTGCAGATACTTTCCAAACCAAGTAAATTATGTTCAAGCATTTGTGTATATGGCATTTGCTTACATCAGAGCAATATTTTGTCCAGCTTAAATCTATAGGCAAAAATAAATGCTTATTGAGAACAAAGAAATTTTAATTTAATGTTGTCTCTCATTCACTGCTAGGAGTTTACCAATATGACGACTACCGCTTCTGAGAAACCTGGAAATTTGAAAAGGGTCAAATAGAGAAGCATGAATGCACTCATTCTCATCTGTAATTTTTACTTGCGTTGAAGGCCAATGGAGACATTAAATAGAGATTTCAATTTTAGCCTCTGATGCTGAGTGCAAAGCCTAATAAGACGACATGGAAATAGTATATATCATGATGTGAAAGTGAGTTTTTAAGATTGACTTATATTATGACTTAAATAGTCTCATTCACTTAGAGATCAGAAAGAGAGAAAAGTCGTGATTAATTGTTAAAAATGTTTAAGGTTTTGATGCCATCTAGTGGATGTAACTGGTTTCTTTGCCAGTGTGTGACTTCCTGATGAAAGTTATAAAGAGTGAAGATCTTCAGTGAATGTTCATCAGATCAGTTAGATCTTCAGGTGCTTCATCAAGAGAAACGATACAAAGCAGTTCCTGAAAACTGTTCAAAATGACCATCAGCGTGTGTGTTTTCAGTGTGTTCTTCATCATCAGTATGGAAGGTAAGAAATAATTTCTTTTCACAAGCAGAATATTGTTTACTGGTCATGTGACTTACTGGAACATGTTCACTAGTTTCAATTCATGCTGCATACAGATCTTGAGTTGTACTCAACACAATTAAATATTTTCAATATTTCAACACAACATAGCAAACTGTATGCCACATTTAAATAAAAGTGTGCAAACTTGACAAAAGTAGTAATGCTTGGCAAGGCACATTTATTTATAGCACATTTCACTGTGGTAATCCAGTGCTTCACAGAAAAAAAATATTTAAAAAAAATAGCAATCCTAAAAATGTTCAAAAGAAATAAAATAAAAATACAATTAAAGAAAGTTAAAAAAATTAGTTAAAAATTAGATTAAAATGAATATGAAGGACGTAAAGAAGAGGCAGTGCAGTGTGATCGGTACAGCGCAGAAACAGAAACTGTTTTTATTCTGGACTCAAAGGTATCTATCGATACTAATATCACTTAAAGGGATACTCTACCGAAAATTCTGTCATCATATACTCACCCTCATGTTGTTTCAAACCTGTATGAATTTCTTTCTTCTGCTGAACAGAAAGGAAGATATTTAGAAGAATGTCAGTAACCAGACAGTTTTAGATACCATTGAATTCCATAGTAGGAAAAAAATATACTATGGAAGTCAATGGTATCTAAAACTGTCTGGTTACTGACATTCTTCTAAATATCTTCCTTTCTGTTCAGCAGAAGAAAGAAATTCATACAGGTTTGAAACAACATGACTGTGAGTATATGATGACAGAATTTTCATTTTTCGGTAGAGTATCCCTTTAATATAAGAAGTAATATACCCTACAGGTAATTGGGATGATGGGCTAGGTCAATTACATAATTACTAGAGTACCAGTCTAATGCTATTCTGAATTTACTTGGTGTGTTGAGTCCAGAAATAAGTTATTGTATATTGTGTGTTGACAATGTATATGAGGAGGGACAGTCGACAGACAACCAACATCAAGTGTGCATTGTGTTAGTGTTGAACATAATAGAGTCATTGTTTGCTTTAAATTATTTCTTTATTGTGTGATTTTACATTTTATAGCACATGTTAGATCTTACCTGTTTGATCCAATGTTTTGGAGGTGGGTTCGGGTAGTGCGCATATCCGGAATGTACCATTTTACAAAATGGAGGGAAACATGAGTGCTATGAGGTGTTAATGTTTAATGTAAGTTTTTTTGTGGTGTTATGTTATGCATGTTTGTATTGTGGTCACCATATGTCAGAAATGAGGTCATGAACAGTAGTTATGTTATTTATGTATTAATGTTAGCTGTGGAAGTTTGTGATGAGTGTTACGGGCAAAGGTCCTACCCCGTGATAATGGTTTGTCCCACTAGAGTTTGAGCGGGAAAACTGTATATTTAAACAATGGATTGAGCAGGTTGAAGGAGGTTGTTGCATCCTGTGAAAGCTATGCAAACGTTTGAACATGTTTGAGGTGAGACATGCTGTCAATTTTGGTGGATGCACCACTAGGCATTGTTTAGTGCCAGTTTTGCTGATCACAGCATTTTTGCTTTTGTTTGTAGCACTAGTGTATGATACCATAAGTGTTTTTTTTTTGTTTTTGTTTTTTTTTGTGTGTTCTTTTTGCACTTTGAGGACTGCTCCTTGTACAATACAGCTTCAGAAATAAATCACAACTGGCATTTTTAAAATCATTCCCTTGTACTGAGCCTTCCTAACTTCTCCCAGGCCTCTTGGCAATTCTCTACATGATGCATGGTGGCAGCGGTACTTCCAGGCCAATAGGAGGCTAGTACATGGGGATCTTTTTTTTCAAGTGGAGTGGCAGGAGACTTTTTTTTAAACAAAAATGCCACCAAAGAAGCAAGATGCAGCAAAGGCAAGGGACGAGTCTAATGTTCCAGATGAGTCCGTGTCAACATGCACGGTTCCAGACCAAAGTGAAGTTGTAGCTGGGAGTACAGCTGACCAACTTATGGATATGATGCAAAAGTTTTTACGTAAGCAACATCAAAGAGAGGAGCGTTTGGAAAGAGAGGCGCAGCGCCAAGAGCATAAATGCCAGGTGCTGCACCATCAGTTTTCACAGCTGCAGTCTGAAGTTCATCAAGACCAACAACGACAGTCACTGGCAGGGATGGCAGTACCTGCAACTACGTCAGCAGATACGGCGGTGCGTCGGCCTTCAACCATTCATTCAAGTCGACAACCCTTACAGGACGATGACTTTGCTTCAGGAGGTGAGAATCTAACCGAGGGACAAGGACCTGCAATGTCATGTTTACAGACTCCGAGAATGCTTCCTTGGACCCATGATGAGGACATAGAACACTATCTAACAACTTTTGAACGTATTGCTCAAGCATGCAGATGGCCAAGGCAAGACTGGGTGTTGCATTTCTTACCTCTCTTATCTGGTAAAGCGAGGCCAGCTTATGTGGCCATGGAGCAAGATGATTCACTAAACTATGGCTTGGTCAAACAGGCTATTCTTGACATGTTTGAATTAAATGTTGAAATGTATAGACAGTTTTTCAGAGCATACAATGCTCAGGAAGAAGTCTCAAGTTTTTCATGTTAACCTCTTAAGACCTTGGCATGAGAGAAGAGGCTCATGGTCTGAGCAGTTGTGGGCAAGAAAGGTGGATGAAGAGGAGGAACTGGAGGAGCAATACTTCCCAGTTGATCAAAAGTCAATAACTGTTCCATTGGTAAATCATCTTACACCTAAACAGCAGAGAGAGTTCCTGAAACGAGTACCAAAGAATCTTTTCAGTGATCAGCCTGGAAAAACAGATCTTCTAATCTACAGCATGATATTCACCTTCTGCCAACAGATCTCATTAGGCAGACTCATTGTAGAGTGCCCGCCCGCCTGATTCCCGCTTTGAAAGAGGAAGCGTAAGTGATGCTTGATTTAGACATCATAGAACCATCAAGGAGCGAATGGTGTAGTCCAGTGGTGCTGGTACCAAAAAAGGATTGGTTCACTCAGGTTCTGTGTGGATTTCTCGAAGCTTAATGCAATGTCTGCTTTTGATCCATACCCAATGCCAAGAGTTGATGAGCTAATTGAACGACTGGGCAAAGCTAAGTATTTAACAACTCTTGACTTATGCAAAGGATATTAGCAAGTGCCATAGGCTGATTCGGCTAAAGAACTGACTACTTTCCGTGTTCCTTCTGGATTATATCATTTTAAATTCATGCCTTTTGGCCTGCAGGGGGTGGCAGCAACTTTTCAGCGCTTGGTGGATCAGGTGCTGAGAGGAGTGGACAGTTTTGCAGCAGCTTATATCGATGACATAGTCATTTACAGCGATTCGTGGGAAGAACATCTGGAACATCTTGCTGAAGTGTTCGATAAGATCCATCACGCAGGTCTGGTTGTCAATGCCAAAAAGTGCCAGATTGCCAAGCAGGAGGTCTCTTATTTGGGCTATGTCGTGGGTGGAGGATCAATCAGGCCTCAAGTGGATAAAGTGCAAGCTATCTTGTCGTGTGTACCCCCAACGACGAAGAAGAGTGTTCGATCATTTCTGGGCTTGGTGGGCTGGTACAGGAGATTTGTTCCAAATTTTGCCAGCAGAGCTGCAGTATTAACGAATCTCACAAGGAAGAGTAGCCCCATAAAGGTCAAGTGGACCCCAAGCTTTTCAAGATTTAAAGGCTTTGCTGTGCAAAGATCCCGTCCTACAGAGCCCAAACTTTGACCTTCCTTTTGTAGTTCGAACCCGATGCATCTGGACTGGGATTGGGTGCAGTACTGTTACAAGGGGAAGGACAAGATCGACACCCAGTACAGTACATTAGCAGAAAGTTGTTTCCTCGGGAGACTAACTATTCAACTGTTGAAAAAGAAGCGTTGGCTATTAAATGGGCCCTGGACACTTTAAGTATTATTTGATTGGCAAAGAATTTGTTCTTGAGACTAATCATAGGGCTTTGCAATGGATCAATGAAATGAGAGATAGTAATGCAAGAGTTACACGGTGGTATCTTTCTCTCCAACTTTTTAAGTTCAAAGTCCAATATAGGGCTGGATCATTGAACGTTATTACAGACTTTTTGTCACGCCTCTCTTGTTTGTTTTTTTGTTTTTTGTTTTTTTTTGGGGGGGGGGGGGGTTGTTCTCTTTGCACTTTGAGTGCAACTGGCATTTTGAAAATCACTCCCTTGTACTGAGCCTTCCTAACTTCTCCCAGGCCTCTTGGCAATTCTCTACACTGTTAGAAAAATCTGTAGAAATTACAGTATTACTGGCAGCTACTTGCCAGTAACTTACTGTAGATTTAAATTGATGTTATTTACTGGCAACAATTTGTTCAAAATTAAATGAACATTAAACATTAACAAGTCTTTATCTTTACAGAATAAAACTAAAATAACATCCTCATGCAAAGCATTCTGGGAACCAAAATCTGAAGGAAAAAAACAGAAAAAGGTTGATGAAGATTTCTGGTTCCCAGAATGCTTTGCATTATATTGTTATTTTATAATTTTATTCTTTAAAGACAAAGACTTGTTAATGTTTAATGTTCATTTAATTTTGAACAAACTGTTGCCAGTAAATAACATAAATTTAAATCTACAGTAAGTTACTGGCAAACAGCTGCAAAACTACAGCAAATTTTTTACAGTGTACATGACAGTAATGAATGCATGAATACACTTCTAGACACAAAATATCTGATTCGTACTATGTTTTTTAGATGTAGTAGGCTGATTTAGTTCTGGCTTTGATGTGTCTTCTCAAACTAAGATCAGAATCCAGGATGACACTGAGATTCATGACTTCATGTTTAGTTTCTAGACCCCCGGAGTCAAAGTGTTCATTCACATTTGATAATTTATTGCCAAATACAGTGACCTCTGTTTTGTCTTTATTTGACTGAAGAACATTTTTGGCACATCCAGCTGTTCATTTCATTTAAGCATTGGCACAGGGAGTCTATGGGATTGGGACTGAAGACACTTGGCGAAAAATTTAGATCTGGGTGTCTTCTGCATAACTGTGATAAGCAATATTATTGTTTTGAATTATATGGCCTATAGTGGGAGAATATACAAACTGAACAGTAGAGGTGCAAGGATTGAACTTGTAAAAAGTGTAAAATGTGTTTTAGCAGTCCGGTCAGATTCATATTGCTTATGCTCACAAATATCCTCTGCCTTCAAAATATGACCTGAACCATCTAAGCACCGTCTCAGACAGGCCAGCCAGTATATTGTGGTCAACAGTATCAAATGCAGCAATAAGATCTAGTAATACAACTCTGAAATTTTGCCAGCATCAGTGTTTAGCAGAATATCATTTAAAGGGAGGGAAGGGAATTTGTTTTATAAACAGTTTTTGTTATACTGGATAAAACTCTCTTCACATCCTGATAGCAATCAATAATAGAAGTGGTCTAAACTTCTACAAGGTCTAAATATTAAAACATGTGCATATATCTTCTGGGAATCTCAGAATCAAAAAACGTTCGTCCAATCACTGCATTCGGAACCTTGTTCCATGTTTTGTTGAAGAAAGTTTTGTTGTTTACTAGCTCTCAATAACTCATGTTTAACCCTCATTCATATTGTTTCAGGTCTGGTGAATGGAGAGTGGCATGAGTTAAAGACAGTGATGGAGGGAGATGTTCTGACTTTGCAAACAGGAGTTCCTGAACTAAAAGGAGAGGATGAAACAATGTGGCTGTTTACAAGTGGCAGCCAAACCACCCGAATAGCACAGATGTATCAGAGTAAAGTATCGCTTCATAAGAGACTCGCTGACAGATCGCAGCTCGACCAACAGACCGGATCACTGACCATCTGGAACATCAGCGCCAGTGAATCTGGACTTTATACGCTTGAACTCACCATCAATGACTTCATCTCTAGGAGAACATTCACAGTTGATGTATATGGTAAGTTTTAACAGCCTATACAAGACTAAATACTAGTGTGTCACATTCTGGACCTGTATATATAGATACACTAAAATATTAGTGTTAAGAATCTAATAATGTTTGATAATTTAGTGTTGACTCAGTTTGCATTTCAGAATCAGGCTTACAGACTGCATGAAAGTTAATTTCAGCTCTGGACTAGACTAAGTCTAGGACTATTTAAAACCATGACAGAGAAAGCAGGTTTTTGTTAATCTGGTTTAAAAGGCCATTTAAATCTAGGATTAGGCTTCATCTCTCTCCGGGAAACTGCCTGTTAAAGTTCAGAAACTCAGATTTATCTGAAATCCTCAAATCTGTTTAATGAACTTATTATTATTATTATTATTATTATTATTATTATTATTATTATTATTATTTTGTATAAATTAAGCATGAAAACTTAACACATAATATATATTACTACTACAAGGCATGTGCATAAGTACTCTGAAGTGACACTGATGATTGTCATTGTAAACAATAATCTGTTATAATTGGGTGAAGTGACATTTGCACTGTTGAAATTCTGTAACAACTCTACATTTCATTGTTCAGCAAGTCTTCAACAAGACCATTGATACAATCAGATACACCAAAGCCTCCCATTTACATAAGAAAAAACAAGATGCCTTGAATTCTTTCTTAAGACTTTTGTGAAGCTGGCCCCAGATCTCATTATGACCTGAAACTGCCCTCTCCAGTGTGATTTCTGTGTGTTCTCTTTCCCTGAAGCACCAGTTTCTGTTCCGTTCATCAGTGCTGCCTCATCGGTCAGTTCAATCCATGATCATGGTGAGTCCCACTGTTTGCATTTATTCATTTACATGTATTTCAGCTGGCACCTCTGGAAGATCATTCTAAAATATATAACTATTTAACTCAAAGTTATGCGAATACCAATACTTGACATACAACAATGGTTGAGCTGAGTCGACATCTTAACCTTATAAAGCATATGGTATCATATTTGATACATGAATTTCTAAGGCCTCTAAATTATCAAAACTATCAGAAATGATCAAAACTGTTGTACACGGGCTACTACATTTTTAGCAACTAAAAGCCTTTTAGTATAATTGTAAAAACAGCTTAAGAATATGAGGATCACATGATCCATCAGGCTACAAACTATCAGATTTAAATCCATATAAATATGGCCATATAAATATCAGCATCTGGACCAAATTGCATATTTTTGCTGAGTTTTGGCCTCTGAATAAAATGGGGGTGTTTTTTCCTTCCTAAAGTGTGAGCTTCATATTCTCACTATATCATACTTTATGAGCCATAAAAGCCTGATGTATCTTATATAGATACTCAACAAATAAGGAAACAATCTGTTTGTTTTTTTAAAATAGATTTTTCAGACTATAATTTCATATGTCAGGGTTTACAAGGTTAATGCACCAAGCTTACATGATTAGTGCTCTGATATTGTCAATGAATATTCTGATTGTTATGAGAAAAAAAAAGAAAAAGAAAATATTTAAATAGTTGCCCTTTGAAATAATTTAGAAAAAATCCTCCATGTGAAGCTTAATTATTATGCACAGCTCTCTGGGATGAAGCTCAGATGTTGTTCTTGTTCTGTACGGTCCACAACAGTCCAGACCAGAATCTGCTCACTTTCGTTATACTAGATAAACAGGAGATTATTTTGTAAAGAATTATACACTCATGAAGACTGGTTTGATTTTACAACAGTGATTTTATATCAATGTCTGCCAGATACATCACAACCACCAGAAGAGCCTGAAGACCCAAACAGAGATTTCTGCTCTGCGCTCTGCTCTGTGAGAAATGATCGAGACGTGTCCATCTCATGGTATAAAGGGAGTGAAATGATGAACCAGACCAGCAATTCTGATCTCAGCATCATCCTCAGTTTACCATTAGAGCTTCATTATAAAGATTCAGAGATCTACAGCTGCATGACTGCAAACCCAGTGAGCAACAAGAGCGTCCTGCTTCACATGAAAGAGATCTGCCAACGACATGAAGGTGTGGAAACTCATTTACATCAGAACTCTCTTCCTGACACATGTCACAATGCCAGTTTGTTTTGATTTCTGTTCTGGTCTGTGTTTAGTTTATCTGTTAATTAGTTCAGTTCTGTCTTCCTCTGCCCCTGTCTGTTTGTTTCTATAGTGTTTGATTGTTAATTCAGTTCAGATGTGTCTTGTTAATTTTGATCTTCAGTTCTGTCTATTTAAACCCTGTGTTCTGTCTTGTTCTTTGTCAGTTCTTATCGTTGCTTTAGGTTGCTTGTTCTGTCCTTGTTTCTGCTCTTGAGAAACCTGAGTTCTTTGTGCGATTTTGATTTCACTTAATAAAAGACTGCTGCAATTAGATCCTGCTTCCTCCATTGCTCCAACCAATTTGTAACAGAAGAACTGACCCTCAATTGGATCTAGCAGCAGTCAAGAGCATAAGGTGAACTCTGCAGTGCCTTTTACTTCCAGGATAGACTGGTCATTCGAGAGAAGATCTGTGGAGGAGATTATGTGCTCCATTGATCAAAATGGTCGCAGTTTAGAGGTATATGTGGAAGAATTTATCCAATATTGCCAATTAGTAACCTGGGAGGTCTAAGATCTCATGGATTTGTTTTGGGATGGATTAGACCCTCACCTTGTGCCTAGGATACCACCAGGTAATCCAAGACTATTTAGACTAGGTGCTGTGGCAAATTGGCTCTTCCTTCATGGTTGGCGAGGTTACCAACCACCCTACGGATGACATCAAAGCCAGCCTCACTCTCCCCTGCAACGCATCGATGGATGCCTATACCATCACGGCAAGTCCTCCAATTCTTCTTCGGGTGAGGAGGGCTGTCTCAAACAGTGCCAACTTGGCAGCGAAGGTGGCTGATCCACCTATTATTTCCATCAGAAGAGCTCTGAAGAGAATTTCCAATCCTCCGCTTTCCTGTCCTGAATCCATTCCATCTATTCTGCCGCTTCTGAGCTCTCGGTCAAGATGGCCACCACTGTTTCTGAGCCCTCAGTCAAGATGGCCACCACTGTTTCTGAGCCCTCAGTCAAGATGGCCGCCACTGTTTCTGAGCCCTCAGTCAAGATGGCCACCACCGCGCCTGAGTGTCCAGTCCCCATCCAGAGAGGATCCCCATCCTTGTCCAGGGTCCAGAGAGGGCCCCCATCTTCCTCCGGAGTCCAGAGAGGGTCCCCGTCCTACTCCAGAGTCCAAGGAGAGCTCCCGTCCTTGTCCAGGGTCCAGTGTCTGCTCCAGCCCCTGTCTATCGTCCTGTGAAGGCTCCAGTCCCCCACCCTGAACTGGTTGCGCCCCCTGCCCTCCAGAACCAGCTCCCTGTCCCGCTAGGCCTCGCCCTTGTCAGCCTCCAGGGTGCCCGCCCTCCCACCCCTGTGTATTCTTTGCGGTGTGAGGACCGCAAGGGTTTTGAAAGGTTCCTCAAAATACCTCTTTAGAATTTCGAATGTCTTTTTTTTTTCCACACGTATAATAACTTGAGTGACAGACTTATGGTTTGTCAATATGCTACCCAGACAGCAACACAGTGATCGTGTCTAGGCACAGGTCCCCTATCTGAATTTAGCCACTGTATCAAATAAATACCTAGGGTTGTGTTTGTTTTATTCTAAGAGAGTCGAAAAATAAGCAGATCTAGCAGTTTTTTTAAGGCCTGTCTGTATGCAACAATGCTTTCTTTCCACGAAATGTGAAAAATAAGTCTAGTTTTGTTTTCTTCCAGCTGAGCTCTATTTTTTGGCTACTCTCTTAAGGACCTGGGCCCGTATGTATAAAACTTCTAAGAAATGCTCTTAAGAATAGTCTTAAGCTTTGACTTAAGTGTCAGAAAATACTTAGTAAAGAGTAGGACTTTTCTAAGAGTAGGAGACTTTTATAAAGCAGCTAAAAGCAACTTTCAGTAAAGTATAAGACTGATTCTTAAGTGCTGACTGAAGTGGCACTTAAGTGTTGTGAACTAAGGACTACAGTGATGTCAACCCAAAATGGCCGCCCTCAACCACTGAATCAGCCAATAGTGAGCCTGCAAGGGTGAGGTCACTGCAGCATGACCAATCATTAAATTTTATTATAATAAAATCATTTAATTAAGACACTTTAATATTTAAAAAAAAAAAAGTTTTTAAATGCTTTGCATTGTGCAAAATTTTTGCAAATTAGTATTTATGCTGTGGAATCCTCTTCTATTGATGTGTGTCTCCTCATTTACAATTATGCAAACATGAGTTCCATCAATGGATCCAACAACTCAGGAAAGCCCGAAATACTCATTAAAGTGGCTTTATTTTGCTGCGAGATTTGCAAAGTCAATGAACTGCCATACAGTAGTGGCCAAAAGTCAGGCAAAGGAAAATTGTCAGATTCACCCTTTATTCAAATATTAAAAATGTTTTAAAGATTTAGTATGTGTATTGTGTAGTTGTGCTTAGACTAAATTGTTTATTTGTGATAACACAATGAAACATGCCAAATTGTACAGACATAATATTTAGCCAGGCTGTCAAACAAATTAACAAGAGAGGACAATGAAATATTAATAACTGACTATGTTACAGACAATGTGTGATTTCTTTTTTCTCCTGTAAGCTTTTTAGTTTTTTTTTTTTTTTTTTTTTTTTAAACCTGTAGCTGTAGTTAGGCCTTTTTTCAACAATATTATTGATCTGCCTGCATTGACACCATTGTCTCTGAACTGAACTGAACTGAGCTGAACGAAGACATCACTGTTTTCTCCAGAGCGACTGTATAATGAACTAAATAGATAACTAATGACTAATGATCTTTTACAATGGAAATGAATCATCATCGAACTTACTAGAGCTGCTGTACAGCCCAAACTAACTTTGTTGCATTATTTTCCTGTTATCACTTTAAAGCTGCTTTGAAACAATCTGTATTGTAAAAAGCGACTTGACTTGAAATAATTTTGTCAGATAAATATCTTCACTAAGTTTATTTTTATATTTAAATATAAAAAAAAAAATTAAATATGAGGGATGAACAAAACACCATTTTCCTCATATTTTGATGGTTTAAGCAAACTTGTAGGGTCATTAAAAATTTTAAAATAAAAACTCCACATCACTTTTAGCCACTACTGTATTTGATGTGGTCAGTGCCTCAATAGTGCTATTGAAACCCTGCTTACAGTGGACTGATGAGCTCAAGTCATCACCGGTGCACTGCTGCTTTTTTCCAGTCAGCAACAATGTAATTCTTACTTTCCTTTCATTTCATTGCTATAAAATTTCTTAAAAGTCAGTTCGAAAAAGGATCCCTTGATGATCAAACTTTTATTGTTTGATCAACTCCGTCATCATTTACTGTAACTCCAATACATCATATTTTCATTGAAAAGTGCGTGGCCTCCTCCTCTCTGCGGCCATCTTGTTACTCCTAACTAGGTTAGGAGACCTCTTCAGCTCTCTTAAGTAATTTAGGAGCTGAGACCTAGTCTTGACACTTAGGAACCTTTATGAATCACACTTATTCTTAAGTCTAGGAATAAAAGTAAAGTGACGTCATTCTTAGAATTTTGAGAGACTTAAGACTAAAATTTTACTCTGAGTGGCTTTATACATACGGCCCCTGAGTGTGCTCATTGTACGACGGCATTGGATTATTTTCTTTAATCTTCTTTAAGCGCAAAGTAGAAATTGTGTCTAATGTGCTGGAAACAACCCAGCACCTTACCCCCACCTATCAGATCAATGTGACAGACAATATTTGATAATATCAGATATTGTGATGATTAAGTTATATTAAGCAATAGAAATGGCAGGAAAGATAGAAAATAGAGATTAAAAACAAAGCTTTACAGCGCTACAAACGCAATCGAACTGTAAATAAATCTGGCACTGAGGATGCTAGTGCCACAATAGGGCCCACAAAATAGCTGTCTGTTTCCTATCTTTTGTTGTATTTGTGTTCTGTGTGTGTTTAAACGGCTGCATGCACAGAATTAACAGACTTTGTTCCAGGTGTTGTTGAAGATGCTTGTAGCTGAATTTCTCAGTGCAACTCATGTTTAACCAGGCTGTTGTTGAAAATAAGAACTTGTTCTTAAGTGACTTGCCTGGTTAAATAAAGGATAATAATTAAGCCTAATTCATATTGTTTCAGGTCTGGTGAATGGTGAGTGGCATGAGTTAAAGACAGTGATGGAGGGAGACGATCTGACTCTGCAAACAGGAGTTCCTGAACTAAAAGGAGAGGATGAAACAATGTGGCTGTTTACAAGTGGCAGTCAAACCACCCGAATAGCACAGATGTATCAGAGTAAAGTATCGCTTCATAAGAGACTCGCTGACAGATCGCAGCTCGACACACAGACCGGATCACTGACCATCTGGAACATCAGCACCAGTGAATCTGGACTTTATACGCTTGAACTCACCATCAATGACTTCATCTCTAGGAGAACATTCAGAGTTGATGTATATGGTAAGTTTTAGCTACAGCCAATACAAGACTAAAATGTGCCACGTTCTGGGCCAGTATACAATATATATATAGAGAGAGAGAGACACTTAGAGTAAAATATTCGTCTTGAGTGTTAAGAATCTAAGAATTTTTGATAATTTAGTGTCGACTTTGCATTTCAGAATCTTGATACTTGAAAAAATGCGGAAAACTACATTTAAACAAGAAATGTATTAGTATTACCTGAGGTGATTTTTTCAGACCTTTTTACTGAAGGTCAAAGTCTGTGTAATCTTTACTGACATTGTCCGTAATGATCACTGAGATGCACATTCGGACAGGACTAAAATCACAAAGAAGCTCTGGTGATTATTACTTTACCCGTCCTCTCCATGTTAAACTAGTCCCGTCCGAATAGGGCTTTAAAGTAAAATATTAGTGTTAAGAATCTAAGAATGATTTTGACATTTAGTGTCGCCTCAGTTAGCATTTAAATATATATTCTTTAAATAAAGCAGGTCCTAAGCTTATTTTTCTTATTTTTAAAGACCCTTCTGAAGAGCAAATTTTATATTAGGCCACATTTTTCTATTATGACCTGAAACTGCCCTCTCCTGTGTGATTTCTGTGTGTTCTCTTTCCCTGAAGCACCAGTTTCTGTGCCGGTCATCAGCACTGCCTCATCGGTCAGTTCAATCCATGATCATGGTGAGTCCCACTGTTTTCCCATTTATTCATTGATTTACATGTATAAGGTCTCTAAATGATCAACATGTTCAAAACTTTGCTGTTGTACACAATCTACTACATTTCCTCTGTCGTCCGATTGATAGTTTATACTTTTTAGCAAGTAAAAGGCCTTTTAGTTTAATTGTAAAAACACCCCTCTTCAGCTCCTGGTTCATGTGTCTTTTTGCTGTCTTTTATAAAGTAAATGTAGAATAACTTTTATATTGTTAGTAATATTACAAGATTGACCCTTACTGAACTGAAGCAACAAAATCATGTTCAAATCAAATGTGATTATTAGGCTATTATGTGACTATTTTTGAGGAACGTCTCTCAATCATCATGTATTGCAATGCATTATGTTTTAAAACTATAGAGCATTGATGATAAAACTAAGCATTTAAATATCATCTTACTAAGACATTATTGGGAGATATAAAATGACAACTGAGATTTATTTCATTTTATGCAAGTAGTCTAAACATCGCACTGATTTACATTACTATCAAATCAGAATTTCATCTTTTATTTTGGCCTTATAAAAAACAAAATCTGCGCCTAATTTAATATTTTTGCTCAGTTTAGGCCTTAAAGTGAGGTGATTTTTTTTTCCTTCTTAGAATTTCCAAACAGAGATTTCTGCTCTGCGCTCTGCTCTGTGAGAAATGATCGAGACGTGTCCATCTCATGGTATAAAGGGAGTGAAATGATGAACCAGACCAGTAATCCTGATCTCAGCATCCTCAGTTTACCATTAGAGCTTCATTATAATGATTCAGAGATCTACAGCTGCATGACTGCAAATCCAGTGAGCAACAAGAGTGTCCGTCTTCACATGAGAGAGATCTGCCAACGACATGAAGGTGTGGAAACTCATTTACCACAAAACTCTCTTCCTGCCACAGTGACCTCTGTGCAGTTTCTGTTTTTCCACAAACAAAGACATTTAATATGACTGATGTTTATGAATAAGTCTCTTCTGTTTCAGATTGTCTGGATCATTGTGGCGGCACTGAGTCTCTGATTCGACTGGTTCTGTCTGGTCTGGTGGGAATCGCCACTGTTGTATTTCTGGTTGATCATGTGAGGATCTGCTCAGTTCAGAGAAGAGCTGCTGCTTCTGTGTGATGATACTTCATGAGAGCAGCAACATGTCCATCACAGTTATCCTAGAATGCACATTAAAGCCACACTATGTAAGATTTTTGGATTCAAATATCCAAAAACCACTAGAACAATGTTATATATTTTGTTGATTTGTGTACTTACATCATCCCAGATGTTTCAAAGAATGTTTAAATCCAGATAAACAAGCAGTTTTAACCAGGACACGGCACGTGTCCATGTGTCGCCTATTAATGACATCATACACCAAAGAATTTTATACGTTTTAATATATTCTGTGTTTTATTAGACAGGTGAGCAACCGTTTGGATACATTTATCGACAGAAAATGAATCATTATTATACAGTTCAACAAAGGTAGTCTTTCTGTTTAAATCTCGTTTTCTTGATTTACCACGAATACCAGATTTACCATGGCTAATATCGATCTAGCTCACTGCAGTGTGCAACAAGTGTCTCGTATAGAAGCCGCCGAGCGAACGCGTTACCCCACTTACTCATGACCGGAAGAAGCAGAAGCGGCGTCTGTGCATGATAAAAGCTTTTCTGCTCTTGAGCCGTGTGTCACGCTCGTCTCTCATTAGCAATCGCTCCAGCACCTCGTTCCACTCCAATGGCTTTCGTAACTTTAATACATTACAGTTCATCCATGAATATGATTTCTACCCGAGTCCCGTCGTATTCTCCACCGGCTGTAGAGCTGAAGACCACAACTCCCATGATTCAGTGAAATCAAAGCGTCATCAAGCTACGCCTTTGTTTTGAATAAGCAACCTCTAGTGGCGAAAAATTACATAGTGTGCCTTTAAGGCTATTCTCTTTGTAGGAGTCATTTGTTGTATTGAAAAGTTGTTGTTGTCCATTGAGTGGTGCTGTGACTCAGTATAATTGGAGCACCCTAGTAACAAGTGTGTGGGTTGGTAATTGGGAAGCACAGTTTTTGACCGCACTGCAGAGTAGCGTGACCATACGTCCTCTTTTTCCTGGACATATCCGGCCGGGATTTCGAGATCCGGCTTTTGCTTTCTACAGTCGCTATTCATTATGTTTACATGCACACCTTTTGTTTCAGTCGGACTGAATTCATTCCGATTGGTGAATCTGAATGTAGAGTTTACATGAACGCTAAACAAGTGATCGGTTGATGTGTATTTTAGCATTGCTAAGAAAATTCCTGTTTTTGTCTCGGTCGGGATCCGTGAGAAGCAGAATGCATGACCTGCAAAGCTGGCACGTACGTGTCAGTGTCAAATAATGTAACAATGTAAACATAATGATGAATGGCGACTGTAGAAAGCAAAAGGCGAATCCCGGACATTTTGGGTGATCTCGAAAAAGGACGTAGGGTCACCCTAATTATAGTCATATGCTGTGTCTACAAGGTATGGACTTTCTCAAAACGACTTCTTGTGGCTTTTCCTTGTTTACAAACACACACAATGTTTAATGGAGCACAATAAAGAAAGACAGTTGTTTGCATCTCCATCCGTCTGCATGGACTCTGTTTGTACGCGTTCTAAACTTGCTCACTCCTGTTACCAACGGCAACGGCTCACTGGAAAGCCACTACACTCTTCTCTGAAACAATAAGGTGTGCGATGAAATTACACCTCTTTTAAAATGAAAAGCAGTGCCGGTGGAGGAAGTGGTCTAGTGGTTGGTGATCTGCAGTGACACCATCTGAAGAGTAAAGCTGTATGAAACCATATGAGAAACTACAAAACAGAACAATACTAACAATTAAATGCGATAGAAATGTTTGCATTCAAGTCAAGGTCTAGTTAAGGTCAAGTCTGTTTGATATTTTTGCATTATATTTTGTAGCTTTTGTACCTCAAAGGTTATCAGAACTCAAACACTGCAACTTCACTGCAAAATACTGACATTTTCTTGAGAGAATGTAAATATCTGGACCAGTTATCTTCATGTATTCAGCCAATCATCCAACAACAAAAATTAAGCCCACAAGATTTTTTTTTTTTCAAGAAATTTGATATAATTATTATTATTATTTTTTTTTTTTACAAGTGTTAAGTTAATATAAACATAATGTACAAAAAAAATGTAAATACATTTTAGGCAGCACTTATATACAAAATATATACAAGTCTTTGGCTTTTTCACTGGGCTGCTATAAGACACAAAGGCCGCAGTGGCAAGTAAAAAAAAAACCAAAAGGTTTAGCCAACTCCCTGCCAGTTACAGAATTTTCTGACAATCTAATCTTTCACTGTTATACAGCAGGGGGCGCGATAACACATCTTCTGAAAGAGTACTGAATCTCCAGATCAAAACACAGGTGAGGCAGTAGAAACAGGTGATGTAAACAGTCACATGTAAGCAGATACATGTACAATAACACGATCATCAACATGAAACAGCATTTAAATCAAAACTGCCTTACATTACTGAATGAAATGTCAACTCAGGAAGGATTAACGACTGAAGCTTTGGGAGTGTATTCTTTCTTTTCATACTGTATGTTCAGATATTTAAAAAATATATTTTCTGGGAGCCATGAAATTGTGAAAATGATATAAAAAAAAATTATAAAAAAAAAAACAGTTTAAGGACAGAGTTAAAGAGGTAATAACCTTGGAGGGATTGAGCTGGGAAGCCCCCCGCCTCCTCGGGCTGGCACAAGATTTCAATACGGTCCATATGTGGATTACAAAACCAGCCATGTAACATACAGTATAAATAAACTGAAGCATTTGCCAACGACAAAAGTAAAATTGCAGAGTAACGGGTACTTAAAGATTATGACTTTGTTGTGCAGATCTGTCGCAACAGAGTCTGGCACAGGACAACTTTTAATTGCGGAGTACGGGTGGGAAGATACTGACTGGTGTGTACTCCGGAGAAAGAAATGAAATGATCCCATACATTTACATGTATGCATTTGGCAGACACTTTTATCCAAAGCGACTTACCCTCCTGAGACCCAGAAAAAAAAGTTTTTGGAATTTAGTTTTTTTTCATGTCATCACATTGTTTAGAGCATAAGAAACAAATAAAAAAATACGTTATGCTATGTCCTCTGTAGTGGACGCCAGGACTAAGTTGTTTAAAAAATAAAATTACATGAAAGTATATGTATAGGCGAAAACAATGGGATTTTTTTTTCAATCACCAATACATTTTGGGGTTTCTGGATTTTTTTTTAACCAAAATTTGTATAAAGATGTTTCTCAACTATGTTATGAAAGATATAACGGAATGCATTGATACACCATTTTACTTTATGCAGTATGTGGGTAAAATGGCCATAAATTAATATTCCCATTCAATGCAATGTATCTATACACTGTATCTAATGTGCACATTAATGTGTTTTTGGAACAACATTTAATGAAAAAAGAAGTGTAATAATTGGCAACATTTTAATAATAATATCTAATATTTCATAGGAATATTGATGTATAATTTATTTCCATATTCTCTTGTTGTGTCTCCCAAAATGCCTGATAAACATGATTTAAGTCCTGATGTCCTCTACAGTGGACATGTATGAAATCAATGCCCTGTTCTGTAACAGAAAGTCATTTTTTGATTTGAAACCCCATAACATTTTCCTGAGATGTTTAAAGACCAAGGAGTAGTTGTTTTCATGGTGATACCTCCAAACATTTGGTATCTCTGAAAAGTCCTGAATGTGCTCGTTACAGGACACCCAGGTTGTGACATGTGACATGTATGATGTCGGAGAAATTCACTAAAATATAAATGTCCACTACAGTGGACAAAAGTCTATTCCTGGTTCCCAGGAGGATTATATATTGGATTTCAAGGTACATATTTACATTCTTACTAGTTCTTGCTTTCCCTGGGAATCGAACCCATGACCTTGGTGTTGCAAGTGCCAACGCTTAAGGAAAGCTATGAGATGCAGATGCAGACCTCTATAACGAGGCAATGGTGGTCAGAGGGGACGAGTTGTGGTCCCAAGAGACAGCGTGGATGAGATGTTTGTTCGGTGACTGCCTTATGCCAGGAAATGCTGAGGTAAACGATAACTTAACTAATAGGGGTTATGCGGAACGCCCAACGTTCGAACCGGAAAACAGGTATAAGCATTTCCGGTTTGCACTGCTGTACGCATCTGCAGCGGTAGGTGATCTCTGAGGTAACTTATTTTTCGCTTTTTTTAGAATACAATTCTTATTTCTGTTTTAATTAAAATGTCACGAATGCTTAAGTATCAGAAAAAAATTTTTTATAAAAAAATAAAATGCAGTCTTCATTTGATTGTTTTAATCGTCTGCAAGCAAATATAAAAGGTTAAACTACTGATAGCATACACGTCTAAACTAACTTACTGATAGTTAGCTAACTCTACATCGGGTGCCATTAGCAAAAGCTACATATACTAACTTACATACCTTCATAATCATGAATAAATGAGGAGGCGTACAAACTTAAATCCTTTATCTAACGGAGTACTCGGGGCTCTGGACGTCCGTTTGGCAATACGATGTACATCTGAAATGGATAGAATGGGTAGCTCCTGTAAACACCGGCTATAAAAGTTCGCCATTCCTACGCTTTGTTTACCTCAACAGCTGACGACCGGAAGTAGTTATACCCGTTTTGTAGAACCCGGAAGTATGTTCCGCATAACCCCTATTGCACATTATAATAGGGTTGAGGTGAAGAGAAAGTCAAATCTGTGATCTCCATGTTGTATTCCTCTTGGCCTGTAAAATGTAAAATTAATTAGAAAAAACACATTCTTCATGACATAAAAATAACACAATACATGTAAATGTCTGACATACTTTTTACACCATCGATCCTGGTGGCAGGAACTTCCCCGCTTCCCCGTCTCCCGCCTCACCGTCTCCCGCCTCACTGTCTCCCACCTCACTGTCCTTCTCCTCATAAGGATTCCTCTGCGAGTAAATACAAACACAATATTTTAAGTGAGAGTATTCCTCAGAATCATTCAGGGGCAAATATCCTTACTAATTTATTTTTATTTTGTAAAAGCACTTTGTACAACAAGTACTATACATCTGTGTATAAAAGACAATAGCACAGATTGAATGCTGGATTATGACTGGCTCTCCAAATTTGCCAAATAGGATCAGAAAATGATATGGAATAACGACTTCCTTGAAGTGACTGTCGAAAGAACATGTTGCTAACGGCCTTGTGGAAGGACCCTTCATGAAGGGATCATTGTCATTGAGAATGTCCTCTTCCCATAGTGCCCTTCAAAATTGACCCTAATTTTACAGAACTGGTGTGTGTGTCCCGTACAACAACTCGCTGCTTCACTACTATAGTGCGATGTATCGTTGAAGAAATCTACGATACACTAGCTAGTCACGACTGTTTCCCAAAACCGTATTGTCCCGAAACGCAAATTGGTCATTCAACCATATTAGTTGTTGATGTCATGAACGTGGTGGAGTAATAACTTTTAATGAATCTGTTTGAGATAGAATTAACACTAGGTGTTTTTATATAAATTACAGACATGGCATCTGAGGACTATTTCTCATTTTTCTCAGTTATTTCGCTTTATTTCCAGATTCAATCATAGGCTCGTTCTTACTTAGAGCACGTTCACACATGCGCACTCTTCAAAAACTACGCTTTAAATCTCTTGACAAACTAAAAGTCGTAAATGACATTTGTATGTTGTGGCGAGCACGACGAGGTCGAGGGCCGTGGGAGGACGGCGCGAGGCCGGTGGCGCCATTAATAATGAGCGTCACGTGCGCGACGCACCGGTCTCGCATCTCTCACGGAGGAGCGGAAGCATAAAGGAGGAGCGACGACAGTGAAGAGGGAGAGAGGACAGGCCTGATTTTAGTTGATGTTTTTGTTTCTGTTCTGTGTTGCCAGCAGTCGTCCGTGAGGGGCTGCTGGCTTGTGTTTTATTATTGTATTTGTTTTATTTTGGTATTAAATGTTTAAATGTGTTCCGGTTCCCGCCTCCTTCTTCCCATAACATCTGAACCTTGCTACATATGTATTCTAAATTAAAGACACAGGTTGCTCTGAATGTCATCTTGCTTATTTGGCTCAAGATAAGGATTTATTGAGTCCACGTCATGCAAATTAGAAACTCTGCTTCTAACCACATTTCGAGAGTGTCGTTCAAACACAACTCTGCGATGTTTGTTGGAATGATGGTTTCGGGAAACACCGACTCGTTGAACTGCTGATAATGACTAGTTCACGGTCAGGTCCAGTTACAGTTCCACAAACACGCTGGCCAAATAACTGAATCAGAGAGGAAAAGGTTATTACCGTAGTTCTACACATAAACAATGAATATGTGTAAATGTTTTAGGGCAAATATCTGTCTTGAGATGCGATTACTGTGGTACGAACTACATTACATTACACGCACAACCAAGGTGTGACGGATGTCTTTGTTTTCAATAATTTTGCAGTCATAAAATATTAAACTACAATAAAAAAGTCCAGTTTAACAAAGTTTGTGATATGCAATATGTAATTTATATGAAATGGCAAGCAAATACAAATTTGTCAAAAACAAAACACTGAAAGAGGTTAAAAATGGTTTTCACAATATACAAAAAACATTCCACTCCCATGAACATATTTGATGGGGAGGAGCAACTAAAAAACTGATTTAATTTGCATGTGGTAATACTTACATTTTTACATTGTAGAATACTGAGGACGTCACGAATGGTTTGCTTGAAGCATTTCACCAGCAAGGACAAACATTTTATAGCATGTTTAAAATTATTACTAAAAATCAGATTTAGTTACAA
This sequence comes from Squalius cephalus, assembly GCA_022829025.1. Lineage (NCBI taxonomy): Eukaryota > Metazoa > Chordata > Actinopteri > Cypriniformes > Leuciscidae > Squalius > Squalius cephalus. The sequence goes on from CM040812.1 coordinate 28,879,074, forward strand.
ATTGTCTTATGCATCTCAACACACTTGCAGCTTTTCTCCTTTCAGTGATTTGGACAAGGAACATTTAGTGCCTTTTCTAGTGTTTTAAAAGTGTATTTGCTTGATCTCAATTATAATACAAGATCAGAATCAGATTCTCCAGAATCAGATAACTTCTGAAGATTTGGAATATAGCACACGGTTGTCTGGACAATTTTTATGGTATATTAATTGTACTTTAGTTGATCTTTTTGAAGCCTGGCAGCTGGAGTCCCTGATCTACATTAGTAGAGAAAAAGCAACCTAGAGATTCACAATAATTTCAATGACACAAGAGTGAAAAAGAGATGACAATTTTCATTTTTGAGTGAACTATTCCTTCAATAAAGATTAAAGGAACACCAACACAGATTTTCTTTCAGCTTCTGAAAATACTTGCCTTCAGGTAAAGGATAATCATCACCACCACCAAACAGATGATCGGCACAGTGACCCCAGCTGCAATAGCGCCTGAATGTGACTCAATATTGCCAGGACTGGGTGAAGTGATGGGAGCTCCTGGACTGATGGGAGCTCCTGGACTGGGTGAAGTGATGGTATGTTCTACAAAGAACAACAGAAACAAAAACAGTATTGGAAAATGAATGCATGAAAATCAGTCAGCTTGGTCAGGTAATTTATTAGTTAATTAATTAAGTAATAGGTAATGGCCATTCATACCAGAAGGGAGACCTGCTCAAGAGAACACCACAGATAAGCAGGAAGTAATCAAATGTGTGTACCTTATTAAATAATACTAACACTAATGATGCTACACTAGAATCAATGCGGATCAAAATAGAATCAATCATCTTTCAGTTCTGCTGAATATTAACCCTTTCATGCATGAATTATGATAACCTCAGTCAGGATTTTTTTCCTATGTGTTTTTATTGCTCTTAGGGCATGAAAAACAAGAATTGATTTTTATTTTTTTACAAATTTTTCAAAGAGATCTTCAGATGTCCACTTGAGTGGACAGCATGCGGTTAGTTTAAACTGAAGATATACTGTATTAAAGGCACAATATGTATTTTTTTTGCTTTAAAAATATAAAAAATCACTATATCTATGTTATATATTTTTTAAAGTTGTGTATTTACATTATCCCGACAGTTCCAATTAACTTCTAAATCCAGAGAAATTAATATTTTAATTCGAAGACACGGACCGTGTCTTTATTTCCGTTTTGTCGCCGTCAATGCCGTCATATCCGTGTTGTCTCTGGTTTCCGCTCGTGCTGCCATGGCAACCAGAGCTATGAACCAGAGCCCTCTGATAGTAACCAAACTGACGCGGACAACTGTGTAGTTCGCAATGTCTATTTGCACGCTGTTGTTGTTTCGTTCAAATATTATGGACCATGGCAAGCAGACTTTGGATAAAAAAGGAGAACTAAACGGAGAATCAATATCAGCGCGGTGTTTTCGAGATGCCGAGAGCTCCCATAGACAGTATATAAACGAGAGCTCCACATCCGAGACTTCGACAACTCCTACATGTACTTTATTAAACAGGTGAGCACATTTACATAAAACTAATCAATATTACATAGTTCAACAATGATAAAATGTTAGAATATGATCTGTATGTTATTCTAATGTTGATCTAGCTTACTGCTAGTCTCATACAGACAAACTAACGTTAACACATAACGTTACATTTCAACACATTCAAATGCAGTTTAGAGTGATAGTGTAATGTTAGACCAAGTGAAACAGCGATGCGTTACCTCACAAGTTTAATTTGTCTAATAAACTGACCTGTGAGTAGTAATTCTGCACTCGCGTGTAGTTCGGTAGAATGAAATGTCCATATTCCTTTTATATCCGCGGGACTCGCGTCACGTGTGGAGCTGATAGCTGTCTCTTAGCAATCCCGAACTGCTTCATATCACAGTCATGATAAAAGCATCGATGTATTCAGTCATCCATAAACATTATTAGATCGGCCGGCTTGATGTTGACGACAACATCCATAATTCTTAGCATGTGTTGCGTCATCAAACTACGCCTTTGTTATTGTAAAGAGGTTAGCGACCCCTAGTGGAGAAAAAATTCCATACTTTACGTTTAAATATAAGACAATAATCAAACAGATAAAGTATGTGAATTTAACAAACTAATCAATACAATTATATCAAATCATGTGAAAACTATAAAATATATACAAAAAATATAAATGCAAAATATTGCAAAGGCTTCATACAACTTCATACAAATTGCACTTCGCGTATCTTTGATATCAGAACATGAGGACGTGATTCCATCAGAATTTTCTACAGTCTGTCAAGGTACAACTGTGGAAACCACTCAGATGCTCCCTCCAATGTACCAGAGTATGGAGATTTACCCTTATTAGCTGATAATTCTGATTATGTTCAAGATGGACATGCACATTTCTATCATAGCCCTCCTCTGAGAAAACCTAGCGATACGTTTTTTCAATCTCATCTGAAATGATCAGTGTTGGGGGGTAATGCATTACAAGTAACATGCATAACCCATTCAGATTACTTTTTTATGTTACAAGTAAAGTAATGTGTTACAAGTAACATGCATTACCTAATCAGATTACTTCAAAACTCGAAACACAACGGCTTGCCACTTGGTTGCAATTTATAGGATGATGCACCAGGGTCCAATGAAGAGGCTGATGTGCAACTTTGCCATAAAAACCCGTGCAAATTCAAGAAAATGCTTTTTTAATAGCTGTCCACTGTAGTGACCACTATGCGTGAAAGGGTTAATGCATCAACAGGTTGAAAGAACTGAGAAACATGTAGATGGGTAATAAAAAATGGCTTATCAAAATTAAAACTTGTATAACTTTCTTAAGTAATAAACTTTCAGGAAAGTATATAAAGTTTTATAGACAAATGTGTATATGTTTCAGATGTGTCAATTATGAGTAATTTTTTTTTTTTAAGTGTTAAAAAAATACACAAACATTATTATTTTATTACACACACACACACACACATATATATGCAGTACATATACAGTATATAAACTGTGTGTGTGTGTGTGTGTGTGTAAAAAACGGACACTGTATACTGTACATGTACTGTGCATATACTGTATATGACACACTGTATACTGTACTTTTTTAAAAAAAAATCTATTACTCCTAATTGATACATCTGAAACATAAAATGGCATGGCTGTGAGACACACGCAATTAAACCAATTCACACGCTCACACGCCACACCGTGTATTTCCATTAGGGCTCCTCCCCTAACCGCATGTGATCTCACTCCATGCTTTTGATAAAACTTAAGAACCCTGTTACAACTTAATAAAAAAGCAATGTTAAAAGGTGCAGTCCGAAACTTTGTGTTCAAAATGTACAAAAATTATGTAATTGAGCGAGTACATCATGACTCCATTTTTCAAACCGTGTTTTTGTCTTATCCTGAATCACTAAGTTATACCTTTAATACGTTTGTTTATTCGGACTATTTTACACTGCTACTCCGCAGCGCAAACCACAGTACCTGCGTGAATCGTCAGTGAGAAGTAGTTCCGGCTACAATGTTTTTCCGCAAGTCGCATGCAGTTCTCTCAGTCGGTCTTGTTCAGGTGATGTCACATACACAACAAACCCACGTGTCTGACAAATACCGATTCAACCAAAGAGCGTCGCTGTTGCCATGAAAGCAGCATGATGAACTGTCAGTGATGTGGTGCGAAAACCCGGCTTGCGTCATCTCATTCATTCAGTTTCAAAACAAAGTTCGCTATTAGTGGCCACTGTAAACTTTAGTTTACACACAGCTGGCTGAGTGCACAATACAACTATATGTCGAGTCAAAAATAAAGTATTAGTTGTACCGATTTGAATTGCACTAAAGAATCATAAATGGAACAATAGTTAAATTACTTACGGTTGCAGTCCACAGTAAACTCCACCGTTTGCTGAACGCTATCATTGTAACTCCGTGCTTTACAGGGCCACGGATTGGTGCAGTTGGTGATAGCTAGACATAACCCATCCAGCGAGACTCCGGGAGAGGTCTTATTTCGACAGCTCTGACGACCAGTATCACAATACTGTGCAATCTCCTTACCGTTACAGAAAACTTCAACTTGATCGGCGTTAGTCCATTCGGGAAAACATCGAACAAACCTTCCTGTCGACATAAAACACTCACTTGCGCCAAGGAGGTATAGGCCTACTATAACAACGAGAAAGTCACGCATCGTCGATGTTGTTTGATCCCGGTTATAAAAGTTGTGTGTAAAATCTGGAGTTTTTCGCCAATTCAATTCAGCGGAAAATAAATCCCGCCCTGCAGCCGATTTCATTGGTTTAGGTTAGAGTGACGGGCACTCTCAGCCAATCACTGACTCTACTGGGTGACATGTCATCCTAGTAGCATCTGCTAGTAGTGTTATTTCCGTGTATACAGGCTAAGAAGAAAGTTCCAGAAGGCGTTCGCCTGCCTGCTAAACGCCGGTTTAAACCGCTTTTTTTCGGTATATACTAGTGATGGAACAGTGTTAACTCTCCTCCGTTCTGTTACTCTAAACTCTTAGGCAATCTGTTTTACGCATGTCTTTACTTATCGTGGACTGAACATTAGCATAGCGCTAGCTAGCATAAACTAGTTAAATTTTGTACTCACAATGAACATGATAACTTATAGTTTATATATCGTGTATTTTTAGGATGTTTTATCTTATTAATTTCTACGCCATTTGTATGGGACAACAATAGGAGGACTTCTTTAACAGGCTAGTAGTAAAATCACCTGTTACATTACACTAAGTTATATGTTAACGTTACATGCATAAAAAGTGAGCAACATTATTTATTAATCATAGATATTTCTTTTTTTCTAACCATGAAATATTTTATTATGTACTATTATTATGAAACAGTATTTTATATACTATATTTGACTGTAAATGCCATCCACACAATTAGCCAAAAACATCTCTTTATATACTTAGTTTACGTTCCTTTACCAAAGGCAAATTATGGTTTTAAGTGCCCATGTTAACATTCCCTTTAGTTGTGAATCACTGGTTTAGAGATGCATGTCCTGTGTAGCAGTAACATTAAACTCTTCCTGACCATATCACTACAAATGAAAGTTCACAGTTTGAAAAGAAGCCAATCAACTGTGTAACACAAGGTTTATTTTCCCATTGATTGTTTATTCATTCAATAAAGTATTCACAAACTAGTTACCAAGAAAACAAGTTCATTTTTATTCTGCAAAAGAAGAATAGCAATCCATGTTGTGAAAGATCTGGGCTAGCCTATTATCATCTGCATATTAAACATTAGAAATAGTCATTTTATATAGAGTCTGGCCACTTTATATTTTGATAATACAGCAATCCATTCGCATTAAATCTCAAGAATTCACTCGTATCAAAATCGATCATATTTAATGAGACACTGTAAACATACAGTGACTATTGAAGAAAATGGGATCACACTGTATTTTTTCCACAAATATCAGCAAATCTGTTGTATTTCTCAGCAAAATAATCATTTGAAGAAGAACAAATCAAGTTTGTAACCAAAATATATCAGTTTGATGATGAGCATGAGTTTCCTAATTAATTTCTCTTGATTTAATGAACTCAGTCTATAGCAGTGAGGGCTTTAAAATCGAATCCTCATGTTTAGTCTCTTCCAAAACCAAAATGAAGCAAAATTGTACTTGAAGCATTAAAACTAAAAACCTGTATAAGACAAAAGCAAAAGAGGGTTGCTTTCCACAGCAAAGTCACACCAAAACAAAATCTCCACACTCTGAGTCCGGTTTAATGACGGGTCGACTGGTGGGTTTGATCTCTACGCAGCCCCTAAAGGGACGTGGTGGTGGAAAAAAATTTAGGTTGGGAGAATTTTTTTTTTTCTCAAATCTTTTGCGTTCCCTCGCAAAACTTATGTTCCCCCAAGAAACTTTGCTTTCCTTTGCAAAGATATTTGCGTTACCACGCAAAACCTGTTTTGAGCTCATACAGACACTTCCTGTTTAATGTCCCGCTGGCAGTGTTTCAGAGCTCCGTACGTTAATGGAGCGTTTCATATAGTCCATGAGCCAGGGGGGTCCATCGGTATCAACGGGGGGGCAAATGCTATCATTGTTTTTTGGCAAGGTATACACCCCTAGTATTAGAAAAATCACGATAGCAGTGCAGCGGTGGTAGCGAAATCACTTTTTTGAGCTCATGAAGTTACTAACCCCCTAAAATAAATTCCGTTTTTGAAATCTGGTGTATATCTGGTTTAGGCTCATGCTAGGGATATTATCAATATTCTATAATATGGTGCTTGGTATCGTTGGAAAGGGGACCTTTTAGGCTTTCATTTAAGCCCAGTACTGAATCTGTCTGACAAACACAGAGGTCACAAGACTTCTTTAAACCAGAAATAACACACATTTTTTCACAATTTCCGCCTAAACTGTATGCTTTCTTTTATCCCTGTGGCATGAAAGAACACCATGGACACAAAACTCAACAACTTCAATACTCAAGGCACTCTGATGACTCAGAAAATGTATAATATACCCATACTATTTATTTGTGAGAGCCTTAAATTAGACTTGTGCAGCCAGCACAAGTCTTCAAAATAGAATAGAGCCAATAGAATGGACAAATAGAATACCCTATTAGTCCAGGGCCAAATGGCCTATTTATTCATGTACAGTTGTAATAAAAAGTAATTGTTTCAATAGTGTAGTCAATGGTGTTGTAAACATAACACTTGTAAGTGGTTTAACTAAATGTTTCTATCATGTATTTTGATATTCAGATATGATGTCAGAAAGTAGCTCATGCTCGGAATGTTGATGGATTTTGACAGTTTGACGAGGTTTTGTCAGTTTTGTGAAAAGATTGTTGGTTCAGTTGACTGGTTATAACAACACTACCAACTATGATCTTCAAACAACTTCCATTGAGTTCCAGGGGTATTAAATGTAAGTACAAAATACTTTTTCTCTTGTGCTTGTGAATTGGTGGGAAATAGTAGCAGTAGCTAATGTAAGCTTGGTGTTTTTAGCAGGCTAGCTATCTAGCAGGCTAGCTAGCTTGCAGGTTAAACAGTGTAACAGTAACTGCTACAGTGCAGTCAGGGCTCTCAAGTGTCACGTGACAGTCACTCATTTCGGTCTTTTGTCACGCCCTCTCGCCACACATTGTATTTCTAACGCGGAAAAACTATTTATAATATATTTAATATGCCGCAGTGCCCAAAATGTCTCTGGCCGCGCCAGTCTCATTATGGAACCGGCAGGAATCAATCGCTGTAAAAATCTATTATTGTCTATCCATTATAAAAGTGCATCTATCCATTATCCATTATAAAAGTGCATCTATCCACTATAAAAGTGCATCTATCCATTATAAAAGTGCATCTATCCATTATAAAAGAGCATCTATCCATCATAAAAGAGCATCTATCCATTATAAAAGTGCATCTGTCCATTATAAAAGTCCATCTATCCATTATAAAAGTGCATCTATCCATTATAAAAGTCCATCTATTCATTATAAAAGTGCATGTATCCATTATAAAAGTGCATCTATCCATCATAAAAGTGCATCTGTCCATCATAAAAGTGCATCTGTCCATCAAAAAAGGGCATCTGTCCATTATAAAAGTCCATCTATCCATTATAAAAGAGCATTTATCCATCAAAAAAGTACATCTATCCATCATAAAAGGGCATCTGTCCATCATAAAAGTGCATCTATCCATTATAAAAGTGCATCTGTCCATCATAAAAGTGCATCTGTCCATCATAAAAGTGCATCTGTCCATCATAAAAGTGCATCTATCCATCATAAAAGTGCATCTGTCCATCATAAAAGTGCATCTGTCCATCAAAAAAGGGCATCTGTCCATTATAAAAGTCCATCTATCCATTATAAAAGAGCATTTATCCATCAAAAAAGTACATCTATCCATCATAAAAGGGCATCTGTCCATCATAAAAGTGCATCTATCCATTATAAAAGTGCATCTGTCCATCATAAAAGTGCATCTGTCCATCATAAAAGTGCATCTATCCATTATAAAAGAGCATCTATCCATCAAAAAAGTGCATCTATCCATCATAAAAGTGCATCTATCCATTATAAAAGTGCATCTGTCCATTATAAAAGTCCATCTATCCATTATAAAAGAGCATTTATCCATCAAAAAAGTACATCTATCCATCATAAAAGGGCATCTGTCCATCATAAAAGTGCATCTATCCATTATAAAAGTGCATGTCCATCATAAAAGTGCATCTGTCCATCATAAAAGTGCATCTGTCCATCATAAAAGTGCATCTATCCATCATAAAAGTGCATCTATCCATTATAAAAGAGCATCTATCCATCAAAAAAGTGCATCTATCCATCATAAAAGTGCATCTATCCATTATAAAAGTGCATCTGTCCATTATAAAAGTCCATCTATCCATTATAAAAGAGCATTTATCCATCAAAAAAGTACATCTATCCATCATAAAAGGGCATCTGTCCATCATAAAAGTGCATCTGTCCATCATAAAAGTGCATCTGTCCATCATAAAAGTGCATCTGTCCATCATAAAAGTGCATCTGTCCATCATAAAAGTGCATCTATCCATCATAAATGTGCATCTATCCATCATAAAAGTGCATCTATCCATCATAAAAGTGCATGTCTTTATGTTCATTTTATGAAGTATACTTAAGTATTTTTCAAGTATATTTTTTAAGTATACTTTATGTAGTAAGTATACTAATATCAATGTGTACTTGTAGTAAACTTGTGTACTATTTCAATACTGCTTGGGACTAAATTGGCCCACTTTTAGTATTTTTAGTATTTGTAAGAGTAGTAAACTAAGTACACAACTAGTTTTCTCATTTGTAATGCATCAGGGGCCGTATTCACAAAGCATTTTATCTTACCACTAGGAGTACTCCTAAATCGCACTAAAATATTTTAGCTAGGAGTTTTCTCTTAAAAGTTATTCACAATGCCTTTCAGACCTATTCTTAGTAAAGAAAAATGACAACTCCTAAACTAAGAGTGAGTCTTCGTTGCTATGGATGACGTCATTACTCATGCACGAGCTTGACTGAAGTGACCACCTTGATTGGCTGATGATTGTAACGCGGGAATGATTCCAAACACCTCCCCTACGATGATGAGTGACAGGTGACAGATCTGAGAATGCGTGCGCTACACAAGTAGTGCGAAGGACGGAAGATGATGAATAACTGAATAAATAGCCTAAATGAATAAAGAGTAAGGCAAAACAAATAGCCTAGTAGCCTAATAAAACATATGGATTGATGCAATATCTTTGCAACATTATTGAATTAATCTGTCATTATATGCCTCTGCCTACGTTTGCAAAGAGAAGAACATTTTAATTTGATTCACAATGAAACGTTACAAATAGTTTACATGCAATGAGTAGCCTAGTTTTGGTTGTTGTTGGTGGCGTTATTGCATCCCTAGTTATGCCTACAATGCAAAATTGTTCCCTCGCGATTGGAAGCTCCTGTAGCCGCCGCATACGCATTTCAAAACATCGCAACGTGAAATGCCACAAAAAGCGGTTTGTGAATAGGTCTTAGTGAGTTAGGAGTCCTCTCGACTTCTTTTAAGCTGTCCCAGGCTTAGGTGCTTCTTTTAGGGCTAAAATGCTTCATGAATTACTCTTAGTCAAAAAAATTAGGAGTCCTAAAGTTACGAGTGACACGCCCATTATTTTTAGCAGTTGCTCCTAAATTCGCCAGTTAGGAGCTACTTTTAGCCTTAAAATTCTTTGTGAATACGGCCCCTGTACTACAAGTGAACTTATAAGTATACTAGTAGTTTACTATTTTAATACAAGTAGTACATTTTTTAGTTTATGAAAGTACAAACTGATGTGTGCTCTCAGTAAACTACTAGTTTCGTAGTTTATACTACAAGTATACTTGTAAGTTTTCTTTAAGTGAACATAACATTATACTTATAGTTTACTATTTATATATTATTTTTGCACTTGAAAAATACCTTTAACTGTTCTTTAATTTTAAAAACATTTTATTAGCTTCATGCATCCTTTTTTAATCAACACTTGAATGTCAGTAAGTTTCATAAAGAAAGGCAACATTTTAAACAAAAAAGTAGAATTAGAGTAAATTGCTATACACTACCAGTGGACTAGCCTACACAAAAATTCAGATATGCAGAATTAGAAACATATCTGTTTTATATCAATATTCTAATCAATATTTTCAAACAATGTAAGTTTCATAAGACTGTATATGAAAAACTATGTAAAAAAAGTATATTTAATTGACTACTCAATCAAAAGAGTTAACACAACTACAAGACAAGTATACTTTGAATTCTTAATTATTCTTTTAAGTATATCTGGATCAAAAGATTGAGTTCAAGTACAGGCCAAATATACCTGGGCCCGTATTCATAAAGAATCTTAATGCAAAGAGTAGCTCCTAGTGACAAAATTCTAAAAAAAATTCTTAGAAATGTGGGCGTTTACTCTTAAAATTAAAGAGGAAAGCCCAGTAAAGAAAAAAGTAATTCAGAAAGCATCTTAACCCTTAAAAGAGGTCTTAAGGTCAAAATTGTAAGGAGTATGGACGAGGACTTTTCAGAGGCTGAAGAGTTTCTTTAGCAGAGGAGAACATGGCAGAAAGACGAAGAGGGAGAAAAAATGTGTTGCAGACAATGGGTGACAGTTAGTTAATAAGACGCTATAGATTAGATCGTGCAGGGATCATGTTTGTGACTGATCTTAGAGACGCGCTAACATCTCCGACACAGTGCAGAAATGCCATAGCGCCAGAAATGAAAGTAATCACTACATTACGATATTTGGCAACTGGGAAAATGCAACAATGCAGCAGTGTGTAATGTACACAGTCACATGTAATTTCAAAGTGAAGGCTTAGAATAGACCCTATACTTTTCACTCTTTTTTTCCTTCTTGGACAACCAGCCAATCACAGTCTTCAAAAGATTGTGTCATACATAGCAACGGGGTCAGCCCCGCCTCCTCACTAAGATGAAAGTTTTTGTCTTTTCCTTGCTCAGAGTTGCTCTCAGATCGGCCCCGAATCGCTCTTAAGCTAAGACTCCTATGTAAAAGTTTTTAAGCTAAATTAAAGGACAAGTTCGGTATTTTACACTTAAAGCCCTGTTTTCAGATCGTTTCTGATGAAATAGAACAGTTAAGATTTCGGTTTAAAATTTTAAAATGTAAAATTTTCGGTTTCTGGGGTAGCACCCCCCCCACTTCCACAATGGCTGCATAGGTTCACTGGAACAATCCTTCCTAAAACGCATTAAACTTTCGTTTACAAAGACGTGAAACTCACCGAGTGGTCAGGGGTGTTCACTCATATGCTCACACAAAAATTGCAGCAAAAGATGCATAGTGCACCTATGCAGCCATTGTGGAGGTGGGGGGGTGCTACCATAGAAACCGAAATTTCAATCTTAACCATTCTATTTCATCAGAAACGATCTGTAAACAGGGCTTTAAGTGTAAAATACCGAACTTGTCCTTTAAGAGTTTTCTGAGAGGATTCTTAGAATCTTTATGAATACGGGCCCTGGACTTTTCTCTCAGTATAAATCAAGTAGGCCTACACTGAAGTGTAATTTTAAGTATATTTCTGAGACGTACATAAAATGTAGACTTAAAGTATACTTTCTTATTTTAAGTTTAAAAGAAGTATACTAAGTGTGAAAAACACCAAGCTTACATTAGCTACTGCTACTATTCCCCACCAATTCACAAGCACAAGAGAAAAAGTATTTTGTACTTACATTTAATACCCCAGGAACTCAATGGAAGTTGTTTGAAGATCATAGTTGGTAGTGTTGTTATAACCAGTCAACTGAACCAACAATCTTTTCACAATACTGACAAAACCTCGTCAAACTGTCAAAATCCATCAACATTCCGAGCATGAGCTACTTTCTGACATCATATCTGAATATCAAAATACATGATAGAAACATTTAGTTAAACCACTTACAAGTGTTATGTTTACAACACCATTGACTACACTATTGAAACAATTACTTTTTATTACAACTGTACATGAATAAATAGGCCATTTGGCCCTGGACTAATAGGGTATTCTATTTGTCCATTCTATTGGCTCTATTCTATTTTGAAGACTTGTGCTGGCTGCACAAGTCTAATTTAAGGCTCTCACAAATAAATAGTATGGGTATATTATACATTTTCTGAGTCATCAGAGTGCCTTGAGTATTGAAGTTGTTGAGTTTTGTGTCCATGGTGTTCTTTCATGCCACAGGGATAAAAGAAAGCATACAGTTTAGGCGGAAATTGTGAAAAAATGTGTGTTATTTCTGGTTTAAAGAAGTCTTGTGACCTCTGTGTTTGTCAGACAGATTCAGTACTGGGCTTAAATGAAAGCCTAAAAGGTCCCCTTTCCAACGATACCAAGCACCATATTATAGAATATTGATAATATCCCTAGCATGAGCCTAAACCAGATATACACCAGGGCCCGTATTCATAAAGAATCTTAATGCAAAGAGTAGCTCCTAGTGACAAAATTCTAAGAAAATTCTTAGAAATGTGGGCGTTTACTCTTAAAATTAAAGAAAAACTCCTAGTAAAGAAAAAAGTAATTCAGAAAGCATCTTAACCCTTAAAAGAGGTCTTAAGGTCAAAATTGTTAGGAGCACGGACGAGGACTTTTAAGATGCTTAAGAGTTTCTTTAGCAGAGGAGAAAATGGCAGAAAGACGAAGAGGGAGAAGAAATGTGTTGCAGACAATGGATGACAGTGAGTTAATAAGACACTATAGATTAGATCGTGCAGGGATCATGTTTGTGACTGATCTTTTTAGAGACACACTAATATCTCCAACACAGCGCAGAAATGCCATAGCGCCCGAAATGAAAGTAATCACTACATTACGATATTTGGCAACTGGGAAAATTCCATGTTTGATACATTAAAACCAACATTCAAACCACCACTTAAATAGACATGCCAGCAATCAGTGTAACTGGAAAGAGTGGAACAATTTTTATCATTCTAAGCAATCAAATACCTTATAGGAAATCAACAGCATGGTAAAAAAAAAAGGATTTATATACACATATATAATGTGTGTGTGTGAGAGAGAGAACGATCAAATAGGAAAAATTACGCATGTAAGTTCAAAGTGGAGGCTTAGAATAGACCCTATACTTAAAATCACTTTTTTTTCCTTCTTGGACAACCAACCAATCACAGTCTTCAAAAGATTGTGTCATACATAGCAACGGGGTCAACCCCGCCTCCTCACTAAGATAAAAGTTTTTGTATTTTCCTTACTCAGAGTTGCTCTCAGATCGGTCCCGAATCGCTTTTAAGCTAAGACTCCTACATAAAAGTTTTTAAGCTAAATTAAGAGTTTTCTGAGAGGATTCTTAGAATCTTTATGAATACGGGCCCAGATTTCAAAAACGGAATTTATTTTAGGGGGTTAGTAACTTCATGAGCTCAAAAAAGTTATTTCGCTACCACCGCTGCACTGCTATCGTGATTTTTCTAATACTAGGGGTGTATACCTTGCAAAAAAACAATGATAGCATTTGCCCCCCCGTTGATACCGATGGACCAAATTTGGGGCCCTGGCTCATGGACTAATAGTGTTTGACCTTGGCTTGGACTCCCATATAAAGAAATGCGGTCAGTGCTTAACTCAAGGAGTTAAGTGAAGTTGGCAGTATTCACATAGGCTATTCAAACTTCCCTATTCTTGAGATAAACATTGTTAAAACGACACCTATTTACAAATCACAGTAACCTAGACAACGAGCTACAACCCAATTAAACGCCGTTTACAGGCTTAGGGCCCTATAAAATCCGTTTTAATTTTTACAAATTCCGTTTTTTCCGTTTAAATTTTTGGGAATTAAGTTTTTTTTTTACCCTTTACTGTTATTTTAGTCGGAAAAAGAGTGCTTTTAATGTTAATGATTAAAATGTACACAAATAAATTAAAATTAAAAATTGAAATTAAAGTTGACTTTGTCATGATGTAACAGCCAAGTTGAATGCAGCAGCAGTAATGCACGCATGTAGGGACGTGGTGGCCTTAATAGCGTTATCATTGTACTTCTCATTGTTCTTCACATGGCTTTTGGATAACAGGTGGTCAGTGCATGTATTTTTGCGCTTCCAGTCAACGGAATGTTGACAACTTACAAAACGAGTTCGCCTGACACAAAGTCACGTGGGAACTGCTCGGCTCCACCCTGGGTTTCCCATGCTGCCTTGCGCGCAGCGCGATTTTATTCACGCTGCTAGGCAGCCTGGATTCCATGGACCAGATTTTCGCCTCAGCGAGGGGACCAATCACAGAACGGGGAGGGAGCAGCAAGATGATGACGACGTCTATGCGACACACCGAAGCAGTTTGTTAATATCTATGGATCCAAAATGGCAGCAGACGCGAAGTTACCTTTCGATGCAGCCTTAGATAGTGTTCTGAACGCCATACATAAATCTCTGACCCGTCGTCTTCTTCCTCGTCGAATTTCTGTCGCTACATACGTCATCTGGTATAATTGAAACGATTGGCTATGAGCTACGTACAGGCGTATTTGATAGATATTCGTAGCGCCCAATAAACGGCTCTGGGCATTCGTAAACCACGTCACAAATACGAGAAAATGAACATGTGGTTCCCAGACACGTCTCAATGAGACGACTCACGAGGTCTGACGTTAGCCAGGCTAGCTCGGCTCGGTACTGAGGGCTTTAGTTAGGCCGGCGACACACTTGCTGCGTGGCGTTTCTGTTGCGTGTCAGCTGCGTGGTGTTTTCCATGTCTTTTGCACACAAGAAACGTGTCTGACGCAGCGCTGCTACTAAGTGACATATGATTGCAGTTCAGAGAAGAGCTGCTGCTTCTGTGTGATGAATCACCACTGTTGTGTTCATGGTTGATTGGGTGAGGATCAGCTCAGTTCTGAGAAGAGCTGCTGCTTCTGTGTGATGAGTCACCACTGTTGTGTTCATGGTTGATTGGGTGAGGATCAGCTCAGTTCAGAGGAGAGCTGCTGCTTCTGTGTGATGAGTCACCACTGTTGTGTTCATGGTTGATTGGGTGAGGATCAGCTCAGTTCTGAGAAGAGCTGCTGCTTCTGTGTGATGAGTCACCACTGTTGTGTTCATGGTTGATTGGGTGAGGATCAGCTCAGTTCAGAGGAGAGCTGCTGCTTCTGTGTGATGAATCACCACTGTTGTGTTCATGGTTGATTGGGTGAGGATCAGCTCAGTTCAGAGGAGAGCTGCTGCTTCTGTGTGATGAATCACCACTGTTGTGTTCATGGTTGATTGGGTGAGGATCAGCTCAGTTCTGAGAAGAGCTGCTGCTTCTGTGTGATGAATCACCACTGTTGTGTTCATGGTTGATTGGGTGAGGATCGGCTCAGTTCAGAGGAGAGCTGCTGCTTCTGTGTGATGAATCACCACTGTTGTGTTCATGGTTGATTGGGTGAGGATCGGCTCAGTTCAGAGAAGAGCTGCTGCTTCTGTGTGATGAGTCACCACTGTTGTGTTCATGGTTGATTGGGTGAGGATCAGCTCAGTTCTGAGAAGAGCTGCTGCTTCTGTGTGATGAATCACCACTGTTGTGTTCATGGTTGATTGGGTGAGGATCAGCTCAGTTCAGAGGAGAGCTGCTGCTTCTGTGTGATGAATCACCACTGTTGTGTTCATGGTTGATTGGGTGAGGATCGGCTCAGTTCAGAGAAGAGCTGCTGCTTCTGTGTGATGAGTCACCACTGTTGTGTTCATGGTTGATTGGGTGAGGATCAGCTCAGTTCTGAGAAGAGCTGCTGCTTCTGTGTGATGAATCACCACTGTTGTGTTCATGGTTGATTGGGTGAGGATCAGCTCAGTTCAGAGGAGAGCTGCTGCTTCTGTGTGATGAATCACCACTGTTGTGTTCATGGTTGATTGGGTGAGGATCAGCTCAGTTCAGAGGAGAGCTGCTGCTTCTGTGTGATGAATCACCACTGTTGTGTTCATGGTTGATTGGGTGAGGATCGGCTCAGTTCAGAGAAGAGCTGCTGCTTCTGTGTGATGAGTCACCACTGTTGTGTTCCTGGTTGATTGGGTGAGGATCAGCTCAGTTCAGAGGAGAGCTGCTGCTTCTGTGTGATGAGTCACCACTGTTGTGTTCATGGTTGATTGGGTGAGGATCGGCTCAGTTCAGAGAAGAGCTGCTGCTTCTGTGTGATGAGTCACCACTGTTGTGTTCATGGTTGATTGGGTGAGGATCGGCTCAGTTCAGAGGAGAGCTGCTGCTTCTGTGTGATGAGTCACCACTGTTGTGTTCATGGTTGATTGGGTGAGGATCAGCTCAGTTCTGAGAAGAGCTGCTGCTTCTGTGTGATGAGTCACCACTGTTGTGTTCCTGGTTGATGGCGTGAGGATCGGCTCAGTTCTGAGAAGAGCTGCTGTTTCTGTGTGATGAGTCACCACTGTTGTGTTCATGGTTGATTGGGTGAGGATCAGCTCAGTTCAGAGGAGAGCTGCTGTTTCTGTGTGATGAGTCACCACTGTTGTGTTCATGGTTGATTGGGTGAGGATCAGCTCAGTTCAGAGGAGAGCTGCTGCTTCTGTGTGATGAGTCACCACTGTTGTGTTCCTGGTTGATTAGGTGAGGATCAGCTCAGTTCAAAGTCAAAGTCAAAGTACCTTTATTGTCCCACAAGGGAAATTGGATTTGCAGCAAATGCTCCACATAAAACACATAAACATACAACAACACTCACCAACAAAACCAACCAGCAGAGAAGGAATTCACATTTAAGCCCAATGTACATAATGTATAATAAATAAATAAATAAAGTACAGGACACAATCAAGTGCAAAAATGCAACTTGTGCAAGTTAATATAAAGTGCTAAGTGCCATTAAGGTGCCTCACAGCTGACGGAATAAAAGATATATGCATCCTCTTTGTTCTGCAACTAGGAACTCGATAGCGCCGCTCAGAGGGCAAAAGCTCAAACTCTGTTTTAAGGGGATGATCCTGTGAATGAGCTATAACTCCAACTTTCCTCTGGACCTGTTTAATGTATAACTCCCCTGGTTGAGCCTGACTTCTCCTGGAAATCTTACTCGCCACTTTGACCAGACTACCAAGTCTGTTTTTATTTGTCAGGGAGAGGCTTCCAAACCAAGCAGCCATACAGAAAGATAAAACCGATTCAATAAAAGCACGATAAAACAAAGTCATCATTTCTGAAGAAACATTAAAAGTGTTCATTTTCCTAAGGAAGTACATTCTTTGTTGGATTTTCTTTGAGACAGCGTCAACCAAAGGTTCAAAACACAATCTGTTGTCTAAAATGACTCCAAGATATTTGTATGTCTCCACAAGCTCAATGTCCGTGCCTTTAATAACCGTGACTGTAGGGGGAGGTGGTGTCCTGCGAAAGTCAATGACCATGTCCTTAGTTTTAGATACATTCAGCTGTAAAAAGGAACTATCACACCACTCTACAAAGTCACTAAGGACTGGCCCATGGTCCCGCTCATTCCCTGATAGCAGGCTGACAATAACAGAATCATCAGCAAACTTAAGTATGTATCTATCTTGGTACAAACTGCGACACTGGTTTGTGTACAGGATGTACAGGAGAGGAGACAGACAGCAACCTTGGGGGGAACCAGTGGATGTAAAAGTGACTTCAGATAGGGTGCTGTTTGCCCTCACACACTGGGATCTATCTGTTAAAAAATCCAATAACCAGCCCACCAAATTCAAATCAAGGTTAAAATCTGCAATCAGTCTCTCAGCGAGCAGAAAGGGCTGAATAGTGTTAAAAGCAGAAGTAAAATCAACAAATAAAAGTCTGACATGAGTCTTTGCTCTATCCAGATGACTAAAAATAAAGTGCAGAAGTGTGATCACAGCATCCTCCACGCCCCTGCCAGACCTGTATGCGAACTGTAGTGGATCTAACTGATCTCCAACCTGCAGTAAGACAGCCTCTTTGATAATTTTCTCAAAGCTTTTCATAACCAATGAGGTCAAGGCTACAGGTCTAAAATCATTCAAGGATTTTGGGGAGCTGCACTTAGCTATAGGCACAATAATAGAATGTTTCCAACTTCTAGGGACTCTTTGTTGTGATAAAGACAAATTAAAAATGAACTGAAAGATATGACAGAGTTGATCTGCACATGTTCTTAATAATTGCCCACAAATATCATCTGCCCTTACGCAACAAAAATATATTTCTCAATATATTACGTGACAATATATTTCATGTGTCTCCATATATTGTGAAATTGACATAGTAATATATCATATGATATATTATATAATAATATATTATATATGTAAGTTATATATTGCAATATATGGGACAATACTGCAATTGCCGTTTTCATATATTGAATAAATACATATTATTATACTATTTAATATATTGTTATGTATATTGAAATATATCCCACATTATATTAAATTATATATTGGAAGAGGCATTGTATATATATGTAAATATATATGTAAAATTATATGCAATAATATACCTCAATGTACAAGATAATATAATCAGATTTATATGGGAACATATATTAAATATGTTGAAAAATATATTGATTTATATTACATAATATATTATATAATTATCATATTATATATTGTATACATGGTAAATATGAAATAATCTAATGTACAATGTCTGTCATATATTTTAAAATATAATAGATTGAATAAGACATCGATAGTTCACATTAACTGAATGAGGTTTATTTCAAAAGCAGCAGCTGAAGGACAACTGTTCTTCATTGTAAACAAATAAAACAGTTTTTAGTGCAACAAAAAACAGAACAATCCCTCAGTGGAAAAAACAGGACAACAATCCTTTAGTGCAGTGTTATGTTATGGTGCTAAGAGCCATTAGGAGTGGCGCATTCAGATCGCGCTGGCGCCGCTGCCAGTGTGAGCAGGGGAGAGTCAGATGAGAGCAGATCTGATGAAACAGCAGGCAGCAGCACAGAGCATTTCTCCAAAGCATTTCTTCTCTTAACAAAAACTGTGATTGCAGGCCCTGTTTACACGAGAACGCTCGCGGGTGAAAACGTACAAATATTTTATCAGATGTGCCTTTCGTTTAGACGGCGACGGCGTTTTCGGGGCTTAAAAACGCAAAAAAGTGAAACCACCCTCCAGAGTGGAAATCTTAAAAACGCTCCACCGTCGCGTTAAAAACGCAAAAGTTTGCTAGACAGTGAAGGCACCGATCAATGCTTCACATTGCCACCTAGCCGCCTGGAGTGCATACTACATTGAATTTCACACACTTTTGCGTCACCACATGCACGCAGATTTCCCCCGATAACGCTCGTCTAAACGCAGAATAAAAAGTGATCACTTTTGCGTTTTCTCTTCAGATCGTTTCCGTGTAAACGTAGAGTGCGCTTGGAAAGCTGGACTTTGGTCATGTTGAGGATGAAATGTCATGTGGGGGAATTCAAAGTGGACTCAAAAAAAAAAAAAAAAAAAAAAAATAGAAAATGTTGTAATTGCTGCTGTTAATGATAATTTAATTTATAATACTCTCATCTACATTTTACAATATATGAATCAATACATAGCCATATATGGCCCATCCATATGGCTATATAATGTAAAATATAATGAATGTCATGCAAAAATTTGATTTGGACTATTGTTAATCAATCTCTCTGTAAACCTATGCATGAGCTTGCTTAACTCATAAAAAATACTTTGTTTCAATAAACATACATGCAATAAATGTAATACAGTTTTGTTTGTATATCAATGTATTTTAATATATGAATCAATATATAGCAATAGGTTGTCCATCCATATATTGCTATATATTTTCAAATATATGAGGAAGTTTCTGATACATTAAAATATATTTTCTAATGTATTGCAATATAAATTCTAGTATATTGCAATATATTTTGTTTCGTAAGGGTGGGCCCGGACTTTTTGATCTGGTGCGCCTGAAAATGTTAGCCACAGTACTACTGTCAACAGTAGTACTACTGTCTAATTTCAGTAGCTTCTCCCTCTCGTAACCTGCGATCAAGTAGGTTTATCTTACTAACTACTACTAATGTTCGTACTTCCTTTGGCCGTTTTTCTTTTCAGTTTTCTGCCGCTAACGACTGGAACGAACTGCAAAAATCTTTAAGGCTCGAATCAACTGTATCGTTATCCGCTTTCAAACAATTGATATCTAACCTACTGTCACACCATTGTGCATGTTAGCGCTACCATCTTCTCCCTTGTGCAAATTAGTGCAATTACTTTGTTGTCTGCTACTTTTGTATTATAATTTAATACTGCATATCGCACTTTATTTTATACATAGTTTTATACATCGCTTAACTTATTAAGTATGCTCTTATTATTTATTAACTAGGAATACGTCCTAGTTATTGAATTTTGATGTATTTTTGCACAATGCACTCTGACTGAACAACTGTCTGTAATTTATATTACACTGTCTTGTCTTTATGTGTAACTTTATGTTGTCTGCATCATGACGCTTTATCTTGGCCAGGTCGCCGTTTTTAATGAGAATGAGTCCTCTATGTGCCTACCTGGTTAAATAAAGGTAAATAAATAAATAATAAATAAAGTAATTGATGGAGCTGCCTGTGTGATAGCCCTGAAACCTTCCATTTCATCATCAAAATCCAAATTGTTAAATCGAGAATAAAATACATTAAATTTATCAGCCAAATGTTTATCAGATGAAAAACCATCCAGGACAACTCTGTTAGCTTTATCATTAGACCCAATCAATGTTTTCATACCATTCCAGGTTTTCTTTAAATTATTACTTCTCAAATCTGCCTCAATTTTTTCCTTATACCTTAATTTAGCTTTTTTAATTTCAGCCCTAATCTCTTTTCTCACAGCCCTCTCTGCATACACATCACCTTCATTAAAAACAGTTTTTCGTTTGATTAGCAACTCTTTAATGTCCTTAGAGATCCACTGTTTGTTGTTTGGATACACCTTGACTTCCCTGCTCGGGAGAACAGAGTCTTTGCAAAAAGAGATGTAACTCAGAGGAGAGCTGCTGTTTCTGTGTGATGAGTCACCACTGTTGTGTTCATGGTTGATTGGGTGAGGATCAGCTCAGTTCAGAGGAGAGCTGCTGCTTCTGTGTGATGAGTCACCACTGTTGTGTTCATGGTTGATTGGGTGAGGATCGGCTCAGTTCAGAGGAGAGCTGCTGCTTCTGTGTGATGAATCACCACTGTTGTGTTCATGGTTGATTGGGTGAGGATCGGCTCAGTTCAGAGAAGAGCTGCTGCTTCTGTGTGATGAGTCACCACTGTTGTGTTCATGGTTGATTAGGTGAGGATCAGCTCAGTTCAGAGGAGAGCTGCTGCTTCTGTGTGATGAATCACCACTGTTGTGTTCATGGTTGATTGGGTGAGGATCGGCTCAGTTCAGAGAAGAGCTGCTGTAGCTGCCTGGTTTAAGAAAGGTTGAACTCGTTTACTGATGATTCCCACACACTTTATTTGAATGTCCGTCATCACAGATTCGATCACCGTTGGACACCATGACTCGTTGAGAATCAACGTAAAAGCTTGTACAAAAGAAAACAAAATATCAAAATGAATAAACCTTGAAATAAACATACATCAAAACCAAATAAGTAAAGATTAAAGACTTAAATATACATCAACAAAGCAACAACCAACAATTAATCTTGATACAAAAATAAATAAATCAATTTAAGGACTATATTATTTACATTTCAAAACAGACAATATAACAGTCATTAACACTCCCACCAAATTATGAGTGCAAATCCCATACCAAAATGTACAAGCACGAATAATTTCCTTTTATCCCCATTTTTTTTGCATTTTTTTTCTTCTGTTTTTCACCTTTTTCTATTTTTTTTTTTTTTTTTATCTTTTTACAACTCAACCTCAAACCAACATTAAAAATTCCAACCCATGGAGTTAAATTAAAATGATACTCATTGACCTTTCAATATCTCAATGGGAAATGTTCGAATGAAGAACACTAATGTCCCTCCATTAGTAAAATTAATTTTTGCACTGGTCTTTCAATTATGGATGGTTTGTTAACACGCTTGCCTTTTGCATTAAGCTTTGGGTCGCCTAGACAAATCTTGGCTCTTCTTACAAGCCTGTCGTCACTAGAAATAATTTCCATTATTCTGCCAAGCCTCCATTCGTTTCTAGGCATTTCTTCTTCTTTGACGATAACAAGATCATCAACTTGAAGATTTCTCTTAGACACGTTCCACTTTTGTCGGGCGGCTATATTCGCAAGATACTCTTTGCGCCAGCGACTCCAAAATTGTTCCGCTAAATACTGCACATGTCTCCATCTTTTCCGTGCAAATACATCCTCCCTAACGAAATTTCCTGGTGGAGGCAAAGCAGTAGTCGATTTTAATGTAAGCAGATGATTTGGAGTGATTGGTGCTAGACTTTGAGGATCAGTCAGGCAATCAACAGTGAGCGGCCTATTATTCACAATAGCCATTGCTTCATACAAAAAAGCTCGTAAAGAGGAGTCATTTAACCTTCCCGGATGAAGTGCAAGAGTAGCATTTAGCACAGATCTGATTGTTCTAATTTGACGTTCCCACACGCCGCCAGCATGACTTGCATGCGGTGCATTCATGATAAAGTCGCACTGCTTCTCTGATAAGAAGGTTTTCACTCTTTCCACATCCATTTCCTCAAGTGCATTCTTTAACTCATTTTTTGCTCCCACAAAGTTACTTCCTTGATCGGACCTTAACTGCTGCACAGTACCTCTCATGGCAATAAAACAACGTAGAGCATTGATGAAAGAATCCGTTGTCATATCAGTGAGCATCTCAATGTGTACAGCACGGGAACTGAAACAAGTAAAGAGAAGACCATACCGTTTATGAACACTTCTGCCCTGCTGGATAAGAAACGGGCCAAAGCAATCCATGCCAGTATATGTAAATGGAGGCGATGGAACCACTCTCTCCATGGGGAAATCCGCCATTTTCTGTTCTTCAACTGGTCGCCTATGCTTTCTGCAAATTATACAACTCCTAATACAGGATGTCACAATCTTGTTGATTCCTGGTATCCAAAAGCCATTAGATCTTATCTCATTTACAGTGAATCCTTTGCCTTGGTGCGCAACTTTGTTGTGAAAGTGAGCAACAATCATTTCTGTGATCTGATGATTTCTTGGAATTATTATAGGATGTTTCACAGAATCTGGAAAGGTTGAGCGGCAAAGTCTACCTCCCACCCTGAGTAAACCATCTTTATCCATGAAAGGGTCAAGAGAGTACAATGCACTCCGAGATGAGATATTTCTTCCACTCTTAATCACTTTCAGATCATCCTTGTAGGAAGTATCTTGCAGACATTTGATTATATGAAGTTCTGCCTTTTGACGCTCAAGCAAAGTACTGAGATGATTAGATTTGTCTTTGTTAGCTCTCCTTAAAAGACGAGCTACAGCTCTGATTGCTTTTGACCAGGAAGAAAACTTTGAAAGAAGGTCCATCAAGCTCAGATTCCTTGTGCAATCAGTATTCAAAGTACAACTTATTTTTACCTCTGGATCTCCAAGCAGAAGTTCAGGAACATGTTCTTCTGGTACAGACATTTCTTCATCCCACAAGAACTTAGGACCAGTGAACCAGTTTGAGGTGAGTAACTCCTTCACTGTTAAACCTCTGGATGCATGATCAGCAGGGTTTTCCTCTGTTGGAACATACTTCCACTGCTGGGGAGTCGTACTGAGATGTATTCTTTGCACTCGATTGGCAACAAAAGTGTGAAATCTGCGTGCCTCATTACTTATATATCCCAATACTACTTTGGAGTCTGTCCAAAATGTCTCCTTGACAACAGCATAGTCCAGTTCTCTCTTAAGCATACTGCTCACTTTAACAGAAACAACAGCAGCGGTTAACTCTAATCTGGGGATTGTTGTAACTTTAAGAGGTGCAACTCTTGATTTCCCGACAACCAGTGCACAGTGAATATCTCCATCCTCATTTTTGAGTCTCAAATATGAACACTGACCATATCCATGGACACAAGCATCAGAAAAGTGGTGCAATTCAATTTGAATAGCTCTTCCAAAACTAGAGGGTGCATATGTTCGTGGTACATCTATTTCCTGCAGATGGTTTAAAGCTTGTCTCCATCGCTCCCACCTTAGATTCAGTTCATTTGATAGAGGGTCATCCCATCCACTGCCACGCTTGCATACATCCTGCAGTATTCCTTTTCCACTCACTTCTTCAGTGTCTTTAAAATCACTCTCAAGGACATGAATAACATCACCTGGTGTGATAGAAGGGAGCTCCTTAACCGCAACGCGGTGACACAATCTACTGATTTCAGGTAGATCAAGGTGTGGTGAAGAACAACCTACTACACTCCATCCTAAGTCTGTCCGAACGGCGTAGGGTTCATCATCTCCTCCCACTATTACTTCTCTGGGGATCATTGACCTGGAGCAATTGTAACCTATTAAGAGAGCAACATCACAGTTCTGCAATGGAGGTATCCTGTCCGCAATGACGGTGAGATGATTCCAGTTTTTAGTGACTTCACAAGTTGGAATATGGCTACGATTAGCTGGTATGCAGTCTTTGGTGTAAGCAGGTGGTAAATCAATATAATTACCAGATTCGTATGCTCTCACTTGGAGTCCTGATACTCTCTCACTCTGCAGGATGGTATCTTTTCCAAGCATGGTGGTAAGCTTCAATTTTACTGGAAACGTTGTTGCCTGTAGAGCATCGCACACTTCTCTGTCAATAAACGTAGTATCACTCTGAGAGTCCAGAAGTGCATATATCAGTTTCTCACAACTTGGATTTTGTTTTACAGATACCCAGACAGGTACAATCATTGAAGTATAAGTATTTCGCTCTTCCGCGTTTACACTCAACGTCACTGCATTCATTGTACCATCAGGGTCACTTTGAGTCTGAACTGCAGAAGATAAAGTCTTTACCACTTTCACAAAGTTGTCGTTGTGTAAACTAGTTGGATGCTTCCTTTTACAGGTATTACAAATGAGACGACAACGACACTCCTTTGCACTGTGACCATACTTCAAGCATCCATAGCAAAGCCTCTTCTGTTGGATAAATTTCCGTCGCTCCTCCAATGGTTTACTGAGAAAGCTGAAACAATTGTCAAGTTGATGGTTATCTTTCTGGCAAAGCATACACATTTTATTTACTGGATTGACAGCTTTCTGACTCTCGATGTTTACGTGAGTAGTGAAAACTCTAACTCTGTTTCTTGTTGTTTTCAGATTTGCCTTTTCAGTGACAGGTTCTGCAACGTGAAGAGCATGAAATGAGGTAACTGGGTTGCAAGCAATCTCTGCTTCAGTAGACACAAAAGCAGCAAATTCTTTAAAAGTGGGATACTCGTGATCTCCAGAAAGAGATTGTGTGACTTGACGATTCCATCTGCCAATTGCCCAATCGGGTAATTTCAGTACAAGTTTCTGATTTTCTTGGTAGTCATTTAAAATTTGAAGGCCTTTGACATGTGGCATGGCACCTTGGCATGCATTTAAAAAGTCAGAGAAGGTTTGAAGACCAATGGCATCCTTTTGATGAATTTTAGGCCAGCTTGCCAGCTTTTCTCTGAACGCTTTTTGTATCACAAATGGTTGGCCGTAACGATCGTTCAGTCTGCTCCACGCATCTTTATAGGCTTCATCATCTGTTCTGAAGAATGTTCCTTCCAAAGCTTTCCTAGCAGGACCACTCACATACTTCTTGAGGTAAAACATCTTATCAGCAGGAGAGACAGTTTTCTTGTCAATAAGTGCAGTAAAGGATTGCTTAAACTCAATGAAATGAATGGGGTCACCAACAAAAACAGGAGGCTCTGGCACCGGCAACTTACTCATGGTCAGGCCATCTTGAAATGCTTGAACAAGAAGAGGTATATCAGTTGCTGATGCTTTAACTCTCTCCCTTTTAGTTTCATGACACACCCTTTGAAACGTTTCTTGCTTTTTCACATTTGTTTGAGAGAAATCTGATTCTGATCCGTTTATGCTGCTACAATCTTTGGACAAGTTAGTCTTTTCTTTCTCAACCTCTTGATTATAGACTTCTAGTTTAGCTTGAGCTGCTTTCAGATCCTTTTGCGCTTGAATCTGCTCTAGTTCCTTCAACTCGACGTCAAGAGCCCTTTTATGTTGTTCTTCTAACTGCTTTATCTTTTCTTTTTGCTTTGACTCTTCTAGCAAAACATTATATGCAGCTTGCTTAGCTGCCACTTCTGCCGCAGCGTCTACACGTTTGGCTTCTAAGCTTGATACAACAGAGCGATGACTAGAGTAATTACTAGTTTTCTGACTAACTCGTGAAACCGTTGAACCAAAGATTGAATGGGCATATTGATGGTCTAATAAGGTACGAAGATGACTTCTCTCCCTTTCACCATCAAAATCTCCATCTAAACCTGTTATTCTTTCATAAATGATTTTAATGATGTCAGCTGTAACTGCTTCACAAGCATCCATTTTTCTCCTCATTTCAATAGCAGGTGATACACGCTCTCTAAAGTCTTTGTAAGCACTCAGAACTTTGTTTTTAGCCGCCTCCAAAGTATCAATCAAAATAGCTAATTGAGTCCCTAGTGCGTCTGATTTAAGATGCTCACGTGCACTACGAGCTTCTATTTTCCATTGATTATATAAAGATACAATCTTTTTCTCCTTCTTTGATAGCTCTTCTTGCTGATACGCTAACATTTTTTCAGTAGGGACATGCGTGCGCTTTGAATGGCGTGTACTCTCACTTTGAGTTTCTACATGATGGCTATCAGTTTGCCTATCTGCCTCCTTTGCACCTGCATCTGATTTTGACATTTTCAGTTCACCAAATTACATAACATTATTCACATTTAAAATTCAAATCAATTTGTTAAAGTATGTTCAGCAAGTTCACTTTAACCACATGTGCTGAAACACAACCCTTAAGAGTGAAACTCGTTTGATGCACTTTAGTCCTTTAGTCCATTAATAGACGATCTACATGCGGCAATGTCCATTCACCTTTAAATCAGACACGATAAATGAGAAAAGATTTCTCTTCAGAGTTCATTTCATATCTTTGTCTTTGGTACTCACTGCGATCCACCAAACAATTTGGAACAGTTCACTTCCCTTAATCAGTTCATTAAATCGCTCCAACTGCTGCCCGTAGATTTGTAGAGCCGTCCGCTGGAACTTCACTAGAAACTTGATCCATATAGAAAACAGTCAATCACTAGTCCACGACGAGCGCGCCGACATTAAAGTTCCTCCATCAACCATGGCGTTCCTTGAAGCAGTACAGCGGTTTGATGATGGCAAGCTTTTACTGTAGCTGCCTGGTTTAAGAAAGGTTGAACTCGTTTACTGATGATTCCCACACACTTTATTTGAATGTCCGTCATCACAGATTCGATCACCGTTGGACACCATGACTCGTTGAGAATCAACGTAAAAGCTTGTACAAAAGAAAACAAAATATCAAAATGAATAAACCTTGAAATAAACATACATCAAAACCAAATAAGTAAAGATTAAAGACTTAAATATACATCAACAAAGCAACAACCAACAATTAATCTTGATACAAAGAAAATAAATCAAACAAAACATAAAGATAAAGATAACAGGAAGTCTACAACCGTACCTTGTTCTCCATTTAAACCAGGAGCTAAATCCTTTTAAACTCCTTGCAAACCGTAAACCTTTGACACCACAACCATGTACGTTTGGGTCTCGTTCCATACTGAAATGTTTGGACCATATGCGCATTATATCCGCTCACGCGGGCAAACGTCAAAATAAAAGACCTCTGTTACCATAACACAAATGAAACCCAATATAAAAAAATAAAAAATAAACTAGATACCATACAAAAATAAATAAATCAATTTAAGGACTATATTATTTACATTTCAAAACAGACAATATAACAGTCATTAACAGCTGCTGCTTCTGTGTGATGAGTCACCACTGTTGTGTTCATGGTTGATTGGGTGAGGATCAGCTCAGTTCAGAGAAGAGCTGCTGCTTCTGTGTGATGAGTCACCACTGTTGTGTTCATGGTTGATTGGGTGAGGATCAGCTCAGTTCAGAGAAGAGCTGCTGCTTCTGTGTGATGAGTCACCACTGTTGTGTTCATGGTTGATTGGGTGAGGATCGGCTCAGTTCAGAGGAGAGCTGCTGCTTCTGTGTGATGAGTCACCACTGTTGTGTTCATGGTTGATTGGGTGAGGATCGGCTCAGTTCAGAGAAGAGCTGCTGCTTCTGTGTGATGAGTCACCACTGTTGTGTTCATGGTTGATTAGGTGAGGATCAGCTCAGTTCAGAGGAGAGCTGCTGCTTCTGTGTGATGAATCACCACTGTTGTGTTCATGGTTGATTGGGTGAGGATCAGCTCAGTTCAGAGAAGAGCTGCTGCTTCTGTGTGATGAGTCACCACTGTTGTGTTCATGGTTGATTGGGTGAGGATCAGCTCAGTTCAGAGAAGAGCTGCTGCTTCTGTGTGATGAGTCACCACTGTTGTGTTCATGGTTGATTGGGTGAGGATCGGCTCAGTTCAGAGAAGAGCTGCTGCTTCTGTGTGATGAGTCACCACTGTTGTGTTCATGGTTGATTGGGTGAGGATCGGCTCAGTTCA
This sequence comes from Squalius cephalus, assembly GCA_022829025.1. Taxonomy (NCBI): domain Eukaryota; kingdom Metazoa; phylum Chordata; class Actinopteri; order Cypriniformes; family Leuciscidae; genus Squalius; species Squalius cephalus. The sequence continues at coordinate 28,907,802 of CM040812.1, forward strand.
GAGGAGAGCTGCTGCTTCTGTGTGATGAGTCACCACTGTTGTGTTCATGGTTGATTGGGTGAGGATCGGCTCAGTTCAGAGAAGAGCTGCTGCTTCTGTGTGATGAGTCACCACTGTTGTGTTCATGGTTGATTAGGTGAGGATCAGCTCAGTTCAGAGAAGAGCTGCTGCTTCTGTGTGATGAATCACCACTGTTGTGTTCATGGTTGATTGGGTGAGGATCAGCTCAGTTCAGACAAGAGCTGCTGCTTCTGTGTGATGAGTCACCACTGTTGTGTTCATGGTTGATTGGGTGAGGATCAGCTCAGTTCAGAGAAGAGCTGCTGCTTCTGTGTGATGAGTCACCACTGTTGTGTTCATGGTTGATTGGGTGAGGATCGGCTCAGTTCAGAGGAGAGCTGCTGCTTCTGTGTGATGAGTCACCACTGTTGTGTTCATGGTTGATTGGGTGAGGATCAGCTCAGTTCAGAGAAGAGCTGCTGCTTCTGTGTGATGAGTCACCACTGTTGTGTTCATGGTTGATTGGGTGAGGATCGGCTCAGTTCAGAGGAGAGCTGCTGCTTCTGTGTGATGAATCACCACTGTTGTGTTCATGGTTGATTGGGTGAGGATCGGCTCAGTTCTGAGAAGAGCTGCTGCTTCTGTGTGATGAGTCACCACTGTTGTGTTCATGGTTGATTGGGTGAGGATCAGCTCAGTTCAGAGAAGAGCTGCTGCTTCTGTGTGATGAGTCACCACTGTTGTGTTCATGGTTGATTGGGTGAGGATCGGCTCAGTTCAGAGGAGAGCTGCTGCTTCTGTGTGATGAATCACCACTGTTGTGTTCATGGTTGATTGGGTGAGGATCAGCTCAGTTCAGAGGAGAGCTGCTGTTTCTGTGTGATGAATCACCACTGTTGTGTTCATGGTTGATTGGGTGAGGATCAGCTCAGTTCAGAGGAGAGCTGCTGCTTCTGTGTGATGAATCACCACTGTTGTGTTCATGGTTGATTGGGTGAGGATCAGCTCAGTTCAGAGGAGAGCTGCTGCTTCTGTGTGATGAATCACCACTGTTGTGTTCATGGTTGATTGGGTGAGGATCAGCTCAGTTCAGAGGAGAGCTGCTGCTTCTGTGTGATGAGTCACCACTGTTGTGTTCATGGTTGATTGGGTGAGGATCAGCTCAGTTCTGAGAAGAGCTGCTGCTTCTGTGTGATGAATCACCACTGTTGTGTTCATGGTTGATTGGGTGAGGATCAGCTCAGTTCAGAGGAGAGCTGCTGCTTCTGTGTGATGAATCACCACTGTTGTGTTCATGGTTGATTGGGTGAGGATCAGCTCAGTTCAGAGGAGAGCTGCTGCTTCTGTGTGATGAATCACCACTGTTGTGTTCATGGTTGATTGGGTGAGGATCAGCTCAGTTCAGAGGAGAGCTGCTGCTTCTGTGTGATGAGTCACCACTGTTGTGTTCATGGTTGATTGGGTGAGGATCAGCTCAGTTCTGAGAAGAGCTGCTGCTTCTGTGTGATGAGTCACCACTGTTGTGTTCCTGGTTGATTGGGTGAGGATCGGCTCAGTTCAGAGGAGAGCTGCTTCTGTGTGATGAGTCACCACTGTTGTGTTCCTGGTTGATTGGGTGAGGATCAGCTCAGTTCAGAGGAGAGCTGCTGCTTCTGTGTGATGAGTCACCACTGTTGTGTTCATGGTTGATTGGGTGAGGATTGGCTCAGTTCAGAGGAGAGCTGCTGTTTCTGTGTGATGAATCACCACTGTTGTGTTCATGGTTGATTGGGTGAGGATCAGCTCAGTTCAGAGGAGAGCTGCTGCTTCTGTGTGATGAGTCACCACTGTTGTGTTCATGGTTGATTGGGTGAGGATTGGCTCAGTTCAGAGGAGAGCTGCTGTTTCTGTGTGATGAATCACCACTGTTGTGTTCCTGGTTGATTGGGTGAGGATCAGCTCAGTTCAGAGGAGAGCTGCTGCTTCTGTGTGATGAATCACCACTGTTGTGTTCATGGTTGATTGGGTGAGGATCAGCTCAGTTCAGAGGAGAGCTGCTGCTTCTGTGTGATGAGTCACCACTGTTGTGTTCATGGTTGATTGGGTGAGGATCGGCTCAGTTCAGAGAAGAGCTGCTGCTTCTGTGTGATGAGTCACCACTGTTGTGTTCCTGGTTGATTGGGTGAGGATCGGCTCAGTTCTGAGAAGAGCTGCTGCTTCTGTGTGATGAGTCACCACTGTTGTGTTCCTGGTTGATTGGGTGAGGATCGGCTCAGTTCTGAGAAGAGCTGCTGCTTCTGTGTGATGAGTCACCACTGTTGTGTTCCTGGTTGATTGGGTGAGGATCAGCTCAGTTCAGAGGAGAGCTGCTGCTTCTGTGTGATGAATCACCACTGTTGTGTTCCTGGTTGATTGGGTGAGGATCGGCTCAGTTCAGAGAAGAGCTGCTGCTTCTGTGTGATGAGTCACCACTGTTGTGTTCCTGGTTGATTGGGTGAGGATCGGCTCAGTTCTGAGAAGAGCTGCTGCTTCTGTGTGATGAGTCACCACTGTTGTGTTCCTGGTTGATTGGGTGAGGATCGGCTCAGTTCTGAGAAGAGCTGCTGCTTCTGTGTGATGAATCACCACTGTTGTGTTCATGGTTGATTGGGTGAGGATCAGCTCAGTTCTGAGAAGAGCTGCTGCTTCTGTGTGATGAATCACCACTGTTGTGTTCATGGTTGATTGGGTGAGGATCAGCTCAGTTCAGAGGAGAGCTGCTGCTTCTGTGTGATGAGTCACCACTGTTGTGTTCCTGGTTGATTGGGTGAGGATCGGCTCAGTTCAGAGAAGAGCTGCTGCTTCTGTGTGATGAATCACCACTGTTGTGTTCATGGTTGATTAGGTGAGGATCAGCTCAGTTCAGAGAAGAGCTGCTGCTTCTGTGTGATGAATCACCACTGTTGTGTTCATGGTTGATTAGGTGAGGATCAGCTCAGTTCAGAGGAGAGCTGCTGCTTCTGTGTGATGAATCACCACTGTTGTGTTCATGGTTGATTGGGTGAGGATCAGCTCAGTTCAGAGGAGAGCTGCTGCTTCTGTGTGATGAGTCACCACTGTTGTGTTCATGGTTGATTAGGTGAGGATCAGCTCAGTTCAGAGGAGAGCTGCTGCTTCTGTGTGATGAATCACCACTGTTGTGTTCATGGTTGATTGGGTGAGGATCAGCTCAGTTCAGAGGAGAGCTGCTTCTGTGTGATGAGTCACCACTGTTGTGTTCATGGTTGATTGGGTGAGGATCAGCTCAGTTCAGAGGAGAGCTGCTTCTGTGTGATGAGTCACCACTGTTGTGTTCATGGTTGATTGGGTGAGGATCGGCTCAGTTCAGAGAAGAGCTGCTGCTTCTGTGTGATGAGTCACCACTGTTGTGTTCCTGGTTGATTGGGTGAGGATCAGCTCAGTTCAGAGGAGAGCTGCTGCTTCTGTGTGATGAGTCACCACTGTTGTGTTCATGGTTGATTGGGTGAGGATCAGCTCAGTTCAGAGAAGAGCTGCTGCTTCTGTGTGATGAGTCACCACTGTTGTGTTCATGGTTGATTGGGTGAGGATCAGCTCAGTTCAGAGGAGAGCTGCTGTTTCTGTGTGATGAATCACCACTGTTGTGTTCATGGTTGATTGGGTGAGGATCAGCTCAGTTCAGAGGAGAGCTGCTTCTGTGTGATGAGTCACCACTGTTGTGTTCCTGGTTGATTGGGTGAGGATCAGCTCAGTTCAGAGGAGAGCTGCTGCTTCTGTGTGATGAGTCACCACTGTTGTGTTCCTGGTTGATTGGGTGAGGATCAGCTCAGTTCTGAGAAGAGCTGCTGTTTCTGTGTGATGAATCACCACTGTTGTGTTCATGGTTGATTGGGTGAGGATCAGCTCAGTTCAGAGGAGAGCTGCTTCTGTGTGATGAGTCACCACTGTTGTGTTCATGGTTGATTGGGTGAGGATCAGCTCAGTTCAGAGGAGAGCTGCTGTTTCTGTGTGATGAATCACCACTGTTGTGTTCATGGTTGATTGGGTGAGGATCGGCTCAGTTCAGAGAAGAGCTGCTGCTTCTGTGTGATGAATCACCACTGTTGTGTTCATGGTTGATTGGGTGAGGATCGGCTCAGTTCAGAGAAGAGCTGCTGTTTCTGTGTGATGAATCACCACTGTTGTGTTCATGGTTGATTGGGTGAGGATCAGCTCAGTTCAGAGGAGAGCTGCTTCTGTGTGATGAGTCACCACTGTTGTGTTCATGGTTGATTGGGTGAGGATCGGCTCAGTTCAGAGAAGAGCTGCTGCTTCTGTGTGATGAATCACCACTGTTGTGTTCATGGTTGATTGGGTGAGGATCGGCTCAGTTCAGAGAAGAGCTGCTGTTTCTGTGTGATGAATCACCACTGTTGTGTTCATGGTTGATTGGGTGAGGATCAGCTCAGTTCAGAGAAGAGCTGCTGCTTCTGTGTGATGAGTCACCACTGTTGTGTTCATGGTTGATTGGGTGAGGATCGGCTCAGTTCAGAGGAGAGCTGCTGCTTCTGTGTGATGAATCACCACTGTTGTGTTCATGGTTGATTGGGTGAGGATCGGCTCAGTTCAGAGAAGAGCTGCTGCTTCTGTGTGATGAGTCACCACTGTTGTGTTCATGGTTAATTGGGTGAGGATCGGCTCAGTTCAGAGGAGAGCTGCTGTTTCTGTGTGATGAATCACCACTGTTGTGTTCCTGGTTGATTGGGTGAGGATCAGCTCAGTTCAGAGAAGAGCTGCTGTTTCTGTGTGATGAATCACCACTGTTGTGTTCCTGGTTGATTGGGTGAGGATCAGCTCAGTTCAGAGAAGAGCTGCTGCTTCTGTGTGATGAGTCACCACTGTTGTGTTCATGGTTGATTGGGTGAGGATCGGCTCAGTTCAGAGGAGAGCTGCTGTTTCTGTGTGATGAATCACCACTGTTGTGTTCATGGTTGATTGGGTGAGGATCAGCTCAGTTCAGAGGAGAGCTGCTGTTTCTGTGTGATGAATCACCACTGTTGTGTTCATGGTTGATTGGGTGAGGATCGGCTCAGTTCAGAGAAGAGCTGCTGCTTCTGTGTGATGAGTCACCACTGTTGTGTTCATGGTTGATTGGGTGAGGATCGGCTCAGTTCAGAGGAGAGCTGCTGCTTCTGTGTGATGAGTCACCACTGTTGTGTTCATGGTTGATTGGGTGAGGATCAGCTCAGTTCAGAGGAGAGCTGCTGTTTCTGTGTGATGAATCACCACTGTTGTGTTCATGGTTGATTGGGTGAGGATCGGCTCAGTTCAGAGGAGAGCTGCTGCTTCTGTGTGATGAATCACCACTGTTGTGTTCATGGTTGATTGGGTGAGGATCAGCTCAGTTCAGAGGAGAGCTGCTGCTTCTGTGTGATGAGTCACCACTGTTGTGTTCATGGTTGATTGGGTGAGGATCAGCTCAGTTCAGAGAAGAGCTGCTGTTTCTGTGTGATGAATCACCACTGTTGTGTTCATGGTTGATTGGGTGAGGATCAGCTCAGTTCAGAGGAGAGCTGCTGCTTCTGTGTGATGAGTCACCACTGTTGTGTTCCTGGGGCCTGTCCCATGAAGCCGGTTTAGGTGGCTAGCCAGCTAATTTTCAGTTTAGTTTCTGCCAACGCTGGGTTTTAGGTACTATGAAAGTAGCTCGGCTTTAATCGGTGTTCGTTGCCATGGTATCTTACGCTGCACGGCTAACCTGCTCCAGGGCAGGTTATGTTCTGGATTCGAGATCTCAGACTGAAATTTGACCAATCAGCTGAGAGCAAAGAAATATATAGGTGACGTAACTTATTCCCAGTGTCTGTTGCAATGACTTCACCTTTTCTTCCAAATCCGGTGACATCTCAGTGCAAATTGTTAGACGAGCACTTAGAAAGAGTTTTTAGCCAGACAAAATCCCCTTGCCTTTCCTGATAGTTACTTATGAAAGATACAGATTTTCCGCGGAAGCAATGTCTTATCTTTGCAAACTTCTTGAGCCCCACATAAAGAATTTAACACGTCGAATTCATGCACTTACTGTACCGCAAATATTGCGTTGCGTTTTTTTGCAAGTGGTACATACTTGCACGATGGGTGACGCACAGAAGCTGGGGGAAAATGCGGTTTGTCGAACCATTCGCAAGGGTCCTCGCTCTGCAGGAGTACATGAATAGTTTCATTAATAGTGTTTCCCGGACATTTATCGACAATGTCCATAAAAGAGGGCTTTTATAAAATTGCCGGTAAGATCAGTAGGGTGACATCACATGAACACTTTTTTTTTTTTTTTCAAAAAACAAATTTCACAAATGTACTATACAATATAATACATGTTAAAAAATAATTATTTTAAATCTTTATTATTATTCTGTTAATCTTATGATAGGATTCCCTAGAGTGCTCCAATCTCCACTGCTCTAGGGGAACATGAGGCAGATTATGTTAATAGTAAGTCCTATCACAGCCATAATGTTCAGGCAGAGATGATGTGAATATGTTAGATGATTATTTTCTGTGAGATGAATCTTTAAATTTATAGTAACTTTAACAGATATAACAATGATCTACTAAACATTTCATCTGCAGACGACTTGTGGTCATGAACGTACAAGTTTGGATGCCAAATGGCCTGGCTCCAGTAGCCTGGTAATACCAGACTCTGCTACTTCACTTTGCTTCGTAGAGAGAGTCTGGAATAGCATGATAGAGAAGTGTTTTCTCTCTCGCGGGGGGCGCTTGTCTGAAGTTTAAAATCATTGGTTACCCGTAAGCCAATCACATAACGTTTGGTTATGGCGTGTGTTATGCGCATGCTCAGCCGCATCTAACTTCCACTGTAAACACATGTATGATGCAAAAACTAAACCATCGAGCGAAATACCGGAGTGAACATGGCTGTGCGCGACTTTTGCAGATTATGTGAAGTAAATCTACGCAAGTACGCATCCACCACGGTACAATCAGCGTCTACGTCACGGCTCTCAGCCCGCCCTCTGTTCGTTGATTGGCCCGGCTGTTTTCAGGCCGGTGGAAAACTGAAAGATACGCTGCTATCTCAGACTGACTACAGGAGCGAAATGAAATTAGCGGAAGTAGGAAGTCTGACGTAGTCAGGCTATGGCTCCAGTGCTTGACTCACGAATTTTCCGTGAGTCTGTGTTGTGTCAGCGCTTTGAGGAAAGCAAGTTAAATTTGGTACAGTACAAAACACTGTTAATTTGAACTGAGATAGAAAAACCTACACAACAATAACCCCCTATCATGATTCATGACCCTCAGACAGGGCCACAGCACCGCTTCAATGTGGCCCTCAGTAAAACCAGAGTGAAGATAGAGATTACCTTTGGCATCCTAAAGGCACATTTCAACTGTGTTTGGCGCTTAAGAGTCACCAGAGTGGGCATCACAGATAGTGGCTGCATGTGCCATTCTGCACAAATTGAAACATTTTACAAAATTTAAAAGCTAGTTTGACAAAATGTACCATAAGTACATCAAAAGTATAAAATGTGAGCATGACTTGTCAAAATGTTCAGAAAATGTGTCACAAAATACAGCTTTGTGTGAGGAATTAAACCAGAATTTAAGTTCAAGCTCCATTAAAGCCCGTTAACACCAAGACCGATAACTATATTAGCGTCACGATAGCCTAATGGTCTTTTTATTCAAAGCACGCACGCTCGAATGTTGATCCACTTCTTCCAAGCACTATCTTTTATAAATAAATATATATACACACACACACACACACACACACACACACACACACACACACACATATTATATTATATATATATATATATATATATATATATATATATATATATCACAAAGCAATTTGACTGGTTTGTGTTGTTACAAATTTGGAACACAAAATGGGAAAAAAGTACAAAAATGTATTGATATTGCTTTAATGATATTGATATAGCTTTAATGATATTGACTGATGTTATACATTACATTGTATTACAAGTGTTGTGTACAACATGTCACTAGCCGCGTTTCCATTACCCTTCAAATTGCGCAAATTGAAATTGCGAATTGAAAATACGCACAATGGAAACACGTGAATTTAGCTGACGAAGTCAATACTGGAATAAAACCAATGCCTAGTCAACACTTTTATTTATATATACAACTCCTTTTCACTGCAAGTTTAAAGTTAGCGATACAATGTTGTCGAAACTAGCGCTGGGTACTAAATTTTGTTAGGTAATTTTGTTACACTATTTGCTAGCCTGCATAATGTTAATACTTCTTACCATTTATTCCAATTGTTTTCCATATATTCATCTTTTTAACGTATCCTTGAAAAGGGGGTTTGACTTGTCAAACAGTGGTGGATTTTTCTGTAGGCTACCTCAGCGATTAACTTCTCAAGTCAAGTCACCTTTATTTATACAGCGCTTTTTGCAATAGCCTACATGTTGTTTCAAAGCAGCTTTACAGAGATAACAGGAAAATAATGCAACATAGTTCGTGTCTAGAAGAAAATAGCATCATAGTCCAGCTTAAAGGGATAGTTCACCCAAAAATGAAAATTAGCCCATGATTTCACTCTGAAGTCATCAGGTGTATATGCCATTCTTCTTCAGATGAATACAATCGGGAGTTATATAAGAAATGTCCTGGCTCTTCCAAGCTTTATACTGAGAGTGAATGGCTGTATGTCTTTGGAAGTCCATCAAAGCGCATCTATTCACTAAAGTGCTCCACGCATCTCCGGCGGTCAGTAAAGGTCTTCTGAAGTGAAGCAATGCATTAGTGTAAGAAAAATATCTGTATTTAAAACTTGATCTACTAAAATAACTAGCTTCCGGCAGACGGCCGTACGCATCGACTTGCGCCAAAATAGAACCCTTGAACTTGACTCACATGTGTAAAATTATTTTACACATTCGCCCATCATTGTTGCTAACACTATGTAAACATAAAACCAGGTCTGCATTTGTGATCGTAGAAACGATAAACAAGCACTACTCTATACTGCTCAAAACTTTGTGTTTGAAGAGTCAGTAGCAAATTCTTAAAATATGAAAACATACTTACAGGCCGTGTCTGTGAGTCAGAAGCGCCAGAATGTACTTGAAAAGATGGAATTGCTCCACTTTTAAGAATCAGCCTTTGTTCACAGCCGGCCTTACCAACAGTACTTAGGCCTCGCAGGTTCTGGAAACAGTCCTCTGAAAAATGCGCAGCACACAATATTTCGAATATTTTGGTTGTACTGTTCTGGAACACTGTTGTACATAAAGCTTAACCACTGTTTACTAATTGTGTCCTCTTTTAGAAGGCTGTAAGATTATAAATTTAAGAATATGTTTAAGATCTGCTGATACTACTTCCTTGCATAACATCACATAAAAAACTAAGGTGAATTACACTGTATTGGGCATTCAAGGTGAACATGATGGTATCCATTTACTGATTAGATTCAATATAGTTTCCTTTAAAGGGGTTTTGTTAGTCTTTGATATTCCTACTGAGAGTTGAACTATGTGTGTATGTTTACATGGTCTTAGTTCTCGTGACCATGTGTTGTTTATACAGTTTGGGGGGTACCATTATCTTCAGTTAGGGGTAATTGCCTCTATTGTCTTTATATGATTAGATTTAGTGGTCATCTCTAAGGCAGTGTGTAAGGTCAAGACTTTTAAGGACTGTCAGCACCTTTAAGGACTGCCCACTGAATGCCTATAAGGCCTCGTTTAAACTGTCAGTGAAATGTTACCCAATTCCGATTTTTTGCTCATATGTGACGCAGATCGGATGTGTTCTATGACAGTGTAAACAGGAAAAAAACGCATGCATTCGGATATTTCGAGATCGGTTTCAGGCCTCATTCATATGTGGAAATAAATCGGATATGTGCCAATGCGACTGTCATGTAAACAGGCAGATCGGATTTTCTGAGGCATTAGGCAACGAGAAACCCTGACGCGCTTCTGCATTGGGAAGGATGGCCCACGGAGAGGAATGTGAAAAAACGTTGACACAACATATTGTTATACACAACAAAATTTTGGACCCACTGCTCCTTGTTAAAGCCAATATTTAAACACAATATGCTCCCACCAGTCCTGAGATCTCTCTCGCACACAATAACTGAAGCATATGTGCAATGATGGCACTTTTCGTCCTCCTTCGCCTCAAAATCAAGGATGATGTTTGGCGAACTTCGCGTATATCGCAGAGCTAGCATCAATCATATTTCGTGTTCGTCCATCTGTGCAAGAGAATTTAACCCTTTAGGCATGCGTGATGTTTCAGATAGTATGGCAAGTGTAAACGCATGAATCGGATATGGGTCACAATTGAAAGAACGTGTAAACGGACGGTCAAAAAAATCTGATAAAGGTAGGCTAACAATTCAGAATTGAGCATCAAGACCTGCAGTGTAAACGAGGCCTACCATGTAAAGTTACGTTAGTTAAACTTGATGACTGCAGCTACGACCGCTCGTGTTCTCAATAAAGAATCCTGCTGAAGAAAGAACCAAGTCTCCTGGTCTTCGATTCTGAGTTTCCTACAAGGCCAAACAAAGTATTTTGGCTTTTGCAACGAAAAACAGCATCTCCACGACATGGCGGCACAATAAGCAAGAATAAAAGTTATGCTCTTTCTTTGCATTTGTGGAGGTGTGTTTGAATGAAGCGCTTTAGGAAGGCGAGGCTGAGCCTTAACTTTTACAAAGAATATCTCTTTGGGTTTGAGAGTTTGAGCTTTGTAAATCTGCAGATCTTATACATGCACAAACAGCTTAAAGAAAAAGGAAAACAAGAAATCGCATCATATGACCCCTTTAAATGTCCCAAACTTAGCAAGCCGAAGGCAAAAAGGCGACTTCTCCACAATGTCTGCCATTTTAAATGTGCGAGCCCTTTAAATTCATATGGATTCTGATTGGCTGTCAGTGTTTTATCATTCAATGGCTGGAAAATAATAATTCTGAAAGTGATCCTAACAATATCGTTCCTCATAATCATATCTTTATTGTTATATAGCTGTGGAGTGAACTCTGCTATTCTTTAAAAAGGAAAGCGATTTTTAGAACTATATCTTTATTGTTTTCTTTATAGTTATCGTCCTTGGTGTGAACGGGCCTTTAGGAAAACAAAGGAAGAGGGCAGATTTATCAGTGAATAATGATTTAATTTAGATATTTTTGTCACATAAAGCTATTAGATTACTTCAAAAAGCTTGGCATATAACTAGGCTACTTTCATGATACTACTTTGTCCATTTTGGAGCTTGAAGGTAAAAAAAAAAAAATCACATCCACTTTCACTGTATTGAAAGCAACAACTCTGATATTCAGCAATTCTCCTATAGAAGAAAGAAAATAATACAAGAAGACAGAAAGAGTAGATGATGACAGGATGATGAACTTTTCCTTAAATCATTTAAGAGTCTCGTACCTCTAGTTTCTTCTTCCTCTCATTGAGCGCCTCCTCATATTTGGATAGGCCTATTCTGTGAGCATACAAGCATAGATTCAGGTGTAAAAGTTTGGTCTCACAAAGACTTTCAGTATACACAGTTGTGAAAATGAAAATAACCTATTAAATACAATTAGAAAATGTTAAAAATATTAAATTTGTTATATGTTCTCATATTTATTTGTTTTCATTGTATGTTTTGATGACATTTTTACATTCTTAAGAAATTGTTCACCCAAAAATGAAAATTTACTCACTCTCAGACCAATCCAAGATGTATAGGTGACTTTTTTCTTCAGTAGAACAGTAAAGAAGATTTTTAGCTGAAATTGTGATCCTTGGTGATTCATAGCCTATCAAGATAGTTATCGATTGGACAAGAAACTGAACATTATTTACAAAATATTACCTGTAATCCACAGCCTCGGCGAACGGTCCACTCCTGAGCGCGTTCACGATAGTGGTGAAACTGATATATATTTTGAGACACTTAAATTGGTAAAAAGAAAAAAAGAAAGAAAGCTATGTTAATAACTTAGTTATCTTAGCTAATAACTTAATTTATTTTATTAATTTCATTTATGTTATTTATATTTTGCTACTTGTAATTATTCGATGTATAATCTTTGTTCATGGACTGTTGACTGAATGTTTGTAAATTGATTTCTAAATAATAATATTAAAAAAAGATTTTTATAGGTTGACTGTTCTATGTTTTATTTATTGGTTTATAGTAAAATTCCGTTTCTAAGAATAACCCAACTTGTGAAATCCATCTCTTGATGTTTACCATAACATAGATCAGGGGGGAAATGTAACATTTACATAACATGCACAAGTCACATTTAAAAAATAAATAAATAGAGTGGAAAGAGTGACAATTTCCTGCCACTAGAACTTGGTGTCTCTTCATGTTCACACACAGCTCATAGCCTATTAAAAACTAAAAGTTAAAAAATATATATATTTTTATAAATTAATATTTTATTTATTTTCATTCATTTCCTGCAAAAACATCGTTTTTTATGTTCAACTAAAAAGTGCCATATTTTATTGGTTTCACACTCTTTAAAGTTAAAAACAACTTCTGGTCAAGGCCAGTTCATTTACTGTACATACAACACTTTCTGAAACCACAAAAAACATCAACTTCCTTTATACCTCTTAAGATCATGCTGTGTCAAATCTCAGAGCTATAGTGTTGCAATACAGACAATGTGGTCGCTCATTAACTATCACGTAATGGATCAAATGTCATTGCTTTATGCTTTATTCACACTATACATGAACTAACAATTCTGGTAGTGTGTTCAGTTGCCATTAGATGTCCAATTTAAAACCTGAAAACTAGGTGACGAGTTGATAGTTGAGATTCACTTGACTACGTCTAACACTTTTGGTTCTGTCTCGTATGATTTGTTAACTGTACGATAACTGGCTATAACCAGGGTTTGTTTTCTTATGTAACCTGTGTCAGTGGGTGGAGATGTGTGAATGACGCTGCAATGGTTGTGAAGCAGAGCGGTTTCCTCAATCTTCATTCTGCTGTCGATGATCTGGAGACGTTCAGATACTGTGGACTTTTATATGCAGCAGATACTCGTGTTGCACAGATGCATCAAGGGACAATTCACACGCATTATGACTTGGACCAAGAAATGGAAATTTTAACCATCACAGACATCAGGACTATGAATCTGGACTCTTAACATCCGTCTGTCTTGGTGAGGGTCTTGTCTCAATATATTGATGGCCATTGGTGCAGAATTGGATGTTATTTGATACTGGAACAGGATTTTAAGAGTACGGTCGGTTTCAGAAAAACACCTGTACCATCTCATGACTGCAAGACAGAGCTCACTTCCTTCTTGATGATCGAGAGAGAATATCTTTACATAAAGTTCATCACTTGAGCTCCACTCACAGCACTGAATATTTGATTCTCCTTGAAAATGTCCATCAGTATTCTGGCTCTTGTCTTGGGTTTCATCGCTGTGCAACAGGGTAAGGTATTTTTTATCTTATTTTATGATATTCTTTTTTTTTTGTTTTAGTATTCCCTCATAGTAATTTATTGGAACATATTTATTAACTGATGGTGTACGCTGTGAATAGTTTTCAATAAACTTTTTTTTTCCAAGAAAACAATTCTCACATTAAATGTCAGATAAAACTTGATACAAATAAAAAACTTGAACAAATAAAAAAGTTGCAATTCATCTCATATTGGCACAGGAGTACAAGCGAGCAAACGCATAACATGACTTGCTGTGAGCTTAGCTGATGTTAACAGAAAATGTGTCATGCCATAATTCAATTTCAAAGAAACACTTTCTGGTTAGTCGCAGGTGATTTCCATTGTTTAAACACCTCAAAATGACCAACTTCCTTTTCCACTCTTCAGATCGCTTTCAGTCAAACCACAAACTGGGTCTGCTAGTGTTGCTGTGCTGCAAGAAATATGTATGATAGCCATCTGATGTGTAAAGCAATTATTTAGCTATTTTTACACTGTAAAAGAAAAATAAAGTTGCTGCCTTAAATTTAAGTACAATCAACTTGGATGTTTAAGTCATTTCAACTTAAATTACATTAAACTGACTTAAAAATCAGTTGAATCTTGTATGACAAAAAAAAAAAAATAGAAAATTGCATGACTTATTTTGCTGGGTTAAAGCAATGTAAAAACATATTTTGTCATAACTTATGATATAATTTTTTACAGTGTACTGACTGTTTAGAGGCAGGGTTATCTGAGATACGTAAAGTATATAATGCACGAAAAAAATTTACAGAAAAGAAAATATATTTCTCACAGCATTACACATTGTATTGTTTGTTAAATTTTGTGTTTAAAATCCTTACTATCAGATCTTATTGAGCTTCTCTGATAGATATTTCACACCCTTAAACCAATGCACTGACAGTCACCAAAAAAACAACAACTTTCTCTCAATTTCTCACTTCTCACTTTCACTTTCTAAACACAAATGTAAATTACACTTAAAATTAACAGAATGGTTATTGTTTTTTACAGATGTGGCATTCTAATGATCAAGACTTTTCTCATAAAGTTACCCGACCATTTGTTGGAAGTAACAAGCCTCATTATAGGCTATTCCTCTGCTTGTTTACCTGTATATTTAACCTGTTTTCATATTGTTTCAGTGGGTGGAGAGGTTGATGCCATTGAAACAGTTCAAGTGAAGGAGGGAGGTTTCCTCAATCTGCATCCGGGACTTCATGATCTAAACGGAGACGTTCAGATACTGTGGACGTTTGAAAGCGGAGGACAAATTACTCGTGTTGCACAGATGTATCAAGGGAAAATATACACACATTATGACAAGAGACTCACTGGCAGAGTACAGCTAGACCGAGACACAGGCATTTTAACCATCTCAGACATCAGGACTAATGAATCTGGACTGTATAAAGCAGTAAACATTGTCAATAAAAAGGTCACAGTGCAGAAATACGAAGTGGAAATTTATGGTAAGTTACAACTGCAGTCAATATGGAAAAATAACTAATAATATGGGATCAAAGCATGCAGGATAATAACTGCTAATATAGGACAGGATCTCAAATGGTCTCATGATATATGTTTCAGTGTAAAATTGGTGATGTACATGTTTCTTCTCGTCCTAAAGCACCTGTCACTGTTCCTGCCATCAGCAGCAGCTCAGCAGTTACTGTACACACATCTACAGGAGTTACTGTACACACATCTACAGGAGTTACTGTACACACATCTACAGGAGTTAGTGTGCACACATCTACAGGTCTGTCTCTGTATATATCTGTCTTTTTGTAATGAACATACAAATATCATCTGAAATTGGCGTCATGATTACTGATATTCAAGTCAGGAGGGGTGCAGGGCACTAAGTGTACAACATTTTCTTTGAAACGTCTTGCACTGGTGAATCACAATAAGACTAGAAACATAAGTTAAATATACAAAGTGAAAAACAACAACACTTCAATTAAGGTAATTTTCGGATTATTTCAACATTAAACATTTAATATCTAGTTGTGATTTGTCTGGCTTTCAATGAGGACAGAAAAATTACTTATAACACGCAAACTTGACAGATTGCACCTAGTTTAGGAGGACTCGTGATGGGAAAATGAGGATATTTCGAAGCTCTGAAATTCTGAATCACTGTTTCGAAACTGGCGGCACCTGCTGGTCAAACCAATGTAAATGCAACGAAAATGGTACAAACATGTATAATGAGTAATGGCACTTTTTAAAAACCAATTGCAATTGCTATTAATTTAAAAATGCTTCGAAATGGTTCGAAACATTATGAAGTAACAAAGCCTCGTTTGCTGAAATCACCTGACTTGGCGAGATTGAAGCTCCGAATCACTGAATCGAAACAAAAGATCCGTTTCTCTATTAAGCAGTGTTTCGAAAGCGCCGCTTGTTATCGTCACTAATAGTTAGGACGAGGTGACAGACTGCCAGTACTTTTAAAACACTCAAATAACTTATAACTGTCCACCAGGAACATCACAGGAATCACAGGCGAGCACCAGCACCACCCGTCCACAAACACACGAGTTCTACCCTAATCATCAAGGTCAATCAACTTTTTGACACAATGACATTTGCTTGTGTTTCCACAAAGACAGAGCTACTTATGTGTAGAGTTATAGGTTTATGAATAACACACCCTGCCTGTGTGTGTTTCTCCTGCATCTCCAGACTCTGTGGGGAGCTGTGGTGGTGAGGCAGAGGCTCTGGTCAGACTGGTTCTGTCTGGTCTGGTGGGGATTGCCACTGTCATCTTTCTGGTTGATCACATAAGATGTTGCACAGCCCGAAGAGGAGATCGATCTTCCGTGTGATGATGATGATGACACAAATCTGTGCGAAATCACGTGATTTTAAGCGATGCATATCGCCATTCTCACAGAGAGTCACTTCTACTAATATCTTCTTTATGCACAAAATAAATCATTATAATATCAATCATAATATTATATAGGATTCTTCCAGTCTTACCTTGATTGTAAAATATTACAAAATATAAAATACACACAGCAAGTTAAAGTGTACAAATAAAGAAAGGTTTTATAAATAAGCAGTTTATTATGTGTATTGCACTGAAAAAAGTGGCATAGAAACAATTTTTACAATCAAATACTTAAAAATACATTCAATACTTTAATGGTTCATATTTTATAAAGCAGCACCAAATTTAAGACACACCTCTCTTGATATGAAATTGTAGGTTGTAACAGTCTTTTAAATGTTTCATTGTGGAAAAAAATATACTACAATAGTTTTAATAATAATATAGAAAAAAGGAGATTTGACTTCATATCACCACAGAATATTTGAGAGCTCCTGTGCAATGGCCACATACAGCTTTCAGGCACTTATAGGCAGATTTATAGATTATATTTAATGTAGTTTTGTTGTAGACTAAAGATTGCTAACGGTTGATGATCAGCATTATTGCAGCTTGGCACATGAAATAAACCGACTTGCAGAGGCATATCAACTATTCTACAAGAGCTTCATATGTGGTTCATCCAACCAGACTTTAGAGTCTGAAGAAATGTTTAGAGTATTTAGTTTGTACTTTAAATGATATTGTGTATATAGTATGCTGTAACATGGAAATGATAATGTATGCATTTAAGATCAATCTTTGGTCTAAATGCATTATGTTCGAAATAAAAAAAGAAAAGAAAATCAAATGAGATGAAGTGTAGTGAGAAGCCATTTCATTCAGCTTACTTCAGGTTATGAAATAGAAGTGCAAATTTTCTAATATATGTAATATATTTTCTAATATATCTAATATATTCTAATATAAATGATTATACATATACTGTAAGTGTTTAAGAGAGCAGCTGAAGGAGAGAGAGAGAGAGAGAGAGAGAGAGAATTATAAAGTGTACAGATGACAATGTTGTCGAAACGATCCCCGTTCACACGGATTCATGAAAACGACTATAAATGCTGTATTCTGCTGCCGGGACATTAGTCGGAGATATCCCTTTGTAAAGAAACACTACGCGCCTATAGATTTTGGTAGACGTGGTTCTTTTTCAAGAGGCACTTAAATGGATAAATGTGTGTATATTTATAAAAAAATATGTTTGCAACATGACTACAACCTTCTGATTAAATACAACATTTGAAAGGTCCAGCTTTTATCCCTCATCTCCTATTTCTCATTTTCCTGTGCATCTTGTAATTGTGGACCTTGATGAGAATGGTCCGGACGAGCATCATTTCGCTTAATCCTCAGTGTAAGAGTGTTATTTCGGAGTCGTTTCTGTCCTCTGAAATCTGAACTTCTGTAAAACAAAACAAAACCACAATTACATTACATTAATTACAATTACAGATACCTTACAGTCTTTACAACACATTTATTGCCCAGGAAAAGCGATGTAACACACACTGAGCATTATGTCAACTAAATTGGGCTTGTTATTACAATGAACCGGGTCATTTAAAAGCCTGTTATAGACTTTCCTCAATTTAACACAATTAATGAAACTGAAAATGTAAAGGTGACATGCAGAAATATCTCAAACCATTGCTTTTGTCCTACAAATATGGTACTAATAAATTGCACGTTGTATTGTAAAAAGCCTAAAAAATTAAAACACTTGACACCTTGACTGTGTCCCGAGAATTTCAGTTCAAATCCACCTTGATTATATAGTGCCTTAATGTACACCAGGGTGAATATAAAATATTTATGCCAAAATACCACAGTTAATACAGTGTGTTACCACATTTAATCCAAGATCTTTCAAGAGTGATCTGTGTGTAAACTGATTTTGATTGAATTTACTTGTGCATAATTAAAAATAATAATAATAATTATAACACTAAGTACATGTCCCGACTCCCAACATGAATATCATGAGACTTACCTAGTAGATTGAACAAATGACCAAGAAGAGGCTAACGAGCTGAACTACAGGTCCTGCAGTTACTGAGGGTGAGACTGACCGTTGTTGAACCTCTGTAAAGGATAGCAAAAACCTTTTAGTTCAGTCGTCGCCCAATGTAAAAATGAAGGACACAACTAAGGCCAACATGTTACAAGTGCAGGAATGACAATATTACTGTAACATACTGACCTTCAACATTAAGCTTCAAGTTCAGGACATCCTCTAATCCATTGTGAACGACTGTGTATGTGCCAGAGTTACTGACGTTGACATTCGGGATGATGAGACACAAATACCCTGAGGAAACTTGAAACTGGCACACCGATTCTGGCTGGCTGTTACATATCCCATTATTGCAGAAATATTGAGCACTTAATTCTCCTCTATGGTACACCATCAGCTGGTGGTCATGCTTATCCAGTGCAGAAACGTTTAAAACGGGTTCGTTCACAGTCGCTCCCTGTTGAACAGTCTTCACAGTCTTGGGAACATCAGAGCTTGTACAGCCGGCCAGAAAGAGTAACAGTGCAGCTGAAAAGGTGTAGAACATATATTACTTTAAACAACAGATGCATTTAAAGGATTAGTTCACTTCAGAATGAAAAATTACTGATAATTAACTCTCCCACACGTCATCCAAGATGTTCATGTCTTTCTTTCATCAGTTAAAAAGAAATTAAGGTTTTTGAGGATATATTTCCATATAATGGACTTCAATGGAGTCCAATGGGTTGAAGGTCCAAACTGTAGTTTCGATGCAGCTTTAAAGTCTCTATACACGATCCCAGCCGAGGAATAAGAGTCTTATCTAGCCAAACCATCGACATTGTATAAAAATAATTAACATTTATATACTTTTTAACCAACAAATGCTCGTCTTGCACTAGCTCTGCGATGCCCCACATATCACGTAATCACGCTGAAAGGTCATGCATGTTCCGGACTAATGTTCCGGTAGGGTAGGGCGAAAAACTCCATCTTATTTTCTCCTCCAACTTCAAAATCGTCATTTTACATTTCATTTTTTTATTTAATTTTTTTGTAAATGGCATTTGACTTTGCACGTTACCTTTGTAAACACTGGGTCGGTACTTACGCCTACGTCACGCTTGACCTTTCAACCTGATTACGTAATGTGTGGCGCATCACAACTAGTGCAAGACGAGCATTTGTGGTTAAAGTATATAAATGTTTTTTTTATTTTATAAAACGGCAGATGGTTTGGCTAGATAAGACCCTTCATCCTCGGCTGGGGTCGTGAGGGTCTTAATGTAAGATATTGATTGCGATTACCATGATGAGTGGAATCAGGAGTACTAAGTTTCATTTTTCTAGATCAAAGGGTTCAAAAGTTATAACAATTTCAATGTTGAATTTTTGAACTGGTGGTGGCGATATAGAGTTGGCCCTAGAGACTCAAAAATTGGTCCAATTACTATTCATTACCATCACTAGAAGTGTATCAAATTTCATAATTTTCCTATGTTCCGTTGATAGGGCTGCCATTGACTCCCATTCGGGAAAAATAATAATAAGAAAACTAACCGATACAATAGGGGCTATCCCCTTCGGGGCTTGGCCCCTAATTAATTGAGCTTACACTGGAATTTTTTTTCTAACTTAAGACATGTTGCGCAATCGGGCCGGCATAGAATGACAGGAAATTCTTGAGGCCCAACCCTCTACAAAATTCTGGGCGGAACTAATGGACAAACGCAATCTCATTGGCTGGTGCTCAAATACGTTTTGATTTCAGCAAATCAGTTCGAGAGAACAATGACAATGTGATTAATATTCATGAGCCAGGCAAGCTCATCAATCCTTAACGCTTTGAATATTGTTATTAGTGGTGGAATTAGTAGTAGTAGTATCTTATAATAATAATTACTATTATATATTACTACTTTTTTCTATTATCTATTACTTTATTATTATTGCAACAGATTAAAGTCTGAATAAAAGTTAAGGCTATAGGAATGTTGCGTTTATTATTTATGTGTGTGTAACACATTCTGTCCTTTGGGACTTGCCGTAGGCAAGAGAGAGAAGGGCATGCGCATAAGATGACCAGGGGTTAGATAGAGGGGCGCTTCAAACAGTATATATAGCAATGATAAGATCTGTACTAGATTATGGAAGTATAGCATATGGGTTGGTGGCAAAATCACAGTTAGAGAAATTGGATAGAATTCAAGCACAGGCATTGATAATTTGCTGTGGAGCATATCCAACAATACCTATAGCAGCAATGCAAGTAGAGATAAATGAAATGCCGCTTAATATTAGAAGACAACAGTTAATGGCTGTGTATTGGACAAATCTTAAAGGATTAGTTCACTTTTAAAAAACTTTTGCTGATAATTTACTCACCCCCATGTCATCCAAGATGTCCATGTCTTTCTTTCTTCAGTCGAAAAGAAATTAAAGTTATTGATGAAAACATTCCAGGATTTTCCCCCATATAATGGACTCCAATGGGACCCAAACGGTTCAAGGTCCAAATGCCAGTTTCAGTGCAGCTTCAAAGGGCTTTAAACGATACCAGACGATGAATAAGGGTCTTATCTAGCGAAACGATCGGTCATTTCAACAACAAAAAAAAGTTTAAGTTTTATAAGCACAAATGCTCGCCTTGCTCTGTTCTGTGATGCGCGTTCGTGACGTCACGTAATACGCAATTACGTTGAAAAGGTCACGCTTGAAAAATTTCTGTCCTGAAGAAAATTTTAATATTTTTCAAAATACATTTGAATATGTGTATATGGTCCTCCTTCTGCACATTTGTAAACACGTCAAGCGTGACCTTTTCAATGTAATTGTGTATTACGTGACGTCACGAACGCGCATCACAGAACAGAGCAAGGCGAGCATTTGTGCTTATAAAACTTAATAAAACTATTTATTTTTTAAATGACCGATCGTTTTTCCTAGATAAGACCCTTGTTCATCGTCTGGTATCGTTTAAAGCCCTTTGAAGCTGCACTGAAACTGTCATTTGGACCTTGAACCGTTTGTGTCCCATTGGAGTCCATTATATGGGGGAAAATCCTGGAATGTTTTCATCAAAAACCTTAATTTCTTTTCGACTGAAGAAAGAAAGACATGGACATCTTGGATGACATGGGGGTGAGTAAATTATCAGCAAAAGTTTTTTAAAAGTGAACTAATCCTTTAATAGTCAGAATGAGGTACATCCAACAAGGAAAATACTAGGAATATGTTGGGAACAAGGGAGTTTTGGGTGGGTGGTAGAAGAAGATATTAAGGAGATGGGGATAAACAATTATAGATGTGTACCAAGAGTAATATATCCGCATACTCCTATATGGATTATTCCTCAGCCAGTGGTAGATTTAACATTACTGGAGATAAGACAGAGTGAAGGAAATAATGAGATGGAAGTAATGAGAGCAAATTAGTTTAAGAATTACGTATGGAGATAATATACAGATTTACACAGATGCTTCCAAAAAAGGAAGGAGAATAGGAGTGGCAGTCAATGTGGCAAAGTTAATGGTGAAGAAAAAAGCTAGAATTAGTGACCAGTTGTCAGTATACAGGTGAGTTGATGGCTATTCTGCTAGCAGTGCAAATGATTAAGGAAAGGAAAATAAAAAATGCAGTCATATGTTCAGATTCTTATTCAGCAACAGTCAGTATCGATAATCAAAAATCAAAATCAAGACCAGATTTAATCATGGAAATTTTTCAAAATCTCTTTGAGTTGAAACAAAGTAAAATAGAAGTACAGTTTATGTGGGTCCCAGCTCATGTGGGAATTAAAGGCAATGAGAAAGCAGATAAATTCAAGCAGTAGATGAAGAGATGGTCGAAATTGAGTTACCACCAGTGGCGATTTCTTTAAGACTGCAAGGGAAGCTCGGCTTCCCTTATAATGTCAAAAAATGAATGGTCAAATATGTACTATTGTATTAACATTTTATTGACTAAAATGCGTTAGAAAACGTTCGTCTCAAAGACGAGTTCGTTCAGAATCAGTTACAGGTCGGCTGACTCGATTTCCTTCTCATACATTCCCGTAGCGTCAGTGCATTTCCCTGTTGAAGCCCAGCGTCCGTTGACTTCTATGGGGCTGCTTCGAACAGTTTTTTTCAGCGCTTCGAAACTAGACGGTCATTGGCTAAATGCTGCGATTATGTCCCGCCCACGGACGCTCAGCGTCTCTGGGAGTGAATGGGGAGTGGGCTGGCCCGGACTCCGGGCTTCCGCGTGATGATTGGAGGGTCTGTCGAAAGGCTGCGTCTCCTTTTGATTGACAGCGATTTCATACAATAAAAAGTCGCTGATGTTGAAGCTGTTCGAGCTCAGTCCCATCGCAGATTTTTCAAAGACAAACTGCTGCAACCTATTTCTTGGTATTTGCTTGTCGAAATTGCTAGCCAATTTTTATAATGCATTTCACACAATTATACATTTATACCTTTATTATATTATTACTTATTATATTTTTTATATTATTATTATTAGTAATAATTCAAAAATAATTATTAAAATAATTAAAAATATACATTATTATTAGTAGCATTATTATTATACTTTATTATATTATTATTTATACCTTTATTATATTATTACATACATTTTTCACAGAGCATTTTCTTGAAAAGGAACGTAGAATTTACGTATAAATAAATGAATATTTTTTATGATGTAGGCCGAAAATGAGCTTCCCCTCTTTGAAAGACCAGCAGCCGCCACTGGTTACCACATAGTATAAAATAAATTAAATCAGTAATAAAATAGAAAATTATTAAAAAGTGGCAACAATATTTGGATAATGAGAGTAAAGGGAGACATTTATATGCAATACAAAAGAAAGTGGGAAAAGGTAGAAAAAGAGGAAGAAATAGAAGGGAGGAAAGTATAATTACAAGACTAAGAATGGGACATACCGGTTTGAATAAAACATTACATTTAATATCTAAGCATCCAACGGGTTTGTGTGAGAAAATATGGACAGAGTGAAACTGTAGAACATGTGTTTATTAATTGTAATGGTTATGATGAAGAAAGAGAAGTGCTAAGAGAAGAATTATGGAAGAATGAAGGGAAAGAGTTAACATTAAAGAATATATTAGACTCAGATATAGGAAATAGTACGGTTAATGTTTCAGTTTTTGAATAATACTGGTTTAATGAAGAGAATGTAGGATTAATATGTATATAGGCTTATAGAGAGAGGTAGAAGATGCGGATGAATATAGTGTGAGACAGGGTAAGTAAATCTGGAGGTAAATAAGGTTACGGATGGGAAGCGGGAGTTAAAGTGATGTGGGGTTGAAGCTGGAGGAGCTGAACACGCAGCGCCAGTGGGGTTTTTTTTGGGGGGGGGGGGTAGAAATGTTAAGAGATAGGAATGTTTCTGATCCAAGCTACCGGATGATGGCAGTAGTGCGGTTGCCAATAAAACGAAAAAGAAGAAGAAGAAGAAGAAGAAGAAGAATGACCAGGGGTTTGACGCGGGAACTGGAAGCAATATTTTTTTTTCCCAGGATGGTAGGGGAAGACTCATGACTATTCATTAGGGAAGTCATCCCTGATTGGTCTGATGACCTACCCCTAACCCCACCCCTAAACCTACCCTTGGGGTTAAGACGCGGGAAAACGCACGCGGGAAAATATTAAAGAGTGTTTATCGTTCATGGAACTTCTGTGTCTCGTTTTCATTATTTTATTATCTAAAAGTGTTGAGGCGAAACCAATACAAAAGCTTGGTTAGATTGGTGGCAGCGGTTTTATTTTTCTTTTCTTTTTTGTAGCCTAGGTTGAATTAGTGCTTCGAAAGTGTTTCGGCGGGAGTTAAACCTTTTTGGTTATCGTAACTTCTAAAGTTTATAGTTAAGGTAGCACACGCGGTCAACGGATTGTCATTATGTGGTGCAAGGACGAGGAGGACAGTTTTCTATGTCGCGGGACCGTCGCGGGAAGCGTGCGAATTGATTTGCCTTCGCCGTTCTCCGGGCAAAGCTTCGTGTGCTGGGCCAGACAGTTTGAAGTAACTTATCGGTCAAAGCATTCACGGAAGGGAGTGGAGCCGCTTTATAAAACTATGAACTGACAAGGATTTTACCTTCACGTCTGTGCAACGCAGCCTTTTCTCTATGGGACAGTCTCTCTGATGCCGTTAAGTCGGACTATGGCGCGGTGAAGGAGAAGCTAAAAGAGGCTTTTGGAAGGAGACAGTTCATGGAGCGATTACAGCTCGGTTACATTATTATTATTTTACAGAAACACTGAATTACCAACAATATATTATGCACCACCACCAGTCCTAAGTTCAGTTATAGTGACAAATGCATTAATACATAGCGATGGCGATTCTATTGGTGACAGTAAAAGGTTGGCTTGTCCACAAATAAATACTATCTATCTACAAGTGTCTTTACGGGATCTTTACGGAATGTGTGTGAACGCACGCACGCATTCCAGAAAAACACTGGCAGTGTGAATGAATGAACCAAAATCAAATGATCCCGGGACAAATACCGATATATACTAGGCTATTAGAGATACTACAGATACTATTAGAGTATTTTCCGGAATCTCTGTGTGAAATGGGCTCGAGATAGAGTATAATAAAAATAAATGTCGGCTTTCAGATTCTGCAACATGCCCTGCTGTTGTGTTTGAAATACGACAATGAAAGACTCAAGAGACTCTGATCTGAAACGTCGAGCAATCCTGACATAATAACGTCTTACCTTGACGAAGCATGGTGGCCCATTCAACTCCCTGCATCTATTCTACATCAATGCTCTCACGCTGTTGCTGTCTGTCTTTTAAAAGTCACGCAAAATAAAACCAGCATGTATTCTAGCTGAATCTGATTGGGTTAGAAAGATAGCGAGAGACTTTGAGCCCCGCCTCCATAGCCATATAAGGCAAATGCATGAGTCCGAGCAGAGAATGTCTGTGAGCTCCTCAAACATTCAGCAGGAAACTTGATTTGCGCCTCACACTGGAAATATCCAGTTTTGAGGAGCTCTGACTCACACTCTGTATGTGAGACTTCCGGCGTGCGTGCAAAAACAGCCAGAGTACTGTAAAGTAGCCATTGTCCTGACAATTCAAGTCCCGTTATGGACCGTTGACCAAAAACTAGCACTGGTGGTTTAACACTGAATGTTCTATGTTGTATTGTAAGCATTTCAAGTCTTAATAAATATTCTGTATTCAGTTGTGGTGGATGTTTCTCCTCATTTGCATGAAAGGACAACTCCTCACGTGTTGACTCTGAATAAAGAATATGCATACATGTACTAAGGCTGAATGTGATTGGTTTAGACCGATAGCGAGAGCCGGTAGGCTACTAAAGTTCAGCCCAGCCTCCATAGCCATATCGAGCAAGGCTGTGTTATGATGAAATTTTTTACAGTCTATGATTATGATACAGAGTGAGTCAGAGCTCCTCAAACCTGGGTGTTTTCTGTGTGAGGCGCAAACCTTCCTTCAGCAGAAAACCTGATTTCAGATTCAAACCTGGATGTTTCCTGTACCAGGAAACCCTCCATGATTTCCAGCGTGGAAAAACAGCCGGTGTCATGACAAATCAAGTCCCGTTATGGACCATTGACCAAAAACTAGCACTGGTGGTTTAACACTGAATGTTCTATTTTGTATTGTTTATCGTGTATTGTAAGCATTTCAAGTCTTAATAAATATTCTGTATTCAGTTGTGGTGGATGTTTCCCCTCACTTGCATGAAAGGACAACAACTCACATGTTGACTCTTAATAAAGAATTTGCAAACAAAATATTACCAAGAGAATTAATTTATTCTTTATGCTCAAGTAGCAATCCATGTTGTGTTAAACATCTTAATGCTGCCTTTTAACCAAACTGGGTCCAGAAAATAAAGTAAATGGCAGGATTTCTGCAACATTTTATCTAGGCTTGACATGGGTGTTAATGTAGACAAAATGGCTTCTCAACTCAACAGTGTGTCAGGTTTGAATTAGTGAACACAGATAATACAATACACACACACATACTGTATATGTGTGTGTTTATGTTTGTATAAACATAAAGCCTGTGTTTCAAAGACTTTCAGCTTGTTTCTTTCAGCTTGTTGTAATGTCTAGGAATCTAAACATATGTTTGGCCAGTTTATATTTTATAGACTCTCCACACGACATGATTTACACGCCCATCTGATAATACAGCAATCCAGTCATTTTAAATCTCAAGAATTCACTCGTATCAAAATGCCTTTAGTTGTTGAATGTGTTCGGTCATTTAATGAGAGACACTGTAAACATACAGTGACTATAGGAGACAATGGGATCACACTGTATTTTTTCCACAAATATCAGCACATCTGTTGTATTTCTCAGCAAAATAATCATTTGAAGAAGAACAGATCAAGTTTGTAACCAAAATATATCAGTTTGATGATGAGCATGAGTTTCCTAATTAATTTCTCTTGATATCATGAACTCAGTCTATAGCAGTGAGGGCTTTAAAATCGAATCCTCATGTTTAGTCTCTTCCAAAACCAAAATGAAGCAAAATTGTACTTGGAGCATTAAAACTAAAAACCTACAGGTATAAGACAAAAGCAAAAGAGGGTTGCTTTCCACAGCAAAGTCACACCAAAACAAAATCTCCACACTCTGAGTCCGGGTTAGTGACGGGTCGACTGGTGGGTTTGATCTCTGTGAGGTTTCGTAACCTTGTTGGCTGGCATGAGAACTACTGAAATACAAAAGTGGGCGAAGGATCTTGATCAGTCGCTCTGCTCTCCTCTGGTGTTTCCGTGGGTCAGGAGGAAGCCAGTGTCTTAGAGGACTTGAGTCTGATAGCGGCGCTCAGTCAGTGGAAAAGAGGTCTCCGGCAGACTATGTGTATCGCCATTCTCACAGTCACTTCTACTAATCTCTTCTTTATGCACAAAATAAATCATTATAATATCAATCATAATATTATATAGGATTCTTCCAGTCTGACCTTGATTGTAAAATATTACAAAATATAAAATACACACAGAAAGTTAAAGTGTACAAATAAAGAAAGGTTTTATAAATAAGCAGTTTATTATGTGCATATTGCACTGAAAAAAGTGGCGTAGAAACAATTTTTACAATCAAATACTTAAAAATACATTCAATACTTTAATGCTTTCACTTTGTTTGGTAGGAAAGTAAGGTTCATATTTTACAAAGCAGCACCAAATTTTAGACACACCTCTCTTGATATGAAACTGTAGGTTGTAACAGTCTTTTAAATGTTTCTGTGAAAAAAATACTACAATTGGTTTTAATAATAATATAGAAAAAAGGAGATTTGACTTCATATCACCACAGAATATTTGAGAGCACCTGTGCAATGGCCTCATCCAGCTTTCAGGCACTTATAGGCAGATTTGTAGTTTATATTGAATGTAGTTTTGTTGTAGACTAAAGATTGCTAACGGTTAATGATCAGCATTACTGCAGCTTGGCACATGAAATAAACTGACTTGCAGAGGCATATCAACTATTCTACAAGAACTTCAAATTCTGAAGAAATGTTTTAGGAGAATTTAGTTTGAACTTCAAATGAGAATGTGTATATAGTATGCTGTAACATTTGGTCTAAATGCATTATGTTCCAAATAAAAAAAAGAAAAGAAAATCAAATCAGATGAGATGAGATGAAGGACGCTACATTTGTTACGTTCTAAAAGTGTCATGGAAGCTTAAGAAACAAAAGTGCACATTTCTAGCAAAAAATAAATATATTATAATACATGCAGTGCTTAGCATAAGTCAACCATGCTAAAATTGACTAAAAAGAGGAATAAAAAAAAATCATCTTTTGGAAATTGATCTTAATGCCCTAACCCTTAATTTTTTTTAAAAATTAGGAAAACTCCAACCTTTAAGGACACCAATTTTCTAAGTGAATTAATAGTGTATCATAAATAAATAAATAAAGTTCTTCCTTACAATACAGGGTGCATAAGTCAGGACACCCCTATGTTCATAAATAAACTATGTTAATATAGAGGCAGGCAGATTTTTATTTTTAAAGGCCAGTTACTTCATGGATCCAGGATCCCATGCATCCTGATAAAGTTCCCTTGGCCTCTGGAATTAAAATAGCCCCACATCATCACACACCCTTCACCATACCTAGAGATTGGTGCCAATCTCCATGCCAATCTCTAGGTATGGTGAAGGCTATGTGATGATGTGGGGCCTCAGATGACGAGCTATACAATACAGAAATCTCTCGTCTCAGGGGGACATGAGGGAGGGAAGCACGGCCATTTATAAAATACTACTGTGTTTCTACTGATACAAAGCTTAATGCTAATCGGTGAAGTGTCCCTTTAAACTGGATGAACGTGTGTATTTATAAAAATCTATTTGCTACATGACTACAACCTACTGATTAAATACAGCATTTGAAAGGTCCAGCTTATATCCCTCGTATCCTATTTCTCATTTTCCTGTGCATCTTGTAATTGTGGCATACCTGTCAACATTGGGATTAGAAAATAAGGAAAATTTGATCCCTAAACCTACCCGTCATTGTAACCCTAACCAATGAAATGCTGCAGGGCGGGACTTCCGCTTAACTGGTTTGGGGGCAGTTTTTTTTTATAGAAAGATTAAAAATACTGGAGAAATACAGCAAAATATTTAAACGGGATGATAGCGGGATAGCAAGGTAAAATACGAGAGAATCCTGGGAAAAACGGGAGGGTTGACAGATATGAATTGTGGACCTTGATGAGAATGGTCCGGACGAGCATCGTTTCACTTAATCCTCAATGTAAGCATGTTATATCGGAGCCGTTTCTGTCCTCTGAAATCTGAACTTCTGTAAAACAAAACAAAACCACAATTACAGAATGTACACCTATAGTGAATTGTAAACGTGTTGATGCTAAAATTAAATGTTAAATTGGTTTCTATAAATAAAATATGGTATTTACAGTTCTCACACTTTTTACTCTCGTGAATAGTTTGCAAGGTATTTTTTTTTTTAGTGGGTCCAGAATTTTTAAATTTATATCTAGATACCTTAAAGTCTTTACTACACATTTATTGCCCGGGAAAAGCAATGTAACACACACACTGAGCATGATGTCACACTATATTAGGCAAGTTGTTAAAACAAACTTATATAGGTTTTATTTTATTTTATACCCTATTGTAGGCTTTTCTGATTAATTTTTCCCTCATTAAGCTAAAGTCCCCCTGTGGTGTAAATCCAGATTTTAATGTTGTTTATGTGTCTATGTGGTGTTTTTAATACGCTTTAAGATAATCCATGAGTAAATTCATAAGTCGACACCATTGCTGAGTATTTTCTCCTTAAAACTGCAGTGAACCAAAGACAGTCTCAAAAACACGCTTTGAAATCGCTGGTGTTTCTGACGTCACAAACTACCTTGTAACCAATCAGATCAACGTGTGATCGTCAACCAGTGGATCTCTGAGCTGAGTGAGTGAGTGGAGGCGGGGCTCATTTGCATATTCATAGAACCACGTATTCTAAATGAGGCAAGGGTGTCGAGTAACATTCAAGCTATTTTAAAGGCACACTGTGGAGAAATTGTGTTTTTGTCAAACAGCGACCCCTAGAGTCGCTGTGGAATACTTGGACTGTCGTAAATATACGATTCTATTTACACCTGAGGGTTGTTCCATAAAAGACGCTTAGAAAAGCGGGGATTAAACTCCAAAACCGGACTTGAATGAGCCTAACAAATGAGTTGGGGCTAAAGTGGTTCCATAAAAGGTAATTGAAGCTCACGCAATCTCACTAATTTGATCCAGGTTTATCTAGTCTAGATAATTGCGTGTGCACGCGTTTCTTAAGCAGCCCTAGAGGTCGATCGTGGATCAAATCGATCCACCATCAAACAGCGTACATATTTTGTGCTGTTTTATGCGTTTGTGACATGTTCCCCCCCCCCCCCCCCCCCCTCAGTTCAAAACTTACATTTTACAGTTATACTCTCCATCTGTAAATGTTCGAAAGCCATGCAAATGTATCCATTTTGCTGCTAATTTTCATATTGAACGAGCGCTGCTGCGCGCATGCGCGCCAAATAGGAGCGCAATAATTCTTAAAATCGGAAAATTCGGAAAATTAATATGCGATATTTTATAACACTAGAAATATCTTCTAATTATAATAATTTATCTTTAGGATGTTGGATAAGTTGCACTGAACTTCAAGCAAACAGAAGTACTTCAGTGAAGTAGCCTATAATTCAGGGAAGTTTATTTTAAGAAACTAAATGCCTATATAAATATACAAAATATAGTTTTGGGTATAGGACCTATGCTACTTAATAAAGATGATGTATACTTATTTAGAATGCTGAGAATTACAGCTTTTAATGCTATATTTTTTTGGAAAGCAAGAATCCCCAGTTTTAAATGAGTAGATTTAGTTTCTAAAGTACATTATGGAGAGGATAACATTAAATTAAGAGCAAATGTATACATTTTGAAAAGATATGTGCAACTCTAAAATCAAAGAATATTCCATAAAATAAAGGAATATATATTATTAACTACATTTTTATATAACACTCCCTCCCTTTTATTTCTAGTAATTTGTTCTTTTATTTATTTACTTATTTAATATTGCATATTTGATATTCAAATAATATTACTTGAATAACTATTAGGAATTATGTGTCATTATAAGAGTTTGATATAAATATGTTAATGTTAAATTTTTATTACTATTTATTTATTGTTTTTTGTCTTATCCCCCTTAAATCATATGTAAAAGTGTCTATGAACTTTTTGGTTATTGTTCTATTCATGTGTGTTTTTAGGCTATGTGTTGGTGGGTATTATCACAAAAGAAAAAAAGTAGAAGGAAAAATAAGGAATATTTATTGGGGGAAAATATGATGTCTTTAAAGGAACTGTAAATTTGTATAATTGTGTTAAATGTGTTTGAATTGAAAGACATAATAAAGTACATATATATATATATATATATATATATACACTAAAATATTTGTTATTTGGACATTAGATGTGCCTTATTTAGAATTTTAAACCTGTGTGTATATTTTTATGATAGCAATAACTGTAAAGAGACTATTGTAATGGGGTAAATCAAATGTAGGCTAATATACTGTCAATTACTAAGCTCAGATTCATCTTACCAGTTAAAATTTAAAATTTAAAATTTGCTTTTGTAATTATTTATTTTTAATTTTGTGATTTTAACTTATGCTTTACAAAGCTTTTTTTAGATTGTGTTCTAATGTTCTTCTAATCATAAACATGTACTACAGCTGCCAAACAAAACCAGAGAGAAATGTATTCATAAATCTTTAAAACAATCTAATTAAATCTTGGGCACAAAACATTCAGCCAGTAAAAAAAGAAAACCTGTAGTATATATATATACAGTGCTATGCATAAGTTTAGAAACCCATGCTAAAGTTGACTAAAAAGAGGAATAAAAAATCATCTTTTGGAAATTGAACTTAATGCCTTAATTTAAAAAAATAGGAAAAATCCAACCTTTAAGAACACCAATTTTCTTTGTGAATGAATAATGTATCGTAAATAAATAAATGTTCTTCCTTAAAATACAGGGTGCATAAGTTTGGACACCCCTATGTTAAATTCCCATAGAGGCAGGCAGATTTTTATTTTTAAGTATTTTTATTTTTTTATTTTTTAGGATACTATGCATCCTGATAAAGTTCCCTTGGCCTTTGGAATTAAAATAGCCCCACATCATCACATAGCCTTCACCATACCTTGAGATTGGCATGGAGTACTTTCCATAAGATCATCTCTCAATGCAAATCAAACTAGCTATTAGGCTAACTGAAATAAAACCATGCCAATCTCAAGGTATGGTGAAGGCTATGTAATGATGTGGGGCTATTTTAATTCCAAAGGCCAAGGGAACTTTATCAGGATGCATAGTATCCTAAAAAATAAAAAAATAAAAATACTTAAAAATAAAAATCTGCCTGCCTCTATGGGAATTTAACATAGGGGTGTCCAAACTTATGCACCCTGTATTTTAAGGAAGAACATTTATTTATTTACGATACATTATTCATTCACAAAGAAAATTGGTGTTCTTAAAGGTTGGATTTTTCCTATTTTTTTAAATTAAGGCATTAAGTTCAATTTCCAAAAGATGATTTTTTATTCCTCTTTTTAGTCAACTTTAGCATGGGTGCCTAAACTTATGCATAGCACTGTATATATATATATATATATATATATATATATATATATATATATATATATATATATAATATATTGTATTTAGGCCTATCTATCTATCTATATATATATATATAGGTCTATATTGACTAATTTATCATTGTAGCCTTATTTAAGTTGATTTTCTGTATACTGTGTATTTATTTTTGGACTAATAGTGGTTAATAAAGTCCAATAATGGTATGAGAGAGTGTCAGTGGTAATATCATTGTGTTCCTATTGGTCAGTGTTAGAGGATCTGTGTAACAACTGAGGCTTAGCCTGACAGTTAGCCTGCCCTGGACCAGGCTAGTTTCCCAGCATAAGTTGCCGGGGTAACTGAGTTTGAACTTTTTTAAGTTTGATTTATGAAACCGAATCTACCAAAAATAAGCCTGACTAACCGAAATAAGCCTGGCTTATACTCTAATCTTGGTTTATGGAACAGCCCCCTGGTCACATAAATGTGTTTTTGCGAAACGGATTTAAATCCGATCTTCAATTCCCGCGCTATATGCAGATTTAATGGAGTGCACGTCACCGAAAGCAACAGATATGAGCTGCATTTTATTGATCATCAGCTAAAATTTCAAAATCAAAGACCGCAATAAGAGAGAGCAGCAGCAACAGCCCTGGTAAGATCATTTAGTTTCTTTACTTTTAAAGATGATGATGATTGTGTGTTAAGCATCTGCGACTTACTTTCACTTTGATTTGCGATAGTTTGCACGTTGGCTTGATGAATAGATGCTCAGCTTCTCATCTGCGGTGATGCGTGTTCCAGCGCGTCGTCATATCTGGCAATAACATATAGCCTATAACACGCTCTCACACGGTTTTTTTATTATTTATTTTTTTAGCATTTTTGGGAGGAGTACAATTTACATATGTGGTTTCAACAACCAGATGCATTTACACTTGTCCAGTTTCGTCTGGAATGCGTCTCAGACCACCTCCTGAAGTGGTTTGAGCGATTGGATTCAAATCCGTCTATTCAAATGCGTTTCGGAGGACATTTACACCTGGTCTTTTCACGATCAGATAGCTATCCGATCAGAAAAGTGCATGAAGTGGCCAGGTCTAAACACAACAGGCCCCATGACAAAAACATACGCACGAAAGCCGAAAACAAACGCTGGTTGGCATCTCACGTCCATAGCAGAGCCCGTCTACGGAGAGCCTGCCCACTCCCTATTAAGCTCTATTGTACCGAATTTTGGTTGTAGTACCAGCAGAGTTCCACTGGGGGCGATCGCCATGAGTGCAAAATGAATGGGAGTCTATGGGGCTAGACGGCTAAATGTATTTCTTTCACCCGATTGCCGTTGATAAATCTCAAATCTGATTGTAGATTTTGCAAGTTCAACATGGGTTTTAGGTCGAAAGTTGAATGAACGAGTACTTATGTCCTTTTGATTTCTTACAGGTTGAGTTGTTGTTGCCCATAACACGCTAGCATTCTGCTAATGAACGCTGATTGGTCAGTGAAGGACTGATTACGACCAGAGAAACCGCTTGATGGCATCGTGTCATCCGCAGCGGGACCAGAAACAAACAAAACAAAAACTCTTCTAGCACGTGTATTTACGTGTGTCAGCTGTGTTGTCGATGCCTCGAGTGAAAAGAAAGTGCAGAGCGCGAACGAACCAAAGTGACTGAAGGATTGCCGTAAAGCAGTATCTCTGGTCGTACATGTATATGACGTCATTGACACTTTAAAAGACTTTTCAAAGCAAATAAGTTACTCAAAAAATCCATCACCCAGCAATGTGTAATTTATTTGCATCTCCTTTCGAATACTACATTCAAATTACTAGACAAAAAATTATATCCTGAGAAAAGTGGATTTTGAGGGGTATTTCATCATAGACCTCCATTCATTCTGCACTCGTCCTGTGAGCGCCCTCATGTGGAGCCAGAGAGGAACTGCAACCAGTTCAGAAGCCGGAAGTGTACTGAGAGTGAAACTTCTCGCCATATTAGACATTCTCTGTCCATAGACAGTATAAACGCTCACGTCCGAATTTGAGGAAGTGTTGGGGGAAGTGACGTATGCCGTAAAGCAGTCGAATTTTGTAGTTCTTTTTGTGCTCTGGTTACTACCCGAACCCCGAAGTTACATAGTGCCAGTAAAAGCGATACAGACCCCGTCAGGCTATGGCAGACGTGTCATTCAACCTATTGTAAGTCGATGTACCATCAAAAGGGTCTTGGAAATATATTATGAAGGTTGAAAAGTTACACGGTGTGGCTTTAAGACATGAAGAATTGTTTTCACAGGAAAAAAACATTTAAATATCAATTAAATTTAAATGTCATTTTGGTGATCAAAGATGAGTTTTAAGGGATAAAATTATTGACTTTAACACAGAACACTGACTTTAACACTTTATTAAAGTTCTTTCATGGGTGATTTTGATTGACTTTTTTGTCAATCAAAAAAAAAAAAAAAAAAAAATTATATATATACTTATACACACACATCTTTTTTTAAAATCCTAATTACATGTCCCAATATAAATATTATGAGACTTACCTTGTAGTTTAACCGAATGACCAAGAAGATGAGGACAGCTGCTAGTATAAATAGGCCTACTGCAATTACAGGGAGTAACCAAGTTAAGATGGACTGTTGTGGATGTTGTGGAACCTCTGTAAAGGCAAAAACAGGAAAAAACACAACTTTAGTAGTTCACACATGACATCAGATATACCTCAATAGCTCAGATTAGTCGTACAGCATTTTTGTTTGCAGTGAGGACAGTAACATTTATTCTTGACACCTTTAGTTCAGTCGTCACCCAATGTAAAAATGAAGGACACAGCTAAGGCCAACATGTTACAAGTGCAGGAATGATAATATTACTGTAATATACTGACCAACTTTAAGAATCAAGGTCCGGACATCCGTATGTCCATTGAGAACGACTTTGTATGTGCCAGAGTTACTGACGTTGACATTCGGGATGATGAGAGACAAACACTCAGAGTATATCTGAAACTGGCACACCAGTTTTGGGAGGTTGTGACATGTCCCGTTATCACAGAAATATTCAGCACTTAATTCTCCTCTATGGTACACCATCAGCTGGTCATGCTTATCCAGTGTAGAAACGTTTAAAACGGGTTCGTTCACAGTCGCTCCCTGTTGAACAGTCTTCTCAGTCGTGGGAACACCAGAGCTTGTACAGCCGGCCACTAGAAGTAACAGTGCAGCTGAAAAGATATAGAACATATATTACTTTAAACAACAGATGCATTTAATTCATTCTTATTCACAACTTCTTTTTGAGCTTCTTTATACTTAACCCTTTCTATTATTTTATAAATTTTATTTAATTGATCTGATTTCATCATTTATTTTCTATATTGCCTATTTCTGTACTGTATATCCCTTAAATGTGTTTTTTTTTTTTTTGCCTTTTAAAAAATCAATGACCAATACTTATGGTGTCGAAAAGTGTCCCTGAATTTCTATGGCTGAAATCAGTCAAATCACTGTATGTGGAGTTGCATATACCATGGGAATAAGCATATTGTTGTAAAGTTTAGGTATTGGGTGGATTAATGGATGTAGAATAAGGCATTAATATGTGGTTTATAAGTACTAATAAACAGCCAATATGCAAGCTAATAAGCAACAAGTTCAAAATGAGAATTGTTCCCCATACTAAAGTTACCATTATTGTTTTTAGCATATACGCATCAACAATTGATATTAACATTGAATCTTTTAAATGATCAAGGTCACTTGAAACAAACATTGTGATCCTAAAGCCTGTATTGGAGAAGGCAGTAATAGGTTATATTTTGGGTGTGTTAATATCAGGCCAAAGTAATAGATGATTTGTTCTGCTTTTTAACATTTGTGGTATTAACATGTTTTCATTTTTGTTGACATTATTTTGATTTATTCTCATTAGGTGCATGTCATAGCATGAAGACTAAAGGGTGGTGTGAACTTTTGGACATTGGTTCAGTTCATCTGTACACTGAAGTTGCTGAGGCGCTTGACAGGTTCTTCAGTGCATGATCCTCAGGGATGATGATGATGTAATTACTTTGAGTTGACATTTATGCAGGTCATACATACATTTCTTGAGCGTGAGATCAGAGATAAAATGAATCTAATGATCTACTGCCGAACAGAGGTACAAAGCCCAGGTATCTGGCTATTATTATAAAATCCGCTAAGTAATTGTTCAAACTGTGCATCATTTATATATTTTTTGTTCCATTTTGTGGTAATTTAACATATATTATATTGTTCAGTATCAACTGTAAATATTCAAACTTTCATAGTGGAGTCATGTTGTACAGTATAATGTCTATGTTTTTATTATTACTAAAGTCATAACAATCAACAGCTGTATTTTGACATATACTCTCTGGTCTCTTTAAAATACTGATGATGTAATCTTCTTTAATGTTACACCAGCCGCCACACTTCCTCTTCAGGAATGTCTTTTATGCACCTTCCTGTAATTAGGCTACTTTTAGCAGAGCTCATGTTTTATGGGCTGTTAAGCAATACATGGTTTAACAGTAAGTTATTATGAAGTGATAGCCTACATATGATCATATGGTGCTGTTTCAGTTTAATTAGTGGGCTATATATTAATTTGTCTGACGTGAAACAATTAGAAATCATCACACGCATGACAGCGTTTCAAAAGCATGAGGGATATGAAGAAAATAAAAAACAGCTGCCTTAGCATGTATTTTGTTATTACTTTTTATTCACACAATATTTTACAACCAGGTCTACGATCTGTATTAGTAATTGCTTCATTAGTAATTTAAACTTCAGGGATCTTGTGCAAACAGCAGATACAGGGTATCAGATCTGAGGTGAACGTAATGACCGAGAACGATGATTTATATAAAATCCTGGCCGTGATCTGGTAATCTTGAGAAATCACAATCTCCGCGGATATATAAAAAAAAAAAAAAAAAGATAAAACTTGCAATTTTCGGCTACATTTTAAGGCAGCGCTCATGCGAAACGAGCACGCATTTGTTTGTAAACAGTAACTTTCTCCATTTTCGATTTCTGTCAGCTGAGCTCATTTCCGGTTTTGACGTTGCGTGTACATGTGATGTCTGATTTTTAAGGCTGAGTACGTCGTCTTATTTCGGAAAAGTAACAGTAATACAATTGACTGTTATTCACCGTGAGGTGTAAAATACTGTACATTATTTCTTT
Organism: Squalius cephalus; assembly: GCA_022829025.1. Classification (NCBI taxonomy): domain Eukaryota; kingdom Metazoa; phylum Chordata; class Actinopteri; order Cypriniformes; family Leuciscidae; genus Squalius; species Squalius cephalus. The sequence goes on from CM040812.1 coordinate 28,945,589, forward strand.
GTTTGAAATCCGACGGTTATTTACTTTTTTTAAATGAGACAGCCTCGATGACGTCTGCAGCCTTTACACACGTGACCTCCGGAGGACACAGCCTTTAAATGCAGCACGTGAGTGTTTGCAGACAGCACTCCTGTTTTCAAATAATCGGCGCTTTTTTCATGGAGCACATGGTTGCTATATTGCAATTATTACACTGGGTAAAAGTTGGACACGTGTTCATTTAACAGAAAAGCTCTGGTTGGGGGATTTAAGTTCTTGAAATCTGGCTGCCTTAAGCATGACAGCTCGTAGCGGCTTTGTTAAAAACACTCTGTAATGTTTTGTCTTCTCCTTTATTCAACAAAAACAAAGAGTGTTTTAGTTTTTAACTACATTTTAGTCAACGATATTGCATGTTGGTATAGTCACAGTCAGCGTTCATTATGGTGTCGTGACTGTCGTCATCGTCTTGTCAGTAATGGAAAAAGCCTGGTCGTCATATTGCGTCATATTTCGGTAACGAAATGAAATGAACACTAGTTTGAAATATGCCAATTGAAGAGGCTGAAACACATTTGTCGTGCAATTCTGAAATGTAATAACGTCTTACCTCGAATACATAGCATAGTGACCCAATTGCGTTGAAATAGCTCCCGGAATCGATTAGAGACACACCTCGCTCGTGAGGATCTTGAATGCTCTTCCTAAACTGCTAAGTCATGAGACTATGAGTCACACAGACAGTAAAAAAAAAAAAAAAAAAAAAAAATTGGGGTCACACTCCACGTGTATCCTGCAAACACGGATGTGTGAAGAACTGTTTGTTGTTGTGCCCCCTCGTCTTCTCTTATCTGCAAAATCTGATATAGACATGGGCATTAATGCAGACACAATGGCTTCTCAGCTTAACAATTTGCCAGATTTTCAGATCTGAATTAGTTAATAAGAATAATACAACCCCTGGCAGAAAGTATGGTATCACCTTGCATTTAATGTTGAGGGGAAAAATGGAATCATCAACAAAAAAACACAGTTAGTACTTTATTGCTCCTCCTTTGACTTTTATGACAGCCTGAATTATTTGAGGCATCGACTTCACTAATGAAAAACAATATTCCCCATGCTTCCAACTTTCTCGAATAGCAATTGACAGTTCATGTCATTGAGTTGATACGCCTTTCCTGAAGAAAAGCTTTAACACTCATCCTCATTGTCATCATATATAAATCAGATATATGTAGCCTACAATAACAACTTTAGGAAATGTGTAAAAATCAATTTCAGTAGTAACATTACATTGGGTTTAATTTGTCTTTTAATGAGATCTACTAATACGGTATAATATATTGTTGGTGCTGAGATTTCAATAGATTAATTGATCCGAATGGTTTTCTTGTGTACCATGATGGTCTGGTGGTTAGAACTTTTGCCAAGCGTGTCAGAGGTTACGGGGTCTCATAAAGTAGTTTTTTCCCCCTCATCAAAACCTGATATGTTACTTAGTAGTTACAGTATATATCAAGTATGGACACATTTGTGTGCATTTTGTTTTGTGATTTCACGGGAAGGAATAGAGAGTCTCCACAACGGCGTTAAGTGATAGATTGAAGCGCGCGACTGAAGACTGTGGGTGCGCGAGTGCCCCTGATCACAGCGCAACAAGCACTCTGATTTCAAAAACAACACATTTTAGCGCTAGATCGTCTCTTATTTAATAACGAACAAAATAAATGCTCTGCTAGTTAACTGATTATGTTTTATTTATTTGTATTAGGTAGGTTACATCCATGCCTCGTAATGTTTCAAAAAGTGGTGGGGACAATATCGACCCTGAGAAAAGTGGTGGGGGGACGTGTTTTGTTTTCGCCTATGATTGAAACAAAAGATCCTTTTCTTCATGAAGCAGAGTTTTTCGAAAGCGCCCATCACTAATAGTTAGGACGAAGTGACAGACTGTCAGCACTTTTAAAACACTCAATTAACTTTAACCTTACAAACTATAACTGTCCACCAGGAACATCACAGGCGAGTAACAGCACCACCCGTCCACAAACACACGAGTTCTACCCTAATCATCAAGGTCAATCAGCTTTTTGACACAATGACATTTGCTTGTGTTTCCACAAAGACAGACTTATGTGTAGAGTTATAGGTTTATGAATAACACCCTGCCTGTGTGTGTTTCTCCTGAATCTCCAGACTCTGTGGGGAGCTGTGGTGGTGAGGCAGAGGCTCTGGTCAGACTGGTTCTGTCCGGTCTGGTGGGGATTGCCACTGTCGTCTTTCTAGTTGATCATATAAGATGTTGCACAGCCCGAAGAGGAAATACACACAGGTAAATATTCAAACTTTCATAGTGGTGTCATGTTGTACAGTATAATGTCTATTTTTTTATTATTACTAAAGTCATAACAATCAACAGCTGTCTTTTATCATATACTCTCTGGTCTCTTTAAAATACTGGTGATGTAATCTTATTTAATGTTTCAACAGCCGCCACACTTCCTCTTCAGGAATGTCTTTTACGCAACTTCCTGTAATTAGACAAAGATGAGATGCACATCCCCATAAGATGTTGCACAGCCCGAAGAGGAAATACACACAGGAAGTTAAAGTGTGGTTTTATAAATAAACAGTTTATTATGTGCACTGCACTTAAAAAAGTGACGTAGAAACAATATTTACAATCAAATACTTAAAAATACATTCAATACTTTAATGGTTTTCACACTTTGTTTGGGTAGGAAAGTAAGGCTCATATTTTACAAAGCAGCACCAAATTTAAGACACACCTCTCTTGATATGAAACTGTAGGTTGTAACAGTCTTTTAAATGTTTCATTGTGAAAAAATACTACAATTGTTTTTAATAATATAGAAAAAAGGAGATTTGACTTTAAAAGGGTCATATCACCACAGAATATTTGAGAGCACCTGTGCAATGGCCACACACAGCTTTCAGGCACTTATAGGCAGATTTGTGGTTTATATTGAATGTAGTTTTGTGTGGTTCATCCAACCAGAATTTAGAGTCTGAAGAAATGTTTTAGGAGAATTTAGTTTGAACTTCAAATTATATTGTGTATGCTGTAACATGGAAATGATAATGTATGCATTTAAGATCAATCTTTGGTCTAAATGCATTATGTTCGAAATAAAAATAGAAAAGAATATTAAATGAGATGAAGTGTGCTTAATTTGATAAGTTCTAAAAAGTGAGAAGCCATTTCATTCAGCTTACTTCAGGTTATGAAATAGAAGTGCAAATTTTCTGCCAAAAATAAATAAATGATTATACATATACTGTAAGTGTTTAAGGGAGCAGCTGAAGGAGAGAGAGAGAGAATTATAAATGCTGTATTCTGCTGCTGGGACATTAGTCGGAGATACCCCTTTGTAAAGAAACACTACGCGCCTGTAGATTTTGGTAGACGTGGTTCTTTTTCAAGAGCCACTTAAATGGATAAATGTGTGTATATTTATAAATAAATCTATTTGCTACTTGACTACAACCTACTGATTAAATACAACATTTGAAAGGTCCAGCTTTTATCCCTCATCTCCTATTTCTCATTTTCCTGTGCATCTTGTAATTGTGGACCTTGATGAGAAGGTCCGGACGAGCATCATTTCACTTAATCCTCAGTGTAAGAGTGTTATATCGGAGTCGTTTCTGTCCTCTGAAATCTGAACTTCTGTAAAACAAAACAAAACCACAATTACATTACATTAATTACAATTACAGATACCTTAAAGTCTTTACTACACATTTATTGCCCAGGAAAAGCGATGTAACACACACTGAGCATTATGTCAACTAAATTGGGCTTGTTATTACAATGAACCGGGTCATTTAAAAGCCTGTTATAGACTTTCCTCAATTTAACACAATTAATGAAACTGAAAATGTAAAAAGTGACATGCAGAAATATCTCAAACCATTGCTTTTGTCCTACAAATATGGTACTAATAAATTGCACTTTGTATTGTAAAAAGCCTATAAAATTAAAACACTTGACACCTTGACTGTGTCCCGAGAATTTCAGTTCAAATCCACCTTGATTATATAGTGCCTTAATGTACGCCAGGGTGAATATAAAATATTTATGCCAAAATACCACAGTTAATACAGTGTGTTACCACATTCAGTCCAAGATCTTTCAAGAGTGATCTGTGTGTAAACTGATTTTGATTGAATTTACTAGTGCATAGTTAAAAATAATAATAATAATTATAACACTAAGTACATGTCCCAACATGAATATCGTAAGACTTACCTAGATTGAACAAATGACCAAGAAGAGGCCAACGAGCTGAACTACAGGTCCTGCAGTTACTGAGGGTGAGACTGACCGTTGTTGAACCTCTGTAAAGGATGGCAAAAACCTTTTAGTTTAGTCATCACCCAATGTAAAAATGAAGGACACAACTAAGGCCAACATGTTACAAGTGCAGGAATGACTCACATCAGTTTTGACTCACAATATTACTGTAACATACTGACCTTCAACATTAAGCTTCAAGTTCAGGACATCCTCTAATCCATTGTGAACGACTGTGTATGTGCCAGAGTTACTGACGTTGACATTCGGGATGATGAGACACAAATACTCTGAGGAAACTTGAAACTGGCACACCAATTCTGGGTTGTTGTTACATATTCCATTATCGCAGAAATATTGAGCACTTAATTCTTCTTCATAGAACGCCATCAGCTGGTCATGCTTATCCAGTGTAGAAACGTTTAAAACGGGTTCGTTCACAGTCGCTCCCTGTTGAACAGTCTTCACAGTCTTGGGAACATCAGAGCTTGTACAGCCGGCCAGAAAGAGTAACAGTGCAGCTGAAAAGGTGTAGAACATATATTACTTTAAACAACAGATGCATTTAAAGGATTAGTTCACTTCAGAATGAAAATTTCCTGATAATTTATTCTCCCCCATGTCATCCAAGATGTTCATGTCAAAAAGAAATTAAGTTTTTTGAGGATATATTTCCATATAATGGACTTCAATGGGGTCCAACGGGCTGAAGGTCCAAATTTAAGTTTCCATGCAGCTTCAAAGTCTCTATACACGATCCCAGACGAGGAATAAGAGTCTTATCTAGACAAACCATCGGCATTTTCTAAAAAATAATTAACATATACAGTATATATACTTTTTAACCACAAATGCTCGTCTTGCACTAGCTCTGCGATGCCCCACACATTACGTAATCACGCTGAAAGATCATGCATGTTCTGGTTAAAAGATGTAGGGTAGGGAGAAAAGCTCCATCTCATTTTCTCCTCCAACTTCAAAATCGTGCGACAAATCATTTTACATTTAATTTTTTTATTTAATTTTTTGTAAATGGCATTTGACTTTGCACGTTACCTTTGTTACTTCCGCCTACGTCACGCTTGACCTTTCAACGTGATTACGTAATGTGTGGCACATCACAGCTAGTGCAAGACGAGCATTTGTGGTTAAAGTATATATAAAAAAATTATTTTTATAAAACGGCCAATGGTTTAGCTAGATAAGACCCTTCATCCTCGGCTGGGGTCGTGAAGAGACTTTGAAGCTGCGATTTGGACCTTCAACCCGTTGGACCCCATTCAAGTTCACTATATGGAGAAAAATCCTCAAAAAAATGTTTTCCTCGAAAACCTTATTTTTTCCGACTGAAGACGTGGGGGTGGGTAAATTATAAGGAAATTTTAATTCTGGAGTGAACTACTCCTTTAATTCATTCTTATTCACAACTTCTTTTTAAGCTTTTTTATACTTAATGGTTAACCTTTTCTATTATTTTATAAATAAATGTGATTTTTTTTCGCCAATTTAAAAATTAATGAACAAATAAGCAATAAGCCGTTTCCTCACAAAGCATCGGCATCCTTTTGAAAACAGCCTCTTGTCAACGTGTCAGTTTTATGCTTTTTTTATTACCTTTCCCTAAGAGCCTGCCCTAGGGGAGTTAAAAACTCTCAACCCCTAACAATAACAATTATAATTATTACTATCATTATATTATTTATGAAAGTTTTTGAAGCCATATTTAGCCATAGCTACTTAAATAATCACTCCCAATTAAAATATGTTACCATTTTAGATTGAATTATCATCCATTACAAATACCATATAGTATAATGTGGCTTAGAACAACTCAAGACAATCAGATGTTCTTCTGTCAGATGCGTGTTTTATCCACTCTAATGAGTTATCATGCGTTCAGTCTCAATTATGTCATTAAAAAAAGACAGAGAAAAGAAGAAAAAATGTTCAAAAAACATTTGAACATTCCATCATTGCAAGCAGAGCCGATCCTGACCTCTCCCTGGGGCCCTAAGCAAAATTCTGTTAAGGGGCCCTCCTACCTGACCCATGTAAACCATTTGCCATTGCCACACAGTCACACCTGACACCCCAGTGCTCCCACTACAATCCTACCTCCTTAAATTAGTACTTATGAAAATGTAATTCCTGATATCAGAAATAGACATTGTTAATAGAAAAAGTAACGTTACATTCTTAATATCAAGAATTCATATTTTAAATAGTACAAATTTAATTATTGATATCAAAAATGCATGTGAATGAATAAAAGCTAAAATGGCTTGCCATAGCATGCCACTGTGTTTTAAATGATAAAAGCAATATTTGATACTTTATGGTTATTTACTGAGGGATGTGCATCCATATTGACCTGTCCAGCCAATCAACATTTTAAATGCAAAATAGCCTATAAATCAATAGTCAGTGGCAAATGGGAATACAATACACTTTGAATCTTGCTTTATTGCAGAGTTCTAACTAAACTGACTTGGAGACTAGATATTGTACTGGTCCCCACAGATGTTTCGCTGGAAAGTGCGCATTTAATTTCGTGCACGCGCATGCGCATATGAACGCATGTTAACCATAGACTGTAAAAAATGATGTTAACGCGCGGCGCGGTTATCTTTTCCAAGCTGCAGTTTATAAACAAACACCGTTGCCCTTTGTCATTTATCAAACGTAATAAATAGTTTTTAGTAATAAATAGTATTTCACTTTTTTTGTCAGGCACAAAGTCACAGAACACAGCCCTGGAAGTGGCCGGCATTACCAAGCAAGACACAGACAGACTGGGTTAGAAAGACAGACAGGCTAGAGAGAGAGATGCACATCAACTTAACTTTACTGTTCTTTGCTGACATCAAACTTGGAGAGGAGAGAACACAAGTCTACCTGATCGCTGTTCCCGCAATTCACTCTCATGGTGTTGAATTAATGCATTAATACATGGCGATGGCGATTCTATTGGTGACAGGAAAAGGTTGGCTTGTCCACAAATAAATACTATCTATCTACAAGTGTCTTTACGGGATCTTTACGGAATGTGTGTGAACGCACGCACGCATTCCAGAAAAACACTGGCAGTGTGAATGAATGAATGAATGAACCAAAATCAAATGATCCCGGGACAAATACCGGACCGGTACGCATTATTAGTGTATTTTCCGGAATCTCTGTGTGAAATGGGCTCGAGATAGAGTATAATAAAAAGAAATGTCGGCTTTCAGATTCTGCAACATGCCCTGCTGTTGTGTTTGAGATATGCCAATGAAAGACTCAAGATGGCTCTGATCTGAAACGTCTTGGTCGAGCAATTCTGACATATTAACGTCTTACCTTGACGAAGCATGGTGGACCATACAGCTCGCTCCATCTACATTAATGCTCTCACTCACGCTGATGCTGTCTGTCTTTCAAAAGTCACGCAAAATAAAACCAGCATGTGTTCTAGACTTTGAGCCCCGCCTCCGGATAGCCATATAAGGCAAAGCTGTGTCATTAGACTGCATGAGTCAGAGGTCTCCTCAAACATACAGCAGGAAACTTGCGCTTCTCACTGCACAGATGGCGTGACCGCAGTAGTTTACTGGAGCTGTGACTCACTCACTCAGTCTGCATGTGAGACTGTTGAACTGTTTGTGTTGATGATTTCAAACGTGCAAATTAAAACAGCCAGAGTAATGTAAAGAAGCCGGTGTCATGACAAATCAAGTCCCGTTATGGACCGTTGACCAAAAACTAGCACTGGTGGTTTAACACTGAATGTTCTATTTTGTATTGTTTATCGTGTATTGTAAGCATTTCAAGTCTTAATAAATATTCTGTATTCAGTTGTGGTGGATGTTTCCCCTCATTTGCATGAAAGGACAACAACTCACATGTTGACTCTTAATAAAGAATTTGCATACAGTATTCACTCCACTGTGATAGCTGAAACTGATTGGTTAGACCGATAGCGAGAGCCGGTAGGCTACTAAAGTTCAGCACAGCCTCCATAGCATGATGACATTTTTTAGTCTATGATTATGATACAGAGTGAGTCAGAGCTCCTCAACCCTGGGTGTTTTCTGTGTGAGGCGCAAACCTTCCTTCAGATTAAAACCTGGATGTTTCCTGTACCAGGATTACTGCTGAAACCCTCCATGATTTCTGGCGTGTAATTCACATGTTGACTCTGAATAAAGAATTTGCAAACAAAATATTACCAAGAGAATTAATTTATTCTTTATGCTTAAGTAGCAATCCATGTTGTGTTAAACATCTTAATGCTGCCTGTGTCTTTAAACCTAACTGGGTCCAGAAAATAAAATAAATGGCAGGATTTCTGCAACATTTTATCTAGGCTTGACATGGGCGTTAATGTAGACAAAATGGCTTCTCAACTCAACAGTGTGTCAGGTTTGAATTAGTGAACGAAGATGATACAATACACACACACATACTGTATGTGTGTGTGTTTATGTTTGTATAAATATAAAGCCTGTGTTTCAAAGACTTATAGAAAAAGCTTTCAGCTTGTTGTAATGTCTAGGAATCTAAACATATGTTTGGCCAGTTATAGACTCTTCACACAGCATGATTTACACGCCCATCTGATAATACAGCAATCCAGTCATTTTAAATCTCAAGAATTCACTCGTATCAAAATGCATTTTGTTGTTGAATGTGTTCGGTCATTTAATGAGAGACACTGTAAACATACAGTGACTATAGGAGACAATGGGATCACACTGTATTTTTTCCACAAATATCAGCACATCTGTTGTATTTCTCAGCAAAATAATCATTTGAAGAAGAACAGATCAAGTTTGTAACCAAAATATATCAGTTGATGATGAGCATGAGTTTCCTAATTAATTTCTCTTGATTTAATGAACTCAGTCTATAGCAGTGAGGGCTTTAAAATCGAATCCTCATGTTTAGTCTCTTCCAAAACCAAAATGAAGCAAAATTGTACTTGGAGCATTAAAACTAAAAACCTACAGGTATAAGACAAAAGCAAAAGAGGGTTGCTTTCCACAGCAAAGTCACACCAAAACAAAATCTCCACACTCTGAGTCCGGGTTAGTGACGGGTCGACTGGTGGGTTTGATCTCTGTGAGGTTTCGTAACCTTGTTGGCTGGCATGAGAACTACTGAAATACAAAAGTGGGCGAAGGATCTTGATCAGTCGCTCTGCTCTCCTCTGGTGTTTCCGTGGGTCAGGAGGAAGCCAGTGTCTTAGAGGACTTGAGTCTGATAGCGGCGCTCAGTCTGTGGAAAAGAGGTCTCCGGCAGACGGCAGGGGTGCGAGGCCGCCGGTGACGTTCGGGAGGAGAGACAGATCCGGGAGACTCTGGATGTGCGACTTGAGCTCCTTCCGCACTTGTGTGACACGAGCCAGTTTCTGCTTGTATTCCTGAAATGATAAATCAATCAATCAATGAATGGATCAGACAAAGTTCACTACTGTTCAAACTAAGGCTGTAATTCACCCTTCGCAGGGAGTTTGATTGACAGGTGATCTGACCAATCATAATCCACCATTTTGTCCGACAAAGCAGTCAGGAGAGTTAGTAGATTAACGTTGGAGGATTTAAAGTTGAAAAGCGGAGTACACTGACATCTAAAACAACACTCCTGATGTTCATTAATGTTTATTTGATGCTATAAATGAACTAGAAGGAAGAGAGCAGCTTTAAGAGGCTCTACAGTGATCTGTCAGACACATTAACGAGCCACAAAACGCTATTTATTGTTTAAATTTCTTTAAAAAATGACCAAATTTTAAAGTTGAGACTTTGTTTCATATCAAAAGTACCCTAATTATCCTAAATTAGATTTATTTGCTTTAAATGATAGTTTGTATATGCCAACTGTGATGTCTGTGTGAGCTTGCTGCAAACTACTTTCCCTACAGGGATAAATAAACACCACTACTATTATATGTTGTAAATGTATACTTTAAATATGTATTATTTTAAATATGCACACATTCACTCTTAATCGTATGTCTAATACTTTTGGAAAACACAAAACGTTTCTTGTCTCATCACATTCAGTTATGAATTACATGAATCATGTAAATTATAGCATATTTTCAATTTAATAGGGTGACTTTTTTTTTTTAAGTTGAATAGCTTGCATCACTGGATATTATGCTCAGTCGTAATATTTATATCATAAAACAGTTGCCAAATATTAAATGTTTCGCTGTCAAGTCTTTCACTGTTAAAACTAAAGCATCACGTTGGAATTCACACTAGTCTTCTGTCTGTTGTAAGATTTTCCCAATATTACTGTTTTTACTCAAATTTGTTTTTGTTTTTCAAATCAATGCAGCCTTGGTAAGTATAAGTAAGAACTTGGTAAGTAAGTTTTACTTAAATATCTTACAAACCTCATACTTTTGAATGGTAGTGTTTTTCAGAAATACTTGTAGGAAATTTAATTAACGCATTAACCCAAAAATGTCTTTCCAAACATATTTGACTTACTTTCTTCCATGAAACACAAAAGGAAGCGTTACAGAATATCAGAGCTTGTTTTCAAGCTCCAAAAATGACAAAAAATACCATAAGAATTACAAAAGTATCATAAAAGTTGTGCATATGACATGTCGCTATATTCAAAGTCTTCTGAAACCAGTTTTTGTGTGAGGAATTAAAACCAAATTTAGGAATCAAGCAAAATTAGAAGAAAAAAAAAAGGTGAATTATCAGTGAACAATGATTTAATGTTGGTCTTTTTGTCACACAAAGATATTGGATGACTTCAAAAAGCTTGGAGTATAGCACATACGTCATATGGACTACTTTTATATTATTATTTTGTCTATTTTGAAGCTGGAAGGTAAACATAAAATAAAATCACATTCACTTTAAATGCATTAAAAGGACCAGCTCTGATATTCAGCAGAAATTCTCCCATGGAAGAAAGAAAATCACACTGGTTTGAGAAAGAAAGGCACAGTGTTTCTCCTTAAATCATTTATGAGTGTCTCTGGTACCTCGAGCTTCTTCTCCCTCTCGTTGAGCGCCTCCTTCTGGCTCTGGATGTATTCTGTGAGCATTCGGGCCAGCTGTCTGCGGTCCTCCAGCTCCGCGGCCAGGCGTCCGTTATACTCGGCCAGCAGGAGACAAGCCTCGTCCACCGTCTTCGACAGCTTATCTGCCGCCTGTTTATCTGCAGAGCACAGGAGAGTTTCATCAGTCAGAGTCAGGGACCGTTCACGCAGAACTAGGGGTGAATCGTGAGGGAATTTACCCAAAGATTAATATTACACCTGTGACTACACCGGGGTTACACTGTAGAAAATGCTTTTCTCACTCAGTATTTCTGTCTTGTTTCCAGTCCAAATATCAAACATTTCTTAAAACAAGATCCATTTACTAAAGTAGTAAAATGACAAAAGATAGTCTTGTTTTCTGGGGAAATAAATAAAAATGAAGTGAGTTTTTGCTTAAAAAAAGCAAAATGATCTGCCAATTGGGTCAGAAAAATAATCATGTTTCGGTTTTCATGTTTTCTGACCCCATTGGCAGATCATTTTGCTTTTTTTTTAGCATCAACTCACTTCATTTTTATTAATTCCCCTGGAAAACAGGACATAATATCTTATGTCATTTCACTTATCTAGTAAATGCATCTTGATTTAAGAATTTTTTGATATTTGGGCTGGAAACAAGACAAAAATACAAAGTAAGAAAATAATTTTTTGCAGTGTACCGATTACACCACACATTTTACAAGAACATGTTTTGTCAATGATCTGTATGCTTACTTTGATCTTTAATGTTAGTTCTTTACACGGTTCCCTTTCTTTGAACAAAGTGAATGCTTGAAAAAGGTGATTGAACATCGGATGGGTCACAGCTAGGACAACTGACAGGTTTCACACCGGACGCGTCACATTCAGTTCAAACCGCCAGTCCAAAACACTTAACCTGGTTGCACTTTATTTTACAGTACGTGTACTTACAGTGTACTTACCTAAGAAAGTGCTGGGTAATATAAGGTACCTGCATTGGTTAAGGTTAGGTTCAGGGTTAGTACCCAATTATTGTAATAACTATAATAAGTACACAGTATGTCCATGGGGAACAGGACTGTAAAATAAAGCGCTACCGTTAATCTAATCACCAAACAGGCAGAAGGGCAATTCAAGAACGAACGAAGTGGAGTCGATGAGTTTGAAGTTCAGTGTTTGAAAAAACAGAGCAAATGGAAAGAGAAAGGGTGATGTACAGGGTGGGCCATTTATATGGATACACCGTAATAACATGGGAATGGTTGGTGATACTAAAGTCCTGTTTGTGGCACATTAGTATATGTGAGGGGGCAAACTCCTCAAGATGGGTGGTGACCATGGTGGCCATACTAATGTGCCACAAACAGGACTTTAATATCACCAACCATTCCCATGTTATTACGGTGTATCCATATAAATGGCCCACCCTGTATATTATTATAGCTCTCTCTATGAAGCATATAGACTTCATTCAAGCTAATAAAGCGCCGTTTTGACGGAGAACCCAGAAGAGAAGAGATTGTTGAATAAAGTCATTATTTTTGTTGTTGATTTTGCACACAAAAAGTATTCTCGTCGCTTCATAACATTAAGGTTGAGCCACTGGAGTCACATGGACAATTTTAACGATGTCTTTACTAACTTTCTGGGATTTGAAAGTTGCACTGACGTAGCTGTCAATGGAGGGACAGAAAGCTCTCAGATTTCATCAAAAATATCTTATTTTGTGTTCTGAAGATGAACGAAGGTCTCATGGGTTTGGAACAACATGAGGGCATTTTAATTTTGGAGTGAACTAACCCTTTTAATTAGGGGTGTAATGGTTCACAAAATTCACGGTTCGGTACATTTTCGATACAGCATAAAGAAAGAAATGCCAGAGAAATTTCCTTGATTTAAAAAAAAAAAAGAGTATTTATTAAAAGAAAAAGTATTTTTAAATAAGTGTGAGTTTTCCTACATCTTGAAACTTTTAGTTTTATAAATGGGGGAAATCTTTGAAGGATGAACAAACAATGTTTTGGTCATCACATTAAAAATTTAATTTAAATAGGATTATTATTTGAGTTTTGAAGTGCTGGAAAAAGATGTGTGACATACTTGAAACTATTCCTGCCAGACTTCCATGGTCACAGTTAGTGTTACTACAGTAAAGCCATGGTGAATGTTGCTGATCTGTGGACTTAAAGCCTATATAGTTCATTCATGGCACAATGTTTCTCCTGGTTTCCACGTCAGCGCCGTTTGATCCGTTTTCTCATTAGATCTCGCAGCGATGTTATTACTTCAGTGTTGAATTCAAAAGCTTTCTTTACTGGATCTCTTAGTGCTGTGTAGTAACAACATTTTCAAGTTTGTAATGCGTTCTGAACCGAAAGCCTCTCTTCGAACGGTTCAATGCGAATACGTGTATCGTTACACCCCTACTTTTAATACGTTTACATGGAAAACAAAGGAATTCTTGGTGAATGCGCCCTTACATGTTGACCCGTGAGGACTCACCTGTGATCTTCTCTAGAAGGGAAACGTCCTGCACTTCCTGTGGAAGTGATGCGATCTTCTGTCTCACGGCCGCGTCTCCAGACGCCGCGTTCTCCAGATCCTGCAGCGCTTTCACCAGATCCTCCGTCTGCGGGATCAGGACATTCATCACTATCAATCACACTCATCTTCACTAATCTGGAGAGGCGCAGCTCTAAAATCTGATCAGTATGGCATCATCGCAATAATAGTAGTGGAAACAAATACCATAATTGATCAAAGAATCAAGGGTTAGAATCAGGGTTTGAAATGAACTTTTTCCCTCACCAGTCAATTTGGCTACTAAATTTTTAAGTTACTGGCCATTCAGAACTTCTACTAGCCATAAAAGAGGAGAAGAAGAAATAAACCAGATGCAGCTTATATATATATATAAAATTTGGATTTCATACATTAATTTCTCATTTCTTATTCAAACTAGATCCTGTCATCCAGCCGTCTCCTCCTTCCTCTTTCATCCTGATCCTTTTCACCAAAAATGTGTTTTAGGAGGACAGATTAATAACAATGTAGGATAATGAAAAAAAAAAAAATGTCTTTTCTGTTAACCAAATGCTTTTTAATCTTCGCTATTGCTTCAGTGCAAATGAACAAGCGTGCCGTTATTTGTTGTGTAGTGACGGTCATGTTTAAGTAAGCCAGATATGAGCAGATTCTGTGCAAATACTCTGTGTTTAATATATCATGATGACTCGAGTTGAGTATTTGCTCTAAATCTACACAGATTTGCTTACACAAACTTCCCCAGTAAAGTGAGTAAATATAATAAGTAACGACAAATTGTCTGGTGAGAGCCAGCGTTACCCGACACAGTGGATTTTTACCAGCATTTGGTGTCCATTTCAAACCCTGGTTAGAATCATGTTTCTTTGAGTCGGTGTAAATCATACCAGCTGTGGAGCGGCTGCGTCCGTCTCATGAGGAGAGTATTGAACTCTGTAATCATCATCTTCCTCCTCCTCTTCCTCCTGCACCTTCTGGTAGCTTCTCTTCAAGTTTTTCCTATCATCTGCCACAAAAGAGCATGCAACCGTTACTTCACACACACTCACCCTTCATTCAGACTGTTTTCTGAGTGTTAGAATAACAGTGCAGTGATGAAACATGTGCAAGTCTGGGAATGATGTAGTGACAGAAATAAAATCTCTCTCATATTTGAGGTTCTTCTTTTTTTGTCTAGATTGCAGCTCTGCTCGTCAAACAACTGCACCAGGTGCATCCTGGGAGGCCCATTACAGGAGGAACATGTGATGAGCACTTAGTCATGCTTTTCAGTTCTAGATTATAATGAAATTCAAAGCTAATTTCAATTATTTTAGCAAAAACTTTACGATGAAAACATCTTCAAGATCATGAGAAATAAAAACTTTAGTCTGTTTAGTGATGCATACATCATTTCTGCAGTGTGTATATTGTGCACAGTATTCACTTTTTTTTTTCTCCCAGGTTTCTTAATTGGTTTTACGCACAAAAAAAGTGCAAAATACCCATCAACACATTATAATGTGCTTTGGGACACTCTGATTCTAACTTTGAATACTATTTAGGACGGATAGTTTGCGATTTGGGACGCAGCAAATGTATTCAGACATATGTTGGTGTACTGTTTTTCGCATACTATTATATAATAAGGAAGTATTCGATTTCGGATGCAGCATGAGTCTTTTTGACTCGTTATTTGACTAGACTGCCAGACGTTAAGACATAGACATCTTTACACAAATAACCATGATTAAATGCACTGTGAACATTTTGGATATTGGATTTTTCTATGCTTTGTTGCTGTTACAACTTTTTTGTGCTTAAAAACCAATAAACAAATCTGGGAGAAAGGGGACATTTGCATAATGTAATGAGCACAATGCACATACTCCAAAGTATTATGGGTAGCATGACACACTAAACACACTACCAGTTAAATGTTTGGCAGTAGACAGTGTATACTGTGCAGTTTGCAGTGTGCTGGTGTTACTCTGACCTGTGGGCTTGTGTTTGGGACTGTCCGAGTCCTCGATGGCCAGTTTGAGCTGCTGGATGAAGTCTGGACGGTAGAGGCTTCGCTCCTGCCAGATATTCAACAACCTCTCCATGTGCTTCTTTCCACCGTCATCTCCATCTCTGCCAGAGAAACACACACAGCACACATGAGAAAGGACAAAACCCTGCCGATGAACGCGTGAAGCACATGTGAAGGGGAGTTACCTGGCCACGTGTGAGCAGGCATCCACCAGGACGCCTTCGAAGTCTTTGGTGAACTCAGGACCCTTTTTCTTGCTGTTCTGAATCACGTCATTAGCCAGATACAGGAACGTCAACTTCCTGTTTCTTTTAGCTGAACAACAAAAACATTTTATTCGATTTAATCATCATTAACTTTAAAACAAAGTTTCAGTTTAAATGTTTGCGCATTTCAGTCATTTTTGAAGCCTAACCTTGTCTTCACAAACAAGATGATGACTTGTGCAAACTAAACTCAGACAGTCAAGGTTTGTTCTAAGGCTGTGTTCACACTTGTGATTCGGTTCGCTTGGTTTCTTTGGCCAGACAAAAAAAAAAAAAAAAAGCATTTAGTCCTGGTCCGCTTAGCGTTCACATTTGCATTTTAACAGCGTACCTAAAGACACCGAACCTAAAGGCATATAGATACGCTCACAACCTGACTGATCGGCTTTTTTTAATGAATATTTCGAAACGAAACGTACCAAACATCCAAAACAATGCTGTATTCAGGGCTAAATGTGCTTGCTGTATGTGTGTATCTACATATGATGGTATTTTGAACATCTGAGAACTTGTGAAGAACTTTTAAATTGTGTAAAGGAGTCAAAACAGCGGCAGGAATCCCTCCGTCACACACACATTTGGAGACCTGGTTCTGACTCCTGTACTGAACTGTGATGGGCAACATCACGAGAAAAAATCGTTTTGTCCTTTTTTAGGGTTGCATCCTGTGACATCACGTCCTGTTTTTGGTTCGTTTACATGTCTTTGGTCCGTCCTGCGTTCATATTTCATTCAAACCGCACCAGAGTTGGTTTGGAAGCAGACTGAGGCTGTGTTCACACTTGGCATGTTTGACTCGATTAAAACAAACTCTGGTTTGATTGCTCTGTTAGTGCGGTTCATTTGAGTAAGTGTGAACACTGACATCCGAACCCTGGTGCCACCAAACAAACAAGATGGGTCTCGGTCCGCTTCCAAACCAACTCTGGTGCGATTCGAGTGATATATGAACGCAACACGGACCAAAGACATGTAAACAAACCAAAAACAGGAAGATGCGACCCTAAAAAGGTTTTTTTTCTCTCGTCATAGTCGTGATGTTGCCCATCACAGTTCAGTACAGGCATCAGAACCGGGTCTCCTCGCAGCAGATCTGTGTGTGTGTGTGTGTGACGGAGGGACTCCTGACGCTGTTTTGACTCCTTTACACATTTTATAAGCTCTTCACAAGTTCTCAGCTGGTCAAAATACCATCATATGTTGCTACGCACATACAACAAGCTCATTTATCCAAAAACACAGCATTGTTTTGGATGTTTGGTTAGTTCCGTCACAAAATATATTTTAATAAAAGCCAATTTATACAGCCTTTAGGTTCAGTATCTTTTGGGTTTTGTGTTTTAAGGTTTGGTGTTAAAAATGCCAATGTGAACGCTAAGTGGATCAGGACTAAATTTATTACCCCGAGACACATCTTTTCAGCGTCTCAGTGCGCTTGTTTAGTGGCACCAGGGTTCAGAAGGCAGCGTTCACACTTCACTAACAGAGCAATCGCACCACACAAGCCAAGTGTGAACACAGCCTTACATTAACTAGCACTGTGAACCTAAAACCGCAGCTGACAGCAGTGACACGGTCTCGTACCTTTCTTCAGCTCTCTGTGCCACACACGCACGATGAGCGATGAATGTTTGCGGTGATGAATGATCCACAGAGACAGAGTCTGAACGCTCTGCTGCGAGTTACTCAGTTCAGACAGCTTCTTCTCCAGCGCGGACTCGGAGAACGACGACATGCTGATCGCTCTCTCTCTCTCTCCAAACAACCCTGAGGAAACACGTCTGGTTAGAAACAGGGCTGAAGCTTCTCCTGCCACAGAGTTGCATTTTACCTACTCTAATGCTGACGCCAAAACATGCGGCTCGTGGGAAAAGGTGGACCCTAATATTCATTATAATATAATATATAAAGAATATGGGTAGTTGGCTTGATATGTCATACAGGACACTGATAAATGTTTGTTATTCTGCATCTGAAACTACTTTTAAAATAAAGCTTTTGTCTAATTATTTTATTATATTACATTACATTATATTATTGATTAGACCAGGAACATTTGTATTTTTATTTACTTTTACTGCAGGGCCATTTAAAATGGACTACTGGGAAAAATGTTTAAAATGGTGCTAAAATATACACATTCTCTCATACGGTTACATGCATTTTAATCTAGAAGCTTGATGTTAAATAAAAATGCAATAATGATACTAAATTATATTAGTCACCTAATCTCATACATACACATTATGCATGTATTTCACATGAAATATTGTGGTGTGATATACTATACACCATCTTAAACTACTACTAAAAGCATTTAGATTCATTTTAAATCATTATTATGCATGCAGGATTTATGACCTACTTGTATTAGAGAAACCACATGGAGAATTTGTTCTTTTAAAAAATAACCTCATATAGTAAAACATCGTGTATATATAACGATATAGTCTGGTTGCATATATGTGTGTGATTAATGAATGAGATATTAGAGAGTTTGAACTCCATGCATAGTCCCGAGTTATTGATTAGTTGTAATGCATCATTTCTGAGACATGCAATAAGCAAGATCAATACAGAAAAAGCAAATTAAGCAGATTACAGAAACTAATCAAGCCAACAGCTAAAAATAAAGGTAAATACATTCTCACCTGTCAGCAGTTTTAGTTGGCTAATCTGGATTTAACTTCAATATGGCACAACACACGCGGAAACCCCTCAAATACCAGCTACCGCGGATTAGAAGGGTAGTTTAAGTCGAAATATTAATAAATCGAGTTAATATGGTACAAACCTCTGTATATATTCCTCGAAACTTTTGGAGAATGTTTGAACACGATGGGATTTTGTTGCAAGTTGGGTTGATAAACAAACGAGCGTCGCGCGCGTGACGTCATTGGGACGCGACATCATGCTGGATGTGTCTTGTACAGCACTGTATTCTTCACTTCACTAGTTGTGTCGCTCTGAATAGAAATAGCAATAATTCGCAAGTGATGTCTGTTTTTGTTTCTTACAAAAGGGGGTTGTGAGTCCCAGCCTTTGTTTTGTAGCAGGTATAGAGGATTATTTTTCTCTATATGGACTGATATGATAATTTTATCTTTAATAAAAATGAAACAGGAGTTTAATGTCATGTTATAAGCTTAAAACTGCATTTGTGCTGCTGCTGCTGACATGACTTCGCTGGACTGAACCACTCGGAGTAAGTATTATGGGGATTTTCAGGGGAGGGGCTGTAAATAAATATGCTTTTTTTTTCTTTACTTATATTAAAATTAAACTTGACCATTAGACAAGTTGTATTTGCATGCACTTAACAGCTTTAAGGTTTAAATATGCTGATTATGCATCATTTTATTAATCATGCACACAAACATGATATACACCTTAGGCTACAGGAATTTTCACGTTTTAATGTGATTCATAGTTGGTAATTGTCAGACTTCTCTCTCTCTCTCTCTCTCTCTCTCTCTCTTTGCCTAATCATAATCATGATAGTGTGTTTGCAGCTGTATGACCTACATCTACTGAATAGCCAATAAAAATCCAACATGAAATGGCGTTTTGATCAACGCGACATGGAGCTAAAACTTAAAACTACTTTCTTCAAGCTCCATTTGCAACATTGGCTTGCCAAGCTGGCCTCTTTTCCCTAGAAATGACCGTGTCCATATTCTCCTCTTTCGCTTCCTCTTCTTTTTTTCATCGCACATTAACTACAATTGCCAAAGTGTGGTACATCTTGCTCTATTTGTTTACCAGTAGCACATGCTAATGACGTTTTATTCTTCTATACTAACCTACGATTCAAAAGGTGTCATCATCGTACAGTTTACATACATATCGTACCCAAGTTTATTAGATCCATGTTGTACAGTGTGATTTGTAATGATCTTATAGGATTGCTGAAAGAAATAACTTTTCTCTTTGTCATAAATTCCCTCATGATGACTTTTATAATCTTCCCTTGTAGATCTCATATTCCATACATGGAGGATGGCTGAACATCAGATCGAAGACCCAAAGATTGCATTTGCATATCTCCGCCCATCATGTGTCCTCCTGACCAAAGAACCAACATCCGCAAACGTAGAAGCTCTTAGCGCCAATCTCCGCGGTATAAGCGATGGAGCTCTCCAACAGCTCCAGGACTATGTACTGTTTCCCCTCAGATTTGTCCTCAAAACCCCTGGCTCCAAGCGGGAGGGATTTATCGAGGCGGTCATGGAAACCATGACGTATGTGCTGGAGAACACATGCGTACAGAGTTGGGATTCTCTTCGGGATCTTTTCTCTGAGTTGTGCCTTTGTCTTTGTTCCCCAAAAGACCCGGGAAAGCCCGCCATGTCCTCCGAGGAGCTAAAGCTGGCCGTCCTCAGATGCCTGGACACCCTCTTGCACTCGGCCTATGGTGACATTGTTTTTAAACTCTACGAGCCAAGCATGTTGCCCGGACTTGGAGCAGCCGTGTCGCTACTTCTGGCACTTGCAGAGCATGAAAAGGCAAGGGGAGTTCAATTGGCTTCTCTTAAATGTCTCCTTTCTTTATTTCTACAATGCAACTGCAAGGAGGAACACATTGAGCCAGGACAAAACGAGAGGTATCTTCTTGGACGTGCCCTCGCCACATTTTTGCCTGGCATTTCTCGAGCCCTGAGTGAGGTAATAAGCGGAGACATAAGACAAGGCCATGCAGTCACGATGAAGTCCATGAGGGTTTGGTACAAAGCGGTAGGTCTGGTAATGGCCGATGAGCAGCTTCAGAAGACAGACAATGACAGGGCAGCTGGGGATCTGGGGAGGGTTGAGGAGCTGGTTGTAAAGAGGACTCCATCTTGGCGCAAAGCCACTTCCCAGCGCCTTGCCATAGTCTTACAAAAGATCATTTCTTGCACTTCTTCCCACCCGCACTGGAGAATCAGGCTTGAGTTGGTCAATCTATCCCATCTTCTCCTTTCTCAGTGCAGCCAGTCTGTGGGTGAATGTGTTGGTCCTCTACTGGAAGCATTGGTAGGTGCCATCAACGACGAGGAGCCTGAGGTTAAGAGCAGGTGCAATGCTGCATTGAATGAAATTGCACAAAAAGGTCAAACCAATGGCGGACAGGACTTTACAGATGTTCTATCTGAAAACCTCCACAGCTTGGCGTCATCCTTACCTCGACTCATGAGAACATCGGATGACCAACGCAAGCTCTTTGTCCTTAACGTGTTCCTCGGGTACCTCAAGATTCTGGGACCTAAAGTTGATGCAGTACTAAGGTCATCAGTCCATCTTGAGCGTATCTCCAAAGCATTGATGCAGGTGATGGAGCTTGACGTTACGGATGTGAAAATCATTGAGGAGAGAACCCTTAAGTCTTCAACAGACCTGGGACCTGATGTGCACCAAGTCCCATCCCAGAGGAAATATTTCCTCTACTTCACAGACGAAAGGATATTCTCAGCGCTCGGGAAGATCTGCCGCATGTTGGGATACTACGGAAACCTCTACCTTCTTGTTGACCGCTTCATGGAATTGTACAAGGAGTCCTCGGTTTACAGAAAGCAAGCTGCTTTGGTCCTCAATGAGGTAATTGTTGGTGCTGCAGGCATTGGCGTAGAGACGGACAACTCTAGGATTGATAGTTCAGGAATAAACCAGTCTAGAACAAATCAAGAAGACTTGAAATCTTCAATCATGTCTATCATCGAGGAGTACATCAGTTTGAGCAACTGGCATCTCCCTACAGTCTCAGAGGCCTTGGAAGGGAAACTTGAGACTACAACCTCCTTAGTGCCCAATTATCCAGAACAAAATGGTCTCCAACTGCTTCCAGCATCCAAAACCCCAACGCTCCACCAACTCAACAGCAACATCTGGCAAATCTGTATCCAGTTGGAGGGTATCGGAGGCTTCGCCCTGGCTTTAGGCACTGATTTCCGCCTGCTTCTCATGACATCCCTATACCCTGTGCTGGAGAAGGCCGGAGATGAGTCGCTTCTCGTCAGCCAAGCGGCTTTCAACGCAATGTGCGACCTCTGCAAGGCTTGCGATTACAGTTCTCCCAAGGAGCTGGTCATCAAGAATGCAGACTACCTCCTCAATGACGTTTCTCTAAACCTCGGCAGACCCAGCATTCACCCTCATGCTCCGAGAGTTCTTGCGGTCATGTTCACTCACTCGGATGCCAGTCTGCTGCCTCTAGTGGCCGATGTGGTGCAGGACGTGCTAACGGCACTTGATCTCAGCTATGACCAGAGAACGCCACAGTTCTGTAGTGTGCTGCACTTACTCATGAAGGCACTTGGTGAGTCTTACTTAAATTTACTTACTTAACCCTCTGGTGCTCTTCACATGTCAGTCAAAAATTATTTTTATTTTATTTTTTTGTCAATGAAATGAATGTACAATATTTTTGTTTGATCATGTTTTTTATTTAATATTTTGTATTTTTAAGGGATTTTTTTATACTAAATTATATGTACGCTGTATTTATAATCCATTTATAAATTTTTTGAGCACAGACCTGAAAATTACATTTCCAACTTAAACTGTCGTAAATCTTGAATGCTTTAGAGCACAGACTTAAGTTTGATCTCTTTTCAAAAACAACACTTGGCCAGTTATTGCTGAAGTGAAAAAAGTTTTAAAAGGTGAACTTAAAAAAGTAACAGAATTTTACGTGTTTTGTTATGAAAAATGCACAAAAATACTATTTAGCAAGTGCCAAAGCCTTTACCAAGTTTCGTACTATTGCAATGAAATAAAAAATTCTTAAAAAAAAAAAAAAAGTTTTAGTCAAAAAGGACAGAAGAGCATCAGAGGGTTGGAACAATTCTACTATTGTGTATTAGTTGCAAAATGCACTCTTTGGAGTTTAAAAAAGTCAAATGTGTTTTACCACAGTGAGATGGTTCCCTGCTACTATGGGACACCAGAAGACATCCAGCAATGACACCCAGAATAAAGAGTGTGTGAACTTGAAGCAGTTTCTGCTGGACTATAAGAAGCAGAAGGAGCTTGCTGAAGGCATTGGGGTAGAGGAGGAAGATCCTAATGAACTAGGTTTGTAATTTTGATTTACTTATGTTTGTTCTGCACCCCTAACTTTAAGAATTAAACTTAGATGTAAATGCTGTTACCTTTCTAAGCAATCATACTTACCTGGATGATAAAACTGGGACTTCAGCCAAATCTAGCAGGGTTGTTGTCCATTCGAACCTGAATTGAGAAATTTCTGTTTACTTGTATATTTCCCAATATTTAATGAGACATTTTCGGACATTTATTTCCCAGGATGCGTTATCTGTGTGGACTTGTTTTGAAATGCAGTTCAGTAATTTTCTGTCATTCAAATTTTAATTCTACTTCAACTTCTAGTGGGGTGTGGCCAATTCAATTCAAATTCACACTCTTGAACTAAAAGGGAGCAAATTCTTCAATTTGGCAGAATGCTGCAGACCCCTGATATCTAGAGACCAAAATATCACAGAAACCTGTGAGTGAGCTGTTTACTTGGACCAGTAAGTTAAGTAATGCCCTAAAAGACATATGGTAAAAGGTTAAAAAAAACTGCACTGTTGATTAAAATGCTAAATTTGATATTACATTGGGTGTGGAAATCAATTGGCTTGGGCTTGGTGCTGGTAACCCAATGCACAGGACAATAGAGACACCAGAATAACAATATTCATGATTCTGAAGCTGAAAATACAGAATTGTTTTACGGATATGCTTGCAGTCTGCCACTGACTAGATATATTTATAATAATGTAGGCCACTTTGTACTGGTAACATAAGAAATTTGGCATTATCAGAACCCACAAATATTCCCCCATTGCATTATTATACATTATATTCAACATTACATATTATAGTTTAATGTAGTTTAACTTTCATTTTGGGTGAACTATACACAATACAGATTGTCACTATCCACGATACATATTGTTGCATTTTTGTATTGTGATATATTGCGGTTACCCCTACCTAAAAAAAACCCATTCAGAACATCCTACCAACCACATAGCAACGCCATAGCAACCAGCCAGAAGAAGATGGCTACCACCTTGCAACATTCTGTTATAATCACGCTTTACAGTTCCTGCTTGTAATTTAATTCTTGCACAGCAGATGACAGTATTGATCCAGTATAAGCGATTAGAACAGTTGCGCTCGTTCTTCTGAAGGTTTCTTCATAACTGCAGACCTGAAACAGGGGTAGTCACTTCTCCTGAAACAAGCTGCAGTAAGTGCTTTACATAAGGGTAGAGATGTAATAATAGAGCAGAATTATGATCACTCGAGCATCTTTAATCCTCCTCATGCTGAGACTTTCAACTCTGGGCTCAGGTTTCTGATCATTAAACCAACACCACACAGAGTCAGAATTCCCTGAATGATCTGTTATTATGGCTTCAGCTGTTATTTGTGTTTGCATGATTATATGTTCACAGGGGCCAGACTAGTCTAATGCACATTGAACTTTCCTAAGGTGATGTAAAATGGCCAATTCGATTTTCTAATTTTATTTTCATCACCTGTCCAGACGCTCCTCCACCAGCGTCTGCTTCTGATGAGGACATGGAAGGTCCTGCTGAGAAAAAAGAGCTTCCTCTTCATATCCAGATTGCAAAAGACGTGATGGAGCGATGCATTCACCTGCTCTCCGACTCCAACCTGAGAACCCGACTCAAGGTTGTAAAATCTCTTCTGTTTTAAAAACACGTCTTGGAACAAAGAAACTTTAGAGCAGTTTTTAAAATGTTAAAATAGTTGCATCGCTGCAGGCCCGTTTCCCTTGAGACGAGCACATGACTAATAAAATGTGCATGTGCCTTTACAGGTGTTGGACATCCTGGAGCTGTGTGTGTGCGTTTTATGTGAGCGAGAGGATGAGCTTCTTCCCATGGTGCACCGGTGCTGGCCTGCTCTCCTCCACCGTCTCACCGACGATGAACCTCTCGCTGTACCACGAGCATTCAAGGTGAGACCCTGTCCTTCCATCCACACAGCTACAAAACATTTAGGAAACTATGACCATGCGTTTTAAAAATGGTGTTTTAAAAGGCCATGGAAATGAATGAAACATTAAAAGTCATGTATATTTCTATAGTTGTATGATCTGCAAATGCATAGGTCAAAACAAAATGACAAATTACTAGCAAACTAAGATGACTAGATCTGAAACTAAATGGATGTAAAAGTGTGGAAAAAGTGTAGTTGGATATTGTTGCATTGACTATTCTATCATCTATTCTTTTGAACTTTCCATTCATCAAAGAATTAGCAGCTCAATATTTTTCAACATTGATTATAGTAAAAGTTTCTTGAGCAGCAAATCAGAATATTAGAAGGATCATGTGACTGAAGACTGGAGTAATGATGCTGAAAATTCACAGGAATAAATTACATTTTACTATATATTCACAAGGAAACTACGGAAGAGGATTAGGGCCAAGCAATAATAAAAAAATAAAACCATCTCGAGATTAAAGTCTTTACATTAAAATGAGTTTATTCTCAAGATTGTATTTCGAGTTTTTTCTCGAAACACAACGACTCTATTACCGATATTTAATGAGTTTATTCTCAAGATTGTATTTCGAATTTTTTCTCTCGAAATTTCGAGTTTAATCTCGCATTATAATGACTTTAATCTCGAGATGGTTTTATTTTTTTATCATTGCTTGGCCCTAATCCTCTTCCGTAGAAAACAGCTATTTTAAATTGTAATAATATTTCACAATATGATCGAATATATATGCAACCTATAAACATTTCTTCTTTGAAAAGCATAAAAAAAACGTAGTCTCCAAACCTTTGAATGTTAGTGTATATTAACTGGAATACTATTATAGATCCGGGAGATAATCCGTTCCTCCGTGAATCTCTCTCTCAGGTGCTGTGTGTTCTTGGGCAGTCGTGTGGAGATTTCCTCAGGAAGCGCGTGTCTAAAGAGGTTCTTCCCCGTCTCACCTCCTCTCTGATGAAGCAGGCGGAGATCAGCGCTCGCTCCGGGCCCGCATACACACACACACTGGCGTACAAACTCCAGCTCGCTGTGCTGCAGGGTCTCGGACCTCTGTGTGTCTCACTGGACCTCAGTAAGTCTGGAGGACATCAGTGTCTACTGTATTACTGTCAACATCAATGAAACTGTATAGATATAATCAACAGGAGGACTTTTTCCTTTTTCCTTTAAATCCTCGCTTATCGGGCTTATGCTACTCTGAACAATACCTGAACTTCATATTTTGAGCACTTCTTGCGTTGTTTCTTGCCTTTTCACGATGACTCGCTTAATTTAGTCCTAATTTGTAAGTCGCTTTGGACAAAAGCGTCTGCTAAATGACTAAATGTAAATGTAGGACTGTGACAGTATTGCAGGTCTGCCAGTTATTGTTTAATATGTGTAACAAAAAATTGAAAACATGCTTAAACAAAAACATTACTTTACCTCCAATGCTAAGGTTAAAAAGCTAAGATTCAGCGAATTGTTGCATTGTTTGTCCCACATTAAAATATATTAGGTCAAATTAAAATGTGATGTACAAGTATATGGCTGTGTACAATTATAATTGTAGTTTAATGGAAGTGCAGCGTCAGCATCATAACAAATCACATACATGTATGAATACGGCACTGTATGTTATTATAGCTTAAAATGCAACACTCAGTCCTAAAAAACATTCAAAACCTATCATGTATATCATTTATATATTAAGTTTAACTGTTCATTTGTAACAATCTGCCCGAATCAGCCTAAGAACATAAAACGCATCTACTTTCTATAATGTGCTGAATGTCTGAAAGAGGATATTCAGCTAGAAAAATGTATGATGGGAACTTGTTTAGCATTTAAAGTGGGCTTTGATATTTAATTTTAATATTATTTTTCATTGCCTGCATGACCTTGGTTACATACAGAAACCTCTAAAGAAGTCTTGGCAGTGGAAAAAAAATTATATCTCAAAGTTTTGATTTCCCCAGATAACTTTGCATTATCTCACTAAACCAGTGATGAGAATGCTAAAAAAGAACAAGAAGGAAAAACTCATTACAATGCTTTTGAGAGAGAACAAAAAATGTGTGCGCAAACTCAAAGTTTCTCAGCATTCCTTAAAATAAAGGATCCAAAAAGTTTTTTTTGCAGTGATGTAATAGAAGAACCATTCTGGGTTCCCCGAAGAACCTTTCAGTGAACAGGTCTAAAAAGAACCTTTTTTGTTAGTGAAGAACTTTTCTTTCTGTCAGCTGTAGTGATAAATCACATAGCAATAAATCAAACTATCGAGTAATATATGGTAATATTGAGATTAAATCAATATATCTGTCAAACCAATTAATTAATTAGACTATTTTGAAATGATCAGCTTTGAAAAAATAAAATTATTTTTATATATATATATATATATTGTAAGAACAATGGGTCGTACATTAATATTAATATTAGCTCAAATGATCTATAGGGAATTTTAATAATTAATCATGAATATGATTAATATTTTGTATGTTACAGTTACATTAATTTATCGCAGCTGAACTAGATTGATATATGAACGATTACCATAACGGGTTATGGTTCGTCATTAATACATCAATTGTTCTTATTTCAGCTCGAAGTTATGGGATAACTTTAATGGAATTAATTTAGTTATCAAACAATCTGTTTGTCCAGCGAACAGATTGTACGTAAGATTAAATTAACTCTCAAGGAAAATTATCCTTCTTACAAACACGAGAAAGAGTATCTTTTCCAGGCCTTGAAAAGACACTCTCGGTGTTTGTAGACTAAAATTAGGTTACTTAAATCGTAGCCTACCAAGATAAAGCATATAGCTAAGATCGAACATTTCAGGGACTAAGTAACATGGGCAATTAAATCAGAGTCAGTCAATGGCATATGGAATTTAATAATTGGACCAATACATCGAACTAAGGAATATATCAAACTACACAATACACACGGATTATATGTCTATGTACATCAAATACAGTTAAACAATACAAGATAACGAATAACGAAAATGAGAGAGAGAGAGATAGATAGATAGAGAGAGAGAGATCGGAAGATGCGAGAGATGGAGAGAAGGATGGGGGACGAGATCGGAAGTGAAAGCAAAAATCTGCGATCAGAGATCGCAGTTGGCTATGGCAAAATCACAGACAGTAACCCTTAAGACACAACAAAGAAATCACATCATAAGTTCAATTCAATAATCGATACTTGCATGGCATATGGTTCTCTTTGTATGAGGTGTGTAGGACCGCAGGGTTCTGCGTGTCTTTAAAAGCAGCGCGAGTCGTCTGAGGGGAGGCGTGCGCGTGCTGTCTTCCGGCGCGCGTGCGAGCGCGGGAGCTTCAAAGAGTTGCCGGGAATGATTCAGGCTAAGTTCATTCAGCTCGTGAATGAACAGAGGCGAAGAGGAAAACGAAACTAGACTATAGAAAAACATAAAAGAAATAAATAAAAAGAAAAGAGAAGCAGGCCGAAGCCGGTCCGGACTTGGGTTTTGGAGGAGGAAGGAGAGTAGGGTAGGCATGAGAGAGAGAAGGGTTTTCTGAGTCGGTCTTTTATGGACAATATGGGTTGACGCCTCTGTTCGCGCGAACAACCAATGAACGTCCAAAGGTCTGAAGCGGGAAAAATGTCTTTGTCTTAGTTCCCAGTTTAATTTGCTTGTTTTATGGCAGCGTTATTATGTGATCAGTTATAATCTAACGAGGGTAAAAATAGTATCATACATTTTACCAGATCCTGATGCATACATTTGGTTCCAGTACAAGGAGAGCTTTACGTGGATACCGAATTAGATATGTTTCGAAGGTACACGTCGAGATAGATTATTATTCTGTAAAAATAAGCTTAAAAGTTAAACTAACAACCTAGGAATAAAATGAACCCAACATGTGGTGTACATTGATAAGTGGGCATTGAAGATTGGACTTTAGAAAGATCCACATGGCATATCTATGATTGAAAAAGGGTGCACATCTGAAACATTATTCCTTTACGGTTTACAAGAATACAAAAACCCATCACAGAGAAGAACAATCATGAAAAAGAGAAATTACATTCAGGCTTACATATTTCTTCAATGGTTATACATATAAAATATCTAGGATGAACACCTAATTCTGCTCTTCTGGCTAACATTCCGTTAGGTAATAAAACACAGTTCCACACAGGGGGGAAGGGATTGCCAGAG
This sequence comes from Squalius cephalus, assembly GCA_022829025.1. Taxonomy (NCBI): domain Eukaryota; kingdom Metazoa; phylum Chordata; class Actinopteri; order Cypriniformes; family Leuciscidae; genus Squalius; species Squalius cephalus. The sequence goes on from CM040812.1 coordinate 28,974,921, forward strand.
AATGTTAGTGAACCCTCTCTAACTAAAACACTATTGATTAAAGAATACATTTCAAAACCACACCTCTAGAAAATCATAATTATATGGTCAAACGAATTAATAAAACATGCGTACAGGAAGATCAAACCCAAATCTGAGTTACATACATTAAAACTATATTTCTATAGGAGGATGTTTGTGTGTGTGTGTGTGTGTGTGTGTGTGTAGAAGGTTTCAAGTTTCGTTATCTCTCTGTGGTCCAGAGAGGGGAAAGGGGGGTTTGGAATGTCTCTGAGGTGACATTAGTGTCGTAAAAGTCAATTCGTTCTAGTCTTTATGGAGCCAAAGCCTGATTTGCACTCACGAGTTCAAAGTGCACCAGCTTTTGTATTCAGGAAGAAATGTTTTTAGCAACACAGAGTATTTGAATTTGTTAATTCAAACCAACGACGAATGATTCGATAGCCAATGTTGTTACAATATATATATATATATATATATATATATATAATAAAATATTTATTGCAAATATAGCTACATTTATTAATCGGACTGACAGATAAGTTGGTATATATAAAATATTAGCAATTATAATTTAAAATAATGGTAATTATATATTTTTTTCACCTCATTTAACAAAATAATTCATATTTTTTATATATAAAAATGAAAGAAATTGTTAAAAATTACAAGTGAATTTAAAAAGAATATAATGCTGTATATATGTTTTTTTTAAATCTTTTGTAAACCTTTTAGTGAACAGTTCTAAAAAGAAACTTTTTTGTTAGTGACATTTTTTTCCTCTATAAAGAAGCTTTATTTTTAAAGAGTGAGGGGAATGCAGATTTTTTGTGAGCAATTTGTTTTGTAATATATATATATATATATTCTATTAACATGTCCCCTTAGGCTCTCTGTAGTTGCATCAGCAGAAAAGGTAACCATATTTTTAATGCATCTTAACTTATGAATCCTGCACACAATAACATCATGTATCTGCGAGCGCGCCGTGAGCACTAGATGGCAGGCTCGCGTCAGTGTTTCGTCACGGCTGCAGTGAACATGTCAAAGTCAATCTCAGTGTAAGTGATGAAGTCGTGTTCCTGCTGATGTCACATCACAGCTCCATCTGAAACCCCAGAGCTTCTCTGACAGACACCATCATGTTGCTCTGCTCGTTCCTCTGGAGAAGCTCGGAGGGGATTTCAGCTCTCTCGTATCAGTTGTTTCTCATCTCTGAGGGGTTTCTGATGTAACGCAGGGGTGAAATGGAAAAACCTTACATGTTGCTGCGGCATAAGCCTTGATGCATGTAAAAGTGCTCTTTGAAAAAACAAATATCGACTAAAATATCAGTTATCAGTCTCAAGTTTAATTCGTGCATCTGTAATAGTGACGTATAAGGGATTTGCAAAGCAAACCCAATGGTTTGTGAAACGCTGAAGTGATTTGTCGTTTGATCGAGCTGCCATGTGGAGAGAAAAATATTTGTGCGATTGTGATTGTGCAGGATGGTGTGATTGAGTTAGTGTGTGTGTGTGTGTGTGTATGTGTGTGTGTGTGTGTGTGTGGAGGGAATACTGAATACTGATAGAGTTACCATGGTTATGTGAGACACCTGAGAGACAGACAGACAGACGAGAGGTCATGCTGTTTATTTCCCAGTTGGCTTTAGTGCTGTCTCTCTCTCTCTCTCTCTCTCTCTCTCTCTCTCTCACACACACACACACACACATATATTCCCTTTTTATTATTCTCCCTCCATCCCTCATTTCTCTGGTCTCGCCGTCCCTCCGCATTCACCTCCATTTTTCTAGAGTAATGAGGCTCTACATCACGCTGCTTAATTAATTAATTAGGATAATGCTGCCATGGAGACTATTAGATTATAATAGAACATCTGTGGCCATTCTGACGCAGGCGTTCGTTCACTGCATTTCTGCTGAGTTTCGAGTCACTGGAGACATACATGAAGCTTTCCTGAGAATTAGAACAAATCTATAATAGTGTACATGGTCTCAGATAGATCTGAACTCTAACAAATGTCTTCAATTGTTTGCTATTTCACTATTTAGTGTCTGTTGCATTTTAATATTTATAGCTGATTTTCCTTCAATTTGCCATTCCCTTGATGTTCTCAGTCCTGTTGAAGATAATCTTTCTTCTGAATGTCTGTTTGCAGTGGAGGCGGATCTGGATCGAGTGTGTGAGGCTTGTCTTCTGTACCTGAGCTGCCGACAGCCAATCAAACTGCAGGAGGCGTGTCTCAGGTAAAGCAAATATGCTTTAATGGCAAATATAGCTAAATTGATTAATCGGCCTGACAGATATGTTAGTATATATAAAATATTAGCAACTATAATTTAATAGAATGTTATACACACACATTTTCAAACAAATAAATCATTTTGACTTAATTTGTTTTATATATAAAAATATATATTATATAATAAAAAAATTATAAGTGGAAATAAAAAATAATAATAAAAAAATATATATAATAAAAAATTGAATTATAAGTGAAATTTATATCAGTGAAATTCACTTATTTTGTACAAATTTTAAATAAAAAAATTTAAGAAAAGAAATTTAAGAATAAAATTTGTGGAAAAATAAGTGAATTTTCCAAAACACAAAATTTTATTCTTAAAATTCTTTTCTTGAATTAAAAAAAAACCAAAAAAAAACACTTATTTTTCCACAAATTTTATTTGTAACAAATCAAACAAAAAAATTTTTTTTTTTTTTTTTTTTTTTTTTTTGGGAACATGGCTTTAGATTTCGGTATTGACAGTCCAAAAACAAAAGTTACACTTTTGTCAAGATATTAATGTAAAAATTGGGCGTTAAAGAGATAGTTCACCCAAAGTTCTGTCATCTTTTACTCACCCTCAAGTTTTTCCAAACCTGTATGGGTTTCCAAACCTGTATGAATATTTTATATTAAGAATGTTGGTAACAAGACAGTTGCCAACATTTCCATGGAAGTCAATGGGGTCCATCAACTGTCTGGTTACAACACTGTTGAAAATATCTTTTGTGTTCAACAGAATGAAACTCATACAGGTTTAGAACAACTTGAGGGTGAGTAAAACATTTTTGGGTGAACTGTCCCTTTAGGCTGAAACTTGACTTGTTCATGTTCCAGTTCACGATGTGCTGTTACACACTCCCATACTCTGCTTTAACAGTATGAATTACCCTAATAGTTGTCTTATCATGTGTTTGTCCGCAGTGTTTTCCGGTCCCTGATGGATCTGGACGCTGATATGTGCTGGTTCACTCTGAACGAGCTGTTCTGTCCTGTAACGTATGAGCCGCCTCATCCACAGCTTCTGCCCGTGACACTGAGCGGATCCGACAAGCCCAGAGACCAATTCACTGACAACGTCCTCAAATTACTGCAGGAGTTTGATGCCCTGAACGCGGACAGATGAGACTCCCGAGGTTTAGATGTCTGAACACTAGGATTATTCTAGTATTCTGATCTTCATTGACCACACGTATGAATGGAGGAACTTTAGGACAAGGCTGACTAGTTGAATGTTTCATAATGCAGATTGCCATATATACAATAAAACAAACTGATTAAAAAAAAAAAAAAAAGTGTATTCCTTACAAAAAAATGCCATTTAAATTATATTTTCTGCCAAATCACCATAATAATTATAGTTATTTCTTTAAAAATAATAAAATGTATGGTTATTTTAAGTAATTTCATTATTACATATTTTGGTAACACTTTACAATAAGGTTCATTAGTTCATGTATTAACTAACATGAACTAACAATGAGCTATACATTTGTTACAGTATTTATTAATCTTTGTTAATGTTAGTTAGTCAAAATACAGCTGTTCATGTTAGTTCACAGTGCATTAACTAATGTTAACAAATACAACCTTTGATTTTAATAACGTATTAGTAAATGTTGAAATTAATAACTAAGATTAATAAATGCTGAAGTATTGTTCATTCTTAGTTCATGTTAACTATTGTGAAGTGTTCTCCATATTTTTATAAATCGCACATATGTTCTGGTGTAGTTGTGACCTGTTGGTTGGGTCGCGGGTTCTTCAGTGACAGTCTAATAAATGTGTGGCCTGTGAGAGTCGCATTAAAGCTGCCTCATATGCTTTGTGTTCGCCTGCTGTAGTGTTATCTGTACTGTACTTTGCTATTTATCCTCCTGCCAGGGCTGACAGAGGCGCTATTATTCACCGGGCCCGAGCGCCGGGGTGACCGGCTGACATGCCTCATACGTGGCTAATGCAATTTCCTCCCGGCCGCTTCTGATAAGTGCCGGAGCATCATTATAGAGTCAAACCGCTTGACATGAGCTTTGTTTGAAGGATTCGCCGCCATTAAAGACGACAAAGCAAACTGAGGAGATGAAGAAATGAAGAATCGAGGTGATTTTTGAGGTTAAGTAGGTGGAAAAGCTCTTTGTTAGAATTAAAGTTAAAAAGGCCCTTTTTGTGTAATTTTAATCATTATCTACAGTTTTACCATTACTGTTCGGAGCTTTTTATAATAAAGGCCCAATGCCTGCCAAAGTTTCTTGAGTAGTTTACTTAAAGTCCCCCTGGCCTGTAGTCAAAAATGTTATCCCTTAAAACTCATCTTTGATCACCAAAATTAAATATTTAAAAGTTTTTTCCTTGAAAAAAATTCTTCATGCCTTAAAATAGCTTGAATGTAACGGGACACCCTTGCCTCATTTAGTACACTGTTCTATGAATATGCAAATACTCTGTCTTTGGTTCACTGCAGTTTTAAGGAGAAAATACTCAGCAATGGTGTCGACTTATGAATTTACACATGATTTGTCTTAAAAGCAAACAACATTAAAAGCTGGATTTTCACCACTTTAAGGAATTAAGCCACCATGTTGCCCTTTAACATCAAGAACGATAAACTAAACGATAATGTGTTGGTTATTCAAAGCGCGCGCGTTGTTCTCACTGCATGCTTTAAAATTGAATGGATATTGATGGACTGTCCACGTTTTATCTTTCAACAGTTTGGAAAAAAAAAAATCCCAAATATTATTCCAATGCTATCCTTGCTCTGTCGTTATCGTTATAGTTGGGATGTTTTCTAATTAGAGAGAGCAATGTTGTTGTTGTTGTTGTTGTTTTGTTTTTTTACACGTTATAATGGTACTTGGCAGTCTGTTAGTGCAGGTGAAGCAGAGCCCCACCAAAATATTCATCCAAAACATTAACCTCTATATAAGCGTAATCAATAATAAATTGTAAATGTGTTCAGAATTCTGTAACAAATATTTTCGGATTTTCTAGACTATTTTAAGTCATAAAGTGAACAGGATAATTTTCCGATACTGAGGGTCAGCGGGTGGCCGAGTCCTCCTCAGCTCTACAGCGCCCCACAGTTTTCCAATGCAAATCTGTGGTGAAAAATGGAACTGCAGCGAGCTATAGAGAGCCATAGACCTTATTCAGAGCAGCGCCATGGCAGATATGAAAGTGAGGCTGTGTGAGGGATGGTACTGTGTTTAAAAAGGTGTATAAAACTCCCAGATCATTTATAATTTTCCACAGCTCATGTTGTCTTAAGTTTTTTTGTCTAATAAAATTTATTGGAAATAAATTTTTGCAGTGTTTCGTCACCAGAACTTGTATATTAAGGCGATTCTAGTGTATGAATCTGTTAATCAACATTAGAGCGCCACCCTCAGGCTGAATTACGCAACCTCTGTCAAAAGTGTGTGTGCGTGTTCAGCTATTACAATATAAAGTTTACAAAATGTTTAGCAGAAACTAGCGCTAAGAACCAGAATGTCCTACCTAAATTTACGCCCTGGTATTTGGCGTGAAAGTACTTTTAATGTGGTTGTACTTGAAAGTGAATTAAATTAGCAAGCATAAGAGACAAAATTAATTGAAAAAACAAAAGTTAAACTTATCTATTTGAATGAGAGCCCGACATGTATATCGTAGCAAATACAAAACAGCATCTTTCAACAACCTTGCCTTTACGCCACGTGCGCACACACACAAAACATGTAGCCTAGTGTAATATTATTATAAGCCTAAATACATGTTGATCTCGAAACAACACAAACATTTGGCTTACCATTGGAAGATATGTAGCCTCCCAAATACTGTTTCGAAACTCATGAGAAACTCTTTCGGCTCTCCTTCCTTCTGGAACTTGTCATTTACGAATATCTCAAACTTTTAACACTTGTTACAAAAACGTGCAGGCTAGAGAGCATCTTCTGGTTTTACAAAAACGCTAATTTTGCAGGTTGACCAATCATTGTCTCTTATTAGTCAAATAGTTGAGCTCAGATTGCGTGCCAAATGCGTCATTAAACGATATCCAACGGACACGATATGACGTCACGCTATATGGCGCCTTTTTTAAAAGATTTCAAAACAATGTCTGGTTGAATAGCTTAGTACTTAACACTATTTAAAAAAAAAAAAAAAAACAAGAAAAATCATGTATTAAAAGGACACAAAGATATATGATCAATGTACAATGTTTTTATTTATTTGATAAAGGCATACATTGAAGGTGAAACCAGTCTTTTGTAGGAGTAGCCTATTGTAATATACACAATCTGTACATGTATTACTTCCAGAAACAAAAAAACTATTGAATCAAACCATAAAAATCAAAGAAACCAGAAACGAAGCAGTCATTAATACCATTGAACATACTGTGAGTGTTTTCAAGATCTTTTAAAGCTGCATAAAAACCACAAAACATCGTAATATTGTGTGTGCACCATCCTTCTATTGACAGAAAAGCTTTATGAAACATATTTGCAAAAGCTGGCACCTATTAAATCGCACTTGTGCCAATGGTGATGCCAGTCCAGAAAACCCCTCAGACTGGTGCCTGTAACATTATACATGTAAACAATGATAGTAATATTACAGCATGTAAATGTCATCGTTTAGACCTGATGAAGAATATTTCAAACATTCACGTTTGTTCTGACGCTTCTAGCCGTCTACATCGTATCAAAACCATGAATCTGAGCAAACTAAGAATGACCAAAGAGTTTAAATCAACAGTCCAATTTGGTTTCTTGCTCATTGGCAAATATAATTAGAAACGTTTGTCACATGCACTCGCTGTTGTGAACAGATATCTACCTTCGGTTTTATACAGAAATATACATCAGTTGATATAGGGATAGTTCACTCGAAAATTAAAATTAGTTTTTTATTTATTCTCTCAACCCTCATGTTCAAACCTGCTTGAATCACTTTCTTTTTAATCTGCTCTTTGAAAGTAGCCACTGACCAGGGGCTAATACAATAAAATAAAGGACAAATACTAAACTATACGAAACTGAAATAAAGCTCTAAAAATCTTAAGGGACAGATTTACTAACAGCTTACGGCAGTGCAGTCAAGATTTACTAAAGAAAAGAAAAAATTAGCGCTGAAAAGGTGTGAACGGGTGGGTGACGTCACTTCTTGTTGACGTTCGAAGTATTGCCAAACAAAATGGAGGCTAGCTCGACCCTCCCTCCTTTCATCCCGTCCCCTCCCCCTCCCTTCCATGCTTTTCTGATGTAAATTCGAGACTTTGCGCGTTCCTTCTCCTTTTTCCCTCTTCTTTGCTATTTGTTCATCGGAACGTTGTCTCTTTGGTCGTGTGTCGGCCATATCAAAATTCAAGAGAATATAATTCCAATGTTAGTCGTTGTTGTTGTCTAGGACATCTCTCCTCTAGCTAACTTCCCTCTTCATGCTTCTCTCTCCTCCACTCCCCACACCCCCCTTCATGTGCATGCACACTAATCCCCCAACCCCCACCCCCAAATCATTCTTGTCGGTTATTGGCTGGAACACTGTTTGTTATGTTTTATGGTCCAGGCTGGGCCAGTTTGTTTTTGTTGCCGTTTGTGGAGCCTGGTCTGTCTACAGAGACCGCGTTTCTTTACAGTGTGTTCAGGGGACAGGCAGCTAGCGGATAGTGAGGAGATATTTGCTGTGTGTGACAAAAAATGTTTCGGCCTAAAAAACGCGTGACATCGCTTAATCACCTTTAAATGAATCATGTAAGGTGATTTACTAAGGTTTGCGCTAGTCAATTGACTGGTGTTTCCGCCTTTATGTACCCCTCAAAAAAGCATGTCTTAAACCAGACTCTGATTTGCGCTGCTCTTGGTAATTATGCAAATATTGTGTTGGTCATTATGAAAATTATCCGGCTCTGACTGTTCTTTAATTTGCTCATCGTCAGTAGATCACACGCAGAACTTTCCACTCCCATCTGGACTTTTATGGGATTGCGCCCTCACGCTAAATTGCCCTGTTTAGTAAATCCGGCCCTAAATGTTTTATTTTGTTTTTACATAAGAAAGTCGGTCATATGGGTGTGGAACATAGTCTGTAAAAAAAAAAGATGGACGAAGCACCTTCACTCTCTTCCATTGTAGAAAAGTGAAGCCGCCAATGTCCCAATATGGCGCTTACATCTTGCACAGATTTGGGATCTGATTCTGCGCAGTAGAGAGTGTGTGTGGAGTCGCGATATCAAGGTCCCGCCCTCACTCTCGCAGAAACCTTTAGTACAGTTTACTGCAGAGCAACTCATTGTGTCAGTGTCAAATAAACAGTTACGGAAATGTAGAAATTAAAGTTAAAGCTCCAATCTCCTCCTGAAAATCCCCCAAAAAGTAATTTGGTGTCTCAGTTACTACTTCGTTTAGAGAAGCTGTCAATCATGATGTCACGCCCTGTTTTTATAGCAACAAATGTGACCCTGGATCACAAAACCAGTCACATGTCGCACAGGTATATTTGTGGCAATAGCCAACAATACATTGTATGGGTCAAAATTATCGATTTTTCTTTTATGCCAAAAATCATTAGGATATTAAGTAAAGTTCATGTTCCATGAAGATATTTTGTAAATTTCCTACTGTAAATATATAAAACATTTATTTTTGTGAGTGAATGCAGCACAATCGCCAACATAAATGAACAACTTTAAAGACGATTTTCTCAATGTTTCGATTTTTTTGCACCCTCAGATTCCAGATTTTCAAATAGTTGTATCCTAACAAACCATACATCAGTGGAAAACGTATTTATTCAGCTTTCAGATGATGTATAAATCTCAATTTCAAAAATATGACCCATGTGACCCTGGTTTTGTGGTCCAGGGTCACAAATAACTAACTAAACTTATTTCAAAAATTGAACACTTAAACTTACATCAGCGTGATAAAAACTGCCTAAAATGACAGAAAACATCTTTGGAAAAAATGTATTTGAAGTGTAATTTGATTGTTTAGTTTGCCTCACGTCCATTGCCTCGTCCATTACATTACATGGTTTACGACCTATACTGGGGCCAGCCACCGGGGGGCGATCAAGACGCTTTGGCTTCTTGGTTTGGAATTTATCACCGAACTTTTGATTACACCTTAAATAGTCATGATTCAATTGCATTAATCATAATTACAGTTAGGGTCACTTTGTGACAACAATGTGCAATATCTTTACATGAAACTGTCAAGTTTCTGTATTGTCGTGTGTTACATTTATAGTGTGTTAAGTATTGTTGTTGTGTTGTCATGTGTGGATGCACCGTAAGGTTTGCTAATTAATTTCACTGTATAATACCTGCAATGACAATAAAAGGAATTGAAATTGAACGACATGTAGGAGAGAAAATGTGAGAATGTTTTCATTTTTGGATGAACTATCCCAACTTCAGGGGTCGGTGTAAGGAATGATGTGGGTGTACGGGTGCGTGGGTTGGGTAGTAAGTAAAGATAAGAGGAACCTAAAGTGCACAGCTCTCCGTGCAGTCAACGGTACTATCATCAGCGGACCTCTTCCTGAGCTCTCGGCCGGGTTTGTGGTGAGCGTGATGGGCCGGCTGGTGCTTGTGGTGCTCAGACTGCAGGACGTCCTCTTGTGACGTCGCCCCCTGGTGGGACGGAGGATCCGCGCGCTCCACCTGCAGGTACGCCCGCACGCGATGGTGACGTAGCTTGCTGTCGCTGAAGTCGATGACGCGGCATTCGTACGTGCCCTCGTCTGACGGCTTCACGTTGGACAGTCGGAGCTTGTGGGAGATGTTGCTTCCGGCGACCTTCACCACCTGCGGAGAAACGGACAGGAGAACTGGTCAGAGGTTTGAAAATGATCGGTCAGGGTATTAAATCATGAATCAGGCTCGAAAACACTGATTTAAAACAGACTCCGACTGATTTGGGCTGAAGCAGAGATGACTAGGAGGTCAAAACGTGCATCGTATTTTAGAAAAGAGAAGCTTTTTGAGAACATTTAAGAAGAGACACTACAGGCAAAACCATTGTTTTTGAGATTTTAGGCCATTTAGCTTTCAAATAGTGGAAAGAAAACATCTAAAATACACATTTAAAGGGACAGTTCACCCAAAAATGAAAATTTTGTCATTTACTCATCCAAGTTGTTCCAAACCTGTATGAATTAAACACATGATGGACCCCATTGACTACCATCAATGGACACCATCCACTGTTTGTTTACCCATATTATTCAAAATATCTTCTTTTGTGTTCAGAAGAAGAAAGAAATTCATCCTCTGTTCAACTCGAGGGTGAGTAAATTATGACAAAATGTTCATCAACTATCCCTTTAAGTGTTTATTTACACTTTATCTATTAGAGTCTGTAGATTTCCATTACAATACATATATTTAAAGGGTTAAAAACTTAATCCAATGTTCACTTTTCTATTCTGCAAATGTATGCATATTTAATCATATAAAGCCTAATTTGCATATTTGAACATTTCAGAGAACTTGCAATACAATACAGCTGTCTTAATGTACTGTGATTAATGAATTGGGAAGTATGGTGATGCTGAATGATTAAATGTAGTGTCTTGCCTTAAATGCAATAAAGCATGTGAACTCACAAATCTAATAAACCTCTGCATTTGTTAACAAAATGGTTGTTTTTATGTTCCTATAGCTCTCATTGTCATGTCTTGCAGACTTAAATGGGCTCCTGAACATCTGAGCTCCAGTGTGGATCACCATGAAACGCTACAGTAGATGTAATGTGAGGCAGCGAGACTGCAGCGAGACTGTGGCTCTGTCCCAAACACACAATAGTGGACAACTATGCGGCATCATGTCACTGAAGTGTGGACTCCAGGGATTTAGGACAGTGTTTGGGACGGGGCCAGTGAAATGCAACAGTGTTTGGCAGTGATGAGCAGCAGTGAGAGGCAGTGACACGCAGCATTGAAGCATCATGTAGCACGCATGATATATATCATGTGACACGCAGCATCATGGATGGTCTCCATCCATGTATTTTTTTTTGTGTGTGCAAATTTTGGTATATTGAATAGAAAAGAAATGGAAACAGCAAAATCCAAATCAAATTTCTAACATATGCATTAAAAAAAGGATTTTATTTATAAGTAATTTATTATTAGTTTTCTTGAACTCATTGACAAACTACTGCTTTATTTACAAATTCTTATGTGACAATCTTTTGTTTAGTTTTTTTTACACACAAAAACAGCTGAGAGTAGCAGCGGAGTCAATAACTGGGCTTTCTTCCACATGTTTTTATGCATATTTTGGGATATTGCATAAAAAATGCTGGATGGGAAATGCAAATAAAATACCAAAAATTTAAATGTAAATGTTAATAAATATTTTATTCAAAAATAAATTATGAAAAATTTAAAGATTAAAATAAATTATGAAAAAATAAATCCCCCCAAAATATTCAAATATCTTTATTTGTAATGCTGGATGGGAAATGCAAATAAAACACCTAAAATGTTAATACATATTTTATTAAAAAATAAATTATGAAACATTAAAAGATTAAAATAAATTATGAAAAAATAAATCCTAAAAAATTATTCAAATATCTTTATTTGTAATGCTGGATGGGAAATGCAAATAAAATACCCCAAATAATGTTTATAAATATTTTATTCAAAAATAAATTACAAAAAATGTAAAGATTAAAATAAATTATGAAAAACTAAATCCTAATTTTTTCCCCAAATATCTGTACAATTAAATGTAAATGTTAATAAATATTTTATTTATAGTTAATTATTTGCCAACTGTTTTGCAATATTCTGTTTATATATATACAATATATAAATTAAATTTGCATATTGGAAACTACTGATTGTAGTAAAGGCCAGTGTGATGCAGCAGTGAGATTCAGAGAGAGAGTGAAATGCATCAGTGCAACCTTACAAAGAGGAGCATCTCGGCTTCCCTGCAACCAATTTCACCATCTTTCAATGATAATCCCATCAAGTTCGGTCAGAAATCTTGAGGTGATCTTTGATGACCAGCTGACCTTCACAGACCACACTGCAGGGCCAGCTCCATCATGCAGGTTTGCACTGCACAACATCAGGAAGATCAGGCCCATGAAACACAACTCCTCCTCGACCAAGACCTGGTCATCTCTAGGCTGGACTATTACAATGCTCTTCTGGCTGGACTTACAATACAATACAATCCTCTACATATGATCCAGAACGCAGCAGCATGAGTGTTCTTCAACGAGCCCCAGAGAGTTCACGTCACACTTCTGTTTATCTCTGTGCGCTGGCTGCTGGTTGAAGTTGATGAGATTGAAGCTTGCAGAACGGCCACAGGCTCTACACCTCCTCATGAATCTCCATGCCCTCCAGAAGCCAGCGACGCTGAGAGCCACAAAATCACTTCCCAGAATGTTTTCGTTCAGTTTCTTGCTGGTGAATATGGATGGGCGATATATATTATCGTTTGCGATATACTAGTAAAAATTCTCCTCACGATAAGAATTGGTTTTCTCGTGATAATAACGATATGGGACTGTCTTCACGATTATGTAACTGGTATATTAAAGGAGCCTATTTGATATGGGTACGTTTTACTTTAGATCGATGTTTGTGTTTCTGAGGCTCTCAAGAATGCAGCTTTCACTTGTAGTGGTGAATGGGACTATATTAATATCGTCATAGATATCGTTAGCGCAATAAATACCAGAAAATATTGTGATATAGTATATCGCCCATCCCTACTGGTGAAATGTGACCCTGGACCACAAAACCAGTCATATGGGTATTTTTTTTTAAAATTGAGATTTATACATTATCTGAAAGTTGAATAAATAAGCTTTCCACTGATGTATGGTTTGTTAGGATTGGACAATATTTGGTCGAGATACAACTATTGAAAAATCTGGAATCTGAGGGTGCAAAAAAATCAAAACACTGAGAAAATCTCCTTTAAAGTTGTCCATTTATGTTGGCGATTCTGCTGCATTCACTCACACAAATAAATGTTTTATATCTTTACGATTGGAAATTTACAAAATATCTTCATGGAACATGATCTTTACTTAATATCCTAATGATTTTTGGCATAAAAGAAAAATCGATCATTTTGACCCATACAATATATTGTTGGCTATTGCCACAAATATACCCGTGCGACATGTGACTGGTGACGTGATCCAGGGTCACAAATGATCTTCCCAACCCTATCCTGAATGCAGAATATTCAAGAAACAGCTGAAAATGCCTATAACTGCATCCTTCTAAACAAAATAAATAAAAAACCTTCTTCCCAATGTTTTGACCATTCCTTAATCTCTCCCTGTTCGAGCTTCTAAATGATGTCTGAAACTTTGTATTACCCGCACTTCTTGTGTTTATTGCCTCTTTATGATAAATTGCTCAGTTGTTAGTCGCTTAGGATAAAAGCGTCTGCTAAATGAGTAAATGGGTGAATTCCTAGCGGAAGTGAATGCAGTGTGAGAGTGAAATGCATCAGAGAGATTCAGACGTGGAACCGCAGAGACGGATGAGAGACATTCACTCAACAGCTCTCTCTCTCTCTCTGAAAAACAGACAACAGGACAATCTCTGTGTAAAGCGGTCAGCGTTCCCAGCGGGTCCAGGCGCTCAATAACGCGTCTGCCAGTGAAGCAGATTGAGTGTGGATCAGGTGGATAAATAAACATACATTCACAAACCCACATGCACACACTAAAACACACTTACATCAACTCGTTTCCACAGCGTTACATATGTCGAGGATGGTAACAAACAAACACTCTAGCCATCAGCTTCACTAGGATCAGAAATAACATCACAGCTAAATCTACAAGAGCTGAAAACAACGTAATGGTGAAGGTCATGGTGGATTCCAGTGAACGCCAGCGACTGGTTTCCAGTGAGTCTCCAGTCTCTGATCAACGGCTCTGCATTCAGTGGAAGCAAATGTCCTTGTGAATATTTTATGGAGTAGCAGAGAGAGATGCTTTGATTTATTCACACACAAACACACACACACTCTCTATTGCACACTCACACACAACACACACACATGCACTCACACACTCACTCTCTAACACACACACACACACACACACACACACACACACACACACACACACACACACACACACACACACACACACACACACGCACACACACACTGAAGATCTTACTCAACCTGCAAAGCTACACATTCTCAGATTTGTCTAGTCGACGTGTTGCTTCAGTCACTAGTTGACGTTAATAAAGCCCCGTATGAGCAGACTGTGCACTCGTCCTCGATCAGACATGCTCATGGGGACTATTCGGATGCAATCCTGAGGACCCATGGGTTCGGATCATAAAATAATAATGAAAAAACTTTTATTGAAATAAAAACAAAATTGAAATCGCAAATTGTGCAACCCTCCAAGATGTTTCCACTCATCTGACAAGCGGCATTGCAAGCCATAACCTACAGTATGATCTTGTGTAAACTGCAACACAGAATTACAATCCATGATCCTGTGTTGGCTTCTTTTGGGAATATTTTAATTTAGTGGAGCACAATTTAAACAAACATTATTGAAAAAGCTTGTCTGAAATTTCGGTTCCCTTTCAAGGGAACTCACGCTGCGTCAAGATGGCGCTGTGGGAACGCTCTGCGTGATTGGGTCGTGAAGCACGTGTGAAATCAATCCAGTGGCGTATAGGCGGGTGATGAAGCTATAAAGCGCACACACACTTCTTCAGCAAGCGCTCTGTGTGAAACTGTCTCTGTCTATTTATTGTTGTTAGTCCACAAGCATATTATATATCTAGATAGGAGTATAAGGGCGAGCAAACAGCGTTTTGGATCGTGTGTTCCTCCCTGCCCTCGCTTCATTACGAGTGGGGATACACGCGATTCATGTGTTGTTTGTTTGGGAGTAGAGCATGCACGGTCAGCTCAAGGGAACTCGAGGGTTGAGCTCATATCTGTACATGGTTTCCCTGATTGTTCTACTCCCGGGAGTTCTGGAGAACAGAGTTATAGGAAGTGTGGGTTCCCAACTCATAGACTCAGGTCTCTCAACTGAGGCTGTAGAGGCCACGATCACTCTAGATATCACTGCACAGGAATCAAACCGGTTTCCTCCGTGGTGCGCTGGAGCCGGAGGAGTATGGCGGCTTTGTGGCCTTGTATTAGGGGTATCCCTACAAGAGGTGTGTGATGCGGTGGGATGTTCCTTTCCGCACGCACTCATCGGGTTTACAGCCTAGTTTTGGGTTTCATCTTCAGGTGATTCTGTCTTTGTTGTGCTCGCCTGATTTTACACAAGACAGACACTGGTAGGGTTGCCAACTTTCTGAAATGGAAATAAGGAACCGGGGGGGGGGGGGGGGGGGGTATGACATGCCCCCACGGAAGGACATTTTTAAAAATAACCCCTGAAATGATGACTTCTGGTGAATATTGTGGAAACTAATTGATATTTAGATAAATATATTTCATACATTATAGCACATTATAATAGGCCTACAACTTATTAGGCCTATATATTTATAGAATAGCAAAGTAGGCCTAATCAATACAAGACTGAACCACATAGATGTGAAATATAAAGGCTATCATGGTCATTTTGCCAACAATGAACCATGGATTTGTTTAGTTTATAATACGTTTTATTTTTAACTTAAACAAATACAAAATATATCATTCAAAACTCATCGGCTTAGACTGCATTTGAAGAAAAATAAACACAACAGTTTTCTGTAGCCTTGTGTGAACTTATGCAATAGAATTAGACTTCTAGAATGTTCTTTCCAGTGCAAAAAAATATATTTTTAATTTAATTAGACAACATTTTAAGGAAGTGTAGTGCAAATATCTTTATATAATTATACTTCCATTATAGTTAACTTTCTTTCCAGTGCAAAACATTAATACATAAAAAAACAGCTAATAAAGAAAATATAAAATATTGCACTCAAATACTGCATTCAAGCTTTACAACACCTGTATGTATATTTTTGTGCTCTTTTCTTTTTCGCCGGCTGCTCGGAGGTAGTCATTTTTACATTTCCCGCTGTTGTCACTTGTCGTTATCGTTGCTACGATACTCACAATGACTGAAACGACCAATTAAAAGGGCATTCTCTGATGATGTTCCAAGATGTTAAAAACGCTAAGCTGATCATAGACAAACAGGGGGACAAATTAATATCTAGCCTACCGCACCGTCGTTTTTTTTCTTTTCTTATCCTACAATTGTCTTCGTTCATAGTCTGATGTGTCTGTCATGGATTTGCACTGAATTGATTCTCAAAAATACGGAACAAAGTGCGTTCCGTATCAGTTCAATACGGAAAAAGACTTTTATGTGTCAAATACGGGACGATTCCGTATTATACAGAACAGTTGGCAACCCTAGGCACTGGTCACAGTGGTGGCGCTGGTATAGACGTTCCCACATCTTGACGCAACGCGAGTTCCCTTGAAAGGGAACGCCTCGGTTACGACTGTAACCTTGGTTCCCTGAAGAGGGAACGAGACGTTGCGTCGCCCTGCCATACTTCTGCCGTGACTGTGATCGGCTTACTTCGACCTATCAGACGCTGACAATGTTTGGTGTGGGTGCGCTTTATAGCTTCCTGCCATGACGTCACCCGCCTATACGGCACTGGACTGATTTCACACGTGCTTCACGACCCAATCACATAGAGCGTTCCCACAGCGTCATCTTGATGCAGCGCGTGTTCCCTTGAAAGGGAACCGAAATTTCAGACACGCTTTTTCAATAATGTTTGTTTAAATTGTGCTCCACTAAATTAAAATATTACCAAAAGAAGCCAAAACAGGATCGTGGATTGCCTCTCGACGCAACATCTCGTTCCCTCTTCAGGGAACTGAGGTTCCAGTCGTAACCAAGGCGTTACTCAATATTAACTAGGGGTGGCACGGTACATGAAAAAACATCCGAACCGTTCGGTTCGCTTGTCTCGGTTCGGAGCGTGTGTGCTTCGCACGGTTCGCACGATTCGACACATGCGCAATGTAGCCTCGTGCCCGTGTACAATGCTAAATCATAAATCAGACTTATGTAGAATAATATTACGATGTCCAGCAATCGATTTAAATAGTACACTGGGTTTACTTAGACATTTAATCTACTCCACTATATGTTTTTTTTCCATGTGAATAAATGCATAGATCGACTGTTACACGTATGTACTTTAATGGTCCAGTGGCAGATCTTTTGCCAAGCGTGTCATAGGTTCTAATCCGCACTCCGATATATTGTTTTCTTTTTCATCAAAACCGATTATATTTATCAGTGGTTGTTTATCAAGCAGGGATAGATTTGTGTGAATTTTGTGTTGTGATTTCACCGGAACGAATAGAGAGTCTCCTCAACGGATTGGACTGTGCGCGAGCCACAAGAGAACACTGTATCCGCGCCACTGATCGCAGCGGCAACGAGCACTTTGATCACTTGATTTAAAAAAAATAATTTCAGCGCTAGATTGCTTCTTATTTAACAAACGAACGAAACGAATACTTTGCTAGTTAACTGGAGATATTTGTATTGGTACATCCGTGCTGCGAGATAATATCGACCCTGTCAAAAAGTGGTGGGGACATGTCCCACCCACAAATTACGCCTATGATGACGAGACACGAGGAGAAATTGACAAAGAACTGTCCGACACAGTCCACTTAGCTCTCACTACAGATGGATGGACCTCCAGGGCCACTGAAAGTTTCCTCACGGTGACCGCTCACTATTACTTAGGAATGGGAAATGAGAAGCTGCATTTTGCAAACACGCCCATAAATTAATTAATAATTAGATAATTAAGCTATATATCATATATGCTGAAGTACATTTTTGGAGTGTTAAAGATTAAAAGAAAAAATAACAACAAGAACCGTACAGAACCGAAAACCGTGACCCTAAAACCGTGATACGAGCCGAACCGTGGGTTTTGTGAACCGTGCCACCCCTAATATCAACTGCTTATATGCAATATCACACTGACAGTCATGCAGTGAGTCTGGATGACAACAGCACAGTTGTGATGACCTACAGCACAATCACAGCTGAGAATGAGGTGTGTGTGTGTGTGTGTCTGTGTTATCGTTTAACTGTTGTTCCGTGTCACACGCTCCACCTCTGAAACACAAACCCCAGCTGCTTTATCTCAGTCTGTGTTTGTGAGCTTCTCTCTAAGCCTGCATTGCTTTAACGTGAGGAGGCTTCTGCGTCTCACACACACACACACACACACACACACACACACAGCCTGCAGCGGCTCAACCAGCAAGAGCCGAGCAAGTTGCAAACAAATCACCTTTAGCCCAAGCGAGTGTGATGTTGTGTTTGCATGCTCCAGTTATTTGCCCTCCTGACACACACACACACACACACACACACTCACCATGTACTTTTAGATGAGGAGGAAATCACAAACTTACACTGATTTTGGTGGCATCCTTTGACATCTCATTCTGTGGCACCACCTGCAACCAGAAACATCGTGGTCATACATCCACATAATGATTTATAACTGCATATTCTGACCATATTTTCCACTATAAAAATAAAATATTTCAATATTTTTCTCTTTTTTTAATAAGTGTGTTATTTTCAAGGTTTTTATTTTTAAATGGTTTGTTTTATTATTTACTTATCTTTTAATAAATATTCTATTTTCTCACCACAAAGTGATACAAGGATAACATAAATATAGAATATACAAACACAATAAATACAATAACACAACAGACAAAAATATTAAACTTAATATGAATATCAGGTTAAATCAGCAATCCATGAAGCTGTAAACAAAACAAAATAAAGTAACAAGCATTCATTTTCATTAAGTTTTACTTGATGTACTCTAAAAATAAACTGAAATACAAAAATAATTAACCCTCATAAATAATAATAGATTTTGTTTGTAATATTTATTTTATTTTCTCACCTCAAAGTGCTGCAAGCATAAAATAAACATTGAATACACAAACACACTAAATTCAACACAACAAACTAAAATATTACACTAAATATAAATTTCAGGCTAAATAAGTAATTGTAGATAGTTGCATTTTTTGTTGTTGTTGCATTATTTAACATGAAAAACATTGATGATTATCTTGTTTTGATCCTTTTATTTCTACTTTGGTGGATACTTGCCAAAAATATAATTTACATTTTTCCACCCTAATATAATATAATACATATTCGCAACAACTTAAATAATCACGCAGCCAAGATTTGCACGCAGGTAAAGTAGGGTTTAGCCTACTAGATATATTGGGTGATAATATACTGTTGATTTTCCGATGATGAAACAGTCAAGCAGTTGAAATATGCCATCTAGTCCTTGCTCTACAGTATTTGTGTGTTTAATGCAGTGAAACAAACCTTGCAGCAGGACATTTGAACAGCACTAAAACACACAAGCATATAAAGTGCTGGAATCTGAACTGATCCTCAAGAGCCCTTCATGAATAAAACATGACGCAAAGGTGACCATGAGTTTCTCCATGTCTCTCTTTTCATCCCTTCATCCAATTAAAGAGCATCTTGAGCTCACAGCAGGAAGTCCTGCAATCTCGCCCACTCACTCATTCACTCTCTCTCTCTCTCGCTCTCGCTCTCTCTCTCGGGAACCTGCAGTTATTTCCACCGTTGTGATTAATGTATGTGGACTGTTACCTGCCGCAGACCCCAGAGTCCATCAATACCACTGTATCCTCTCCCGTTCTCACTTCATATTTATGTTTCTTCAACTTTGGCCACTTTATGTCCCAGCGGTTTTATTAAAACCAATGTGTTTTTGTTATATGACGGCCTTGAAAACATTTAACTAGGCCTTTATTATTAATTTTTTGCTGCTTTTGCATGTTTAGATTTCTATTGTTTTGTCTTGGATCCAGACTTTCAATCTTTCACTATGAAATTTCACCATAAAATATGGGAAACACTTTACAATAAGGTCCCGTTAATTAACATTAGTAAGTGCATTAACTAACATTAACTACCAATTTGTTACAGTATCTATTAATCTTTGTTAATGTTAGGCAATAAAAATATATGCTAGCTCACACCATTAAATAATATTAATAGATACAACTATTGATTTTAATAATGCATTAGTAAACGTTGAAATGAACTGAGATTAATAAATGCTTTAGAAGTATTTTTCATTGTTAGTTCATGTTAACTAATGAATTAACGTATGTTAACAAACAACCTTATTCTAAAGTGTCACCAAAATGTGAATTATGATTTTTAAAGTGAGCATAAACCATTTCAATATTTATAGTGTAAAATGATTTATATCAATATAACACAAATTACAGTTTCCGCAATACTACACAAACACAAACACTCAGGGCCCTATTTTGCACCCGACGCACAGCGGACTTTTCCCTCCACAGACGCACGTCGGTAAATTAGGGAATAAACTTCCGGGGGCGGTTCAGCGAAAAGAGGCGCGTTCCGGCGAAAACGTTCCCTGGTGCTATTTTGCATTTTCAGAAAACAATTCCTCCACAGACCAGGAGAAACCTCGTCTAAAGTCAGAGGCGCGTTCAGATGCTATTTTAAGGGCGCATGCTTGGCCATAATGTAGCGTGTGCACAATGCACATACACTTTGCTTCTCTCATCGGCACAGACGCAGCAGTTTTTTTTTTGCAAACCATACATAATTACAAGGAAAAATATTCCACACGAGGGAAATCATTGTGTCCATGAAGATGTGAAATAATAGGCATAAACACAGCTTACACATTTACCCAAATTATTATACCTGTTTAACCAAAGCTAATTTGGGAGGGTTTCTCCATCCCCAATGTCACTTCTCTGTGTTTTACGGCCCTGACGAGAACGTCGGTCTCCACGGCTGTGAAGGGAATGTGAGATGACGCTCTGATTGGTTTATTTCACCTTACGCCCAAACCACACCTATGAGTAATGTAGCTACTTCAGACCAACCCATTTTAGATTTGCGTCGGGCGAAAGAGATCCGCCCACAAAGTTACTTGCGTTTCGCGTTTGATACTTGCGTTTCAGATCGTTAAAATAGGGCCCTATGTCTATTGACCTATTCGATTGATTTCAAATGTCTCTTTGTCAAGTGTTTTCTTGTCAATTCTGTTTGTGCATCTTTCTTTGCAACAAATGACACTTACTTTGATGTTTTGCTACACTCTTAAAAATAAAGCTTCTTTATTGGCATCGACGGTTCCATCCGTGGAATCTTTCCATTCCACAAAAGGTTCTTTATTGTGGAAAAAGGTTCTTTAGATTGTTAGAATGTTCTGGAAGGTTCTTTGGGGAACCAAAAATGGCTCTTCTATGACATCCCCTTCTTGAAACCTTTATTTTTAAGAGTTTATATAATGCAAAGTCATTCATCTAAATTGACTGGATGGCTGCTGTATATTTTATCTACAGACGTATTGAATTTCTCAGGTTTGATGTGTCTGTGTTCATGCAGGTGATGCTGTGCAGCTCTACATAGAGCTGAAGCCTTTGAATGGCAGCTGGTTATTAAACTCTCTCTGTGTGTGTGTGTGTGTGTGTGTGTGTGTGTGTGTGTGTGTGTGTGTGTGTGTCGGACAGGATGCCGAACCCTCGCTCTCTCTCTCTCTCAGACTCTTAAAATAGGAGTCTGTGTGTGAGTGTTTGTGTGTTTGAGTGTTTGAGTGGCACGAGCGCGCGCGAGAGAGAAAGCGGGCTCATAATTGCAGCCGGTGACAGCAGGCCCGCTGAGGATCGTATTGTTCTGTGTATTGTTAGTAATGGTTAGCCGCTCTCTGTGCTGTAGTTGTGGGCAGATCTGCGTGGAGGTTAAGGGCTGAACTCAAGGGGACAGAACGCTGGGATTATGATCTTAGTAACTCTTTGGTTTCTGGATCAGATTTAATTCTCAACACATTGGCATTAAATCCTCAACCTAAGCCAGTGTTAAAGGGGTGCGTTTTCCTGAAAGCCATCGTAAGCCAACTATGTTTGCAAGTTCCGTCGGTATCAGCAGTTCAACGAGTCGGTGTTTCCCGAAACCATCGTTCCAACGAACATTCGCAAACATCGCAGAGTTGTGTTTGAACGACACTCTCGACCTGTGGTTAGAAGAGGAGTTTCTGGTTTGCATGAAATGTGGACTCTATAAATCCTCATCTTGAGGAAAATAAGCAAGCTGACATTCAGTACAACCTGTGTCTTTAATTTAGAATTAATACAGTACAAATGTCATTTACGTTTTTTTGTTTGTCAAGAGATTTAAAGCGTAGTTTTTGAAGAGTGTGCATGTGTGAACGTGCTCTAGTACGTAAGAACGAGTCTATGAGTGAATCTGGAAATAAAGCAAAATAACTGAGTATATACCATGCCATGTCCGTAATTTATAGCAAAACATCTAGCGTTAATTCGATCTCAAACAGATTCATTAAAAGAAGTTATTACTCCACCACATGCGTGACTTCATTAACTAACGCGGTTGAACGACCAATTTACGACAATACGGTTTCAGGAAACAGTCGTGACTAGCTAGTTGATTTCTTCAACGATGCATCGTACTATAGTAGTGAAGCAGTGGGTTATGTCATTATACGGGAAACACACTCCACAGGGTATTTGCTAGGGTGTTCTGGGTGGTTGCTAAGTGGTTTCTTCTTATCTGGTGTGAAAAGAGTCCCTGGTCTCTAGATTTGTTTCGGGTTTCTCCTTCAATGTTTGTTTTTTTAACACGTTTTCTGGTCCAGTTGATAATAATTCACGCCATACCTGATTGGTGGTCCACGTCTGCTTGTCCGTCCACTCTCTGTGGTTCCTGATGTACCACCACTGGATCTCCAGCGAATAGGAGGGCGACCCCGCGCCTCGAAACGAGCAGGCCATCTCCACGTCCTGACCGCTCTGTGCCGAGATGTCATGAGGGACCTCTGTGAACACCGCTGAGGAAGACGACAAAGAGAGTATTTAAAGGAGATCTATCATGCCTCTTTTTACTAGATGTGATATACAGTCAAACCAAAAATTATTCAGACACCAGATATAATTTTTTCACTAGTGTGTGCAGGACACTATAGTTCATTTGTGTAAGTGAGGAGAGCAAAATAAAGTAAACTGTGACATTTTATACCCAAACATTATTCATACAGTGACTACCAGTAACATTTATACAAATTTGGGACCAAATATTTTTCAGATACTTTGACCTGATCATGTTTTGCTGAAGTGTTTTTTCTTTAATTGCTATTGTGACCTTTTTACACACAGACTGAACAAAATTAAGCAATAAATTGGTGTTATCTAATTGTGTAGTTAAATTTAACAGCTGACAGATATTCAACATCTCATCTGTGAGACAGTCTAACAGAAGGACGGACAAAACCAGTGAAATATTGACTGATTTGATAACTCTGAGTTCTTGTTATATTTTATTACCATTTTCTAAACTATAGCGAATAAACTGTGATAATGTGAGAAATGTTGAATGGTTCTGAATACATTTTGGTTTGACTGCAAGTCTCAGGTGTCCGCAGAATGTGTCTGTTAAGTTTCAGCTCAAAATACCCCACAGATCATTTATTATACCATGTTGTAAACGCATCTTTGAGTGGAAGGAAAGGCACGCTGTTTTCGTGCATGTATCTTTAAATGCAAATGAGCTGCTGCCACGCCCCCTTTCCAGAAGAGGGCGGAGCCTGTACAGCTCATGCCTCAGATCCTCTGACAAACACTAATCTGTTTGGTTTCGATTATCATCTCTATCGTGGTCACGCTTCATCATCATGAAAGTTTATTATCTGCATGTGTTTTAAAGCCATATCAGTCTAAACTGGTACTTATATATGGTTTTCTGAGCGCACACATCTGACGCACGCTCACAGAGAGCTGCATGTCAGACGGTTTACAAAGTGCTTTACAGAAGAGAAATACAAAGAAAAACATTTTGTAATCAATTTATAGCAGTAAAATAAAACTAAAATACAATGAATCAAGGAAAGGATCTAGTGAACAAATTTGTTTTAAGATACTAAAACACAAAACTAAAGCAAAATGAGAAATGTTGTCTTGGCAATCAGTTAATGTTTATTTTATTTTAAGTATAAATGTTTTTTTTATGGGTTTAGTTTCATTTTAGTTAATGATAAAGACACAAAAAAATTGACCCGTCATATTTGCACTGAACAGGAGCGTGAATACATTTTAAGAAATTAGACAAGCTTTCATGTGATCTGAAATATGAAGCACAAGACTTCATTTGTGGTGCGTTTGAGTCATTCCTGGAGCTCAGTTGTTTCAGTTCCCATTTATTTTGATTGTATTCAAAAAGAACAGCGTGAAAATTCTGCAAAACATCTCCTTTTGAGTTTCACAAAAGAAACGTACGACATGATGATTTTTATTTTTGATTGAATATTCCCTTTAACGTCTGAACATCATCTGTACTATTATACAAGTGAACCTCTTTAACAACTCAAGGCACGAAGCCTAAACATCTCGTATTTGTGTTGAGACCGACGCCGATTGAACAACTCAATCTTCCCTCTTCTCGCTTTTTTAGATACCATTATCATCTCAGATAACATTTTGGAAAATGTCCAACACCTGAACGGCCAACATCAGATCCGCAGATATCAGTGAACGTTCAGAGGCTTTATCGCAAGAAAACACGCATCTAGCGACTGGATGAAGTTGTTCTCAGAAGCTAAAACACTCAAGTGCAGCGTTTCCCTTGACTGACCTCGCGAGTGAAACAAGCTCATCCGCGACTTCAGACAAACACAATTCAATTATCCTTCACGTCAAAGCCTTGAAGATACGAGTCCCCCTCCACCGAACACTGAACACCGGCCGAAGCGCAGAGGCGCCGTCAGAACCAACGAGCGCAAATCAGTGTGGAGGAATCATTTCTCTCTTATCAATCCTTACAGGCCCTGCAGGAAGTGATGCGCACACTTCAAAGAGAAACCGCTCACACCTGACGCTCCACAGGAAGTCATGAGTCCTGGAAGACATTACAGACACACTGCAAAAAGTGCTTTTCTTACTTAGTATTTTTGTCTTGTTTCCAGTCCAAATATCTAAAAATTCTTAAATCAAGGTGCATTTATTAGATGAGTAAAATTACATAACATATTATGTCCTGTTTTCCGGGGGAATTAATCAAAATTAAGTGAGTTGATGCTAAAAAAAATAAATAAAAAAAAGCTAAATTATCTGCCAATGGGGTCAGAAAAATAATCTTAATTCAA